>CM035839.1:288188107-289388107 GCA_020510985.1 Pholidichthys leucotaenia | reverse complement strand
CGACGATAGCAGTTAAAGGGTAAATGAACATAATTTTTATTATTCTTTCTCTTTTATTATTCTCTTTTATTATTCTTTCTCTCATTTTAAACTCTCATTTTATGTTTATTGTTCAGTAATCTAATTGTAACATGTATTTGTTACATGTTTTGATGCGTTTTTACGATTTATAAAAAATTTATGCCCGAATTTTGGGGGCTTGGAACGGATTACGGCATTTACATGTAAAACGCGCCTCTACTTACGAATTTTTCACGTTACGAGAATTCTTCCGGAACGAATTAAATTCGTAAGTAGAGGTACACTATATATATATATAGTGGGGTAAAAAAGTATTAAGTCAGCCACCAATTGTGCAAGTTCTCCCACTTAAAAGATGAGAGAGGTCTCCAATTTTCATTATAGGTGTACCTCAACTATGAGAGACAAAATGAAAAAAAAAAAAAATCCAGAAAAGCAAATTGTCTGATTTTTAAAGAATTTATTTGCAAATAATGGTGGACAATAAGTATTTGGTCAATAACAAAAGTTCATCTCAATACTTTGTTATATACCCTTTGTTGGCAATGACAGAGGTCAAACGTTTTCTGTAAGTCTTCACAAGGTTTTCACACACTGTTGCTGGTATTTTGGCCCATTCCTCCATGCAGATCTCCTCTAGAGCAGTGATGTTTTGGGGCTGTCACTGGGCAACACGGACTTTCAACTCCCTCCAAAGATTTTCTATGGGGTTGAGATCTGGAGACTGGCTAGGCCACTCCAGGACCTTGAAATGCTTCTTACGAAGCCACTCCTTCGTTGCCCGGGCGGTGTGTTTGGGATCATTGTCATGCTGAAAGTCCCAGCCACGTTTCATCTTCAATGCTCTTGGTGATGGAAAGAGGTTTTCACTCAAAATCTCACGATACACGGCCCCATTCATTCTTTCCTTTACACGGATCAGTCGTCCTGGTCCCTTTGCAGAAAAACAGCCCCAAAGCATGATGTTTCCACCCCCATGCTTCACAGTAGGTATGGTGTTCTTTCTCCTCCAAACACGACAAGTTGAGTTTTTACCAAAAAGTTCTATTTTGGTTTCATCTGACCATATGACATTCTCCCAATCCTCTTCTGGATCATCCAAATGCTCTCTAGCAAACTTCAGACGGGCCTGGACATGTACTGGCTTAAGCAGGGGGACACGTCTGGCACTGCAGGATTTGAGTCCCTGGCGGCATAGTGTGTTACTGATGGTAGCCTTTGTTACTTTGGTCCCAGCTCTCTGCAGGTCATTCACTAGGTCCCCCAGTGTGGTTGTGGGATTTTTGCTCACCGTTCTCGTGATCATTTTGACCCCACGGGGTGAGATCTTGCGTGGAGCCCCAGATCGAGGGAGATTATCAGTGGTCTTGTATGTCTTCCATTTTCTAATAATTGCTCCCACAGTTGATTTCTTCACACCAAGTTGCTTACCTATTGCAGATTCAGTCTTCCCAGCCTGGTGCAGATCTACAGTTTTGTTTCTGGTGTCCTTTGACAGCTCTTTGGTCTTGGCCATAGTGGAGTTTGGAGTTTGACTGTTTGAGGTTGTGGACAGCTGTCTTTTATACTGATAACGAGTTCAAACAGATGCCATTAATACAGGTAATGAGTGGAGGACAAAGGAGCCTCTTAAAGAAGAAGTTACAGATCTGTGAGAGCCAGACATCTTGCTTGTTTGTAGGTGACCAAATACTTATTTTCCACCATAATTTGCAAATAAATTCTTTAAAAATCAGACAATGTGATTTTCTGGATTTTTTTTTTCTCATTTTGTCTCTCATAGTTGAAGTATACCTATGATGAAAATTGGAGACCTCTCTCATCTTTTAAGTGGGAGAACTTGCACAATTGGTGGCTGACTTTTCACTTCCGCCCTCCAACGAGAGCAGACGCTTTTCTTCCCCGCTCCGGCTCCCTATCTCTCTCCCCCTCCCTAACTGACTGGATCCCAGCTTGCTATCGTCTGTGTCTGCGTGTCTTTACTGCTGATTTATCTAACGAAATTATGGATATAAACTGGGCTTTAAACACAATTGACATGACCTTTTCAAACAGAAAATCGGGCCCGGGGGAGCCCAAATGTGGAGAGACCCATGGATTGGAACTCATGTGTCTGTGTGATTCGACTGAAGATGTGGAAAACATCTACCTGTTTTGGCTTTACGAACACAGGATTTCTGCTGATTGGCTCTGGAGTTCTCCTGGTGTATCGAAAATTTAACTGGAAGAGCTAATCAAAATGTGGACCCGGCGTAGCTGCTTCTTCAACAATTCGACCAGATGGGGAGTGCACGAATAGTGGCGAACGACCAACATGGAATTTACCATCTGCATGCACTGTAGAGAGATGGACTCTACCGGACATGTTTATCTGTGCTTAGAAGGGGAAACATCTGGAGTCGCTTCGTGCTCTCCAGGGAATGATATGAATTTAAAGCCAGTGTGGAGCACTGAATCCGTAAGAGAATTGAACGTTTTTTTCTCTGAAGTCAGTGCTATTCGACCTGTTTTTTTCGGCACCCTAAGCACTCAGTCCTCCTGATAATCAACAGTATAATTGTTTTCATAACATTGGCGGGCAGCATCTGACTCTCAAGGACAGCTGTCTGGCTCAACTATTCCATCTGCCGTGCTCAAGGACACGTGCCTTTGCTTCAGACTGTATTCATAACATCTGCTGAGGAAGAGACTATTGTTGTCCACCTAACTGATTTGCCACTGATTGCATCCAACTCACACATACTGATCCATTTATACTGACTGATGAAGACATTCACTCACTGCTCTCTTTGTGTCATTGTGTGGATTCTATTGTCTGCTAATTGTGCATTGAGAGTTTTTTTCTTGTAATCATAATATCGGTCATATATGAACTTTATTCTGATCAACAATGCTTTTTTCTCTCTCCTATTGTGTCCACCCTCCCCCTCCCCCCACTGCCTACTATTCCCCTCCTGCTGACAGGCGCCTCCACGGCTCGCCGCGTCATTGAGAATGTCATTTATGACGTTTTCAGTGTCAAGTCAAATTCCTCGTATATTTACCTGTCATTTACATGTAAATGTGCTTGGCAATAAACTTATTGTGATTCTGATTCTGATTCTGATTCTGACTAAATACTTTTTTGCCCCACTGTATTTCAGTAATTCAATTCATAAAACGGCTCGGTGGCGCAGTGGTTAGGGGTGGCGCAGTGGCACAGTGGTTAGCACTGCGGCAGCACAGCAACTCACTCTTGGCCGGGGGATCCTGGGTTCGATCCCAGCCCCCGACCAACAATGATCTGTGTGAAGTTTGCATGTTCTCCCAGTGTCTACGTGGGTTTACTCCGGGATTTCTTCAGTTTCCTCCCACATACCAAAAACATGCAAGTTAGGTTAACTGGCATCAAACTGGGGATTCTAAATTGTCCTTAGGTATGACTGTGAGAGTGAATGGTTGTCTGTCTCTTTGTGTTGGCCCTGTGATGGACTGGCAATCTGTTCAGGGTGTACCCTGCCTCTCGCCAAAAAGATGCTGGGATAGGCTCTCCAGCCCCTCCCCCCCCCCCCACACGCGACCCGAAAAGGATTAAGCGGAAGAAGATGAATGAATGAAACTCATTTTATATAGATTCATTACAGACAGAGTGATATACTTCAAGTGTTTATTTCTCTTAATTTTGATGGTTATGGCTTGCAGCTCATGAAAACCCAAAAATCAGTTTCTCAAAAAATTAGAATATTACATAAGATCAATTTTTTTAAAAAATGATTTTTTTAATAGAAATGTTGGCCGACTAAAAGTATTTCCATGCCTACACTCAATACTTGGTCAGGGCTCCTTTTGCATGAATTAATACTGCATCACTGTGGCGTGGCATGAAGGTGATCAGCCTGTGTTACTGCTGAGGTGTTATGAAGGTCCAGGTTGCTTTGATAGCGGACTTCAGCTCATCTGCATTGTTGGGTCTGGTGTCTCTCATCTCCCTGTTGACGATACTTCATAGATTCTGTATGGGGTTTAGGTCAGGAGAGTTTGCTGGCCAGTAAAATATGGTGATACCATGGTCGTTAAACCAGGCTTTGGTACTTTTGGCAGTAGTGTGGGCAGGTGCCAAGTCCTGCTGGAAAATGAAATCAGCATCTCCATATACCTTGTCAGCAGAGGGAAGCATGAAGTGCTCTAAAATGTCCTGGTCGACAGCTGCATTGACTTTGGACATGATAAAACACAGTGGACTAACACCAGCAGATGACATGGCTCCCCAAATCAGATGCCAAGTCCTGCCACTTGGAAATCAAGGTCCTAAAATATGGAGGAAGAGTGAACAGGCATGAAATCCAAGTTGCTTGAGGTCCAGTGTGAAGTTTCCACAGTCAATGATAATTTGTGGAGCCATGCCATCTGCTGGTGTTTTTCCACTGTGTTTAATCAAGTCCAAAGTCAGTGCAGCCATCTAACAGGAAAATTTATAGCACTTCATGCTTCCCTCTGTTGACAAGCCTTATGGAGATGCTGATTTCATTTTCCAGCAGGACATGGCACCTGCCCACACTGCCAGAAGTACAAATACCTGGTTTAATGACCATGGTATCACTGTGCTTGATTAGCCAGCAAACTCTCCTGGCCTAAATCCCATAGAGAATCTGGTTTATTGTCAAGAGGAAGATGAAATACACCAGACCCAATAATGCAGACAAGCTGAAGGCCACTGTCAAAGCAACCTGGGCTTCTATAACAACTTAGCAGTAACACAGGCTGATCACCTCCATGCCACGCTGCATTGATGCAGTAATTATGCAAAAGGAGCCCTGACCAAGTACTGAGTGTGTACATGGACATACTTTTCAGTTGGCCAACATTTCTATTAAAAATTAATTTTTAATTTTTTAATATTAATTTTATGTAATATTGTAATTTCTTGAGAAACTGAATTTGGGGTTTTCATGAGCTATAAGCCATAACTGTCATGAGCTGAGCACTGGGGGTTTCTGCTGCACTCAGTCTCATGGCCTTTCTCTATATTTGTATATTTGTTGTATTTTGTGCTTTTTGGTTTCTGCATATCTCGTATTGTTTCTTATTTTTCTTATCCCCTTGTCTATATCATCATAGTTTTTTTACTCTTTCATCTGACATTAGTTTGTATTTATTTCTCAGTCCTTATTGGTTGACATTTAATTCTTTATATCGTTCTGTTGGACTCTCTCTCCAGGTTGACAGCTGTCAGTGGCACTTCCGGGTTTTTGCTCCATTGTGGGTGGTGTCTCTGTCAGCTGTCAGTCTCGTCTTCTCCCCTCTCATTGCTCCCAGCTGACCCAGGTCTGTGATTATTGTTTCCTCCTGCCCGCTCATGGTTTCCACACCTGCTATTATTTGTGTTCAATTGCTTCTGGCTGTTCTTCTTCTTCTTCTTTTAGATTTGATTGGTGGTTGGCAACCAGCCTACAGGTGCATTACTGCCAACGACTTGATTATCATCAGTCTATATCTTTTTATAAGGAGTTCTTATAAGGAGTTCTGAACAACTCCTTATCCATCCATCCATCCATCCATCTTCTACCGCTTTTCCGGAGGTCCGGGTCGTGGAGGCAGCAGGTTCAAGCAGAGAAGCCCAGACTTCCCTCTCCCCCGCCACCTGCTCCAGCTCTTCAGAGAGGATACCAAGGCGTTCCCAGACCAGCTGGGAGACATAGTCTCTCCACCGTGTCCTGGGTCTGCCCCGGGGTCTCCTCCCAGTGGGATGTGCCTGAAACACCTCAAGTGGGAGGCATCCAGGAGGCATCCTAATCAGATGCCCATACCACCTCAACTGACTCCTTTCAATGTGGAGGAGCAGCGGTTCTACTCTGAGCCTCTCCCGGATGACTGAGTTCCTCACCCTATCTCTGAGGGTGAGTCCAGCAATCCTACGGAGAAAGCTCATTTCAGCCACTTGTATTCGCGATCTTGTTCTTTCGGTCATTACCCAAAGCTCGTGACCATAGGTGAGAGTAGGAACGTAGATTGACTGGCAAATCAACAGCTTTGCCTTAGAACTCAGCTCCCTCTTCACCGCAACGGACCAGTACAACGTCCGCATCACTGCAGATGCTGCTCCAATCCGTCTGTCGATCTCCCGCTCCATTTTCCCCTCACTTGTGAACAAGACCCCAAGATACTTAAACTCCTCCACTTGGGGCAGGAGCCTGTCCCCAACCCAGAGAGGACAATCCACCTTTTTCTGGCTGAGGACCATGGACTCGGACTTGGAGGTGCTGATTCTCATCCCAGCCGCTTCACACTCAGCAGAAAACCGTTCCAGCAAGAGCTGTAGGTCATTGCTGGATGAAGCCAACAGGACAACATCATCTGCAAACAACAGAGATGAGATCCTGTGGTCACCAAGCATGACACCCTCCATTCCCTGGCTGCGCCTAGAAATAAAAATTATGAACAGGATCGGTGACAAAGGGCAGCCCTGGCGGAGTCCAACTCTCACTGGGAATGACTCCGACCGAGTGTTGGCAATACGAACCAAACTCTCACAACGGTCGTACAGAGACCGAATAGCTTGTAACAACAAGCCCGATACCCCATACTCCCGAAGCACCCCCCACAAAAATCCACGAGGGATGCGGTCAAATGCCTTCTCCAAGTTCACAAAACACATGTAAACTGGTTGGGCAAACTCCCACGAACCCTCAAGAATTCTCGAGAGGGTAAAGAGCTGGTCCGATGTGCCACGGCCAGGACGAAAACCACATTGCTCCTCCTGAATCCAAGGTTCGACCAACGGCAGGACTCTCCTCTCCAGTACCTTGGCATAGACCTTCCCAGGGAGGCTGAGGAGTGTGATCCCTCTAAAGTTGGCGCACACCCTCCGGTCCCCTTTTTGAAGAGAGGAACCACCACCCCGGTTTGCCATGCCAAAGGCACTGCCCCCGACCTCCGCACAATGTTGCAGAGGCGTGTCAACCATGACAGCCCAACAACATCCAGGGCCTTGAGGTACTCAGGGCGAATCTCGTCCCCGGGGCCCGGCCACCGAGGAGATTTTTAACCACCTTGGTGACCTCAGCCCCTGTGATAGGCGAGTTATCCCCCTCGTCCCCAAACCCTGCTTCCTCTGTGGAAGGCGTATCAGTGGGATTGAGGAGCTCCTCGAAGTATTCCTTCCACCGCCCGATGATATCCCCAGTCGAAGTCAACAGTGTCCCATCCGCACCATACACAGTGTGGACGGGGAGCTGCTTTCCCCTCCTGAGCCGCCAGACAGTTTTCCAGAATCTCTTTGAGGCCGACCGAAAGTCTTGTTCCATGGCCTCACCAAACTCCTCCCATACCAGGGTTTTTGCTTCAGCAACCACCCGAGTTGCACTCCGTTTGGCCTGCCGGTACACCTCAGCTGCTTCGGAAGTCCCACAAGCCAGCCAAGCTTTATAGGACTCCTTCTTCAGCTTAATGGCCCCCCCTCATCACTGGTGTCCACCACTTGGTTCCGGAGTTGCCACCACGAGATGCACCGGACCGCCTTGCGGCCGCAGCTCTGGGCTGCCGCTTCAACAACAGAGGTGGAGAACATGGCCCATTCAGACTCCATGTCTCCAGACTCCCTTGGAATGTGGTTGAAGTGAATGTGATTTTTTTACACAACTCCTTATGTGTAAAAAAATGATCCGTCCTTGGAGGACCTGTTATCATTTGTGTTCAATTGCTTCTGGCTCTATTTAAGAATGGTCTCTCCTCTCTCTTATTGCTGGAGTCTTAAAGTATCGTTTGTGTCAGAACTCTGTCCCCGTTCTGGCATTTACTATCCGTGTGTATCCTGTGCTCTCTGTCATTCGTAAGTTTGCTTTATACACTGTTTGGACTTTTTGTGTTTTCAAAAAAATATTACAAATTAGAAGTCAAGCATCTGGATCTTCCTCTCTGCCTCGCAGGGGTCAATTCATGACAATAGACTCCAGCCAGTTGAGACCCAGCAGCTGCTAGTTTGTGTTTTTTCTTGTTTACTCTCACCTGTTTTGTCCAGAGCATCACTATGTCCCCAGCACACCGGCCTTCGGCAAGTAAAGGAAGATCGCCCTCTGGGTCCCCAAGCCTGGAGGAGGAGTGGGCTACTGAATTTATCGAGAGTTTCATGGATGAAGCTCTCCCCTCCAGAGTGCCAAAGAAGATCTGGGAGAGCGTGAATTCAGTGACCGGCACTGTCAAGGTGCACCCAGGGTTGTGGAGATACCCCAGTTTGTGGAGTTGCTGGCCACTGTCTCCTTCCTACAACAGTCTTTCCCCGGGCTGAGGCTCCAGCGAGCTCGAAGCCAACACGGAGCCGCGCTCCGCGGCAGATGTCCTTCTCCACCTCCAATTCGCCCATCCCTGCTCCTGATCCACCTGCTCCAAAACGCCGCCATCCAGCTTTGGACCACCAGAGGAACACTTTCTTCTCTCAGGCAGCAGTTGTCCCCGCACTGAGTCAGACAATCCCTGCAGCAGTTCCTTCCTCTGGCTCTCCTTCTCCAGCTGTTCCACAAGCCTCCTTCTCCTCCTTTGCTGCTGTGACCCTCGTCTCCTCGGCATCTCCTTCCGCTGCTGAGGGCATGGTTGTCTCCCCTCCGGAGCTGTCCATCACCACATCTGCAGGGGCAGCTGCTCCATGTTCCTCAGAGGGGCCCACAACAGCTGCAGTCATGGAGAGGGCGAATTCAAGACCAGTTGCAGCAGATAACATCATGCCCCGGGAACTGAGGCAAGTGTTTTTTCATTCTCATTCCCTAAAACATGAATTTTCTTGCCTAATTCCCGGTGGTGAGGCTCAGCCTGTGCGGCAATAAACTTTTTACCTGCTCTCTCTGTGTCTCCTCCTTTGCCCCTTGAGTGTCCGCCAACCACAGAATTAAGCCACCAGACAATGGAGGAGCCTGTAGCCCTGGAGGAACTGGTTCCAGCCCCGCAACCATGATCTGGACAGGGGGAGACTGCTGCCTGTGATCCAGAGCTTGCGCCAATGATCGCGCGTCCCCAGGCTTCAGCTGCGCAGGATCCAGTGCCAGCAGGGAATCAACGTCCTGTTGACACACCGGGCGAGCCACCAGCATGGGTCACTTCGCTGGGGAGTCCCAGGACTGGATCGACCACCATGTCTGCTGCTGGGGCCACTGCAGCAGAGTCTGAGCTGGACCTCCAGAGGGCTGGACTCCCAGAGGGCAGGGCCCGAGACGTTGTCGCCTGGATCGACAGAGTCCTGGATGGCGGTGGAGCTTGAGCTCAGGCAAGTGCTGTCCTTTGTTTTCATTGTTTCGATTTTGGAGAGATCTTGTCAGGCTCTTGGTGGGGAGAGCCAAGTGCAGCCATCAGCTGCACCTGAGAGCACCTCGTCGGGCTCCACTGCCGCCGGTGACCCTGACCCTGTTTCTTTGTCTCTCCTGTTGGAGTCTTTCCCCAGGGACACCGAGGATGTTCCAACTTCACCAGAGGTCTCCGTGGGTCCAGCCTTGCCTCCCGAGACCGCAGTGAATGCAGCTCCCCCATCAGCCGAGGCTTCACAGGTGCTCCATCCCAGCACGGAACCTTCATGGGTGCTTCTTCCCCATCAGCTGAGGTCATCGTGGGTGCTCCGTCCCCACCCAGGACCTCCATGGGTGCTGATCTCCCTCCAGATGAAGTCTTCGCAGATGCTCCGTCCCAGCCCGGGGCCTCCAAGAGTGCTGCTTCCCTGTCAGATGAGGTCATCATGGGTGCTCTGTCCCAGCCCGGGACCTCCATGGGTGCAGCTCCTCCTCAGTCTGGGTCTCTGTGGGTGCTGTGTCCTAGTCAGGGACCATCGTGGGTGCTACACCCCAGCCTGAAACCAACATAGGTGCTGCGCTCCAGTGTGGGCCCGCCGTGGTCGTTAAGCCCCAGCCCGGGGGCCACCGAGGGTGCAGCTCTGGCCCAGTCCAGGACCACCATGGGTGCAGCTCTGGCCCAGTCTGGGTCCACCGTGGGTGCAGCTCTGGTCCAGTCTGGGCCCGCCGTGGGTGTAGCTATGACTCAGTCCGGGCCCACCATGGGTGCAGCTATGACCCAGTCCGGGTCCACCGTGGGTGCTGCCTTGCTCCAGCTCGGAGCCACCATGGGTGCAGCTTTGATCCAAGCTGGAGTCACTGCGGGTGCTACTATGTCCCAGTCCAGGGACACCAAGGGTGCTACATGCCAGTCCAAGGGCGTTGTGGTTCCCCCTCCTCTGCCTGATGCCGTCGTTGTTCTCCCTCCTCTGCCTGATGCCATCAGGGTCCCCTCTCCTCTGCCAGATGCCATCGGAGTCCCCTCTCCTCTGCCTGAGGCCGTTGTGGTTCCCTCTCCTCTGCCCGAGGCCATCGTAGTTCCCTCTCCTATGCCTGAGGCCATTGTGGTTCCCTCTCCTCACCCTGACATCATTATGGTTTTCCCGACTCCTCTATCTTGCTCACCACTGGTTCTTCCCGTTGGGCAGCCGCCTCCTGGACCACCCTTTCTGTTCAGGTGGTTAAAGAACTCTGGCAGACCACCCGACAGACTGTGCTGCAGGGTTGAGTGGCCCACGTTCTCTGATAGGCCACCCGACTCTTTCCATTATGCCATCTGCCAGGCCTGGGACTCTTGCCGCTCACCTGAACTGTCCAGCTCTTCAGTCCAGGGGGCTTAGGCAGTTGGGTTTTTGCCTGGTGTGGGTCCTGAGCGGGGTTTTATCCATCATTTGAGAGGGGGGCTCTGTCATGAGCTGAGCACTGGGGGTTTCTGCAGTGCTCAGTCTCATGGCCTTTCTCTATATTTGTATATTTGTTGTATTTTGTGCTTTTTTTGTTTCTACATGTCTCGTATTATTTCTTATTTTTCTTATCCCCTTGTTTATCATAGTTTTGTTACTCTTTCATTTGGTATTAGTTTGTATTTATTGCTCAGTCCTTATTGGTTGACATTTAATTCTTTATATAGTACTGTTGTACTCTCTCTCCGGGTTGACAGCTGTAAGTGGCACTTCCAGGTTTTTGCTCCATTGTGGGCAGTGTCCCTGTAAGCTGTCAGTCTCGTCTTCTCCTCTCATATTGCTCCCAGCTGACCCGAGTCTGTGATTATTGTTTCCTCCTGCCTGCTCATGGTATCCACACCTGCTGTCATTTGTGTTCAATTGCTTCTGGCTCTATTTAAGAACAGTCTCTCCTCTCTGTTATTGCTAGAGTCTTAAAGTATTGTTTGTGTCAGAACCCTGTCCCTGTTCTGGCATTTACTATTCATGTGTATCCTGTGTTCTCTGTGTTGTTTGTAAGTTTGCTTTGTACACTATTTGGATTTTTGTGTTTGTGCACAGTTTGAACTTTTTGTGCTTTCAATAAATATCACAACTAGCAGTGCAGCTTCTGGGTGTTCCTCTCTGCCAATTCAATGCAGTGGCCAATTCATGACAATAACCATCAAAATTAAAAGAAATAAACACTTGAAATATATCACTCTGTGTGTAATGAATCTATATGAGTTTCACTTTTTGAACTGAATTACTGAAACAAATCAACTTTTCAATGGCATTTTAATTTACTGAGATGCACCTGCAAATGTTTTACACAAGGTAAAACCGTTTGTTTTTTGGTATTTTGGCTGGCTATTAAATATGCTCAGTTCCATACTGTTGGTGAACTCCTTGTGTAGCATTCTTCAGTGACTCAGACTTGTACGTGTCAAACACCAAAATGATCTCATCATATTCCTTAGTCAAGGACATCAACCTTGCACTGAAGAACTCACTTAGGTCCTTTACAGTCACGACTGTGGTTGATTTCTTGATTATCTTCTGGACAAGTACCATGTCGTCCACTAGTGAAATTTTCTGACATGGTTGTTGATCACTGAATGCCACATCCATGGGTTCTGTGCCTTGCTGCACAGCACCTGTTGTTTGTTGCTCATCACAGGATGGATCTGTTCTTTCCATCTTCTCCAGAAGGTAGATCAACTTAGATTTGTCAGTGCTTTGCAACAGTGTCCCATTTGGTGCAAACAGTGCCCTTGGTGTTGAGGTGAATTCACAGATGCTGATAGCATCTATGAATTCTGGTCTATGGTCTGTGTTTCTGCTGGTCCTTGCAAGGACCATCAGCCTCCCATACAGATCCTTGGTCTCCTTCAGGTCTACAGTCTGATCTCTGATCTTCATGGTGGTTTTTTTTTTGTTACCAGACATGTACCTGTTGTTGTTTTGATCCACAGGCTGACATCTTCATTGATTTGTTCTGACACATAGTCTTCATATAGCTTCTGACCAGTGACATCAACATTCAAGATCTGTGGCACATTCTCTTCTGGAATGTAGGCATGGGTGAATAGATTGTGCAACTGGACACCTGTGGGGAGCATGGAATAAAGAGACTGAATTGTGTTTTAATTCAGATTTATTCAAGCATCCATTTCCCCAGCCTGCTCTCTCCAATAAGCAGGAAGAAAAGAGACTGGGCTACATCTAAGCTTCACATTTATACCAGTTCACCCAAAAGCTTCACACACATGATTCACACAAAGGAAGGGTCACATATCCCCGTCAAAACCCCTTATTGACATTTCTCTCCCCTCCAGTCTTCAGTCCTCCACCTGCCTCCTGAAGGTTGGGAAGTCCTTTGTTTGTGCCCCGCAGGTGGTCCAGACCTATTGCCCTCTTCGTCGTCAGGTCAATCCACATAAGTAATCTCAGCATCCCTTTTATGCTTAAACATATGTATGCACAAATATACAGCTACATACATCCCTTTTATGCTTAACATATGTATGCACAAATACACAGCCATACACCTTCAGTTGCAAATAGACTGCCATACCTCATGTTGACAGCCTTGATCTTGTCAGCTGCATCATACTCCTTCTTGATTGCACTGGAACCAAGGTCATGGTGCTCTGTTGTCTTGCCACTTTAAATACCAAACTGACTCTTGAAATTTGCTGACAGGCATGGCAGCTCTGGTGTGACCATGAGGAATCTCTGCCTGGCATTTGCATTGTTGGAGATGCCAATCAGTCCAGACTGAACCTTCCTTACAGTCTAACATGGAAGATATTAGAAATTTGGAAATAAATGTTACAAACTGTAAATGTTTAGAGGGGTAACGTACAGAAAACACAGTTGAATACATGACCACCTAGCTACAAAGCATTACTCCATGAAATTTTACAAAGATTACATCTATACTGTAGGGTAAATCCTCTACAATTAGTCTAGAGTAGGTTCTATCATGATGTGCTTAGTACTATGGTTTTTCTTGCCCCTAAAAATGTATATTTAGGCTTTAGAATCAAGACTCTATACCACACAGATGCCGTGATATCGAAAAATATTTGTTTTAGGACTGCCATTTTAAAAATCCAATACAAGTGCCATCCAGACGTCTGAGCAAATGGAAGCATTGGTTTTCTGATTCATTATCCTCTATATTTTTCAAAAATGTACAGCTTTGCAAATATCCCAAAAAATGTAACAAACTTAAAAATATGGACATACTGAACTGTACTATTACCGCACATAGTTAATACTTGGTTGTCTAATAAGTGACAGGTATAATTCATCGTTTATTTTTGTTTTTTATGTTTCTACATTCCATCAGTTGTTAATCTGGCGAGCCAGTCGCTATTATTTTGAAGGTTGCAAGACTGGATAGGAGCTCTTATTTTGAAAGTTTGTTCCCTAAGTTCCTTCACTTAGGGAAAGTGCAGACTTGAAATGTTTATCTACCCCTGGCTGCCCCCATTTCCTGTGCCTAAGGTGAGCCTACTTTTATTCTGTTATCTTCATCCATGCTCACTGCAGCTTAGATTTCATGTGAGCATGCAAGGGGTGGGACTAACATACTTCAGCAGCGGCCAAGCTACAGACAGACCTGTCTCACAGCGGCAGCTCATATTAATGTGATAAATATTCAAATATATGCGATTCAATCATTTATGTATCGTGGGCGATCAAATGTACTGATACAACAAATATATTCGGTATATCGCCCAGCCCTACTTTGTGGTGGTGATACGATAATGATTCAGAGACACTGTTTTGTGATACTTTATTAAAAATTGTTAATAAATGTTACAAACACAAACCTACCTATATAGGTGCCAAAGTAATAAAAATCATTTGACTTTTCAGTCCATTAGATGGTGCTAGGGATGTGGCAAAGCATGTACTAATTTTAATTAATTACATATACAATACATGGTATGACAGTACTTAAGGAATTGTAGCATCAGGATATTATTGCATCATCACCCAAGTATGGCAATTCACATTGTATCGTGAGGCCCCTCATGAGGTTCCCACCCCTACACTTTATGAACTCAAGCCCCTTTTTTAGGGCAAAACATTATTGTAATATACGTATAGTCTGAGGAAATTTATAAGACTAGTTCCCACTTAAAATTTGATTTCATTCATTTGGTTAGTTTTGTTCTCACACAGAGGACAAAGAGAAAGCCTGGAATGTGTTTACCTGCCTTTGCAACACAACCTTGTGTCCTAGGTAAACATGAGAGATTCCTCCCACACCTAGTCAACAAGACTTTTCCCACACACACACTCACAGACCAGACCATCTGGAATGAGCCCGGTCGTCTGCGGTGTGTGTGATAGATAAAGCTTTATGCTGACATCGATCTTGACAGACTGCTCTGACCTGATCTTTGACCTGATGCATCACACCCGCTCAGGTGCGTTTGTCAGCTCAGTGGATTCAGCTGGCTTTTTTCTTATAGTCACGGTGCTGCTTCAGATCTCACCAAAGCTTCTACTCATCTATGGAGTGAAAAAACTATTTACACTTTAAACTGACTGGATTTCATGTTTGCTGTCACAAATGAAGATAATAGGGAAATTAAAGGATAAATCATTTATCATTCTTGTCGTGTTTCAGGTTTATGTTCAGTCTATCACTTGTGTTTTCCTTGTCTACTAAGAAAAGGAAAACACTTTGGTCTTTCAGTCTTTCGGGTTATTTTTACTCTTTTGTTTTGGTTTAGGTTATGTAACTTTATTTCCTGTCTTATTTTGAAATGCATTTTCCTGTTAGTCCTTGTTTATAATTTACATTTTACCTTTAAGGTTTAGAATCTGATAATCCCCTTAGTTGTATTTTATCCTCTGGTTAATGTTTGATTGATGTTGTCTGGTTGATGTTTCTTTGGTTATATTTATTCCTGGTTTTATTTAGTCATGCTTTGGATCCTGTTTCCGAGTGTTTATCCTCCCTCCATGTTTCTGTTCCCTCTTAGCGGTTTGGTCTGTTTGTCTCCCTGTCACTGTCTTCCTCATTATAGCACAGTAGATTAGGTCAGAAATCCATAAGAATCATTCAAAATGTGAAAAAAAGTGTGAAAATTGGCACACTTACTCAGTTTTTATACTCTTTCATATAAGAGCAGGACACAAGTGACACGGCCCCAACTGCGCAGAACAAATTTCACTATATCTCTGCTCCCAGCTAAGATAAAATCTCAATATTATGTCAATTTCTATGTTTTCATACACAAGAAATTCAACAAAACTGTCAAACAAACTCTATCTTCAGAACTTTTTCTCCAAAATCGAACATGACAGACATTATAGTACAATAATGCAGCAAACTGAATGAACAGTTACATTATTAGACAACCAAAATGAATAAACATTTTCTGCCACTTAAACTGCAACAACTAATGTATCATGAAAGTTTTATAGCTATTGGTGTGCAATTAGTATACATGTGCGTTTAATCAGTAATCACTCAGGACAATAACATGTTCCAGCACAACTACAAAGTTCAATACATGGTAGTGAGAAGCTGAAGCATTTGTATGGTGGCCAACACACTTTCTTGCAATGGCATTTAACCAGTTCCTTGTATGATTTGGCTGCTTCTGGAAGAGCTGTTCAGAATGGAATCCATTGATTTTCAGCATTTGTTGTCCAGCCCCAATCACCTGGGCATGGTAGTTGTTGCATTGCTACCAACATACGGCCCTAGACATATCCTGCTTGGTATGTTGCCCACTTTACATGTTCCACAAGTGCAGCCCTTGTTGGTGGTATGTGATCTATCTGCTTTCATTTTGCAAACAGAATCTTCCGTGCTTGGTTGACCTGAGTGATTTCACTAGATTGGTCATAAAGCAGAACAACAAACCTTTCAAGATGACACATGTTCTCTTTTGTGATCGATGGAGGTGCTTGTGACAAAGCTATAAATGTGTCCGTAATATCAGGAAATGCTGACCATGTATCCCAAGCCTTTTTCTTCCCAATGCCATCGAATGAGGATGATGTATCATAGATACATCAGATATCAGATATCTTTTCTAAATATCTGTGTGGCTGCTGCTAAGTGCATGGTATCATCATCACTGCTGGTATAAGCAATTTTAATGGCATCACCAATGTCTGAGTTGAATACTAGAACAACCTCCCGTCCCTGTGTTTGAGCTCTCAGATCCAGAATTAAGGCAAGCAGTTTTTCCTTCAGTCTGGTGGTGTTAGTTTTTCCAGAAAAGTCTGGATCTTGTTCTGTCAGCCGAGACTCATATAGCTTGCCCAGGTCAGACAGTTTGAAGCCTGTTATTGTTTCACCATGATGAAATTCTTCAATGTATGAAACAAGTTCTACTAAGATGAGACTAGCAGCTGTTTTTTTCTGAGTGTTCCTAACTTGTTCAGCACTGTGTTTCCAGACTCGGTTGTTCAGGGATGTCACACACTCATACCTGGAAGCTGCTGCACAACCACAGACTGACCTGTGGCCACTGAGCAGCTCCACTGGAGCAGTTAAGGTTAAGGTCCTTGCTCAAGGGAGGGTAAGGAGGGTAGGGCAAACACTGATATGCTATCTGTCCCACCTAGATCTGATCCTGCTGGTCCTGGGATTGAACCAGCGACTCTCTCCTCATCAATCCACATCCTTAATCATTAGGCCACCACTAGCCACCATTATAATTATTGTCCCCGTCACTATAGTGAGCTTTACTTTTAAGTCAGCTCAAAACTTGCAAATGAAACACCCCCAAGCAACCACAATAAAGTGATATCTCTTTACTGAACCTGTTAGTGTAATTCTTATTGTTTTTCTTTATTCAGTATCATGACAACTTTGGGTTTTTACGGTATAGCAGAAGTAGCAAGTTCTACACTATGAGAAGTAAATGTACAATTACCACTTGTAGAAATTGACTCTTCCTTTTGTGTCAGGCTGGTATCATGTCA
The DNA here is from genome assembly GCA_020510985.1 of Pholidichthys leucotaenia. Taxonomy (NCBI): domain Eukaryota; kingdom Metazoa; phylum Chordata; class Actinopteri; order Cichliformes; family Pholidichthyidae; genus Pholidichthys; species Pholidichthys leucotaenia. The sequence continues at coordinate 289,370,910 of CM035839.1, read as the reverse complement.
TAATGAATTTCTTAATACAGTAAACACAAGCTGGATGAGCGTTCTTGCAATTGACTAGTAAGTTAACAGTGAAAGACAACAAGTTATGATGATAAAGTAGCAAAAGGCCAGGAAACAAAATTAAAAGGAAGACACATTTTAGCAATACTCAAAAGTTTGCTATTTTTCTACCATACTGATAGTTCTTTCTCCATAACACAGCGATGTCCCGCTACCTGCCATAAATATCTTCCTTCTTGACTTTTGCATATGTGTTTTTAGAAAACGAAAAAACATCTGACATTGACCCTGAAGTCAAAGTTGTCAGAATTTCAACTACTCTGTGACTTTTGTAGATATATCAACGGTATCGTTTTGAAATTCCCATGCAAATTCCTTCTAAAGTTCATGTGTTGGTAAAACGTTGACACCAATGGAAATGTTGCCGACACCCGTCAGAGTGGCGTCCTTACTGAGGGCAAATAATAACAAGGTGCCAATAATAACAGTCAAGAGCAATCACGCTAACAAGCCAAGTGTTGACACTTGCCTGCCTGCCGCCATGGCCATAGCAGTATGCCTCTAGTGAATAGATAAGTAAAAAAGTTTTTTCATGTTTTATGTTGACAAATTTTGCACATACTCTTTTTCTTCTTGTCTTCCCTTAACCACCGGTACAGGTGATGTGTATTTATGCTGAGTTACTTATTGTGTGATCTTTAATTATGCAATCCACAACAAAATAAATGACAAAGGCTGTGGGAATATTCCTCGTAAAAAATGATGAAAGAGTAACTTCAAACATAACTGCACCTCTTCGTTTCAACACTGTACCTCAATTACTCATTAAAACATGAAATCAGTTTAGATATGCTGCCATTCATACACTTGTTGGACCTTTAGATGTGTTGTCAGGGTGCCAACTGCAGTTTTCCTGTTTTGCCTGGAGTGGTTCATCAACTTCAAGGCAATCGTCTCATATTTTGGTGTCACAGTTGAACCCGAGGAAAGTGTCAGAGTCAGGGTGGGTCAGAACAGGGTGTACTACACCATGATTAAAGTCTAAAATTAGGCTGAGGGCCAGGACCAGTTTCAGGTAAGCCTGAAGCTTTTGAAAAACAATTACAATTTCCTGTCTGGGTTCAGTCTAATATCATGTTGGATGAGTTGACTTGAATGGAATGCACAGTTAGCATAAAGTTTTAAAGGCAGATTTGAATGGAATGTGCTGTTAACTGAAAGGATTAATAAAAGCTTTGACTTGAATGGTTGGATGACTTAGAAGAGAGGAAGTGAGTGACTTGTCTGGGAGATTCCTTCAAGGCTTGAAGGCTCACACACAAAATGCTCAAACTTCTGTGAGTGCATGCACCCAAGTGTCCCATCTCTCTCTCTCTCTCTCTCTCTCTCTCTCTCTCTCTCTCTCTCTCTCTCTCTCTCTCTCTCTCTCACACACACACACACACACACACACACACACACACACACACACACACACACAGCCCTGACTTCCTACTGTTGTTGTGTGTGTTTTGTCAGTCTAATCTCTGGTCTAATCCTCACACTACTGCCAGACAGACAGGCCCACCCAGGTGAATGTGCCTGAACTTTAGCGTGAGTGTGTGTGTGAGTGCAGCGTGCCTAGGAGAAGTGCACAGCTGGTGAAATAACTGGGGTCATGTGATTTACATGCCACTGAATGGGGATTCTTGTGACACTGGGGCAGCTTTCATTCGTATTACAGGTCTTGCATGTTCAATTCTGATTTTGAGTCCACATTCTGTTCTTGCGTCAAAGGTTCTTGTTCATTTTTGTGATCCTGTAAGGGAAATGTAATTCTTGTCATGTGTATATAATGACAGCAATATAATGTGTACAGCACTTAAATCAAAAACATGACATACAGTAGAACTGATGACATAACATTTATTCCTCCTCCCCTCTCTAGCTGTTGTTCTTCTCAGTACATATTAATTTTTCTGACTGTGAAATGCCAACTCTGAATGATAATGACCAATGGGCACAGAGAAATTAACACCATAAAATGTCTTTACTACACATTTACAAATGTAAGACTAGGGCTGTGTGATATCACGATATATATCGGGTGACATGATAAAAAAAGTCTACCGTTTCATATAAAACTGTATCATTTGTATCGGGATTTAAAAGACACATACCCCGTTTCTACTTGTCACCGCTTCGCCCCTGCAGTGTACCAGGTGTGTGGGCTCCAGTGTGTGATGTTGTATTTTTATGTGTATTTTATTTTGTTTGTGTTTTATTGTGAAGTGCGGTATAGTGGCAGCCACCTCTTCTTCCGCCACTGCACCGCCCCATAAATACCAGGGGGCATCCATATTACGGTCTCTTTGCCGATGCCCCTGCCTGGTGGCTGCATTGTGTGCGACCACCCCTTTTGATAAAGTGAAGTTCAACTGTGCACCTGGCCTCGTCATTACAAAGGTAATTCCGACAACATTTTGGTGACGAGAATAAAAATTGAGGCGTGTATTTCACCACTCCGGCCCTTCTTGGAGCTCCTGGGAGAGCCGCCTGTGCCCTGGCCAAGATGGTTTGCCACCTTTCAAAACTATATTGTGGCGCTGAACCTGGGTAAGCTAAATAAACTGAGGGCACGTGCACTTCTGGTACATAATTTGGGTTTGAGGGCCAGCGTAACCTGCTGACACTCAGGGCTACTGACTCGTGTGAGGATGTGGTCGAGATGTTAAATTAAATCACCCTTTATTGTCATTCAACCATACAACCAATCATGTACAGTTGAACGAAATTGTGCTTTTCCTATCTACAGTGTCAATCACACACACCCCATGTGTAGAATCAGAGGGCTGCTGCCATGCAAGGCGCCACCACAGATTTCCCTCCTCCATTCCATTATTGCTGAGCACCAAGCTGGACGGCAGGAAGTTCCACTTTTATATGGTCTTCGGCATGACCCGGCCGGGATTTGAACCCCTGCCTCCTGGGTGTGAGGCGGATGCTCTACCAACTGAGCCACCACTCCGGTTAGTGCGCCATTTCAGCACCCCGGACAGCGTGACCGTCTGGAGGATTAGGTTTCGGCAGCAACACCAACGGGCATGTCAGCCTGTCCACCAGTTCATTGCCGACCTGAGGCAGATGGCTAGTGGGTGTCGTTTTGGGCCACTGAAGGAAGAGATGGTACGGGACCAGTTGGGGGAGCACACAACCAGCAATGCTTTACGAGCTAGGCTACTCTCGGTGCTGAGTGACCTGACGCTATCCAAGGCTGTTGAGCTAGCTCTCCAAGTGGAGACCGCAAACAAGCTAGCTTCGGAGCTAAAGTGGCACCATTCACAACAGCAGGTGGGGCCTACTGCCGCAGCATTAGTGGCGGATCCAGACAGCGAGGATAGCGTGATGGACGATGACGCAGAAATCAACACTATCAGCTGAAGTGTCTGCCCCAAGAAAACTCTGGTGTATCGGATGTGGGTCTGCGAAGCACCAATACAAGGCTAGGGAATGGCCGCTAGAGGAAAGCACTGTAGCAAGTGTGGACGCTTGAACCATTATGCCAGGGTGTGTCATGTGTCCAAGCCAGAGAGCCCACAGAGAAAAACAGCTTCACCCACCCCAACAACTGTCCATGTGGTGTCCCCGAGTTCCAAAGGGTTCACCTTCTGCAAGATGACAGTGGATGGTGAGGAGGTGCCGCTGCTGGTTGACATGGGGGCGGAGGGATCATTATAGAATTGGGCCATGGTGAGGAAATTTTTCCCCCACTACAGGATAAGAGGTAACCCAACGGCGCTTTACAATTATGGAGGTAGCAGGCTGTGTATGGTTGGAACGTTGGAGTTAATGGTTGGGTACAAGTCAGCGGTGATGGCTGATTTCACATTCCACGTGATGGCCCGAGGAGACAACATCATGGGCTGTGACGCTGGGAAAGAGTGGACTGGTTGTGGCCACGGAACCGTCCGGTTCTGGTAGTGGAGGACGACGCTGTGTGGGACGAAGATTTTCCGGGCACCACGGCAGTCAAGCAGGACCAGCCTCACTCAGGTTCGACACATGAAGGTCTCAGTGCCGGTGCTCGGGGTACCGTGTTAGAGGGACTGAGTGTGGTGGCAAGGCGCCTGCGTCAGCGGGTGACGCAGACGAGCTAGCCTCAGTTTCCTCCGGAGCTCAGCCACAGTGGGCTGGAGGATCTGGAACTACAACAGCAACTGCTGCATCAGCTTTGCAAGGAGTCCGAGCCAGACCGACAGGCACGGAGGGACTGCGTGCTGATCAGCAACACTGCAGGCCTAGCAGAGCTCCTCTGAGAGTTACGGACCTGATCCGGGCTCAAGGGAAGGGACGTCCACGGTGGATGTGGGCCAAATGACAGCCAGAGGAACACCAAGAGCGGCTGCACATCATGGCTGAGCGGGGCACAGCCTACTTCTAGCTGTTGGACGGCTCGTGGAGGCACACCAATGAGCTGCGGCATGCCTGAGAGGAGGCTTTAGATGCCGGGTCCGGACAAGAGAGGTGATCGATGGTGAAGAGAAGAGGCGCTCTCGTTGATGAGGTCAGCTACGATCCTGGTGGCATGCTGCTTCCAGGCACGGGTCTACTGAGCGGCTTCCCTGGGCCCCCCAAGCCAGTTCTACCCTTTTCCTCCAGAAGGACAGTAGTGTGAGTTTTGAAAAAAAAAAAAAAAAGAGAGATTTCTAATGTTCCAATGTTCATATGTTTGCATGTGTAAAAAAAAAAAAAAAAAAAAAGATAAGAAGCAGCTCATTTTAGAATTTTTTTGTACTATAAGTTTGAGAAAATGTCATCTTTTGGTGTGGTTACAAATATTAAGATGAGGAACACACGCAAAAAAAATACCAAACTTGCTGTATAAAGGAGCATTTGCAGGTTCTTATTGCATGCTAATGCTGTTTGAGAAGACAAACCCTGTATGTGTAGTACATGTTCCTAGTCGTTCATGATTCTCTCTGTGTAGTTTTCGTTACTAATTTTGCTTTGTATGACTAAACTGTTATTGTTCTGGGTATGTTATATTTTAGGAACATGGCAATGTTTTAAATTATTAATGGACTTTTTTTAGTTAGTACAGGTGGCAGAATAATCCACCTTGCCATGTGGGGTAGGACGGTAGTCCACCCGTCCTCCCTAGTTTTAGGTTTTGTTGTGTGAATGTGATAGGCCATTTAGTGATTTCAGTTTTCGTTTTCTTAGTGCGTGTTTTGGGTCCTAAATTGGGGAGGATCTTGATTGTGTATGTGTTTTTGGACTTTCTACGGGGGAAGGGGTGGGGGGGTGATGTTGTATTTTATGTTTTATTGTGAAGTGCGGTGTAGTGGTAGTCACCTCTTCTTCCGCCACGGCACTGCCCCATAAATACCAGGGGGCATCCATGTTATGGTTTCATTGCCGATGCCCCTGTCTGAGGGCTGTATTGTGTGTGACCACCCTTTTAATAAAGTGAAGTTCAACTGTGGCCTGGCCTCGTCATTACAGAGGTAATTCTGACATAGCACAGTGGTTAGCGCAGCAGCTAACTCCAAGCTAATGTTTTGGTCAAATAGCCGCTACTTCTGTTTGCCAGGGATGTGGGACTTTTTTCCCACCGTGCTGCATCAGAGAGGATAGTCCTCCAACCTTGTTTTAACTGGAGGTAAGTACGTAAGTAAGTAACACCATCTCTCTCTAATTATAAAACAGCAGATGCTAAATGATAATGCTAGCTTGTCCCTAATAGGAAACATTATAGTGTATCAGACCAACATTTCTTTGGTTTAAATTACTGCTGAGTTTTTAAATTTTGTCTAAAAAAAATATTACTAAAGCTGCAAAAGTGCGTGACAGCGGCGCATACATACTACATAACAAATAAATAAATTAAAACATGTCAGAGGGACTTCCGGTTATGGCTGCCACGTAAGACGGACGTGTTTCACTCTGCTCTGCTCCTGGAGAAAAAAATCGGCAAATAACTCTCTCATTTGGGACAGAACGTATCCCAGCGTTTGGGCGAGGATATGTCGGCGAAGCCTAAGGCTGGAAAACCAGGTAAAGGAAAAAGCGAGCCGCCGAAACAGTCCAAATTAACGGACTTTCAGGTCTGTGACGCAGCAAATAAAACTCCATATATGGCGGAGGAGGCTGGCAACGGTGCAATGTCTGCGGGGAGCGGCGCAGATGCGCTGATGGCTGCCATGAGTTCAATGAGAGCGGACTTTTCCTCTAGATTTGATGGGATTATGACAGCGTTGGAAGGAATAAGAAAGGAATTGGGTGACTGTGTAGAACGAACGGCGCAGATGGAGCTCCGTCTCGCTAGTGCTGAAGATGACGTCACCCGTCTTCAATTAAAGGTGCGCACTTTGGAAAAAAAAAATAAATGTCTAGAAGATAATATTTTGGATTTGGAATCTCGGTCGAGACAGAATAACTTGAGGCTGGTGGGTCTTCCAGAGGAATCAGAAGGTCGGGACGTATATTCCTTTCTGGAAAAGTGGATTCCGGAGGTGCTGGGCAGCGAGGAGTTGCAATCAGCAGTGGTTCTGGAAAAAGCACATCGTATTGGCCCACGGAGAGATAAGGGACTGCCGAGGACCTTAATTATGAAGTTTCTTAGCAACAGAGACAGGATGAAGATCTTCAACGCTGCACGAGCTAAAGGAGAGATTAAACACCAGGATCAGCAGGTGCGGTTCTACCCAGATTTGGCCACAGGAATCCAACAATTGAGGAAGCAGTTTGATCCCATACGTAAGGAGCTGCGCAACCTTGGGATTCGTCATGGTGTAATCTATCCTGCGAGACTGTTGACCACGTATGAGGGCAGAACCCACATCTTCAAGACCCCAGAGGAGGCGCAGGAGTTCATCAAGAAGATCAAAGAAGAAGAAGAGACTGGTGGGAGCTAAGCATGAACAAAATATAAGGTAGAATAATTAAGCATTTGCACAGGCATCTGACTGACTTGAAGTAAACAGCAAGTTTACAAAATATAGATTGTATTATATATTAAAAAAAAAAAAAAAAAAAAAAACTATGATGTACAAAGTTGTTAAAAATTTTGGAGTTAAGTTGGAAAACTACAGAGGAGAGTTAATGTTACGTCATTAAAAGCAGCAGAGTTAGGGTGATTGGGAGGATGAAGAAGGAGTGGCTTAGGCTGTTCCCCGTGGATGTGGAACGGTCGATGGCTATATCGGGAGACGGAATTTTTCTTTTGATTTTGGGGGGTTCGCCACAAGTGTGGGAAGGGGGAATTTGTTTGTGTGTAGTTTGTAGGATGAATGTTCAACCACTCATGTTTTTGCTTCTCTGTATGAGCATGTTTACACTGCAAGGTAATCCCAAACTCTCTATTGATCATAAACCAAAGTGTTAATCTTAATTTAACTTCATGGAATTGCAGAGGTCTACAAAATTTAAAAAAACTTAAACAAGTTATGAATAAAATAAAAGACATGGGTTCAAAAATTGTGTTTTTACAAGAAACTCATCTAATAGAGGAGGATATAAAAAGAATTAGGAGTAGATGGCAAGGAAGTGTATTCACCTCATCATTTTCATCCCGGGCCAGGGGAGTTATGACTCTCATACATAAATCAGTCCCTTTTCAAGTGAAAAATGTAATTGGAGACAAACTTGGAAGATATGTAATCATTCAAGGTTCTTTGCTATTAGAAAATATAAATCTTGTGAACTTATATGGTCCCAATATAGATGATCAAAAGTTCTTTGCTAATTTATTTCTTATTTTATCATCACTTACAGGGCAACATATAATAGCAGGGGATTTTAATTGTACATTGAATCCAGGTATAGATAGATCAACAGGACTGGATTGTACGCACAATGGATGTAGGATGACTATTAATCATTTTATGAAAGAATTGAGATTGTTAGATATATGGAGAGAAATGAAACCACAAGTTAAAGCCTATTCTTGTTATTCCAGTACCTACAAGACATTCTCACGTATTGATTATTTTTTGATTTCCACAGAATTAAGATCCAAGATTCAAAACTGCTTTTATGATAACATCGTGATCTCTGATCATGCACCTTGTTGTCTAATATATGTAGATAAAAAATTGACAAAGGAATCAGGTAGATGGCAATTTCAGCATAAATGGCTTCAGGATGAGGAATTTGTCAAGTATATAGAAAAACAGATAGACGAGTACTTTGACATCAATACTACACAAACATCAGCATGTGTAAAGTGGGAAGCTTTCAAAGCTTTTATTAGGGGACATATTATTAGTTATACAGGATCAAAATCTAAGAAGACTCGAGAGGAGAGAGCTAAATTGGAACATAAAATGAAAAGTCTTCAGGAAAAAGTGTATGCAGGAAGTGATCCAAGGTTGGAGAATGGATTACTGATTTTGAGAGCTGAATACGACAAAAAATCAGCGAATAGAGCTGCCTCGAGTCTTCTAAGATTGAAACAATCTTTTTATGAACAAGGTGAAAAATCAGGAAAATTATTGGCATGGCAGATTAAACAATTAGAAATTAAAACACCAATTACTAGTATTATAAGTAATGGACAGGTAGTTATAGATCCTTTAGAAATTAACAGAGCCTTTAGAGATTACTATGAAAAATTATATGATACTAAAAATGAATTTGATTTAACAAAACTAAATGGGTTTTTGAACGAACTATCTATACCGTGTATTCCAAATGAAAACAGGGAGATATTGGAGTCTAAAATTAGTCAAGAAGAAGTTGGGCTAGCCATTGATAATATGAAATCAGGAAAAAGTGCAGGACCAGATGGTCTTCCAGTTGACCTTTATAAGAAATTTAAGAATAAATTAATAAAACCTTTTTTGGAAATGGTTTTAGAAGCATTTCAAAATAATAATTTACCATCATACATAAATAATGCCTTAATTATACTGCTGCCAAAACCAGGTAAGCCCTCTAATAAATGTGAAAATATGAGACCAATAAGCCTATTAAACGCCGACCTTAAGATAATCTGTAAAATTTTAGCAAGACGAATACAAGAAATTTTACCAAATATTATTAATCGAGATCAGAATGGCTTTATAAAGGGAAGACAAGGCTTCCATAATGTAAGAAGACTATTTAATATTATTTATTTTAATAAAGAAGCACCGGATACAGCTCTCCTATCACTGGACGCCGAAAAGGCCTTTGATAGAGTTGAATGGCCCTTTCTTTTTGAAATCCTACAAAGGTTTGGACTTGGAAATAATTTCATAAAATGGGTTCAAATAATATACAATAATGCTACAGCAGAAATCCTAACAAATAACAATATTTCAAAACCAATAAAAATCAATAGAGGATGTCGACAAGGCTGTCCACTTTCACCTTTACTGTTTACTATGGCAATTGAACCTTTAGCGATAGCGATACGTTTACATTCACAAATATATGGAATTAAAGTTGGACCAACAGAACATAAAATCTCCCTGTACGCCGATGACATAATTTTGTTTATGTCGAATCTAAAAAAATCAATTCCAACCTTGTTGAATTTAATAAAGAATTTTGGGGAAATATCAGGATATAAAATAAATAAAACTAAATCTTCAATATTAATGCTAAATGAGACCCAGAGAAATTACCCAGCCCCTGAGGTAAATCAATTCAATGTTGTAAATCAGTTTAAATATTTAGGAATCCAAATTATGCCTAAGCTAGAATCAGTCGGCAGTGTCAACTATGAAGCCTTAATGACAGATATCAATGAGTTAACTCAGAGATGGATGTCACTACCAATGTCGATGATCGGGAGAATCAATATACTTAAAAGTAATATTTTACCTAAAATACTTTATTTATTTCAATACATTCCCTTATCACCACCTTTAGATTTATTCTCAAGAATAAAAAAAAAGTTAGTGGAATTTATATGGAACAACAGGAGGGCTAGATTACGTCTGTCTTTATTATATTTACCATTTGATCGTGGAGGTCTGAAATGTCCAAATTTTATGTTGTATTATTGGTCGGCACAACTGAGGTCTATGACATATTATTTTTCATCAAATGATCTCCCTCACTGGACTGAAATGGAATCATACAATTTACCTTTACCTCTTCCCATATTCATATACTCAGATTCGGCAAAAAAATTACAAAAACAAGTTAAAAATCCATTTGTAAAGCATATGATCAAAATATGGTGTGAAGCTAAAAACTATTTAAAAGAACCACAGTTACTGTCACAATTTAGTCCAATATGGGGTAATCAATATTTTAAACCAGGGAGAGCGGACGCTGTATTTAAAGTATGGAATTTAAAAGGGATACAAAAGATTCAGGATTTATATTTGCCATGTGCAGATAACATAATGTCTTTTGAAGAGCTGAGGATCAAATTTAATCTCAATAGAACACATTTTTTTAAATATCTTCAACTTAGAAACTTTATTCGATCAAATCAAAATAAAGCTCTCACTCGACCTATTTATTCATCCTTGGAAAAAATGATGATGAAAGATAGTAAAAGAAAGGGTATTATTTCAGAGTTTTATAACTCATTGACACTATCTTCAAGTGAAAAATCACTGAAAAGATTAAACTACTGGAAAGAAGATCTGCAAACTGAAATTTCAGAGGAACAATGGGAATTGGCTTGTACAGAAGCTCAAACCAAATCAATAAATGTACGCCTTAAATTGATACATTTCAAATGGTTAATGCGGATGTATGTTACACCGGAGGAGTTAAATAAATATAACAAAAATATACCAGATACATGCACAAAATGCATGGAAAGTAAAGGAACTCTATTTCATTGTGTATGGGAATGTAGATTAATAAGAATGTTTTGGGAAGAGGTGAGGGTAACAATTGAAAAAATAATCTCAAAACAAATCATATTGAATCCTAAATTGTTTTTGTTGGGTCTGTACCCAGAAAAGCATAATTTTAATAAAAGTGAAAGAACATTCATAGACCTCAGTTTGCTTAATGCCAAAAAATGTATTGCACTATTATGGAAAAAGACTCATAGACCAGATGTGACTCAGTGGTTAAGACAGATGTTAACAAACCTTCCATTAGAAAGAATAACATATATACTGAAATCAAAGGAAATTGTGTTTGAGAATATATGGAGACCTTTTATTGATTATGTAAAAAATTTAAACATAACTTTTGAAGAAGAAGGTGAATGATGTGTGTGGACCTTGTAAATTCCAAACTGGTGAACATAATATGTATACTTATGTATTGGATTGTCTAGACTAAACAGAGGAGCATTGTTGAAGATTTGATTTTGCTGGTGGTTGTTGGTGTTTTTAGTGCATCCTTTTTTTTTTTTTTTTTGTAGTACTTTAGTGTTAGTGTTTGATTGTTTGTATCATGTTTGTTAAAAAAAAAAAAGGTTCAATAAAGATATTGTGGAAAAAAAAAAACATGTCAGAGGAACAAGCTGGCTCTTAACGTAACTTACTTGATTTCTAACAATTTTTAGTCAAGTAGTGATAATGAATAAAGTTGAGGTCATCTCAAATGCATATTAAAATAACTATTTTATAACAACACTGCGAAATTAAGAGGGAAAGAAGGTGCATAACATTAATAACACATGAATTTGTACAACTGATTTTTTTTCAGAATGTAATTTAAAATGTAAAGTAGAAAAGCACTCAAAGTGCATACCTCCACCAAGGCTCCTTCCTTCCCTCCGTTTGCCCATCCATCTGTCCGCACCTCCCTGCCTCCATCCCATCATACATTGCAAGATAGGGCCTTGATAGAGGTTTGCACTCACAGATCAGTTCCAAAATCTAATGGGCTCTTCACCAGCTCAAGGAAGATCTCTGGTGAAAATTTCAGCAAAATCCAATCCTGCTGCACAAATACAAACAAGGTCCTTGGTGGATGTATGCACTCTCAGATCATCACCAAAATGTAATGGGTTCATCCTTAGCCCAAGTTACCTCTGGTGAAAATTTCATCAAAATCCATCCAGGAGTTTTTGCGTAATCCTGCTAACGGATGGACAAACAGACAAGCCACCTCGATTACGTTACCTCCTCGACAGGTGTAACAAACCGACGCCGGCAAAAACATTACCCCCTCCCTTGGCGGAGGTATTAAAAAAAGAGATGGTCCTTTTTATGTTGTTATTATATATAAACTATAGGATTTACAGAAAATGTATATTGTGATATATAGGGCTATCATAAAATAAGATTACTTATATCATGAAATGAAATTTTGGTCATATGGCATAGCCCTATGTAAGACCTTAAAAAGTATTAAACTGTCCTAAAGTCAGTCATATATTCTCAACACAATGTAGCTGTTTTTGCCATTCTAAATTACATAATGAAATTGCATTGTTAGTCCTTGTTATTTTGGAACAGGTTTGACTTTAATACACTGAAGGAGGAACATGACTAAAATGATGAAGAAACATGAAGTCTGTTTGTGGAAATAGCAATGAAAAGGACTGTGCTGTACATGTGAGGTACATTAAAAGTAGAAAATATTGCTCAATTGCTATTTTTTATCTGCATTAATATCAGTGTTTAGTAGGAAAGAGTCTTTATATACATTTCTTCGTGTTTGGTTATTTAAAGTTGTATTACAAAGGACATAAAAGTTTTTGATAATAAAATGAAATTAATTAATTTGTTCAATTAATCATACAGTTCTGAATGGGGCTTCCAGGAAGATATTATAAACTTTAATGGGAAATTTTAAAATAAGATGCTCAGATACTTTCAAACTTGGCAGTTTCTATGATTTTGTTCACTTGAATCTTTTTTGATTTCTTTTAACCCTTCTCATTTTCCAGGTTATACAGCCTCTCATCTTCATCTTTGCCTTCTCTCTTCGTATTTTAGGAAACTTTCGTCAGTAACACATATTACTGACTCATGCAATAGTGACTACTGAAAGAAAATATGCATGCAAAGAAAGCAAACCCTGTTGCACAAGTTACCAGAGACAGCTAAAATAGCAGAATGTCTTCACTAATTTCCAATCCTGAAGATTTAGTGGTCCCTCAGAAGTGCTCACAATTTTTTTTATTCATCATAGACCAGCATATTTGGACCCTGAGCCAGGGTCGGTTATTCTAAATAGCAGCATTTTTAAAATTATTTCAAACTCTCATGCTAGTCTAAGCTGCTTCACAAATGGTTCTAATACTGGAGCTAGTGCTTTAAACTCATGTTAGTAATCAAGATAAACTGCAAAGACACCTGTGTTCTCCTTCTTTAACCACTTTCACTGAAAAGACATTGTGTACATTGAAAAACAAATGCCAAGAAGAGTAAATAGCACCGTTCAAATAAGCTGAAAACCCTTTTTTGAATGACTAGCACTAGCATGTTCCTTGGGTGGCGTGTCAGCGGTTAGTCAGTACCTCACCAAGCTCCCAGGATCAAACACTACACAAAGACATGGGGATTAATTCTGTGTGTGTGTGTGTGTGTGTGTGTGTCCAGAGTTTGCACTGGTACATATGAAGGCATCTAGGTGGTCTGCTGCTCCAGATGACTCAGGTGGATTTATGCACTTAGCATTTTCTCTGAGGAAGTTTGACCTGCAGGAAAACTCTTGGATATACAGTAGAAGCAAGGAGTTGCCAAATGCTTGAATATAAAGCTGGTTTGGTTATCTAACAAGCACACAAATTATCATGCAGGGGAAACAAAAACTTGTTCAGGGAAATTGATTTTTTTTTTTTTTTTAAATGGCGAATATTTATTTTTTTAACAGATTTTTTTGCTGATGTTATGGTTTGAGTATTTTCCTGTAGCATGTAAAACCTGAGCTCTCACCTCCATCCCACTCTATGAAACAAATCTGACTGGCGTGAATTGAAAAGACTTTTAATACCTTTCATTACCCTACACTATCTGTTTTCCCCACTCACTTTTTAATAAAGTGCTACTTTGAAGATTTTTTTTTCAAATCCATGTTCTTCGTGCATGTAGCCGGCATGAAAAGGCAAGCAGCATTTTATTTTCGTCATGCTGTAACTATTCTGTGCATCGCACATGACAGTTAATCCTTGTTTATGCCATGCCATGCCATCCCTGTCACATTTTTAAGCTGCATTTGCTTTATGGCCAGTGGCAGGTAGAGTAAAGTAAGGCTGACTCGATTTGGCAGCAGCCGCAGACGGCAAGAATCTTCTTCCTGAAATGAAGTGCATCCCTTTTTCGCATAGTGACACCTTCTCCTGTCCTGCTGCTAGAATGAAAGTAAAACTCATTAACGGGGTCATTGACTGGAAAATGGCGTGTTTGTAGGTTTTAGCTGTCTGAAATCAGTCTGCTGGTCACCTAATTATCAAAAAATTTTCAAAACTGTCAATTCTCTTAAAAACACACAGTCTTTATCTAATTTTTCTCTCCCAGTAATGCCAGAAATGTTTTTGATTTTTTTTTTGTGGAAATCATAAATGTCACATTTTGAAAAAGCCAACCCACCGCCGTCCAGCCCGTCCAGCGCCAGCATGCCAGTCATGTGAGCTGACAGACAGCGGCTCCAGGCAGCATCACTGGGTCATGGCAACTGCCTGCACCGGCAGAGCATCTGCCCCACAACCGGGAGGTTGGGGGTTAAAGTCCCGGCCGGATCATACCAAAGACCACATAAAAATGGTATTTCCCGTCTTCTAGCTTGGTGCTCAGTGTAATAGAATTGGGGAAGGAGAAGTTGTTTGTGGCGGCGCCTTGCATGGCAGCGGCCCCTCTGATTCTAGATGTGATTAACATAGGAGAAACATAATTTTGTTCTACTGTACATGATTGGCTGTATGGACTGAATGATAATAGAGATGTCTTCTTCTTCTCCTTCTTCTTCTAATGGCTAACTGGTGTAAGAGGGAGGGTGGAGTTGAACAGCTGAAGTCTGGTTCTTAAAGTGACAGGCAATAAATCAGAGTGTTTGAAGAAAGCCAAGAAAAATAAAAAATAAATTTGCTTCAGTAATTAAAAAAATTAAAGAAAATGTGATCAAAATATGTCACATTCATTAAGACATGAGTGAGCTGTTAAAATGTGTAAAAAGTGCAGTCAATGACCTCTTTAAGGGCATCAGTGAAGTCATAAGCTATCTTCAGACCTCAGTTTATATACAGGTGCATGTCAGTAAATTAGAATATTATCATAAAGTTAATTTTCTGCAGTAATTCCATTCAAAAAGTGAAACTTTATACTGTAAAGATTTATTACACACATAGTAATACAATTCAAGTGTTTATTTCTTTTCCTTCCCCCATTCTATTATGCTGAGCACCAAGCTAGAAGGTGGAGATTACCATTTTTATATGGTCTTTGGAAAGTTAATGTACAGAGCTACTAGAAGGACTGATCCCCCCCCCCCCCCACTGTAGCTTTCACTACTTACAGTAGCTGTATGGCCTAGGGTTAGTGAAATGGAGATAGGCACAGCCCCATACACCACATGTTGTGGAGAGGGATTAACTTAACTTACTTATGTCTTTTGATTTTGATGATTATGACTTACAGTTAATGAAAACCTAAAATTCAGTTTCTCAAAAAAAATTGAATATTACATAAGACCAGTTGTTAAAAAAAGTGGATTATTAATTGAAATGTTGGCCTACTGAAAAGTTTGCCCATGTACACGCTCAATAATTAGTTTGGACTCCTTTTGCACGAATTACTGCATCAGTGTGGCGTGGCACGGAGGTGATCAGCCTGTGGTACTGCTGAGGTGTTTTGGAGGCCCAAGTTGTTTTGATAGCGGCCTACAGCTCATCTGCATTGTTGGGTCTGGTGTCTCTCATCGTCCTCTTGACAATATCCTATAGATTCTCTATGGGGTTTAGGTTAGGAGAGTTTGCTGGCCAATCAAACACAGTGATACCACGGTCATTAAACCAGGTATTGGTACTTTTGGCCATGTCATCTGCTTGTGTTGGTCCACTGTGTTTTATCAAGTCCAAAGTCATTGAAGCCATCTACCAGGAAACTTTTAGAGCACTTCATTCTTGCCTCTGCTGATATGCTTTATGGAGAAGCTGATTTCATTTTCCAGAAGGACTTAGCACCTGCCCATACTGCCAAAAGTACCATCCATCCATCCAATCCCGGAGTAAACCCATGCAGACACGGGGAGAACATGCAAACTCCACACAGATCACTGTTGGTCGGGGAGTTTGCATGTTCTCCCCGTGTCTGCGTGGGTTTATCAATACCTGCTTTAATGACCATTGACCACAAATGCAGTTGATAATTTCATTTCTTAAAGGACAAAAGCTATCCAAAAGTAATATCCCCCTAAACTTAGTAACTGGTTGTGCCACCCTTGATGGCAACAACTGCAATCAAGCAAACATTTACAATAACTCAGTCCTTCTCAAATAGTGGGGCGCGCCCCCCTGGGGGGGCACATGTGACCCCGGGGAACAGGCTTTGCTTTTGCCGTGTAAAGTGTAATTGCACATCCACGGCAGCAGGTGGTGCAGTGGCGCTCTCATTGTCAAAGTCTGTGCGGGAGTTTAAAACTTTTTAAATTGCTATCACCAAACCCCTCGAGAGACACCATGGAGAAATATTTAACAGTAACGATAAGAAAGGCGGAGAGAGACACAGGTAAAGAGACAAATGAAAGTCTCCCAAAAGCTAAGACGAGGAAATATGACGAAGCTTATCTAGCGCTTGGCTTCACTGGGACTACGGTGAGAGACGGCTGTGTTCATTGTGTCTGAAAGTGTTGGCAGCGGACAGCATGAAGCCAAATAAATTAAGACGTCACCTACAGACATTACATCCTCAACACGTTGATAAGCTGCTTGATTTTTTTTCAGCGAAAACGTGCAGAGTACGTCCAACAATCATCCCACTTTGTGAACGCTACATCAGTAAACCAGCGAGCACTTTCAGCATCATTTAAAGTGGCGCACCAAATTGCGCAGTGCAAAAACCCCACACAATTGCAGAGGAGTTGATACTGCCTTTTTCTACCTTTTTCTTCAGACTAAAATGTTAAATATATTGGTACTCCTGTGTTAATGTTCCAGATCAATTTACATTTAATATTGTAGCGAACTCAATATGATCACCCTACTTGGCTTGCCCAGTGGGTTGACCCTATTGGAGACACAGGTAGAGTGCGGGACTCCGGAGCAGGAGGCGTGAGTTCGAATCTCCCGGGGGTACGTCGCCATGTTGAGCAACACGTTGTAATATTATTTATTGATTGAATTATTTTTCTCAGCATCAAATGGTTCAGTTGGTCAAAAATGTTTCTAGTTTAAATAAGGATTGACATATTTTTTATTTCAGGCACTTTGATGCACTTAAAGTTTTTTTTTCTGTTTTAGACTATAACAGGGTTTCTGTGTGGCAAAATAAAGTTAATATTTGTTGAAAGTTGATTTATATTGCTTTTTTCTTTTGTTAATGTTAAAAATGATACAATTTTAGGTATACTTATACAATTTTTATAGATAATGATCTTATTTATAGTCACTGCGGTGAGTTGGGGGGGGCGCGAAATATTTTCTCTTTCCTAGGGGGGGCTTTGCAAAAAATAATTGAGAAGCACTGCAATAACTGGTGATGAGTCTTTTACATCGCTGTTGAGGAATTTTGGCCCACTTTTCTTTGCAGAATTGTTTTAATTCAGCCACAGTGGCAGGCTTGAGCTTGAGGTTGCCATAAATCACCTGCTGCTTGTGATACTCTCCTGCTAGGTGAGAGCTTGTGTTCCTCCATATTTATGTTATTCTGTATTTTCTTGAAGTGATATGATGTCATGGGTTGTTTAAGAACAGAATCATCGTTTATTCTAAAGCTAAATGCTAACTGCGATTAAGCTAACAATTGTGCTAGATGCTAATCAGCGCGCTGCTAAGTGGACTCCAGTTAAGGAGTCAGCCTGTCATTGTATGAAGAATAAACCCACACGGGTTTCTGCTGTTCATTCAGAAATATCAGAGGGATGTATTTTCTGAAAAGCTTATTTATACACCCTACTTTACCTGTGGATTATCCAGTCTGTAAAATATGATGCATTTTGTTCTGTGTAATTCATGACACAGTGAATTTTACGTAATTGTGTTTTAGTCTGTGTGCAGCTAGGGCTGTGTGATTACACCAAAATTTCATATTACGATAAAAGTAATATTATTTGACGATAATGATATACAGTATATCACGATATACATTTCCGGTAAATTCTGTAGTCTATATACAACAACCAATAAAAGGACCATCTCTTTTTCTACATTTTAAACTACATACTGAAAAAAAAATCAATTATACAAATTCATCTGTCATTAATTTTATGCACTTTTCCCTCTTAATTTTGCAGTATTGTTTTAAAATTGTTTTTAGTGTGGATTTGAGATTACTTCAACTTTATTCACTATCATTACTTGACTAATTAAAAATTACTAGAAATCAAGTTACATTAAGAGCCAGTTTGTTCCTCTGACACATTTTAATTTATTATTTATTTAGTGTGTATGTGGCTGCTGTAACACACTTTTGCAGCTTTAGTAATATTTTTTCAGACAAAATTAAGAAACTCAGCAGTGATTTAAAACAGAATGACGGTCGGATACACTATCATGTTTCCTATTAGCAACAAGTTAGCATCATCATTTAACATTTACCGTTTTGTAATTAGAGAGAGATGGTGTTAATGTTATTTACCTCCATCTAAAATGAGGTTAGAGGTGTTATGACCCGAGCGCCGGTTCTGATCGCGCTCGGGCTAAGTTCTTCTCGCTGCCGGCCTTGACAGCTGCAGTGACAGGGCCCCTGCAGTGCTGGAAAGCCTGCATCCGGCCCTGCAGCCACGTCTTGGACGGAGGAGAGGAGTGGACTGTGGCCCGGAGCCTGAGCCGATGAAGAAGCGTCCCCGGGTCTCCTCGCCGGAGCGGTCCAAGCCAGTGGGTCGAGGGTTCCCTGCCCCCACGCCATACGGGTTGACGGCGTGGATAGCAGCGTGGGAGGAACCTCAGGTTGCAGATGACATCGTGCCAGCTGCGGAGCCCGACGCAGCTGAGTCTGATCCAGCTGACGAGAGTCGCCCAGAACCTGGATCGTCGGAGTCCTGGGTGGCAACGGAACCCAAGTGCAGGCAAGTGCTCCCTCTTCTGTCTCTGTCCTCTGTTGAGCATTTTTACCTGCCTCTCAGGGAGGCGAGTGAGGAGCAGCCGTCTGCTGCGCCCGAGCTCGTCTCGCTGGGTTCCGTTGCTACCGGTGATGCTGATCCCGGTTTTCCTGTCTCCGAGCTTTGTTTCAGTGTCGCCGACGTGGAACGGGTCGGTGTCACCGAGTTGGAGGTCCCAGGTTCGGGGGTGGAGTTCGTCAGCGGAGCTGCACCGGAGGCCCTATCGGGGCCCACCGCGGGGGCGGTCTCGGCCCAATCGGGGTCCAACGTGGGTGCACCGGGGGCCCAATCGGGGTCCACCGCGGAGGCGGTTTCGGCCCAATCGGGGTCCGACGTGGGTGCGTCGGAGGCCCAATCGGGGTCCACCGCGGGTTCGGATCCGACCCAATCGGGGTCCAACGAGGGTGCACCGGAGGCTCGATCGGGGTCCACTGCGGGTGCGGTTCTGGCCCAATCAGGGTCCAACGTGGGTGCAGCTGGGACCCAATCTGGGTCCAGCGGTGATGCAGCGCGAGCGTGGTCCATAGACGGAGGAGGAGCTGCAGACCCTACTTTGCGGAGCGGATTCCTGGCTCGCCCTGCTCATCGATTCCCTCTGAGTCACCGCCCCTATTCATCATCGCCGGGGCCCATGGGGGTCCCTGTTCGCTCGCCCCGGTTCTCCCGAGTTTTGTTCTCGTCAGGGAGGCCGCTGCGGGTTGTTGATGCCCTGCACTGGTGGCTAAGGGACACGGGTCGGCCGCCGGAGAGACTGTTCGGCGCCTTGGTTTGGCCACCCAACCTGTTGTGTGTGCCTTGGGGCAACCTGGTTCGACCACCGGAGCAGCGGACGTGCGGGATTTTGGACTCTGGTGAGCCACCTGGTCTGCCTCCTTTGACCACCGGCCGGCTGTTGGACGTGGGGAGACCACCTGTACTGTTCCTGTGGCACTTGGTCTCTGCCGGTCGGGATAACCTGTCGGGGGGGTAGTGGTCCCTGGGTTTGTCTCAGTGTTTGTGCTTTTTTTTTTTTTTCTTTGTCCTGGTTATTTTGTTTTTGGCATTTCATGCCTTGCAGTAGCCTTGTTGGCATATGTATAGTCTGGGTTGAGCGGGTAATGCTCTGTTTTTGTTTCATGTATAGTCTGATATGAGCGAGTAGTGCTCTGTTGGTTTTTTTTTTTTTTGTTTCATGTATAGTCTGATATGAGCGAGTAGTGCTCTGTGTTTTTGTTTCATGTATAGTCTGGTATGAGCGAGTAGTGCTCTGTTTTTTGTTTCATGTGTAGTCTGGTATGAGTGAGTATGCTCTGTTCTTGTATTTAATTTTTTTCTGACCCTGTAGTTCTGGTTTTTGTTGTTTTCCCTTGTACATTTTCTTGTTAGTCTGGTCATTGTCCTGTATGGTTTTTGGTTTCTCTCCCTCCGCACCTGTCCCCAGCCTCCCACCCTGGGGGGGCGGGGGGGGCAGGGTGGTTCCTTGGGGCGTTCGGAGTCCGCCCGTGGAGGGAGGGTACTGTTATGACCCGAGCGCCGGTTCTGATCGCGCTCGGGCTAAGTTCTTCTCGCTGCCGGCCTTGACAGCTGCGGGCTGTATTCTGGCCTCACCGGGCTCTTATTGTGAAAGTGCTCGGTGGGGCTTCCGCCTGTCAAGGGCCGGTCAGCTGTTTGTCATTACCGTCGTTAAGCCCGGCACTGACGACGGTAAGACACAGGAGTATCAGTCAACTTTGGGTCACATTACATCAGTATTGCCTGTGTGTCTCCGTCCTGCCAAGTCTGGGTCTACGCCTCGTCGTGCCTGTGAGTGCCATAGACCTTCATGTCAGGTTTGTTCATGTAACTTTGTCACAGTTTAGCTCGGAGTGGCTGGGGTTAGCCCTGCGAGCCTAAGTCTCGTCCATGTGTGTGTTTGCCCTAAAGGGTTCATAGCCTTGTTGTGTCACGTGTGTGAATAAATAACATCTTAGCCAAACTCTCTGGTGAACTCTCTGGCGTCTCTTGGTGATCCGTGAGGATCATCACATGACAAGAGGACTATCTTCTCTGACGGAGCACGGTGGGGAAAAAGTCTCACATCCCTGGCACAGAAGTAGCGGCTCCACAGAAGCAGCGGCAAAACATTAGCTAGCTGTTTTAGCTGCTGTGGCACTAATCACTGGAACCCACCTGGCGCACTGCGAGGAAGAGGCGGGGCGGTAACACGTAGAAACGGGGTATGTATCCTGATATAAATGATAACGTTTCATATGAAATGGTAGACGTTTTTTATCGTGTCACCGATATATATATCATATCGCACAGCCCTATGTGCAGCTGCGGCTGAGAACACACGTTAGTTACCTCTGTGTCTGCCTCCGCTTGCCATAAATCGCCCACTGCTTGTGATATTCTCCTGCCTAGTGGTGATTTGGACTTTGTGGAAGAGGGATGGTCCTGCCAGGTTGCCTGTCAGTGTGGAGGAGCGGACTACCACCACAACAGCCATATACTCCCTGGACCACTTGAGTATTTGGATCACAATACTCCCAACTATTTTCTTTATATATAGACAGGGCTCAAAGTTTTCCAGCACCGTGCTGGATTTCCGGCGTGTGCCATGTGGCTGCGTGGAAAAATGATACTTCTATAAAAACAAAAAATTTACTTCCTATTCCTATACGCAGAACTACTTTTTGTCCAAGTGGAGTTTCCGTATCTAGCGATCCAAGATGGCAGACTGTGTTGCGCTTGCGCGCTCCTAATTTGGGTAGTGGCAGGGTACAAGTGAGTGACTGGATGCGCGAGTGCAGGACCAGAGTGGCCCATAAGGAGGGTTCCCAGTGGGCCCCTTCACTGATTGGCTGGTGTTCTAGTTGGAAGTATAATTAATTAACATCAATGTAATCAGGCATGTTGTTAGCACTATCCCAATGTTTAATAGCCCTAAATCTGCCTGAGTGAACTACACACCAGAGCATTCCTCAGAATTTGGTGCCAGTAATGATTGGTCTGACTGAAAGACAGACTGATGGCATTCAAAAGGCACGGGACTCCAGAAGGTGTGTTCACATTTTGGTGGTTAACAAATAACAGAAACTGAGATAAGAGGCGATTTTCCCAAAGAAAAATAAGTCAAACGGCACAGGTGAGGGGAGAGGAGGCTGCAGAGGAGCGTGTTCTGCTACAGCAGAGAGGCCGTGAGATTTTCAGCACCTCAGGTTAGTGACGTGACTCTCAGAATAAATTCTACAATATTTAGCTGCCATCAAATAGTTCACAGTTCTCTGACTCCGACGTATTTTTATCATAAAATGAAAACTAATTAACTCCTCATTGTGAAAAATTTTAAATAAAGTTCTAAATTTCCAAGAAAAAATTAGCTACATGAACCTACAGTGTATGTTAATATGAAAATTTATAAGCAAAAGCTGCAATTTTTATGATAAAAAGCAAAAAATACATTCAAAAAGTTCTAAAATTAAAGAAAAGAATGTGATTTTTTTATGTGAAGAAAATCACATTTATAGAAAAAGCTGCATATTTGTAATACCCTTGTGGAGGAACAAAATAAGTTCAGGCAAGACACGGCGAGCTGAAGGTTTAAGAGTTTTACTCCTCCATCATCATGAGACACACTGCAGCACTGTGTGCTGTGTGTGCACTAGTGAGGCATGTAAAGTCAGCTCTTTTATACAGACAAGAGAGAATGCATGGCACATTTACATAATGATATACATATCAGACAATACATATCAATTGCATGATTACTTGGCGCCAGACTCCTGTCCTTACTCTGGGGATGAATAACAATTGTCATTGTTCTGGTTGTCCCCCTAGGGCTCTCTGTTCGTATGCAATCCCTGCTGAGTGTGAATATTATCAGTCTGCATTGTGCTGGGTGCCCACAAGTGAGCTGGGTGCCCACACCGCTCCCCCCAGAAGGGTCAGAAGGGGTTGTGCCCGCTCCCCCGTCGGAGGGCATGTCAGTCCATGAGGGGGATGGGGAAGGGGTGGAAAGGTCGTTGAACGGCCGTGGATCGTGGGCACACGGGTCAGTGTGCAGTCATGCGTAATGGAACCAGACGGCGATCGGCTGGCTTTGGGAGTGAGGTGCGGGAAAAGCTCTGTGCAGGAAGAGGTTGAGGGGGTGGGAGTAAGCGAGTGCCGGCCCGGGACATCAAAGGTGTCTGGGCCGCGCAAAAATTGCGTGTGGATCCGCGATGGTAAGGAACTTTTCCCGTTAAACGTGGCGGAGAGCCACAGCGGCTGTGAAAAAAATTATATCTCTGACTTCTCTCGTGTTTTGGTCCAGCGAGGATGTGGGGAAGGCGAGAAGCCAAATTCCCCGAGGATGCGTAGTGGCTGTGATAAACTGAAGCTGTGTCAGGGACTCGGCAGTTTGGCTTTAGGTGCGGGAAACAGCCCTAAAGTCATCGGGGAAAGCAATCGGCTAAATTTCCATTGTGCACCGTGGCTGGAAAACTCATACAAAGTCCCGTGTGCGGGCTGCACGTCCACTCCAGGTGCGCGAGCAGCCCTGAAGGCTCTGAGGGTGGGAATCGGCCGTTTAACTCGGGCATGTGTATCAGTCTGTGGAGCCGGATTGCCCCTGGTGCGTGGTGCACGCTTGGTGCAGTGACCACATAGCTGGCAGTTGCGCTGTCCTCGTAACCCTGCGATGTGCGCGCGTGGCTTCTGTGCGCGGAAGTTCCGTTGTCGAGAGGTGAGACAGGGTCAGGGAGCTTGATGGAAATCAACGCAGTCGGCTCCGATGGTCTTCCCTGTTCAGGCTGTTTCTGTGCGTTGCTCATGTCACTGATCCTTGTCGTGCGTCTCGGTCTGAGCGCTGCGCTCTCGGCCCTGGAGGCCACCATCGTGGAGAGAGGACAAGGTGCGCTCGCTCCCATGTGGATGCGAAGGATGTAGGCGATCCCCGGTCTCTGGAACCCACAGCGCGTTGAAAGGCAGCAGACGATCACTCTCCCTCGTAAGGTCACCAGTGTGGAGGTAAAAGATCAGGCGAGGGACGCACTGTGACGCGTTCTGAGGCTTCCCGTACGGGTCATCACTGGGGTGTTCGCCTCGTGTTCCATTCTTCGTCAAGGGTCACCAGTGTGGAGGAACAAAATCAGTTCAGGCGTGACACGGCGAGCTGAAGGTTTAAGAGTTTTATTCCTCCATCATCATGAGACACACTGCAGCACTGTGTGCTGTGTGTGCACTGGTGAGGCATGTAAAGTCAGCTCTTTTATAGCCTAAACATTCCTAGTAGTTAGGCCTTTTACCTATTATCTTGATTTTAAGATCAAATACTACTGCATGCAGATTTTTGTGGCCACAGTTTGTTTTGTTTATTTTCCACAATATTTTTATTGAACGTTTTTACAAACAAAACACAAACAATCAAACACTAACACTAAAATAATTAAAAAAAAATACTAAAAACACCAACAACCACTAACTAAGGCAGGTCTTCAACAATGCTCCTCTATTTACTCTAGGCAATCCATTACGTAAGTATACATACTATACATTCACCAATTTGGAATTTACAAGGTCCACACACATCATTAACCTTCTTCTTCAAAAGTTATGTTTAAATTCTTTACATAATCAATGAAAGGTCTCCATATATTCTCAAACACAATTTCTTTTGATTTCAGTATGTATGTTATTCTTTCTAATGGAAGGTTTGTTAACATCTGTCTTAACCACTGAGTCACATCTGGTCTATGAGTCTTTTTCCACAATAGTGCAATACATTTTTTTGGCGTTAAGCAAACTGAGGTCTATGAATGCTCTTTCACTCTTGTTAAAGTTATGCTTTTCTGGATAAAGACCCAACAAAAACAGTTTAGGATTCAATATGATTTGTTTTGAAATTATTTTTTCAATTGTTACCCTCACCTCTTCCCAA
Organism: Pholidichthys leucotaenia; assembly: GCA_020510985.1. Taxonomy (NCBI): domain Eukaryota; kingdom Metazoa; phylum Chordata; class Actinopteri; order Cichliformes; family Pholidichthyidae; genus Pholidichthys; species Pholidichthys leucotaenia. The sequence continues at coordinate 289,345,946 of CM035839.1, read as the reverse complement.
AACATTCTAATTTTTCTAAATTCCCATAAACAATGAAATAGGGTTCCTTTACTTTCCATACATTTTGTGCACGTATCTGGTATGTTTTTGTTATATCTATTTAACTCCACCGGTGTAACATACATCCGCATTAACCATTTAAAATGTATCAATTTAAGACGTACATTTATTGATTTGGTTTGAGCTTCTGCACAAGCCAATTCCCATTGTTCCTCTGAAATTTCAGTTTGCAGGTCTTCTTTCCAATAATTCAGTCTTTTCTGTGAGTTTTCACTTGAGGATAATGTCAATGAGTTATAAAACTCTGAAATAATACCCTTTCTCTTACTATCTTTCGTCAAAATTTTTTCCAAGGATGAATAAGTAGGTCGGATGAGAGCATTATTTTGATTTGATCGAATAAAGTTCCTAAGCTGAAGATATTTTAAAAAATGTGTTCTATTAAGATTAAATTTGATCCTCAGTTCTTCAAAAGACATTATGTTATCTGAACCTGACAAATATAAGTCTTGAATCTTTTGAATCCCTTTTAAATTCCATACTTTAAATACAGCATCCGCTCTCCCTGGTTTAAAATATTGACTACCCCATATTGGGCTAAATTGTGACAATAAGTGTGGATCTTTTAGATATTTTTTGGTTCCACACCATATTTTGATCATATGCTTTACAAATGGGTTTTTAACTTGCTTCTGTAATTTTTTGCCGAGTCTGAGTACGGTATATGAATATGGGAAGAGGTAAAGGTAAATTGTATGATTCCATTTCAGTACAGTGAGGGAGATCATTTGATGAAAAATAATATGTCATAGACCTCAGTTGTGCTGACCAGTAATACAACATAAAGTTTGGACATTTCAGACCTCCACGATCAAATGGTAAATATAGTAAGGACAGACGTAATCTAGCCCTCCTATTGTTCCATATAAATTCCACTAACTTTTTTTTAATTCTTAAGAATAGATCTGAAGGTGGTGGGTAAAGGAATGTATTGAAATAAATAAGCATTTGGGTAAGATATTACTTTTAAGTATATTAATTCTCCCAATCATCGACATTGGTAGTGACATCCATCTCTGAAGTAACTCATTAATGTCTATCATTAAGGCTTCATAGTTGGCACTGGCAACTAATTCTAGCTTAGGCAAAATTTGAATTCCTAAATATTTAAACTGATTTACAACTTTGAATTGATTTACCTCAGGACCTGAGTGATTTCTCTGGGTCTCATTTAGCATTAATATTGAAGATTTAGTTTTATTTATTTTATATCCTGATATTTCCCCAAAATTCTTTATTAAATTTAACAAAGTTGGAATTGATTTTTTAAGATTCGACATGAACAAAATTATGTCATCAGCATACAGGGAGATTTTATGTTCTGTTGGTCCTATTTTAATTCCATATATTTGTGGATGTAAACGTACTGCCATCGCTAAAGGTTCAATTGCCATAGTAAACAGTAAAGGTGAAAGTGGACAGCCTTGTCGACATCCTCTATTGATTTTTATTGATTTTGAAATATTGCTGTTTGTTAGGATTTCTGCTGTAACATTATTGTATATTATCCGAACCCATTTTATGAAATTATTTCCAATTCCAAACCTTTGTAGGACTTCAAAAAGAAAGGGCCATTCGACCCTATCAAAGGCCTTTTCGGCGTCCAATGATAGAATAGCTGTATCCGGTGCTTCTTTATTAGAAAAGATAATATTAAATAGTCTTCTTACATTATGGAAGCCTTGTCTTCCCTTTATAAAGCCATTCTGATCTCGGTTAATAATATTTGGTAATATTTCTTGTAGCCGTCTTGCTAAAATTTTACAGATTATCTTAAGGTCAGCATTTAATAGGCTTATTGGTCTCATATTTTCACATTTATTAGAGGGTTTACCTGGTTTTTGGCAACAGTATAATTAAGGCATTATTCATGTATAATGGTAAATTACTATTTTGAAATGCTTCTAAAACCATTTCCAAAAAAGGTTTTTATTAATTTATTCTTATTTTTTTATAGAGGTCAACTGGAAGACCATATAGTCCTGCACTTTTTCCTGATTTCATATCATCAATGGCTAGCCCAACTTCTTCTCTACTAATTTTAGACTCCAGTATCTCCCTGTTTTCATTTGGAATACAAGGTATAGATAATTCGTCAAAAAACCCATTTAGTTTTGTTAAGTCAGTTTCATTTTTTGTGTCATATAGTTTTTCATAATAATCTCTAAAGGCACTGTTATTTCTAAAGGATCTACAACTGCCTGTCCGTTACTTATAAATACTGGTAATTGGTGTTTTAAATTCTAATTGTTTAATCTGCCATGCCAATAATTTCCCTGATTTTTCACCTTGTTCATAAAAAGATTGCTTCAATCTTAGAAGACTCGAGGCAGCTCTATTCGCTGATTTTTTTGTCATATTCAGCTCTCAGAATCAGTAATTCGTTCTCTAACTTTGGGTCACTTCCTGCATACACTTTTTCTTGGAGAATTTTTATTTTATGTTCCAATTGGACTCTCTCCTCTCGAGTCTTCTTAGATTTTGAACCTGTATAACTAATATGCCCCCTAATAAAAGCTTTGAAAGCCTCCCACTTTATACATGCTGATGTTTGTGTAGTATTGATATCAAAGAACTCATCTATCTGTTTTTCTATGTACTTAACAAATTCCTCATCCTGAAGCCATTTATGCTGAAATTGCCACCTACCTGGTTCCTTTGTCAATTTCTTATCTGCATATATTAGACAGCAGGGTGCATTATCAGATATCACAATGTTATCATAGAAACAGTTTTGAATCTTGGACTTTAATTCTGTGGAGATCAAAAAATAATCAATACGTGAGAATGTCTTGTAGGTATTAGAATAACAAGAGTAGCTTTAACTTTGTGGTTCATTTCTCTCCATATGTCTAGCAATCTCAATTCTTTCATAAAATGATTAATGATCATCCTGCATCCATTGTGCGTACAGTCCAGTCCTGTTGATCTATCTATGCTGGGATTCAATGTACAATTAAAATCCCCTGCTATTATATGCTGCCCTGTAAGTGATGATAAAATAAGAAATAAATTAGCAAAGAAGTTTGATCATCTATATTGGGACCGTATAGGTTCACCAGATTTATATTTTCTAATAACAAAGATCCTTGAATGATTAGGTATCTTCCTAATTTGTCCTCCAATTACATTTTTCACTTGAAATGGGACTGTTTTGTGTATGAGAGTCATAACTCCCCTGGCCGAGATGAAAATGAGAGGTGAATACACTTCCCTGGCCATCTTTTTTAATTCTTTTACAATCCTCCTCTATTAGATGAGTTTCTTGTAAAAACCACATTTTTAAACCTATGTCTTTTATTTTATTCATAACTTTAAGTTTTTTTTAAATTTTGTAGACCTCTGCAATTCCTGAAGTTAAATTAAGATTAATGCTTTGGTCTATGATCAATAAGGAGTTTGAGATTACCTCGCAATGTAAACATGCTCATACAGAGAAGCAAAAACATGAGTAGTTGAACATTCATCCTACAAACTACACACAAACAAATTCCCCCTTCCCACATTCGTGGTAATCCCCCCAAAATCAATTCAATTCAATTCAATTCAATTCAATTCAACTTTATTTATATAGCGCCATTTCACAACAACAGTCATCTCATAGCACTATCAACTGTAGGGGGAACCCCCACAGTTGCAGAAAGACCCCAGCAATCAGGCGATCCCCTGTGAGCAAGCACTTGGCGACGGTGGAGAGAAAAAACTCCCTTTTAACAGGAAGAAACCTCCAGCAGAACCAGGCTCAGGGAGGGGCAGTCATCTGCTGCGACTGGCTGGGGGGTGAGGGGATAGAGAAGAAGAAAAGAACAGATATGTAGAGAGCAAACAGCACGATGGGGACTCAATCTATGGGAGAGAACAAACAAATGTTAATGACCAGCAAAAAAAAAATATTTCATTGAGAGTGAGAAAAGGAGTGAAGGAGTGAAAATCAAAAAAAATATTCCGTCTCCCGCTATAGCCATTGACTGCTCCTCACTCACAAGGATCAGGCAAAACCACTCTTTCTTTCTCCTCTCAATCACCCTGACTCTACTGCTTTTAATGACATAACATTAACTCTCTTCTGTTGTTTTCCAACTTAACTGCAAAATTTTATAGCAACTTTGTACATCATAGGTGGGTTTTTTTTTAATTCAATACAATCTGTATTTTGTGAACTTGCTATTTGCTTCAGATCAGTCAGATGCCTGTGCAAATGCTTAAATATTCTACCTTATATCTTATTCATGCTTCATGCTTAGCTCCCACCAGTCTCTTCTTGGATCTTCTTGATGAGCTCCTGCGCCTCTTCTGGGGTCTTGAAGGTGTGGGTTCTCCCTTTATACGTGACCAGCAGTCTTGCAGGATAAATCACTCCATGACGAATCCCAAGGTTGCGCAGCTCTTTAAACGGCGGGTCAAACTGTTTTCCTTAATTGTTGGATTCCTGTGGCCAAATCTGGGTAGAACCGCACCTGCTGATCCTGGTATTTAATTTCTCCTTTGGCCCGCGTCGCGTTGGAGATCGTCATCCTGTCTCTGTAGCTGAGGAACTTCATAATTAGCGTCCTCGGTGCTGCCTTATTATCTCTCAGTGGGCCAATTCGGTGGGCGCTTTCCAGAACGACTGATGACTGCAGCTCCGCGTTGTTCAGCGCTTCTGGGATCCACTTTTCCAAAAAGGAACATGAGTTCCGCCCCTCCGTACCCTCAGGAAGACCCACCAGCCTCAGGTTGTTCCGTCTCGACCGGGATTCTAAATCCAGGACATTATCTTCCAGACGTTTTAATTCCAATGTGCGCACCTTTAATTGTAGGCTGGTGACGTCATTCTCAGCGCTGGAAATTCAGAGCTCCACCTGCGTTACACGTTCCATACAATCGCTTAATTCCTTTCTCAAACCCTCTATCGCTGTTATAATCCCATCAAACTTAGTAGAGAAGTCTGCTCTCATTGAGCCAATGGCAGCAAGCACCGCACCTGTGCCGTTGTCAGCAGTCACCGCTCCTCCACTAGCTTGCTCTGCCATAGCTGGGGACTTTTTCTGCTGCGTCACGGATGTGAAAGTCCGTTAATTTGGACTGTTTCGGCAGTTCACTTTTTCCTCCACCTGATTTCCCACCTTAGGCTTTACCGACATATCCTCGCCCAAAACGCTGGGATAGTTTTTGTTCCAATTGAGAGAGTTATTTGTCGATTTTTTTTATTTTTAGGAGCAGAGTAGAGGGAAGCACGTCCTCCTACGTGGCGGCTATGACCAGAAGCTTGTGGCCACAGCTTTGGGTGGTCTTTGTGACTAGAAAAGCGCTATATAAGTGCAGGTTAGTTAGTTAGTTAGTTAGTTTGGTGAAAAAGTCTCTCTCCAGAGTAGATGTTGCTGAATGAAGGAAAAAAAAAAACCTTGCTTGTTTTCAAGTGTTTTATTATGTTAACAAGGGGAATGGTAGTGGTGGTGGACTCACAAATTTAGTGTAAGGTAAAGCCTATAAATATAAATTAAGTATAAATTTGCAAGAATAAAGCTGTAAAATATGGCAAAGGAGGCCAATTTACAAGTTAAATAGAACATTTGTGAGAAAAAGCTACAATTTTGTACATTTGACAAAAGTAGTTATAAATTCACAAGAATGAAGTCAAAAATTTAAAGAACAAATACTGCAGATTAGTATAAATGTTTTAGTTTTTCCCAATTTCTATGCAATTAGTGAGGTTTTTCTTGTAAACATTCTTGGACATTTTTAACTTTTTCTGGTAAATTTGTGTACACACACATGCATATATTGGAACAGGACAAAAACTCTATATGGGGGAATTACACAATGATATGATATCATTACTGACACTGGAACTGACACGACACTGTATATATTACTAATACATACTAGTAGTGATGTTAAAAACCAAGGTCTCAATGACACTATGAGCAACTTTGATGCTTCATGAGCGACACAGTGTTATGAAACATCTAATAAAGACTGCCATCTTGTGACTGACTGTTAGAACTACATCAGATTTAAAAAGCCTGAAAAAATCTCAATACTTTTTTTTTTTAACATAACAAGGCCTCGCTTGCTACGGTCATGTGACTGTGGGCATGTTGACACAGTGTTCATGAACTTATGCGTTATATTGCTCGAGTCAGTGTTGAGTGGGCGGCGTCGAGCATAACATCACTAACACAAGGTTAAAGTTGTCTAATGAATAGCTACTTTGTTTTTGTAGAATTTTTATGCCACTGAACTGAATTGATGTTCCCCTTTTGTGATTTATCTTTCATTTTCTCATTTATTTGTCAGCAGGTTTGCTAAGGTGAACTTTCTATATTCTTGTCAAAACATGTCTGCAATAAAAACTATTGGCTAGAAATAGAACTTTTGCTGCAGTTTCCTCCACTTGGTAAAAAGTGAGCTGGTCTTGGGCATGAAACTTCCAGGCTGAAAATTGATTCTACTCCGGCCCTGCGCAAGTGTTTCATCCTTCAACATACACAAAACCCTTCATATAGGGCTGTCGCGATAACCGCAATTATATAATGCCGCGCTATGGACAAGCCTACCGCGGAGGATAACGAGCAATCACAACAACCACAGTGTTCACTTTTTTGTGTGTGGCTAAATTTCATTGTTCACTTATGTACCCCTGTTGATTAATAAATAAATTGTTAAATGCTAAGTGAATTTTTATTGCCAACAGCATGTTTGCACCCGGTACTGACTGCGTCAGCACCCGGTACTGTGGAAGCTTCCATAGCACCGTGTGGGGCATTCGCTCTCCAGATGGACTCCAGCAGGCAGTTAGTGGTGGAAGCGCTTGGACTCCTTGCTAAATACAGCCGTGACAGTGAGCGCTGAAAGGGCACAAAGCGTGTTATTTCTTTCTGAGCGGAGTGTTTATGATCCCAACAATTGAGCTCTGAGAGCCAAACAACTACTGTGTAATGCATTGCTTGTTTGAACATGATTTTTCGGACACTGGCAAAAATCCAAAAATCATGGAGACAAGAGCAACGCAGGGTCCTGTACAGAGGCTGTCCTGTTTAAATAAGCTGAATGTTGTTGCAGTTTCCAATTCACACATGCCGTAGTTAACCTCTTGCACTCCGGTGTACCGCGGATGGGCACGTCTCTGCGTCCTAGAGCGCACGAGGGCGCATGAGAGCGCCCTCGTGCACGCTAGGACGCACGAGGGTGCTGCGTCCAAGCGCGCACTGAAAAAAAAAAAGCTGCATTTCCGTTCTTCCACTACAGACACAGCCGCGAACAGATCAGATATGATTGACCTCTCATTCGACTAATAAGAGCCTTGAATTGGGTTTCTGAAACCTTGACGAACCAATGACTGAAAACCTAGCAAGAAGGACCTGCCTACCAACGCTGTGAATGCAGCGAGCCAATTGAAGCACAGAAGTTCGCAAGCTGTTTTGTGTAAGGCTGGGTGAAGACAGACTGCTGCAGCAGATGAAAAAAAAGACCCGCAGGAAGAACCTGCCACAGACCCAGCAGCACGGAGACCACCCACAAGTGCGACCTGTGTGACAGGGACTGCCATTCGCGCATCGGCCTGTTCAGCCACAGGCGGTGCATTTTTTTTTTTTTATTCCAGCAGAATAGACGTTTAGGATTCTCTTCCATGGTCATCATAGACCGACGGAGGCCAACGACGAAGGTCGTAAATCATTCGCCAAAACCGCAATCATGGAAGCGCAAAACCGCAATAATGAATAATTATGTTTTGACCGGGTCGCAAGACCAGAACCATGAGCGGACCAGCGTCGCGTTCGTCTGACAATGAGGAAGAGAAGCTCTCCAGCTCCGCTGCTGTTGTGAAGAGGTGAGTGTTATAAGCTAAATTATTCTTTATCCCTGAAAATTGTAATCAAAAATGACTTCTGACCGATCGGTAAATTGCAGCTGTGCGTCGTAGACCGCAGCGCACCATGACCACGGCGCAATGGGCGATGTTTGTCCTCTGTAGCGGGGGGGGGGACAACCCCCCCCCCCACACACACACACAGCCCTGAGTGTCACCTTTCATTAGAGCCCAAGATGAAGCTTCTATATTGAATCATTCAAAAGTTACAGACGTTTTTCCAAACTGTGCCATTTGGCACAATTTAGCACAGTCCAAAAACGCCTGGGAACTACCTGACAAAAAAGCTGTGTAATATATTCATTTTTTGTGGTATTGTTACAAAATTTTGACCTCAGCTAGATAACACTTGGTTCTACATTTCTGTTGCATTTTCCAGTCCGGATCTGAAGCTGTGTGTTATTTGCAAGCATTTGTATCCATAAAAACACCCAGGTGAAATTTATTTTCTTCAAGTTCAGTATGTTTAGATGACTGTTACTCAGTGGCCGGAGCACTTAGAGAGATTATGACTGTTATGCCAAAAAATTCAAAGTGTTTTCTTTTAAATGAGACCAATCCCATGAAGATGCTGCAAAGGGTTGAAGAACAGCTTTTGATTTACTTTGGGCACGTTTTTTTTTTTTTTTTTTTGGCGTTTTTAGGGAAATTGACCGGAGCGCAAGGGGTTAAATACTGGAGTTCCCACCATTGATTTATGAAAATGATCATGAACAGAATCAACAGTTCATGCGTAGAAAGACGGAGCTTTACACAATTGTCACACACCCACATAAAGTTGAGGCGGCGCTGCAGCGAGTTTCTCACAGCTTTCATCGTTTGCCACACAAGTTATGGACCCTATTTAAATTACGAGATCACAGGGTCCTAAAAACATTTGTAATAATATTGCACATCGCAGTGTTGAGCTGTCTACTGTCACCACAGGGGAAATTCCTCTACCACAACAGGCCTACCTTCATACATTCTGTAGGATAGAGAGTAAGTTTTTGAAGCCTAGGGATTATTTCTATTGAACAAAACAATTATGGAAATAATGCAATTTAGAGTATTGTATAAATTTCACTGTTGCTTTATATATATAGTATATATATATATATATATATAGTATATATATATACACTACCGTTCAAAAGTTTGGGGTCACTTAGAAATTTCCTTATTTTTGAAAGAAAAGCACTTTTTTTTCAATGAAGATAACTTTAAACTAATCAGAAATACACTCCATACATTGCTAATGTGGTAAATGACTATTATAGCTGCAAATGTCTGGTTTTTGGTGCAATATCTACATAGGTGTATAGAGGCCCATTTCCAGCAACTATCACTCCAGTGTTCTAATGGTACAAAGCGTTTGCTCATTGCGTCAGAAGGCTAATGGATGATTAGAAAACCGTTGTGCAATCATGTTAGGTCTGCAATGCTGTAATTGCTGCAAATGAAGGATTCTTTGACGAAAACAAAGTTTGAAGGAAAAAATTATTATTTCAAATACAAATCATTATTTCTTACCTTGTCAATGTCTTGACTATATTTTCTATTCATTTTACAACTCATGGTGGTAAATAAAAGTGTGACTTTTCATGGAAAACACAAAAATTGTCTGGGTGACCCCAAACTTTTGAACGGTAGTTATATATATATATATATATATATATATATATATATATATATATATATATATATATATATACAGTGTGTGTGTGTGTGTGTACTCACACATACACACAAATATAGTGTGTGTGTCCACCCCGATGACCCTGCCCCTGGAAAAAAGTTCAGGCTTGGGAATTTTTTTTGCTTTAACCCCTGCAGAAAAAAATAGATAGTTTTAGTTGACGACATTAACACTGGATGGTTTGTTTTACAGTGGTGTGAAAAAGTGTTTGCCCTCTTCCTGATTTCTCATTTTTTTTGTACAGTGGGGCAAAAAAGTATTTAGTCAGCTACCAATTGTGCAAGTTCTCCCACTTAAAAGATGAGAGAGGTCTTCAATTTTCATCATAGGTATACCTCAACTATGAGAGGAAAAATGAGAAAAAAAATCCAGAAAATCACATGGTCTGATTTTTAAAGAATTTATTTGCAAATTATGGTGGAAAATAAGTATTTGGCCACCTACAAACAAGCAAGATTTCTGGCTCTCACAGACCTCTAACTTCTTCTTTAAGAGGCTCCTCTGTCCTCCACTCATTACCTGTATTAATGGCACCTGTTTGAACTCGTTTTCAGTATAAAAGACACCTGTCCACAACTTCAAACAGTCAGACTCCAAACTCTACTATGGCCAAGACCAAAGAGCTGTCAAACGACACCAGAAACAAAACTGTAGACCTGCACCAGGCTGGGAAGACTGAATCTGCAATAGGTAAGCAGCTTGGTGTGAAAAAATCAACTGTGGGAGCAATTATTAGAAAATGGAAGACATACAAGACCACTGATAATCTCCCTCGATCTGGGGCTCCACGCAAGATCTCACCCTGTGGGGTCAAAATGATCACGAGAACGGTGAGCAAAAATCCCAGAACCACACGGGGGAACCTAGTGAATGACCTGCAGAGAGCTGGGACCAAAGTAACAAAGGCTACCATCAGTAACACACTACGCCGCCAGGGACTCAAATCCTGCAGTGCCAGACGTGTCCCCCTGCTTAAGTCAGTACATGTCCAGGCCCATCTGAAGTTTGCTAGAGAGCATTTGGATGATCCAGAAGAGGATTGGGACAATGTCATATGGTCAGATGAAACCAAAATAGAACTTTTTGGTAAAAACTCAACTTGTCGTGTTTGGAGGAGAAAGAACACCATACCTACTGTGAAGCATGGGGGTGGAAACATCATGCTTTGGGGCTGTTTTTCTGCAAAGGGACCAGGACGACTGATCCGTGTAAAGGAAAGAATGAATGGGGCCATGTATCGTGAGATTTTGAGTGAAAACCTCCTTCCATCAGCAAAGGCATTGAAGATGAAATGTGGCTGGGTCTTTCAGCATGACAATGATCCCAAACATACTGCCCGGGCAACGAAGGAGTGGCTTCGTAAGAAGCATTTCAAGGTCCTGGAGTGGCTTAGCCAGTCTCCAGATCTCAACCCCATAGAAAATCTTTGGAGGGAGTTGAAAGTCCGTGTTGCCCAGCGACAGCCCCAAAACATCATTGCTTTAGAGGAGATCTGCATGGAGGAATGGGCCAAAATACCAGCAACAGTGTGTGAAAACCTTGTGAAGACTTACAGAAACGTTTGACCTCTGTCATTGCCAACAAAGGGTATATAACAAAGTACTGAGATGAACTTTTGTTATTGACCAAATACTTATTTTTCACCATAATTTGCAAATAAATTCTTTAAAAATCAGACAGTGTGATTTTCTGGATTTTTTTTTTCTCATTTTGTCTCTCATAGTTGAGGTATACCTATGATGAAAATTGGAGACCTCTCTCATCTTTTAAGTGGGAGAACTTGCACAATTGGTGGCTGACTAAATACTTTTTTACCCCACTTTTTTTTTTCTCACTTAAATGTTTCAGATCATCAAACAAATTTAGGGCCATGTAGGTTTGGATCCCCCCCCCCCCTTAATAATAAACACCTTCATTTAAAAACTGCATTTTGTATTGACTTGTATTATCTTTATCAAATATTTAAATTTGATTGATGATCTGAAACATTTAAATGTGGCAAACATACAAAAAAATGAGAACTTAGGAAGGGGGCAAACACTTTTACACACCACTGTAAGTTATTGCATTTACTTTACCTTTTACTGGAGAAGCTTCACCAAGCAAAGAACCATGATCAGATAATTGCCCAGAGATGAAAGAAGTGGAAAAAGTTCTAAGTCCTCCTGCTGAACAACGCACATTGCACCACTTTAACAAACTACCGGCAAACTCTGAACTGGCAAAAAAAAAAAAAAAAAAAAATCACAAAAACTTGTAACAGTGTTTTATTTTATTTTATAACTTTAATTTGTTTTTTAGGTCTCCGAAGAATTTAAATACTTAAGCTTATATTTGTGGGCAGCACGGTGGTCTAGTGGTTAGCACTGTGTCAACACAGCAAGTAGGTCACGGGATCGATTCCACCCCTGACCATCGTGGGTTCGATCCCACCCTCTGACCATCGGTGACCCTTCTGTGTGGAGTTTGCATGTTCTCCCCATGTCTGTGTGGGTTTTCTCTGGGTACTCTGGTTTCCTCCCACAGGCCAAAGACATGCAGGTGAGGTTAACTGCCATAAACTGGGGATTCTAAATTGTCCTTAGGTGTGAATGTGAGAGTGAATGGTTGTCTGTCTCTCTGTGTTGGCCCTGTGATGGACTGGCGATCTGTCCAGGGTGTACCCTGCCTCACTCCCAAAGATACTGGGATAGGCTCCAGCCCCCTCCCCCCAGGCAAGCCAAAAAGGATTAAGCGGTAGAAGATGGATGGATGGAAGTTTATATTTGTGCTGGTTTAAAATTAATGCTACTTATCTTATGCATCATTCAGTTCTTATTGAATTTGTTCATTGCACTAAGTTACTGTAGGTAACTGTACATTGACTGCATACAGTCAGGTAGCACTACTATTTAAATGGATGTTCAAAGTATTTGTGATAGAATTTATCTTTTGTTTTTTAATGAATAGCCTATATTTCTAGAATGCTGGAGGGCGACCAAACCTACACACTGTGTAAAAGCTGTTGGAAATTATGATGCTGAAAAGGAACATTTTTAATATTTATTTCACTTTTGTAGAATTTCATTTTTTGAACTCACAAGTTTTCAGGAAATAAAAAAGCAGTTACTAATCTAAGCCTACTTTTTTCATTTAACAGTATTTTATCACAAATCAGTTGATGTAATTTTTTAAAAAATATAACCCCCCAAAACATCAACACACTGTACTCTGCTTTCAAGTTTAACTCAGCATTTTTTGCAGTGCAGTGGACATTTTTTTCCCTGAGATTTGTGGGGTTTTGTACTGAACTGAGAGGTAAATGTGAATTGAAAATAGTTTTGAATCGAAAGTCGATCCTGAATCGAATCGTGACCCTAAAAATTGGAATTGAATTGAATTGTGTGACTTCTAAAGATTCACGCCCTTAATAACATACAAACACTTCACAGAATTAAAATTAACAGACTACTTATGTATTATTTAAGCACAAAAATTCAGGTGGAGAGCCAGTACATTACACTTGTTATCATGTCAACGCAATTAGTCCTCCTCGGTCTCTTTTGGGTCTCCTGTTATTTTATATAATTCTCATGCGATCTGGTATTTTGAACCCTGTTGTTATCCATGCCATTTCAAAACACAAATGGAGCTGGTAGGGATGGACACAAGGCTCTGTCTGCACTGCATCCACAACGGACTGCATCCGGAGTCAGTGGAAATCCTGGGTAAGCCATCAGATCACTTTTCATCTTGATCAGTATGTCCAGGTGGAGTTAGAAGCTATTTATTTTCCTTCAGGAGACTGTAAAAGTTAATGAAAGGAGTCCATAAAGGATGACAGAGTTAAGAGAAGTTTCATTTTGTCTGAAGACAACGGTGTTGATGTGACCAGCTATTCCTTACTGAACTACTGAATTTACTGTTTGCTCTGCTGGTGAATGGCAGCTAATGTTGTTTTCTATTTTATGGCACTTTTGTTATGTAAGGATTTTGTTGAATTTAAGGAAATAGTGAATAAATCTTTAAAAGATATGTGAATATAATTGACAAATTATAACAAAATGTATATTCATACAGTAGCTTGTTGGTTCCAAGGTTGTCATAGCCAGGAGCGGCGCTGGGGTTAAGCTCCCAGTGCTCATAGAATGATCCTTATGGCGTGCGTCTCGAAAAGCCTCTGACAACTAAGTCCAACTCCTAGCCTGCCCGTGTGGTTTAGTCTCTAAGCCCGGCGGAACTGCTTTTACTAATAGGAGAAGGGGCGAGGGCGGATCTCTGACGCCTTAAAACCAGATGCTTCGGGTAGATGGTGGCTCGTCAACCTGGGAAGGTAGCCCATCGAGGGGAAGGTAAACCCTGATTTCAAACCTCCACTGCCTTGCGGCATACCCGGCCACGGGAAAGGCTTTGGGAGTCAACCCTGAGGAAAAATCTGGAGTCGGAGCTCCTAAGGCAGTTCTCTGTTGTGCTCAACATCGTTCTGGCAGCTCCTGCGACGGCGCTGGTGCCAAACTGTAGCAGCCCTGCTGTTCCTTTGGATTCATCAGTGACGTGGAGAAGGGGGACATGCTGCATGGGCAACAACTTGTCCTCCATATCTTCCTGCCCAGGCTTGAATCCTACCAACGCCCAACGCTGGAAGGTAGAACACCGGATCACTGGAGAGGACATTCCAGCTTCGCCTTTGGCATAGACAAAACACGGGGAATGACAGTTACCGGTTATAAGCCATCGCTCAGTTGGCGTAGAGCGTGGCGCCAGGGGTTGTTCCCGACGGTGGGAGGGATCATCGGATCTCACTGGACAGCTACCGCCTGCCTCAAGCTGGGCAGCCCCCAGCCAATAAGGTGTTGTCCCGCCACAGCTTACTTTCCTCATTGGGTGCATGGGGATGAGGAGAAGTCCGAACAGCAGGCTGAGAACCTTTGCACCAGACAAGACAAAAAACCAAAAGAGACCAACTCTAAAACTTGGAACTTGGAACGTTAGCACTATGATGACAGGACTCGCTGCTAACCTCAAGGACATCAACGACACCAGGAAGACTGCCATCATCAATAATGAGCTGAAGAGACTGGGAGTGGATATCGCCACTCTCCAGGAAACACAGTTGGTTGACGCAGGCACACTGAGAGAGAAGGACTACATGTTCTACTGGCAGGGAAAGGGCAGTGATGAACACAGGGAACACGGAGTGGGCTTCGCAGTGAAGAACACCTTGCTGAAGATGGTGGAACCGGGCAGCAATGGCTCTGCACGACTCCTCACCCTCCGCCTCAACACCACTCAAGGCCTAGTCACCCTCGTCAGTGTGTATGCCCCAACAGTGACAGCCACACCACAGGCAAAAGACGAGTTCTACGAGAATCTCGCAACAACTGTCAGGATCATCCCCAACTCTGAACAACTCATTCTCCTTGGAGACTTCAATGCCAGAGTGGGTGCTGACCATGACTCCTGGCCCTCCTGTCTTGGACGATTTGGCGTGGGCAGAATGAACGACAACGGACAGCGGCTGCTCGAGTTCTGTACATATCACGATCTGTGCATCACAAACTCGTTCTTCAAGACCAAGCCCCAACACAAGGTTTCCTGGCGACATCTGCGCTCAAAGCACTGGCACCAGCTGGACTTGAACCTGACCAGGCGCACCTCACTGAAGAATGTGCTAATCACCCGTTCGTTCCAGAGTGCAGATTGCGACACAGACCATTCATTGGTGTGTTGCAAGGTCAAGCTGCAGCTGAAGAAATTCCATAGTGCTAGACAGCCTGGAAAGGCATGGATTGACACCAGCAAGATGGCCCAACCAGAACTTGGTGAGCAGTTTGCCTCCACCTTTGAGAAGGAACTTGGTGTACCACAAGAAGGAGAATCTGCAAAGCAGAAGTGGGAAGAGCTGCGAAACACCATCCACCGCACAGGCTTGGCTACCTTTGGGAGGAAGACCTCGAAGTCACAGGACTGGTTTTATGCCAAGTTGACCGAGATGACCCCCGTCATTGAAGCCAAGTGCTCAGCACTTGCTGAGTACAAGAAGTACCCAAACGAGAAGAATCTCCAGATTCTCAGGGCTGCAAGAAGCAAAGTTCAGCAGACTGCTCGGCGCTGTGCCAACAAGTACTGGACTCAGCTCAGCCAAGACATTCAAACCGCTGCCATAACAGGGAACATCCATGGTATGTACAATGGTATCAAGAAAGCACTTGGTCCGGCTCAGAGCAAGACGGCCCCCCTCAAATCCTCCACTGGGGAGATGATCACAGAAAAGAACAAGCAGATGGAGAGATGGGTGGAACACTACTCCGACCTCTACTCCAGACAGAACACTGTGACACCATCAGCCCTTGATGCCATCGACTGCCTGCCATCCATGGACGAACTTAACGCCAAGCCAACCATCGACGAACTCAGCAAGGCCATTGATAGCTTGGACGCTGGCAAGGCACCCGGCAACGACGGCATACCCCCCGACCTGATCAAGCACTGCAAGACCGCCCTACTGCTGCCATTGCATGACGTCCTCTGCCAGTGCTGGAAAGAAGGTGCCGTACCACAGGACATGAGGGACGCCAAGATCATCACCCTCTACAAAAACAAAGGGGAGAGAAGCGACTGCAACAACTACAGGGGCATCTCCCTCCTCAGCGTTGTTGGCAAAGTCTACGCACGAGTTGTTCTCGTTCATCTACAGAAGCTTGCCGAACGTGTCTACCCCGAGTCTCAGTGTGGCTTCCGCGCTGAGCGATCGACGGTAGACATGATATTCTCCATCCGCCAACTCCAGGAGAAATGCAGAGAACAGAACATGCCCCTGTACGTCACCTTCATTGACCTCACCACAGCGTTCGATCTGGTCAGCAGAGAGGGCCTTTTCAAGATCCTGCCAAAGATAGGATGCCCACCAAAGTTGCAAAGCCTCATTGAATCGTTTCACACCAACATGCAGGGGATAGTGCAGCACGACGGCAATGTCTCAGAGCCATTCAACATACGCAGCGGAGTGAAACAGGACTGTGTACTTGTGCCAACCCTCTTTGGGATTTTCTTTGCTATGCTCCTGAGGCATGCCTTCAGCACAGCAACAGAGGGAATCTACCTGCACACAAGATCTGACGGCAGGCTTTTCAACCTCGCCCACCTGAAAGCCAGAACCAAAGTACGCGAGGCTCTAATCAGAGACATGTTGTTCGCAGACGACACTGCAGTCGCAACCCACACACAGCAGGAGCTTCAGACCCTGATGGACCGCTTCTCCCAGGCATGCAAGGACTTCGGGCTTACCATCAGCCTGAAGAAGACTAACGTCTTGGCGCAAGGCACAGAAGCACCACCAACCATCACCATCGACGACTACGAGCTGGAGGTCGTGAATCAGTTCACGTACCTGGGGTCCACGATCAGCAACAACCTCTCCCTTGATACAGAGATCGACCACAGGACTGGAAAATCAGCCTTCACACTCGTTCGCCTCACCACACGAGTGTGGGAGAATCCCAAACTCTCTGTCAAGATGAAGATGGCAGTGTACAACGCCTGCGTCATCAGCACACTGCTCTATGGGAGTGAGACGTGGACAACATACGCCCGGCAGGAAAAGAGACTGAACTCCTTCCACTTGTGCTGCATTCGCCACATCCTGGACATAGCCTGGCAGGACAAAGTGCCCAACACAGAAGTTCTGTCCCGCGTCGGCCTTCCCTCCATGTTCACTCTACTCAGGCAGCGCAGGCTCCGCTGGCTAGGCCACGTTCACTGTATGGAGGATGGCAGGATCCCCAAAGACGTCCCCTACGGAGAACTGGTGACTGGCAGGAGAGACGTTGGCCGCCCACAGCTGCGCTTTAGAGATGTCTGCAAGAGAGACATGAAGGCCCTGGAGATCAACACAGAGCGCTGGGAGGACCTTGCAATGGACCGCTCCAAATGGAGAGGCACCCTGACCAGACAGCTCAAGGCGGGTGAAGAGAGACTGACTGCTGCTGCAGATGAAAAAAGGACCTGCAGGAAGAACCGCCACAGACCCAGCAGCACGGAGGTCACCCACAAGTGTGACCTGTGTGACAGGGACTGCCATTCGCGCATCGGCCTGTTCAGCCACAGGCGGTGCTGTTCCAGCAGAGTAGACATTTAGGATTCTCTTCCATGGTCATCATAGACCGATGGAGCCCGACGAAGCTAATTTGTTACAGGCAGAAAGAGCAATTGAAGACCTTGGTGCTTAAGTCACAAGATAACACTTTTGAGATACTGAATGTCAAAGTTTTTAAAACCTGCTGCAGACACTTTTTTTAAAGGTGGAATGCTACATAGCAGGGGTGTTGAAGTTACGACCAAAACTGACCCGCCAGACAGTCCAAACCGGCCTGCGGGATGAACTTGCAAATTGTGAAAATTAAATAAAAGAATACACAAGCGGGCAGCGCGGTGGCAGAGTGGTTAGCACTGCGGCAGCACAGCAACTCACCCTTTGCCAGGGGATCCTGGCTTCAATCCCAGCCCCTGACCAACAGTGATCTGTGTGAAGTTTGCATGTTCTCCCCGTGTCTGTGTTGGTGTACTCCAGGATTTCTTCGGTTTCCTCCCACATGCCAAAAACAATCAAGCTAGGTTAATTGGCATCAAACTGGGGATTCTAAATTGTCCTTAGGTATGACTGTGAGAGTGAACGGTTGTCTGTTTCTCTGTGTTGGCCCTGCGATGGACTGGCGATCTGTCCAGGGTGTACCCAGCCTCTCGCCCAAAGATACTGGGATAGGCTCCAGCCCCCCCACGACCCGAAAAGGATTAAGCAGAAGAAGATGGATGAATACACAACCAGCAATTTTTCAATAACGTAACTGTTATTCCCTGTTTGTCCATGTGGGATCACACAAGAGTAACAGACACAAAAGTGATCCCTGATTTCCACTGACTCCACCTGCAGTCTGTTGTCCATCCTCTACCATAACAGATTGCTCAGAATATGCAACAAGTCTTTTTTAATAGATGCCGGATCCAGCACAAGCTGAAATATCAGTTTTTACTTTTCTTTAACAATACATTTACCCCCATGTCTTGCAGTTAAGTGGGTACTGGCATATTCAATTCAATTCAATTCATTTCAACTTTATTTATATAGCGCCATATCACAACAATAGTCATCCCATAGCACTTTCAAATGTAGGGGAAACCCCACAATTGCAGAAAGACCCCAGCAATCAGGTGATCCCCTGTGAGCAAGCACTTGGCGACAGTGGAGAGGAAAAATTCCCTTTTAACAGGAAGAAACCTCTAGCAGACCCAGGCT
This sequence comes from Pholidichthys leucotaenia, assembly GCA_020510985.1. Lineage (NCBI taxonomy): Eukaryota > Metazoa > Chordata > Actinopteri > Cichliformes > Pholidichthyidae > Pholidichthys > Pholidichthys leucotaenia. The sequence continues at coordinate 289,327,085 of CM035839.1, read as the reverse complement.
CAGGGAAGGGCATTCATCTGCTGCGACTGGCTGGGGGTTTGAGGGGATAGAGAAGATGAAAAGAACAGACATAAAGAGAGCAAACATTAATGGAGAGAAGCCAAGTACATTATTGGAAGTCACCTGGCAGTCTAAATCTATTAACAGCAAAACAAAGGGAGGGTTAAGAAACACAAGATCCCTCCCTAATCGTAGGCTATATTGAAGAGGAAGGTTTTTACCCTATTCTTAAAAACAGAGATCGAGTCTGACTCCCAAACCCAGATGGTAACTGTTTCCACAGGAAAGGAGCTTGATAGAAGAAGGCTCTGCCTCCCATTGTACTTTTGGAGATTCTAGGTATTACAAGTAATCTTGCATTTTGGGAGTGTAGTGCTCTGTTAGGATGATAGGGTAATATCAGATCTTTTATATAAAAGGGGGCCTGATTATTAAGAGCTTTGTAAGTGAGAAGAAGGATTTTAAACTTATTTCTAAACTCTATGGGAAGCCAATGAAGGGATGCCAGAACCGGAGAGATATGATCTCTCTTTCTAGTACCTGTTAAAACTCTTGCTGCAGCATTGTGGATCAACTGAAGACTTTTTAAAGATATTTTAGGACAACCTGATGATAACAAGTTACAATAATCTAATCTAGAGCTAACAAAAGTGTGGATCAGTTTCTCAGCATCACTCAGAGACAAGATGCTCCTAATCTTGGCAATATTGCGCAGATGATAGAAGGCAGTCTTAGAAACAAATTTAATATGTGAATTGCAAAACAGATCTTGATCAAAAATAACTCCAAGGTTCCTCACAGAACTATTCAGACTAAGATTAGCCACATCCAAATTAAGAGTTTGATTTGGAAAGGTATTTCTAAGGTTTTTTGGACCAAAAAGAATGACTTCAGTCTTACCTGGGTTTAATAGCAGAACATTACAAGTCATCCAAGCTTTGCTTTCCTTAAGACAGGCATCTAACTTGGCTAATTGATTACAATTATCGGGCTTCATTGACAGGTATAATTGTGTGTCATCTGCGTAACAATGGAAATGCATACAGTGCTTTCTAATAATGTTGCCTAACGGAAGCATATATAAACTAAAAAAGTAGGGCCTAACACAGATCCCTGTGGAACTCCATGACTGAGCTTAGAGTTGGAAGAAAACTCATTATTGATATGAACAAACTGAAGTCTATCGGACAAATAAGATCTTAACCACTGCAGCGAAGTTCCATTTAGTCCAACATAGTGTTCTTAATTATCACGTAGAATATCATAGTCGATAGTATCAAAGGCTGCACTAAGATCTAAAAGGACAAGTACAGAAACAAGTCCATTATCAGATGTGATAAGGAGGTCATTAGTGACCTTCACTAAGGCTGTTTCAGTACTATGATGAATTCTGAACACAGATTGAAACTCTTCAAATAAACCATTTCCCTGCAAGTGGTCAAATAATTGCGCAGCAACAACTCTTTCAAAGATTTTTGAAATGAAAGGGAGATTAGAGATTGGTTGATAGCTAAAACTCCTGGATTGAGCGTTGGCTTTTTGAGTAATGGTTTAATTACAGCAATTTTAAAAGCCTGCGGTACATGGCCTAAAGTTAAAGAAGACTCGATTATTTGAAGAATACGGCTACCAATAAATGGGAAGACTTTTTTAAATAACCTGGTAGGAATAGGGTCTAAAAGACAAGTTGAAGGCTTGGATGAGGAGATTATTTTATCCAACTCTAAAAGGTCAATTGGAGTAAACTTATCCAAACAGATATCAATTGAAGGAGTTGCAGTAGTTGCTATACTTAAGTTTGAAAGGTGGAAAGAATCTGACTGATTTCATCTCTAATAGATAAAATTTTATGATTAAAAAAGTTCAAAAAGTCCTGACTAGTAAGCTCTAGGGGGATGCAAGGATTGACAGAGTCCTGACTCTTTGTCAGCCTGGCTACAGTGTTGAAAAGAAACCTGGGATTATTCTTATGTCATGCCAAAAAGTAATGGGCCACCAGAAACTGATTTGCTCACTGCGGGAGAGCACCTCGCTTGGCTAAAGCAGTTTCTTTTTGGATTCTGAGGCCGACGGCTGCTTTTGAGCAAAGTGGATGTAATTTTTTCTGTCCATGCAATTAGCAAAGGTATGTCTGCGAATATTTAATGCAATGAGGGATTAGTCATAATTTTAGCCCCATGAGTTTTCTGTTAGAATAATCAGATATGACATTTTATCCTGCAGCTTTTTATATGTTAAGAAAACTGTGCTGAAATTGACAAAATCCATGTATAACGATGTAAAAGTCAGTAAAGCTTTTCTTTCCCATGAGTACTAGTGTTTGTGCATTATTTACCTCCTTTAGTTATATATTGTAAGTAGAATTCATAAAATGTATGCTTCATCTGACAAAAATTCATTAAGGCTCCCAGTTTGGATTGAAACAGTTTATCTGCCACAAAACTACTTGATTTGGTTCTTCAAAGTTGAACTATGAAGATAATATAACATGTTCTGTCCAACTTGTAATAGTATCAAAGGGCTGTTATAGCTTATAAATGTTATTTCACCACCAAAATTGATTAAGGGTCTTAATCTGGGTTGAAACTCCAGAAATCCAATCATAACTGGTTTATTCATGTGCAAGTAAACATGGTCAATGGTCATGTTTACATGTACAATAATAAACCAGTTATCATTGGATTTCTGCAGTTATCTGATTATTCAAGTGGCCATGTAAACAGAATAATCTGTTCAATGCTATGTAGCTGGGGTCATTAACTCAAGTGATTTATGCTCCAGTAATCTGTTTATTAGTTCATGTAAACACGAGAAAACGAATTATTGGCATTATCAGTTTATTGCCAGTAATCGGCTTATTGTGACCAAGTAACTGGGGTCATTTTTCAAAATACAAACAAGTTCCAGGACTAAACAGTAGACGGCAGCAATATGATAGCTGGTTCCTTAAATGGAATTTGTTTTTATTGTGATTAAGATATTGTTCATCAGCAGCTTCAGTTCAAAACAGAGCAGAAAAGAAAAAAAATCAGGTTGTACTTTGATGAAGAGTCATCATTCAGGTTGTTCATGTTTTGTAAAAATCAGTGGTTCAATAAATGTAAACATTTCATAATGTACTTGTACTTCTTTGTACTAAAACAAACAATGAAATTTGGCATTGCAATTAGGTTGTTTTGGTCTTATTTTACTGGTCCAGCCCACTTAACATTAAATCCGGCGGTATGTGGCCCCTGAGCTAAAATGAGTTTGACACCCCTGGTGTATAGCCTGTTGCTGGATCCAGGGACTATACAGAGTATTTTTGTGGAAAAATAATTCTTTATTACAATGAATATGAGAAAATTAATTTTGGACTGAAGTACCTTTTTTTCACTAAATACCTGGACATGACCACTTTTTGCAACCAAATGGGTGGACATGGGTACTTTAACGTGCAGAGCCCTTTATTATTCACTTTTTCAACACAGTCATTTCTGCTGTTTCCTTGCCTTTTAAGGTTAAATTTTGAGCAGAGATACCCTCGTAACTTGAGGATGTTACCCAGTAAAGTCCAAATTACTCAGTTAAATCAGAAATTTCCCAAATAAAACTAACTCTGTTGTCAGACATCTTTCAAGAGTCTGCATTAAATCAAATCATTCATTCATTCATCTTCTTCTGCTTAATCCTTCTCGGGTCGCGGGGGCGCTGGAGCCTATCCCAGCATCTTTGGGCGAGAGGCAGGGTACACCCTGAACAGATCGCCAGTCCATCGCAGGGCCAATATCAGACCAAAAATATTTTAACCCATAAGAACACAGACCCCCATAATTTTCCGTGAAGGAGAAGGGGGTCTGGGTTCTTATAGGTTAAAATATTTAAAAATAATATGCCATTTTGTAGTTTGTCATGTGACTTGCACTAGCATTTTAATTGGATAGTCATGGACTTAGGGATTTTCTGAACTACATTTTAAGTGATTTCAACAATGACGATACACCAGTATACAGGATTTTAGTACTACTTTTTGGATTCTTTTACTATCAAATAGTGCTTAGGCAACATTTTCTTAGTGACATGGTTTTATGACCCAGTGACCACACACAGACTCAAGAATAGATTCAATTAGATTTATTAATGTAAACTTGTGTGTGAATACGCATTCCCACACACATGTGTGAATGTGAGTGTGTACAGGAACAGTAGGGGACAGAGCAGGACACCGTTCAGCCTGGCAACCTGGGCGTGAAGATGGTGGGAGGCTCAGGTTCAGCTCGGCGGCTGCGGCCAGGGAGACAGTGTCTGCTGTCGGGTGCTGTAGCTCCTGCTGGTGTGTAGATGTGGAGGAGTGGTGTGCTGAGAGAGAGGATAGGAGTCCGCAGCCACAGAGGAGGAAAGGATCCGCCGCCAAGGCGCTCCACCTGTGCACAGGGGACTGGAAGACAAAGTGAGTTGAGGAATGGTAGCTTACGTGAGCTGTGGACGGTGTCCCTCAGGCGTTGGGACAGCAGGCTTGGGTAGCAAGGGACTGTAGACTCTGGCAAGGACAAGAGGATAGACGGATGAAGCTCCTCTGGAGCGCAGTGAGACATCTCCGCCCAGAAGCCTGGACAGAGCCGTCTAAATAGATAGATAAATAGGCCCAGTCCTGATGGGAAGCAGGTGTGTGCCCAGCTGCTGGCAATCAATCACAGAGCAGACCATGACAGTAGTTACCCCTCATGGAACGCCTCTTGGTGGTCGTTCCAGCCTACCTGGATGCATCCGGTGAAAGTCCCTGATGAGGTCCTTATCCAGGATGAAGGAAGGAAGCACCCAGTATCTCCATTCCAGTCTGGAACCCTCCCAGTCCACCATGTACTGCAGGCCGTGACCCCGGCGATGGACGTCCAGGATGGCGGTGACCTTCCACGCCTGGTCGCTGTCAATCACCATCGACGGAGGTGGAGACCTGGGAGGAGAACACAGAGGGCTGGAACAAAAAGGTTTAATCTGAGAGACGTGGAAGGTGGGACAGATGCGGATGGAGGGGGGGAGAGCCAGGTGTACAGATACTGGGTTGACAATACGGGAGATGGCGAAAGGTCCAATAAAGCGCTGAGCCGTCTTCCTGGGTTCAGCCTTCAAATTGATATTCTTGGTAAATAACCAAACCTGCTGACCCACCTGGTAAGAAGGCGCCAGAGTCCTATGGCGATTGGCAACCGAGGAGTTATGTTCCGCCGTGCGTCGTAGCACGGCTTGGGTCGCCCTCCACAGCCGACGACAGCGCTTAAGGTGAGCCATGACGGATGGTACAGCGATCTCAGCCTCTTCCTCAGGGAACAACGGAGGAGTATAACCCAGAGATGCCTGGAAAGGGGTCATACCAATGGCTGAAGATACTGTAGAATTGTGGGCATACTCGATCCAGGGCAGGTGCGAACTCCACGATGCAGGATTGGTGGTGGCCACACACCGCAGAGCCGCCTCCATCTCCTGATTGGCTCTCTCACACTGACCATTGTACTGGGGGTGATAACCAGATGACAGGCTTACCGTAGCCCCAAGGGGGTTGCAAAACGTCTTCCGCACCTGGGATGTAAACTGGGGCCCCCGGTCTGAAACAGTGTCCAGGGGAGTCCCGTGTAGTCTCACCACGTGCTGTACAAGCAGGTCTGCTGTCTCCTTAGCCAAAGGCAATCCCTGTAGAGGAACAAAATGAGCAGCTTTGCAGAACCTGTCGACTATGGTGAGCACTACGGTGTGACCGTCAGAGGGAGGAAGGCCAGTCACGAAGTCCAACATCACATGGGATCAAGGCCTGCAGGGAGCGGGGAGATGATGGACAAGTCCAGCTGGGGAGGAAGAAGATGACTTACCGGCAGCACACTGAGGACAGGCACGAACGTACTCCCCAACGTCCTTCTGAAGAGCAGGCCACCAAAACGTATGGCTCAGGAGTTCCTCAGTGTGCTTTCTCCCTGGATGACAGGCCAACCTGGAGGCATGATCCCAATGAATGACTTCCCCCACAGACGGCTGAAGGAATAAACAGCTTACCCACCGGTCCTCCACCCAGGTCTGCTTCAGACTCCTGAGTCCTCAAGACCTTCTCCTTGATGCCCCAGGAGAGGGCACCCACGACACAGGAAGGAGGCAGGATGGGGTGGTTCTCAGGATCCGAGACATCAGTGGCAAATTGCCTGGATAGGGCATCCAGCTTAGTGTTCTTGGACCCGGGACGGTACGTGATGGTGAAGTCAAATCGCCAAAAGAACAAGGACCAGCGGGCCTTACGGGCATTCAGGCGCTTAGCTGTCCAGAGGTATTCCAGATTCCTGTGGTCCGTCCAGACCACAAACGGCTGCGAGGCCCCATCCAGCCAATGGTGCCACTCCTCCAGTGCAAGTTTGACTGCCAGAAGCTCCCTGTCGCCAATGCTGTAGTTACATTCTGTCGGCGACAGCCGCTTGGAGAAGAAGGCGCAAGGTCGGACCTTGCCATCTGCCGGGGAGCGCTGGGACAGGACAGCCCCTACCCCTGAGTCCGAGGCGTCCACCTCCACCAAACACTGCAGGGCCGGATCCATCTGAACCAGGATGGGAGAATTGGCGAATCCCTCCTTGAGAGCTGAAAAAGCCATAGCCGCCTCCTCCGACCACAGGAAGAGCACCTTGGATGAGGTAAGGCATGTCAAGGGGAGTGCCATCGTGCTATAACCCTTAATGAAGTGGTGGTAGAAATTTGCAAACCCAAGGAACTGCTGGAGTTGCTTCCGGGATGAGGGAGTCAGCCACTCCACTACCGCCTTAAACTTACCAGGATCCGGGATTGTCTTTTTGTGGGAGATGATGAACCCCAGAAAGGACGTCTTGGAGGTGTGGAACTCGCACTTCTCGGCTTTAACATACAGCTTATTCTCCAACAACTGCTGCAGGACTCGCCGCACACGCACCCGGTGTTCTTCCAAGGACTGAGAGAAGATCAAAATGTCGTCAAGGTACACAAATACAAACATACCCAGAAAGTCCCTTAACACATCATTGATAAGGCGCTGGAATACCGCAGGGGCATTGGTCAGACCAAAAGGCATTACCAGATATTTGAAGTGGCCGCTGGGGGTACGGAACCTCGTCTTCCACTCATCGCCTTCTTTGATCCACACCAGGTGGTAAACATTGCGGAGATCCAGCTTGGTAAACCAGGATGCCCCCCGGAGGGAGTCAAAGGCTGTGTTGAGCAAGGGAAGGGTGTATTTATCCTTAATAGTGATGTTATTTAACTCCCTAAAGTCAATACATGGCCTCAGAGACCCATCCTTCTTGCCACAAAGAAAATCCCGCCCCCACTGCTGAAGAAGATGGTCGAATTATGCCAGAACTCAAGGATTCCTTGATATAGGCCTCCATGGCCTCTCGCTCCGGAGGTGACAGGCTGTACAAACGGCTCGACAGTAGCGGGGCTCCAGGACGGAGATTTCTGGCACAATCATACGGGCGGTGGGGGGAGGGGGGCAGGGCCTGGGTCTTACTGAAAGCAGCTCCGAGGTCATGGTATTCTGGAAGAACTTCAGAGAGGTCAGGAGATGAGGAGATGGGAGCCTCCAAGGGCATGGACGGCGAGCAAGCAGCCGATTGGAGACAGGCGCCGAGACAAAACGAACTCCAGGACAAGATACTCCCAGTATGCCAATTGATTGATGGATTGTGGAGGCGTAGCCAGTGGAAGTCAAGGATGACTGGGGACGTGGACACCGGTAGAATGAGGAATTGCAACTCCTCCCGATGATAACCAGGAATGATAACCGGGACAGGGGCTGTCTGCTGAGAGACCACGGCCATAGAGCCTTGGATATTGCCATAAGCCGCAAAAGGGACCTGAGTGGATGGCAGGGTAAATCCAACTGGGTTGCCAGGTCCCGAGAAATAAAACTCTGCTCTGCCCCTGAGTCAACCAAAGCCTGTGTGAAAATCTCCTTATGTTTGTGTATAAAACGGATGGGGAGTTGAAAGCTAAATAGGGGATTAGACTGGGGTGAGCCCTTGAGTCCACCTACCATGACGCACGGACTCCCCCATTGGGCCGAAGATGACAAAAAACTACCTTGTGCTCCTCACTCCCGCAATACAGACACAACCCCAACTCTCGGCGGCACTGTTTCTCCGCCGGAGACAACCTAGATCGCCCTACCACCATTGTTTCCGGGGTCTCAGGAGAGTTGGAGGAAGAATGGGCCAATAAGGACGACCGAGGGGCGTGACAAAACTGGGCTCCCGAACGACCGGAAGCTTGCCGCTCAGCGGTTCTCTCCCTCAGCCTATTATCTATGTTGATGGCTAGGGAGATTAGCTTGAATAACCTGCTGGGCTTTTCTAGCGGTGCTAGCTCGTCCCAAAGCTCAGAGCTGAGGCTCCTTATAAAGATGCTGCATAAAGAAGTGTCCTCCCTCCCCCACTTCAGCGGCCAACACCCGGAAGTTGATAGCGTAATCGGCCCCGGCTTGGGAACACTGCCTGAGATTCAGCAAACGAGAGGTAAGCACACTATCGTGATCTGAGTGATCGAACACTTCATAAAACTCAACAATGAACTGACTGAGAGTCAAGCTGGCATAACTAGTCCTGGCCATAACCTCATAGGCCCAAGCTAGCGCTCGCCCTTCCAGTAAGTTAATCATATACCCGATCTTACTGTGGTCTGAATTAAAATCCTCGGGCACCCGCTGGAAAACCACTTCGCACTGCATAACAAAGGGTCTAGCTTCCCCTAACTTACCGCTAAAACGATTGGGCGTTGGAATGGGGGTTAGTCGAGCAGGCGGTCCTAATTTAAGCTGGTTAGCTGGGTGGCTAGCGGGAGCTGAGGAGCTAAAAGAAATAGCTGGGGCTGGGGGAAAGGACTGAGACCCGGTTAGCTGGTCCAACCGATCCATAACACGGGCTAACTGGGCCAATGTGGATTGTTGCTGATAAACCAATTGATATATTCGAGTCTCTGTTAGATGTAATCGGTACACCAAAGCGCTGTCAGCTGGGTCATTCTGGTGGAGATGTACTGACATGGTTTTATGACCCAGTGACCACACACAGACTCAAGAATAGATTCAATTAGATTTATTAATGTAAATGTGTATGTGAATGCGGGCGTGTGAGTGTGTACAGGAACAGTAGGGGACAGAGCAGGACACCGTTCGGCCTGGCAACCTGGGCGTGAAGATGGTGGGAGGCTCAGGTTCAGTTCGGCGGCTGTGGCCAGGGAGACAGTGTCTGCTGTTGTAGCTCCTGCTGGTGTGTAGATGTGGAGGAGTTTTGTGCTGAGAGAGAGGAGTCCGCCGCCACAGAGGAGGAAAGGATCCGCCGCCAAGGCGCTCCACCTGTGCACAGGGGACTGGAAGACAAGGTGAGTTGAGGAATGGTAGCTTACGTGAGCTGTGGACGATGTCCCTCAGGCGTTGGGACAGCAGGCTTGGGTAGCAAGGGACTGTAGACTCTGGCAAGGACGAGAGGATAGACGGATGAAGCTCCTCTGGAGCACAGTGAGACATCTTCGCCCAGAAGCCTGGACAGAGCCGTCTAAATAGGTCCAGTCCTGATGGGAAGCAGGTGTGCGCCCAGCTGCTGGCAATCAATCACAGAGCAGACCATGACACTTAGTGCTCAGTTGAATACCACTTTAAGAGATATAACTTTAGGCACAAATCAACAAAACGTTTGAATGTCTGTAAGTAAAATTGGGCAATTTCACTGACTTACTTTAGACTAAATTTAATCTAACATGTCAAATAAAATTAAAGTATCACAAAGAGTCAAATAAAACTAAACCTACAAGGTATTTTCCCAAAGAACCTGAAAATGAATTAAAAATGAGTGCCAAACTTAAGGCTGCTGCCAGTGATTTTCCTCAGATATGCTGTAATACATCATTATAAGACACAGTAATAACATAGTTAGAGGCAAGTGACATGTCTTCTTTTAAAGTGCATCCTTGGATGTGCAGAAGCTGTGACCTCGCCTTCATTTTGGGGAGAGAAGTTTCTTGTTTCTGAAGCACCGTGAGGCTGATTGCAGGTGAAGAGGCCTCTTGGTAATTTACATGACATGATTACTCCAGCAGCCCTGTGTGTGTGTGTGTGTGTGTGTGTGTGTGTGTGTGTGTGTGTGTGTGTGTGTGTGTGTGTGTGTGTGTGCGCGCGCGCCCGCGCTTGTGACTGAGATTGAAAAAGGGAGAAAAAACGTTAGTGGTAAAATGGTGCTAAACATCTGTGAGCTTGATGACATTTAAAACAACAGGAGGGAAGGCGGGATGGAGGTGTGATTGAAGGGATGAGGAGGAGGATGACGGGATGTGTGTGTGGGGGGGGGTGAAGGCAGAAAGAGAATAAAACAGAAACTTAAGTGAGCGAGCAAAGTAAAATGTGAAGGGGAAGTGAAACGATTAATGGTTAAATGATTACATTCATTCGATGCTATTTTTCCTTTTTCTTGGTGGACTGTGTTTGTTGTTTAGACTGTGTTTTATTGCTGATTATTTTATCGTTATTAATTATTTTAAAATAAAAAATGCAATCCTGATCTTGTTGTACATGTGTATGTAATCTAATCCTTGTTCAATAAAGCCTACCTGACAAGAAAATAAAACAGAGAATCTATGAAAAATTGTAATTGTGCAAATGTTTGGTAGAAAGATTTGCATGCGTGTGGGGGGGGGGGCAGACAGGGCAGGCAGGCTGCATGGTCTGACTTGTTGTAAAAACACCTGAAGAAACAACACAGACTGGCACGATAACATCTATCTGACTGCCCGTCAAGCCCCGTGTGTGTGTGTGTGTGTGTGTGTGTGTGTGTGTGTGTGTGTGTGTGTGTGTGTGTGTGTGTGTGTGTTTGTCAAATGTTACACACGCTGTGACCTCTTGAACTCGGATTTTCTTTGACAGTTTCAAGCTCAAATAAGCAAATTGTTACTAAATATTTGTGTCTATTTTGTCCAGTTTGTATGCAGTCTGTAGGGCTTCTTTACACACTTGTGACTTCTCCTTTCTTTGACAAAAGCAGTGAGATGACTTGAAGCTTGGTTCTCAAAACAAGTCAAGATCACAGTCTGTCCAGGATCATCTTAGTGGTGGGTTGTTACTGTAGGCGACTTTTGGGGTTTCATTATCCAAAGATGTCTTTAACTCTTAGGGCATTTTCACACCTAGAAGTCTGCACCAAAGACCGGACTAAGGTTTTTGTTTTGTTACATTGTGTTCATTTGGTCCAGTTAGGTTTGGTTTCACACCACTCTTTATCCAAGCGAACCAAACAACTTTAGGGTGGAGTCACACTACAACGTTTGGACCAACTTTTACTGATGTTCTGGCAAACATCTGGCTCTGCTGGCAAAAGCTGATAAAAATTAATGATAGTTGGTGTTTGTTGGCAAACACTGATCTTTATATGAGCATCGCCTGACGCTGATGTCAGCTGACCTGTGCTGAATATTTCTCTAATTTTTCAAAGTGTCTGTAAAAGTCGGTCCAAACACTATAGTGTGAACCCAGCTTTACATAATGCATTGACGTATTGTTGTCATGACGACATTTGGGTAGCTAGCATAGAGGCTGCAGTTAGCAAGTGTGCTACTCACCATCGGAGGTGTTGTCTGCAGCTCTGGACATATCGATAACCACACTTTAAGTGGAAGCTGGTTCAGACTCCGTCATATTAGTTGGTGGATTAGTTTAATGAGGATCAAATGTTTATCCAGGTATTACATTTGTCCTTCTCATGAGCTGTGATGATGTTCCACTGGCGTTGCTCCTCCAATCTTTAATTACTCTTCGTCATATCCCCTCCGAAAATATCTGGTAAATTTTGGCATTTTTATGATTTTATTTTAATTGACTATTTATACTGCTAAAGGACCATATTTAAATTAACATCTGGGTCTCTCCAAGTCATTTTCCCTCTTATTGTCTGCCTTAACATCCTATGGTTGGTCCGAAAGTCCAAACTTTTCTGAAAATTGCTTTCACCCTCTAAACGAACTGGACCAAGTTTCAATTTGATCCGGACCAAGACCACCTCTTTTTGTTAAACCAAATTTTGGCTCTTTGGTCTGGACCATGGTTCAGGGGAGCTTTCACACCTAATATTTTGGTCCAACCCAAACTGAAAAGTCCGAAAGGCCAGACCAAACAGATTAGGTGTGAAAGCCCCCTAAGTTAAACATAGTGAGATAAGACAAGATAAGATAAGATAAGATAAGATAAGAGGCTTTATTGTAATTGTGCAAAGTATAACAAAACTCATTTGATATAGCTCCAGCAATCAGCAATCAGCACAGCACAGTAATAAAAAAGAAAACAACTTTGATATATACATATATACATATTTTGCAGTGCAAAATTATGGCTAATTTAAACATAAATTGTGCAAGTAGTGGAGTGCAAAGAAAGAACCAGGTGGTGCCTTGAATATGTTCAGTATAGAAGTACAGTTATTATTATGACAGTTATTATTGTATAGATGAGGGAGGGGGGCTGAGACAGTCACTGTCTTATTGAGCTAGTTCTGTGGAGTGGTGGGAGGTACGATGGAGGAAACAGTAAGAAGGAAGAAGCTGTTTCACAGTCTGCTGGTTTATGCTTTTAAAGTCCTGAACCTTTTCCCTGATGGAAGGGGAACAAACACTCTGTTCCTGGATGGGTGGGGTCTCTGATGATGGTTCTGGCCTTTCCTTCGCCAGCAGGCATAGACTGAGTCCAGGGTGGGAAGCTGTGTTCCCTCAATCCTCTGAGTAGTTTCAACATTGTGAGCAAAATCCCTTCTGTTTTTGAGTGTGCAGCTGGAGAGTCAGACAATGCTGCAGTAGCACAGAATGGTCTTGATCATGCTCTTATAGAAGTTCAGGAGGAGCTGCTGTCATGAATTGCCCCTTGGGGCAGAGAGGAAGACCCACGCGCTGAACTTTGAGTTTGAGAAATTTATTGACAACAACAAAACACAAAGTCCAAAAGTGTGCTGCAACATAAAATTCAAACAAACAAGGAAACATACGAGTAAAGCACACCAGAACGAGGGCAGCGTTCTGGTGGAGACAAGCAAAGGGAAACTCAAGACTCCGGCAAAGGAAAATGAGAATGATTGCCCTTAAATAGGATCACAACCATTAACACAAAGAGTAACCAGCAGGTGCGTAGCCCGGGGGGAGGGGCTGAGGGGGCTGCAGCCTCCCCCCCCAAAAAAAAAGAAGAAAAAAGGGAGAAAAAGGAAAAGAAAAATGTAAATAAAGAGCAGGTTTTGAGTAGTTTGCATTGAAAATGTTAAGAAATTTGTAGTTGACAGGGGGCTGAAGCTAAAGCTTCACCCTGGACAAATGCCCCGAGCATTCAGAATGGTGGTGGTGGTTGGGGTTCAGCGCCCCCCATCACAAATTCCTGACTAAGCCACTGCCCGGTGCGAATTACATGAGAGGGCTGGGGAGAAAATGACAATCAGCTGTGAGCAATGGGAGAGAACTGGCTGACAGCTGACAGGGACCCCACCCACACGGAGCAGAAACCCGGAAATGTCACTGACAGCTGTCAACCCAGAGGGAGAATACGGCAGAATGAAAATAAGATGGCAAAAATAAAGTGGAAACAAATAAGGACAACTACACCCAAATCTGTAAATAACAAAATTACACTGAACATAACCAGGAAAAATAAATCATACAAAGAAACAATACCAAAAATGTGAAAACAAACTAGAAATAACACCACAGGCAAAGAACTCCAAAATACAAAATAAGGAAAAACAAAAAAGCAAAGCGACAAAGCACTATGGAATTTCCCCCGTGCACAGATCGTGACAGCTGCACAGGGAGCTTGGCCTTTCTCAACCTCTGCAGAATGAAAAGTCTTTGCTGTGCCTTTTTAACCAGGTAGAGCTGTTGGTGGACCATGTGAGGTCATTGGTGATATGGAGACCCAGGAGCCTGATGTTGCTGACTCTCTCCACCCTCTCTCCATTTACTAAGAGAGAGAGAGATTGCATTTCAATTCTACTGTATGTCCTGTACATATAGAAGTATTGGCAAATAAAAAATATTTGAATCAAATATTCAAACCAGCTGTCAGTTAGTCAAATTTTTTAATGCCTGCAATTATATGGGTTATTTATTTAATTCAATTCAACTTTATCTGTATAGCACCTAATCACATCAAAAGTCATCTCAGTGCGCTGTTTATTTATGTACTGTATTACTCCCTCATTCTTTCAGCTTAAAGAAAATGAATATAAATATTTATTGCAGAAGGAATCTGGCATTTATACAGTAGCAATAATCCAAAGTCTCAAGTAAAATACAGTATATAGAGTGTGGTGGTAATGCACCTGTAAGATATATAGAGTGAAGAAGAAGACACAGACAGACAGACAGACAGATAGACAGACAGACAGACGATAATGTTGTCAAGAACATATCTGGTAGGTGGCAGTAATGCACCTGTAAGCAGGTTGCCAACCGCCAATCAAATTTAAAAGAAGAAGAAGAAGTGTCATGTCTGCTGCGTAACTGTGCAACGAACATATGAGTAAATACAAGCCCAATGTGCAGTAATGTAGCGTGTTTATTACAGAGGGGAAAAAATATACAAAATGTCCAAATAACAGTCACATACAGATGGGGAGACAACCGGCTACTAGCTTAGTTGGCATAGGGGAAACACCAAGCGTGCTCCAGGCTGAGCAGGACCGGAGAGGAAGACATAATTAAGGAGGACTTACATATATGTAGGAGGGGAAAGGCTCTGGAGTAACTACACAGTTTAGTCCAAGGGAAAATCAACAGACGCAAGCCAGGATGTCCAAAGTTGACTTAAGCTGCCACACTGACTGCGCACACTGCCTCCCTATAAGAATACAATATACTGAGGAGGGCAAGTGGGCACAGCCTTATGGCAAGCAGGTGTGTAGTTAATTGGACGAATATTTGTATGCATGTGTGAATGCGTGTGCATGTGTGAGTGTGTGTATGTGTGCATGTGTGCCTGTGTGCATGTGTTGATCCCATCAAGCTGGTGAGTGTCTGGTAAGAGGAGGAAGGCATGACTGTAGGACTGGCAGAGAGCAAGGCTCAATCTGCCAGCTGGAATTAATAAGAAGTAATCAAAACCTACAGCCACAGGTCATGGATGGGGTTAAACGACCCCGACCACAACAAGAAGAAGCTCCTGACCAGATAGAGCGATGATATAGAGTGAAGTACGTGGCAGTAATGCACCTGCAAGCTGGTTGCCAACCGCCAATCAAATCTAAAAGAAGAGGAAGAAATGCACCTGTAAGCTGGTTGCCAACCGCCAATCAAATCTAAAAGAAGAAGAAGAAGAAAACTTCTACTTGTCATCCGTTAGTTCCAACAGCAGTTTTCACACATTCGGTGGAGCCATGTGCAAATGTGGTTGATTTTGTGATGTGTCATGTGCTTGGAGATGTTCCTGTCCGCATCTAAACGAAAATGTTGTCGTGTGCAACAAGGCTTCGAAATGCTTGGAAAGAGCTTTTACATTTTCCACCTACTTAAGTATGCACGGATCTATGAATATTCTAATTAGCTACACCCATACTCGTGCCCACCGGTAGTGGATGCTGCAAGACCAGTGTTGTGCCAGGAAATGCATGTCTACTGTGGAAAGCAACCCCTTTCCCACCCTTTTTTAACTTGTAAAATTGTATAAAGGGTTATGACACAGGCTGCAGTGTTATATTTGTCATTTGTGTGTGGTTTTACAGCATTGCTCCTCAGAAATGCACTCCCTGGAAGGGGGATGCAACACCGGCATCCCCTCTGGCTGGCTCACCATCTAATTCTCTCCTGTGTGGGAGTGAAGGAGCTCAGCAGGCGGGCGCGGCGCCTCGTCCACCACCAACTCCCACCAAAGTGAGCTAGCTCTCGGCAGTCCCACCTGGGGACTAACAAGTGCCCACCAGGCAGCTTGCTAGGGGCCGGAGGTCCGGTGCACCCGCCCACTGCCGTGGAACCACGACCTCAGCACACGCCTCAACTACTGCTAGTGTCCCTGAATCCTGCTTGCTCCTCTGCTCCTCCCTCTTCCTCCCGAGGCAGTGAACTCAGGTCTGTAGCCATGCCCAGTGCTTAGCTCTATATCTCACATCATTCTGTCTTGTTTTGTTATATTTTCACCATGATGCTACATTGAAGTGTTAGCACCACCAGGGCAGCTAGCCGAAGCTAGCAGTTTAGCCACCAGTCTTGGCTCATTCATGAATGTTTCTGTACTTATTGTACTGCAGGGACTGGTCATACTGTATCTTATTAACCACTGAAAATGTACAGCCCTGCCTACCAGTGATTCATTATTTGTTTTATTCTTTGAGAAAAAAAAAATTATGGTAGCTGGCTAGGAGCTCCCTTCATGGATCATCACATTATCGTGGTAGAGGGTTTGTGTGCCCTAGTGATCTCAGGAGCTATGTTGTCTGGGGCAATTTGCCTCTGGTATGGTTATCCAAGACAAACTGGTCCTGGGTGAAGGACCAGACTAAGAACCATCCAGCAGACTCCCATGATGAACGAAAAAGCAAGGATTCAGTGTATCCCGCCCGGTATGGGGTTACCGGGGCCCCACCCTGGAGCCAGGCCTGGGGGAGGGTCTCAATGACTAATGCCTGGTGGCTGGGTTTCTGCCCATGGGACCCGGCCGGGCTCAGCCCAAAGGAGTTACACGGATCAGGCTCCTTTTTATTTAAAAGATCTGATACTACTGTATTATCCTAACAGAGCACTACGCTCCCAAAATGCAGGATTACTTGTAATACCTAGACTCTCCAAAAGTACAATGGGAGGCAGAGCCTTCAGTTATCAAGCTCCTCTCCTGTGGAACCAGCTGCCAATCTGGATTCGGGAGTCAGACTCGATCTCTGTTTTTAAGAATAGGGCTAAAACCTACCTTTTTGATATAGCCTACAATTAGGGAGGGATCATGTGTTTCTGAACCCTCCCTTAGTTATGCTGCTAATAGGTTTAGTCAGCCGGGGGACCTCCAGTAATGCACTGGGCCTCACTCCTTTCCTCACTCTCAATGAAATATTTTTTTTGCTGGTCATTAACATTTGTTTGTTCTCTCCCATAGATTGAGTCCCCATCGTGCTGTTTGCTCTCTACATGTCTGTTCTTTTCTTCTTCTCTATCCCCTCACCCCCCAGCCAGTCGCAGCAGATGACTGCCCCTCCCTGAGCCTGGTTCTGCTGGAGGTTTCTTCCTGTTAAAAGGGAGTTTTTCCTCTCCACCGTCGCCAAGTGCTTGCTCACAGGGGATCGCCTGATTGCTGGGGTCTTTCTGCAGCTGTGGGGGTTCCCCCTACAGTTGATAGTGCTATGAGATGACTGTTGTTGTGAAATGGCGCTATATAAATGAAGTTGAATTGAATTGAATTGAATTGAATCTGCCCTCCAGTAGGCTCACCACCTGCAGGAGGGATCATGGGGGTCCAGTGCTATGTGGATCAGGTTGCAATCGAAGGCAGAAACCTTGGCAGTCTGATCCCAAGCTTCCTAAACTGGCTTTTGGGACGTGGAATGTCACCTCTCTGGTGAGGAAGGAGCCTGAGCTGGTGCATGAGGTTGAGAGATACCGGCTAAATATAATCGGCCTCACCTCGACACACACCTTGGATTCCGGAATCAGTCTCCCGGAGAGGAGCTGGGGCTTTGCCTACTCTACAGTTGCCCCAGGCAAAAGGCAGTGAGCAGGGGTGGGTATTCTTGTATACCCCCACCTTCCTGCCTCTATATTGAAGTTTTCCCTGGTGGATGAAAAGGTTTTTTCCCTGCGCCTTTGGGTTGGGAAACGGGTCCTGACAATCATTTGTGCCTATGCATCAAATGATGGTTCAGAGTACCCACCCTTTTTGGAGACTCTGACTGGGGTGCTGAGAGTGCTCCTCTTGGAGACTCCATTGTCCTACTGGGGAACTTCAATGCTCACATGGGCAATGACAGTGAAACCTGGAGGGGGTGATTGGGAGGAACAGCCTGCCCGAGCTGAACCCGAGTGGTGTTCAGTTATTGGACTTTGCGCTAACCACTGTTTGTCCATAATGAATACCATGTTCAAGCAGTCCTGTGACCGTATGTCTTGGACACTTGGGTAAAGAGAGGTGCAGAACTCTCAGGTGATCACCATGTGGTGGTGAGTTGGATCCAATGGCAGGGGAGGATGCCATTCAGACCTGGTAGACCCAAATGTATAGTGAGGGTGTGCTGGGAATGTCTGGCTGAAGCCCCTGTCTGGGAGGTCTTCAACTCCCACCTCCAGAAGAACTTCGACCACATTCCGAGGGAGTCTGGAGACATGGAGTCTGAATGGGCCATGTTCTCCGCCTCCGCTGTTGAAGTAGTTGCCCAGAGCTGTGGCCACAAGGCCGTCGGTGCATCTCGTGATGGCAACCCCCGAATCAAGTGGTGGACACCAGTGGTGAGGGGGGCCATCAAGCTGAAGAAAGAGTCCTATCGAGCTTGGTTGGCTTGTGGGACTCCCAAAGCAGCTGAGGTGTACCGGCAGGCCAAGCGGCGTGCAGCTTGAGTAGTTGCTGAAGCAAAAACTCAGATGTGGGAGGAGTTCGGTGAGGCCATGGAACAAGACTTTCGGTTGGGTTTGAAGAGATTCTGGCAAACTGTCCGGCGACTCAGGAGGGGGAAGCAACTCCCTGACCACACTGTGTATGGTGCGGATGGTGCGCTTCTGACTTTGATTGGGGATATCGTCGGGTGGGGGAAGGAATTCTTCAAGAATCTCCTCAATCCCACTGACACACCTTCCACAGAGGAAGCAGGGCTTGTGGACGAGGAGGACGACTCTCCCATCACAGGGACTGAGGTCACAAAAGTGGTTAAAAAATTCTTAGGTGGCTGGGCCTCGGGGGTGGATGAGATTCACCCTGAGAAACTCAAGGCCCTGGATGTTGTTGGGCTGTCATGGTTGACACGCCTCTGCAACATTGCGTGGAGGTCAGGAACAGTGCCTTTGGCATGGCAAACTGGGAAGGTTCTTCCTCTCTTCAAGAAGGAGGACTGGAGAATGTGTTCCAGCTTTAGAAGGCTCACACTCCTCAACCTTCTTGGGAAGGTCTATGCCAAGGTACTGGAGAGGAGAGTCCGGCCGCTGGTAGAACCTCGGCTTCTGGAGGAGCAATGTGGTTTTCAGCCTGGCCGTGGTACATCGGACCAGCTCTTTACCCTCTTGAGAATCCTTGAGGGTTCATGGGAGTTTGCCCAACCAGTTTACATGTGTTTTGTGGACTTGGAGAAGGCATTCGTCGGCATCCCTTGTGGATTTTTGTGGGGGGTGCTTCGGGAGTATGGGATATCAGGCTTGTTGTTACGAGCTATCCGGTCTCTACACGATCATTATGAGAGTTTGGTTCATATTGCCAACACTCGGTTGGACTCATTCCCAATGAGAGTTGGACTCAACCAGGGCTGCCCTTTGTCACCAATCCTGCTCATAATTTTTATGGGCAAGATTTGTAAGCGCAGCCAGGAAATGGAGGGTGTCATGATTGGTGACCACAGGATCTCATCTCTGCTGTTTGCAGATGACGTTGTTCTGTTGGCTTCATCCAACAATCACCTACAGGTCTTACTGGGACAGTTTGCTGCTGAGCGTGAAGCGGCTGGGATGAGAATCAGCACCTCCAAGTCCGAGTCCGTGGTCCTCAGCCGGAAAAAGGTGGATTGTCCTCTCCGGGTTGGAAACAACCTTCTGCCCCAAAGTATCTCAGGGTCTTATTCACGAGTGAGGGAGAATGGAGCGAGAGGTTGACAGACGGATCGGAGCAGCATCTGCAGTGATGTGGACATTGTACTGGTCTGTCGTGGTGAAAAGGGAGCTGAGCTCTAAAGCAAAGCTGTCAATTTACCACTAAATCTACGTTCCTACCCTCACCTATGGTCATGAGCTTTGGGTAATGACCTAAGAAATGAGATTGCGGATACAAGCAGCTGAAATGAGCTTTCTCCGTAGGATTGCTGGACTCACGCTTAGAGATATGGGGAGGAGCTCAGTCATCTGGGAGAAGCTCAGAGTAGAACCACTGCTTCTCCAGGATACCTCTTGGACACCTCCCACTTGAGGTGTTTTGGGCACGTCCTCCTGGGAGGAGACCCTGGGGCAGATCCAGGACTCACTGGAGAGACTATGTCTTCCAGCTGGTCTGGGAATGCCTTGATATCCTCTCTGAAGAGCTGGAGCAGGTGGCTGGGGAGATGGAAGTCTGGGCTTCTCTGCTTGAACTGCTGCCTCCGTGACCCGGACCTCTGGAAAAACAGTAGAAGATGGGAGGATGGATGGCTAGGAGTGTGGGCCTAGCCAGCCAAGATCAGCAATAGTAAGAGGGAGGGCGGAGTTAAATGTGGTCTAAGAGATTTAAAATGACAAGTACTGAAACCAGCCATTGTCAGAAAGGCTATAAGATTCACACATATCCAGCAATAGTTACATAATATGTGACCAAAATATGTCACAAGCATTTCATTAAAACGTATGAGCTGTTAAAATATGAAAAAGTGCAGTCAATGACGCCTTTAATGCGAAGTGTCCATATGTATAAGATATTAGTGTTTCTCATTCCAATTCCAAGTACCTTATAGTCAACTTTTGCAGGTGCAGAAAGTATTTGGCAGCAGAATATACATTTGTAATGATGTGCCATTTAGTGAGATTTTAGGGTTTAAGAAAACACTCCTTCACCGCACATCACTCTTTTCTTGCTTCACCTCTTGCTCTCTCTCTCCCAGGCAGAGCTGGATTAGCAGGGTTCTGCTCCGTTTACTGCTGCCTGTCAATGCTGTGTGTGTGCATGTGTGTGTGTATGAGTGTGTATGTCCTGTGCATTCAGCCATGAGAAGCTACCACTAAGACCCTGCATCATAGTTTCTGTGTAGGTGACAGCTAAACAGTCCCACCCAGAACACACACACACATACTTAAGGTGATGCTTTTAAACAGTTAAGCCAAGTAAATGCTGTGGGGTATCAAGTACTATCAGCAGCAGTGCACTTAGAATATGAAAACTTGATGCCGCTTTCAAGTTTCTGTTTCCACTTTTGGCAGCTGAGAGCTGCAGATGGGCACAAAGTTAGAGGGAGCGAGGGGGAAAATGAGAGTGGGAGTGAGTTTGTTGACTTGTTGTGTGGTCCCGTGTGAGTGTGACGGAGCTGCACATCCACGCCTCAGTGCCATCCTCCTTCCTCCTTCTCCCCCCCGCTGCTCGGGAGCCTGCTCTGGCCTGTTAGCAGGAAGTGTCCTCCCAGCTGACGCACACATGCACATGCAGCTCTGAAATGTTGGCAGAATGCTCCCCCAGTGAGAGCAAAAAAATGCAAACATCTCACACAAACTTTTGAATTAAAGGAGTCCCAGTGTGTCTCCAGTCAAACTGTGATGCTTTGATCAGGAGCAAGTGGAATTCAAACTGCTGCAAAACAGCAAACAGTATAGTTTAAATTTCATTAGGTGGTTCATCAGTTAGTGTCATTCTGCTTTCATTTTCCAGATCAGTAATTTGGTTCAGTAAATATTTGTTTATAACAAATGTTCTTGAAAAGCACAGATGTGCTGTGGAGTTTCCTGATACCTTTTGGTCTAAATCAGCTTCTGAATAAATATGAGGTAGAATTGGGTTTATACAGTATCTAGAATGGTGGTATGCTGAGCTTCTGATTATTACATCCATAAACACAAACATGGTCAAGAAGTTCAGTTTAGTCTCTCTGATCAGCAGAAGAGAAGCTCAGCATCCAATCATGACCATCCATCGTGACCATGATCCAACTTTCTAAGCTTTCATAAAACAGAGGAAATTAGCTATAGAAATTAAAACTTCTTTTTGTCACCTGCTCTAAATGGCATTTCTGAGGAAACTGGGTAGATTCTGGTTCAAGTGGCTATTTGCAGAAGTGCAGCTTTTGGATTTATTTGATCTTTAAGGCTGTTTAAAGTTCACAGATTATCATTCAAACAGAGCTGATTCATTTTAATGATTTTAGGACTTGTAGTTTTAGTGGCGCTTTAAACAAAGACTTGACTGCATATTTTTAGCAAAGATCCAGAATAATATTTTGGACAGTTTATAGTTGATACTGGGAGAATTATTCACTCATTCTATACAATAATTGATCTTCTACCACTTATCCAGGGGTCCGGGTCACAGGGGCTAGGAGTCTAAGAAAAGAAGCCAGACTGTTGCCCAGTCCACATAGCACCATGATCCCCATGATCCCTCCTGCAAGTGGTGAGCCCACTGGAGGTCAGATCCACGTGGCTTGCTCTGGCTGAGTGCGGCCGGGTCCTACAGACAGAAACCCAGTCACCAGGCACATGTCCTCAAGTGCTGATGCCGTGCCCCTTAAAAGAAGGGAAATACGTAGTGAGGAAAGAAGCGGAAGCCAACAAGCACAGTGTTTTCCCATTCAGTCCTCTGTATTGACTGTTTAAAGTTTAACAAAAACATACAATGCAATTCTTAACAATTGTACATTCATTTACATATTCTCTGCATCTCAAACAAACATCTGTTTTAATTTGTTTCTTACTCTAAATTATTTATATTATGTACTTCTAACAAAATCATTAACTCATAAATCATGTACCGCTCCATCAACTACACAAATACTTCTTAGCAAACACGTTTCTCATTCACAACATCATGCAACAACATTCACTTAACATACGCACCAACAAATATCTTATCATACTCTATAGCAATGTGCACGTGAGTGTACCATGAGGTCTCCGGCAGTTTGCTTACATGTTCAATCCCTTAGCCAACACTTTCCAACTGATAAAATATGACAAATACACACTTTTAAATTGGTATCTAACAACTTAAACACAATAAAGTACATCAAATCTCATATACTTGCTAGTTTATGCAATTTTTTGCACAGTTATTGCCTTAAAAGAAGAGAAATAGTGAGAAAAGAAGCAGACGCCGACAAGCACGTTTTCCCATTCAGTCCTCTGTATTGAGTGAAGAACACATTCAATGTTGCCAGATGGGAACTGTTGAAGTATCGTACCAGCTGCTTAAAATTATCGTATTTTGAGGAAAATTATCGTACACACCCAGTTTTCATTCTGACGTGGCTCTGGACCATCTGCTTCAGTAACACATTATGACAGATCGTGCACATTATCACCGCCCAGTGCGCCACCGCACCGCCGCGCAGTGGTTAGCACTGCGGCAGCACAGCAACTCACCTTTGGCCTTGGGATCCCTGGTTCGATCCCAGCCCCTGACCAACAGTGATCTGTGTGGAGTTTGCATGTTCTCCCCGTATCTGTGTGGGTTTACTCCGGGATTTCTCTGGTTTCTTCCCACAGGCCAAAAAACATGCAGGTTAGGTTAATTGGAGACTCTAAAGTAGCCCTAGGTGTGAATGTGTGTGAATAAGGTAAGATAAGATAAGATAAGATAAAAAAAATCCAAGATGGCGCCGCGGATGGCAGCCACTGGCTTCTGCTCTCTGATGTTTTTGATAATTTTGTGTGTTTTTTTGGACTTCTGCTCTTCTGTCCGAGTCACCTACTCAAGGGAGGAACTACTTTCACTCAGACTACCTCCCAATGCAACTTCTCCGCCAGTTGCTGCTGCTGATCTGAAGTTTTTTCAGTCGATCTTAGCTGTGGGAGCAGCGGCTATTGGCGCTGGCCGGAAACGAAGGCGGCGTGGTAAACGTGCCGGTGCGCTAGTCAGGTTGAAGAAACGAGGATTTCGCACGCCGCTCCCATCGATCCATCTGGCAAATATCCGCTGTTTGGCGAACAAAATGGATGAACTGCTGCTCCTGACTCACAAAAACCGGGATTTTAGCAGATCTGGCGCCCTTTGTTTCACGGAGTCCTGGCTGAGTGAACACATCCCGGACAGCGCGGTGCGCCTGGACGGATTCCAGCTGTTTCGCGCTGATCGCAGCCGAGAATTCTCTGGAAAGACTAAGGGTGGTGGAATCTGCTTCTACATAAACGAAGGTTGGTGTACTGATGTCACAGTGTTGAAGAAGTTTTGTAGCCCTCGATCCATCTGGCAAATATCCGCTGTTTGGCGAACAAAATGGATGAACTGCTGCTCCTGACTCACAAAAACCGGGATTTTAGCAGATCTGGCGCCCTTTGTTTCACGGAGTCCTGGCTGAGTGAACACATCCCGGACAGCGCGGTGCGCCTGGACGGATTCCAGCTGTTTCGCGCTGATCGCAGCCGAGAATTCTCTGGAAAGACTAAGGGTGGTGGAATCTGCTTCTACATAAACGAAGGTTGGTGTACTGATGTCACAGTGTTGAAGAAGTTTTGTAGCCCTAACCTAGAGTCACTGTTCATAAACTGTAAACCCTTTTATTCACCGCGGGAGTTCTCCTCGTTTATTCTGGTCGGAATTTATATCCCGCCTGCTGCTTGTACAACGGAGGCACTGCAGCACCTCGCTGACCAGATAGCAGAGGTGGAGGAAAAACATCCAGACTCTCTGCTTATCATTCTGGGTGATTTCAATAGAGCTAATCTCACAAATGAGCTTCCTAAATACAGACAGCATATTAAATGTCCCACCAGGGACACAAATACACTCGACCACTGTTACACAGTTTTAAGAAACGCCTATCATGCCGTCCCCCGTGCAGCTCTGGGTTTTTCTGAGCACTGTCTGCTCCATCTTATTCCAACATACAGACAGAAACTAAAAACTTCCAAGTCTGTTGTAAGGACTGTGAAGAAATGGACTGAGGAATCAAAGCTGAAGTTACAAGCCTGCTTTGACTGTACAGATTGGAGTGTTTTTGAAGCTGCAGCCATTAACCTAAATGAACTCACTGACACTGTGACGTCATACATCTGTTTCTGTGAGGACATGTGTGTGCAGACCAAGACCTTCTGCATATACAACAACAATAAACCCTGGTTCATTCCTAAACTGAAGCAGCTACGTCAGACCAAGGAGGAGGCCTACAGGACTGGTGACTGGACTCTGTACAAGCGGGCCAGAAACATGCTGACGAAGGAGATCAGGCATGCTAAGAGGAGCTACAGTGAGAAGTTACAAAAAAACTTCTCAGCCAACAACTCTGCTTCTGTCTGGAGAGGCCTGCAGAATATCACCAACTACAGGAGACCATCCCCCCACCCTGTGGAAAACCTCCAGCTGGCTAACGACCTAAACAGCTTTTACTGCAGGTTTGAAAAGAACCTACAGTTCTCACCTCCCACTCACACAAAAGGATTATCTGCAACCCCAGGAACTCCATCCCTCCTCCACTCTGACCTCCCACCAGCACTAACGATCTGTGAAGAGGAGGTGCGCCGGGTCTTTCAGAGACAAAAGATCAAGAAGGCTGCAGGACCTGATGGTGTGTCTCCGTCCTGCCTGAGAGTCTGCTCCAACGAGTTGGCCCCCATCTTCACCCGGATCTTTAACAGATCACTGGAGCTGCGTGAAGTGCCTTCCTGCTTCAAACGCTCCATCATCATTCCAGTTCCCAAGAAACCCTCTGTTACAGGATTAAACGACTACAGACCTGTTGCCCTGACCTCTGTGGTCATGAAATCCTTGGAGAGATTGGTGCTGAACCACCTGAAGGTCATCACAGGCCCCCTGATGGACCCACTGCAGTTTGCCTACCAGTCAAACAGGTCAGTGGATGATGCAGTGAATATGGGACTACACTACATCCTGCAACACCTCGACTCCCCAGGGACGTACGCCAGGATCCTGTTTGTCGACTTCAGCTCAGCGTTCAACACCATCATCCCAGGCATTCTTCATCAGAAATTCCTCCAGCTCAAGGTGCCCCCCTCCACCTGCCAGTGGATCTCCAGCTTTCTGACTGACAGGTGGCAACAGGTGAAGCTAGGGAGATTTACATCCAGCTCCGGAAAAATTAGTACTGGCGCCCCCCAAGGATGTGTCCTTTCCCCACTGCTCTTCTCCCTCTACTCCAACGACTGCACCTCAGAGGACCCTTCGGTGAAGCTCCTGAAGTTTGCGGACGACACCACAGTCATCGGTTTGATCCGGGATGATGCTAAGTCTGCATACAGGCGGGAGGTGGAGCAGCTGATCCTCTGGTGCAGCCAGAACCATCTTGAACTTAACCCAGCCAAAACGGTGGAGATGACTGTGGATTTCAGGCGACACCCCCCTTCATTCCCCCCACTCACCATCCTCAACAGCACAGTGTCCACTGTGGACTCCTTCAAGTTTCTGGGTACCACAATCTCCCGGAACCTGAAGTGGTCCTCCCATATAGACACTGTCCGGAAAAAGGCCCAGCAGAGGTTGTTTTTTCTGCGTCAGCTCAAGAAGTTTGATTTGCCTCAGGAGCTGCTGGTTGTCTTCTACACCACCATCATCCAATCTGTCCTCTGCTTTTCCATCACTGTCTTGTTTGGATCTGCCACTAAACAGGACAAGACCAGACTGCAGCAGATCATTAAGTCTCCGGAGAGGATCATTGGTACCGACCTACCCTCCATTGAGAACTTATATCGGTCCATAACCAGGAAACGGGCGGGAAACATCTGTGCTGACCCATCACACCCCGGCCACAAACTGTTTGAACTTCTATCTTCTGGTCGTCGTTACAGATCACTGAAGGTCAAAACCACCCGTCACAGGAACAGTTTCTTTCCTCAAGCCATCACTCTGATGAACTCCTAACATTCACCTAGTCCTACCTGTTGCTGTACTCATGACTTTTCATCCATTATTACATTGCACATAACTCTCACACTCTCACACTGAATCTGAGTTCACATTGAAATACTGTGTGACTGTATATTTTTTCATATATTTCTGCAAAGTGTGGTTAGTCTGAGTAAATAACTGCATATATTCCTGTATATATTTGCATCCTTTTATAGAAACGTGGACAGACTGTAATTTACTGTACATACTCTGTTGTCATTGAATCCTTATTTAAATCCTCCACCTGAACAATGAGAGCAAGTTTTTAGCCAAAGTCAAATTCCTTGTATGTGTTGTGCATACTTGGCCAATAAAGCTGATTCTGATTCTGATTCTGATAAGCCTTTATTAGTCCCACAATGGGGAAATTCCAGGATTGCAACAGCACAGGGATAGCAACACTCAGAGCAATAATTAAGAAGATACGGCAGATATAAATAAGAGCAGTGGATATACATACATACCCATAAATATATAAATATATATACAAAGTGTGGAGCATTGTAGCAAGATGGAATAAACACCATAACCGTCTACTTAGTTATCCTACATAGTATGAATATGTACTCATACATATTGTCACCCTCCGTAGCGACCGATACTGTCCTAGTTGTATATAGTGGAGGGGACCATTTGTGTAAGTCTGTTGAGTCTATTGGATTCAATACTATTAGGTCGTCACGTTTTTTTGCTATCTCTGCGAGCAGCCCTGCTTAGGTTATACAGTCTGACAGCCGTAGGTAGGAAGGACCTGCGAAACCTCTCGGTTGCACACCTAGGATGATGTAGTCTGCTGCTAAATGAGCTCCTCAGTGCGTTCAGTATGTCCTGCATAGGGTGGGACTCGGACTCCAGCAGAGATGACAGCTTAGCCACCATCCTTCTCTCTCCTATCTCCTCCACTGGGTCAGGGCGCTGCCCCAGGACAGAGCTAGCTTTCTTGATCAGTTTGTTCATGGTTAAGGGATAGCGCCGTACCGTGGCTGCTTCATCCATTCAGGTGGATGCCTTCAATTTCCCCTCTGGGGATCAATAAAGTATACAAAATAAAAAAAAAAAATAATAAAAAAAAATATTACAGCCTATAACACAGTTTTACCTTTAAATAATCTAACAGATCGGTTGGAAAAAAAACAAACAAAATACCTCTACCTGTTTGGAGTACAGGATGAGCCTGTACTGAATGGCCCAAAATCTCAGTCGTACTTATTTATCATCTATATGCCTTCTGTTGAATCAACATATATCAAGGTCTTGCCTCATAAATATTTTGAGAAGTACTCTGTTTATACATTAGGAATAAAACAATCAATCCACCTAAACTACTGCTAAAATGCCTCTGATAACTGAAGTAGAAACCCGTTTCAGTTTTATTGAGAATTACAGTTCAGTGACATTTTTTGCAGACATTTGCACGGTGCAGCAGTGACAGAAAACTTTAGTACTAATGCCAACAACAGGTTTGAACTACACAGTAAAACTGGGCTCTGCCCCCCCCGACACACACACCCCATTAGTTTTTCAACCTGCTCATGATGTTGCTTTCTTGTTGAGTCTGCCGTGCCTGCTTTAGTGCTGTAACGTACATGGACAATTCAGTCAAGTGTACTAGTTTTTATGGATGAATGTGCTGTACTGAATCACTCACCGGAGCTGTGCTGGAAGCCAGAGATCAGCAGCTGAATCACCGTCTGAGCAGCAAACTAGCCCCAGCCGCTCGGTTCAGCCGACTCTCACTTCAGTGAGTGGTAGACAGTTAAGGTGCATATTATGTAGTTGTTTATTGTTCATATACTGTTTATATTGGAGCTCTTATTTGTGTGGTACGGAGTGGTGGCTCCGGCTTCCGGTTCCGCCAGCTCCGGTGGTATAAGAGGGGCTGCAGGTAGGGGGGCGATCTCTTCCGCCTTACCTTTGCCAGTGGCTGCATGCACAGTCAGGTTGCACAGAGTTCAATTATAATAAAGAAGTGTTCAGCTCCACTCCTGGCATCATCCTTGTCTACAAGTTATGACATAACATTTGGCGACGAGATGTAAACTCATGGAGGTGTGTGGAACACCTATTCAGCCATTCCTGGAGCTCTCGGGGGAACCACACGTTCCGTGGCCTCGGTGGTACGAGGCTTTTCAGACATACATGGTGGCGTTGGATCTGGGACAAATGGAGAAGCTGAGGGCTCGTGCGTTGTTGGTACACAACCGGCGAATGGAGGGACGTAGAATTTTGGGCACGCTTGGAGACGTGGACAGTTATTAGATTAGATTTTTTTAGATTAGATTCAACTTTATTGTCATTACACATGTATGAATACAAGGTAACGAAACACAGTTTAGCATCCAATCAGAAGTGCAAAGGACAGCAGTGCAGTATATACGGTAAAGTTATGAACAGTGGTTAACAACTCGACCACTTGGGGGGTTGAATTCCTGCGCGGGCTCTCCTGTTCTGCTGACTGGCATACTCTCGCAAAGTGGTGTAGACGGCCACATTTTCTGCAGCGCTTCCCTCTTGCTGCACACTCTCTAGCCTTATAGCAGTGCTTCCACTTATAGCAGTGCTACCACTTGAACAAGTGGTCGAGTTGAATGGCCCGCTATTTTAGGGCACTGGACAATGCCATCGTCAGACAGATTAAGTTCAGACAGCGCTGCCAACAGGTAAGTGAACCGATCCAGTGTTTCGTGTCGGACTTAAAGCAATTGGCCGCTGAGTACCAGTTTGGACCATTGGAGGAAGAAATGTTTCGCAACCAGCTGGCTGAACACACCAACTGTGCTGCGGTCCGCTCCAAGCAGCTCTCATTCCCAGGCGAGTTGACGCTGACTTGGGCTGTCAAGTTGGCACTACAGGTGGAAGCAGCGGACAAGCTAACTCGGGAGCTAAGTGAGCACCTTTCACCGGGAAATTCAAGATCCCCCATGGCCGCGCAAGTAGTGGACTCGGACAGCGATTGGAGCGTCAAGGATGACGTGAAGGAGGCCAACACTGCACAGATGAGGTCTGCCCTGGGGAAGCCCAGGTGTATGGGTTGTGGGTCCACGAAGCACTGCTATAAGGCTAGAGAGTGTGCAGCAAGAGGGAAGCGCTGCGGAAAATATGGCCGTCTACACCACTTTGCGAGAGTATGCCAGTCAGCAGAACAGGATAGCCCGCGCAGGAATTCAACCCCCCCCCCCCCCCCCCGCTCCAACGGTGATACACACGGTGTCCCCGAGTACCTGTGGGCACACACACTGCATGATGGTTCTGGATGGAGTTCTGCTACTGATGCTGGTCAACACGGGAGTGGAGAGTTCAGTGATAAATTGGGCTATGGTTAGAGAATGTTTTCCCCACTACAGGATTGGAGGTGTCTCAGCACCGCTTTGTGGTTATGGAGGAGGACAGTTGGCCACAGTGGATACTGTCACACTCACGGCTCAGTACAAATCGGCGGAGATGGCCGATGTGGAGTTCGTCGTGACGGCCTAGGGTTCTAACATCATGGGCTGCAACATATTTTATGGCCTTGGATTTTCCATCAAGAGTGGCGCTGGGGAAGAGTGGCCGGGCTGTGGACTGTGGGACCGACCGGTTCCGAGAGTTAGGGACAATGCTGTTTGGGATGAGCAGTTGCTGGGCACTCTGGAAAGTGGACAGGCCGTGTCGTGCTCAGGGTCACCGCAGGAAGGCCCTGGTGCCAGTAACCGAGCTGCCCTGGATGTGGACGCCGGGTGGCACACGGGAGGATCTGTGGCAGCAAGCAATGCCCAAATGATGGTCTTAGGCGTTCCCGGAGCATGACCGTGGAGGACTGGTGAACACGGGACTACAGGGGCGGGGTCAGCAGCGGATCTACAAGGGTCGGGGCAGGACCGAGTGGCACTGGAGGAGCGAGTGCCAGACGGAAACACTGCAGGCTGTGCAAGGCCCTGCTTGGAGTTGCAGACTGGGTTCGGGCTCGGGCGGAGGCGAGGTCCAACTGGGTGAGGGAAAAGCAGAAGATGGAGTGGTACCGGGGTCGGCTGCAGGTGATGGACGTGAGGCACGATGGTTATCTTCTGCTGTCAGATGGCTCATGGCACCATCCTAATGAGCTGCGGCATGCCCCGAGGAAGGCAGAAAGGCACGGCCCCAGACGATTGGAGCGCTCGGAGGTGTGGAGGAGAAGACGCTTCAGGACTGAGGCGACCAGCTGTGGTCCGGGAAGCGGACTGCCTCCAGGGGCAGACTGATGGTGATGGGTCTGGGGGGTGGCCACGGGTCATCCTCACTGAGTCATGGGTGTGTTCTAATTGTTAAATTTTGTTCTGTGTTAATAGTTTTGGGCATTGTTGTAATGTTTTATATTATATAGGAGACATGGTAGTAGTTTTTTGTTTGTCTTTTTTTTTTTAACTGGACTTCTATAGCATAGGCGGCAGAATAACCCACCTCGCCGTGTGTGTCTGTGTGTGTGGGGGGGGGGGGTAGGACGGCAGTCTACCCGTCCCCCCTAATTTTAGTTGTTTTGTTTGAATGTAATAGGCCCCTTTTGTGATTTTTAGTTTAGTTATGTTTAGCGGATGATTCGGGTTCCAAATTGGGGTGGGCTGATTATGTGTGTGTTTTGGATTTTTCTAGGGGGGGATATTATGTAATTGTTTATTGTTCATATACTGTTTATATTGGAGCTCTTCTTTGTGTGGTACGGAGTGGTGGCTCCGGCTTCCGGTTCCGCCAGCTCCGGTGGTATAAGAGGAGCTGCAGGTAGGGGGCGGTCTCTTCCGCCTTACCTCTGCCAGCGGCTGCATGCACGGTCAGGTTGCACAGAGTTCAGTTATAATAGAGAAGTGTTCAGCTCAACTCCTGGTGTTATCCTTGTCTACGAGTTACGACATAACAGTGCATTCACACCAAATGTGAACGGGTGAATTTTTCGAGCGATGCAATTACATTATAACTCAATGTAAATGTGTGAATAAACATGAATTCAGTGTCTGAATGAGATGCAGACAGGCAAAGTTGCCTTAATAACTTCTGCAGCAGTGTTCTACAGCTTACTGCCTACTGTGGAAATCTCCAAAATAACGTCATGCTTTAGGTTTACATTATCTGACGGGGGGCTCCCCTGAAAAGGTTGTCCCTGTCTCTAAAACTTTGTAAGATGATGAGTGTTTCCATTGCTAGCTTGCTAGTACGTCCGTGGGAGGAAACTGTGGGTAAATAACGCCGAAATCCCGATTCAGCTGAAGAGCTCCCGGTCCTCCTGTCTCCAGGTGAGTGAGTCTCATTTTCAAACTAGTCTACTCTGCAAAAAGGTAGTACTTTTACTCCGGTGACGGCAGAATCTCAAACCTAGCATATTACCTCGGACGTGAACGTGCAAATGTGCAATTTCGCATGTACTCGCCTCTTTCCATTCACTTTGCTTGGATTTGTGCTGTCCGTTCAAGTTTGGCCTGAACGCATCTTTAGAGCTCCAGTACAGCACTGAGTGATTCGGTGTAACACTATTTATAACGGATCATTTTAGCTTGACTAGGCACGTTTCATTGAACTGTGGATCCCATCACTAACCTTCATCTGAGGCTGCCTCTCTCCTGCTGCAGCACGAGTCTTCCATCTTCTTTTCCACACAGCCCACGCATGTACATAATAAAAAAAATTGCTTTACTGAAATAACAATAACTACCTCAACTGTTGGCTCAGAAAGACTGACACACCAACAGTAATACATGTGCTGCTGTATGTCTCTGCACTTTACTGCAACTATTTGCACAAATGTCATATCTGTTGTTGTCTGTCATTGCAATACTGATCATGTGCAGTTCTATCTGTCACTGTCTGCACCTACACTATCCATCCATCCATCCATCCATCTTCTACCGCTTAATCCTTTCGGGTCGCGGGGGGGCTGGAGCCTATCCCAGCATCTTTGGGCGAGAGGCAGGGTACACCCTGGACAGATCGCCAGTCCATCGCAGGGCGCACCTACACTACTGCACTGAAATTGCTGCTATGAGTATTACTGCTGTACGTTTCTGTATATAGGATTGCTGGGTCTCATCGTTTATTGTTTATCTTTATTTGCATTATGGAAGATCTGGGTCTATCTTTTGTTGTCATTTGCACTACGGGTAGCATTACTGTACATAGACTGCTGTTGTTGTTTTTCCAGCCTTATTCCTTTTTGCTTTTTTATATTGTGCACACCACTGGAGGGAGAGAGAAACGGCATTTCAGTTCTCATGTATGTCCTGTACATATAGTAGTATTGACAAATAAAATCTTTGAATCCTTGAATAATTTTTCTATTAACAGTAAACATGCAGTATTCCTATTTAGCTTGTTACAGCTTGCAAAGTAAAAGTAAACTATTAAAAACTACAATCAATAAAACAATTCATCAACTCATTTTTATTATTGTTATTTCAGTCAAATATCAGTTCTGTTTTATTATTTGGAGTCCAGCCCTGTGAGAGCTGGATTCAATTATGATTCAGGCATTAATGATTTGAATGCAAAACGATTGACAATACAGCTTGACACATCTCTATGTTGTATTTTCTTTTAATTTTTTTCTATGTAATTTTTTTTAATAATTCAGCATTTATTATTGTAATTTATGAAAGGAAAAACATTGAATTGCTGTGTGGCCCGACTAATGAATATTATTTTTTGATTCATAGCCTACATCAGCAAAAAAGTCAGTTTATCCTCATTTAATGCAAATGCTTTTCATACACATATTCACAAAGCACTCTATAACAAAATATAATAAAAAAAGAACTAAATGACAATAAAAATAAAAAAAACAAACTTTGCAAAAATACAAAAACCACATTAAAACAAAAGATAAAGATAATTTTATAATATGAGACCATTAAAAAGCAGTTGATTTGAAACAACAGAAAGACTAAACACAAATGTTTTAGGCTGCTTTTTAAAATATAAATAACTTAAAGAGTTGTATATGTATACACTTGATTCAAATTTATACAGTAGGTAGCACACATCATCGCTCTCTCTCTCTTGCTCTCTCTCTCTCTCTCTCTCTCTCTCTCTCTCTCAGACACACACACACACACACACACACACACACACACACACACACACACACACAAATAGATCTGATGGTTTATGGAACTAACTTCTAGTTTCAGCAGTGGTCACCGCAAAAGACGACACATTTGTATTTATTTCATACGTGGTGCAATTACTCACAAATTAGCCTTGATATTCCACAGTTACCCAGAGAATAAATTAGTTTGAAAATGAGACATACTGGGGGTGATAGACAGATGGGCCATTTGAACTCCATTACTCTTGCCTGGTTACGCCCCACTCATACTCCAACGGACCCCTGATGTGGAGGAGGTGCCGGAACTTTCCATTAACAGAAAGGTGGACCCGCAGCATGACCATCTCCGGCAGACATCAGCCTGTCCTGATTCAGGTCTCCCTTCAGTTCCGCTCTGTGCTCATTCATGCATCACGGCCCTGCATTAACATTTACCCTGTAAGGCTCTGCTCCTCTTTTCCGTGACAGCCCCTCCAAAAAAAAAAAAAGTATCCTACTTTGTGTGGTGCTGAACATGAAACGTGACACAAAAGCACATGGTCCCACCAAATAAGCACACTTTTTTTTTTTTAATTTGTTACCGATCTGTGAGGCAAAAATGGTTGGGGACTGATCTATAAAGTAAATTCTTCCAGCTGCACACTGGTCAGAGTAGATGTGGGAGGAACTGTCCCACCTGTAGAGGGTGTCCATTTGCCTCAAATGAGCTGAGCACAATAAATATTTTTTTTTGCTTGTTTTTTTTTGCTCATTCTCACGGTGCCCCCTAGAGAATGCCACCCTTGGCAACCACCCATATGGCCCATATTAAAAAACACCACTGGATGAAACTAACAGTAATACATGATCTTTATCCAAGCTAAAATAACTACACTAACACTATATTCAATATTAAATAATGTGATTCTATTTTAATCAGCTGTTATTACAGTGAGTAAGGCCACTGCCATCTTCCACAGTATTCTTGTATACCTGGATTGTCCCTGGGTCACTAAAATCTTTCTGGATAATATTTGTGTGTGTCTTTTTTCAGGGGTAGTGTTGGTGTTTCCCTGTGAGCTTAATATAAACCTGGCTAACGGTAGTCCAGGACAATTGGACAGCTTGGGTGATGTTGGGTTGCATTTATCTTAGCAGTTGTTGCTTCCAGCTGTGGAGATGAAGCAGAATATCATCACATGGAGCTACAACTTCACCAGCCCAGCCTGACAAAAGGAAATGGTAAGTCATGGAACCAGTGGCTGAACTTTTAAACTAACTTGTCCGCAGTTACAACTTGGGTGGGCCACCAAGTTCAGTATACTGTATGTGCCGAAAACACTGTTAAATTTTGTTAGTAGGTGACCACACCATAGTATGACTGCAAAAACATTGTAAAGTACTTTACATTGGTTGCTTTTGTGTTTCTAAAATCACAGAGTACATACTATAGTAGCTTGGTTGATAGAGATATTTATTTATTTATTTATTTTTACTGTAACTTTTCCCATGTGAATTTACAGAGTGCGATTTGTCTAAGCACCTGAATTAGAGAGAGAGTGAGAGAAAGCCGGAGAGAGCAGTAATTAGAATCAAGTGATTAATGTTCTAATGAGTTTATTCTCCAAGGGGATTAACGGGAAGGCTAATAGCAGCTGAGCTAAAATCATCCCAAAAAACCCAAAACACAGGAGACAAAAACACAGGCACAGGATTTACTCATCCAAGACAGGAAAAATGTTAGATTGTTGTTGTTTTTAGAGTTTATTCTGTTAAGTTTCCCATTGACTCATGTGACCTTGGAATCACCTATGCTCATCTGCTGAACTTTACCTTCAACTTTATTGCATTATTAATGCAAAAAGAAAAAAAAAAGACCAAGAAAACATTACGTATGTGGCCGCCTGTTACCTAGCACTCTGCAATACTGTATCAATTTAAAATGTAAAAAAAACAAACTTTGAAATTTTCACTTTCTTCAAGAAGTTGGCCTGACTACTTAAAAAAAAAAAAAACAGGGAGAAAGAGAACGAGGATGCTGAGAGAGAGGTGAGAGGTTAGAGAAACAGATACGGAAGAGACGGGGGGGAAATATATATTATCCATGTAACCAATTGGTTTTTGGAGTGATAGGGAGAGTGACATTTGGGTTGGCTTAGCCCTTTTCTGAAGGAAAAGGAGAGATTAAGACAATCCGCAGTGAGCCACCTTCCCTACGCCAAGGTGCTTAGGGACCCAGGGTGCAAAGAGGATTGTGGGAGAGAGAGTGGGCTTCTGGGGTAGCGTCGTAGGAATCTTAAAAGGCATTAACAGTAACGCACTCTACCTGGGATAGACAGAGGGGGACCACATCACCAGCACTGGATACCTTTGTTGGCTGGCTTAGTCCTGGCACATGCATAGACATATGCATACACATATATACATATCCAACCAGAAAAAAGCAAAAAAAGTGTGTCACATCATGGACATGTGATTACATGGAAACAAAAGCCGGAGCATTGCCACCCATGTGCATAACAAACATGCACAATCATGTACAGTATTGGGAGCTTCAGGGTTTTTTTTCTAATGATTGGATAGCATTTAATAATGGTTGATAACACAATATAATTCAGCAGCAGGCAAGGTTGTAGGACCATTTCCCCCAGGCAATTTCCCCACGGGGAAATTCCTCCTTGTACCAGATTAAGAGTGTGTTATCTAATTCTAAACTCACGGTGTAATTCTATCTTTAATATATTTTTGATATGAAAAGATAAATTTTTGTGCACACTGCTGCAAAAAGAACTTGACTCCACAGTAACTGGTCCTTAAATGGCTTTTGCATGACACAGGGCTGAAATGGAGGAGTAAAGTTTCCCTGAATGAAGTGATGGTGTTTGTCATGAAATGGAGGAGTAAAGTTTCCCTGAATGAAGTGATGGTGTTTGTGTTTGCCAGATATCAGTAACAACCCAAGTAATGCATACATACAACGAAAACAAGGCAACTGTGTTCACAAAATAAGTTATATTTAATAAAGTGGAATGACATATACAATAAGTGTTAAACATGCTTGGTGAAATTCATTTAATATTTAGTAGAAAAGCCTTTGTTGGTAATAACAGCTTCCAGATGCCTCCTGTATTGAGGAACTAGATGCAGGCATTGCTCATGAGTGATTTTAGCCCATTCGTCCACACAAACTGTCTTCAAATCTTGAAGGTTCCATGGGTGCCTTCTATGAACTCTGATCTTCAATTTGTTCCTTAGATTTTCAATTGGATTCATGTCAGGTCATATTAGCAGCTTTAAAGATGTCCCATACCTTTGACATGTTTTGACTGTCATGTGCAGTCTTCTTCAAAAAGTGTTGTCTTTCTGTAATTATTACAATAAGTAGTACAACATACATGCAGATCTGTTTCCTAACACTGAGGCAGCCTGGAAAGAGGCCCTAAGATGGCAGCTCTCCACTTATATGTGGCTTGGCATGATGACGCCACCAGCCGGCTGCATCATCATGCAGCTTCCTGTGATTAAGGAAGGAGCTGTGGGATGTGCTAAGCTAACGCTATCGTTATTGCTATGGCTAACACCATAGCTAGTCGTGGCACCTAACACCGATACAAAGGAGCAACTCTGTCCCTGGTTCGTCTCACTGACCCGGCATCGGCCCGGTAGATGACAGCTGAGCCTCCCACACAGATTCTTAGAATCTTGTGATTGGGGCTCACCAGAGGAACTAACCGAGGCAACAGCTGGACTGGAGCCGGATTGGAGCTCAACTATAGTGGCGGTAGGAGACGGGGACCAGTGGAGGAGCAGCTGGGGCCCCAGCTGAATAGGAGCCGGATCAGAGCTCAGTTACAGCGGCGGGGCTAGGCAGAGGAACTACTGAGGAAGACGGCGGTAGGCGGCGGAGCTCAGCGGCGGGGCTCAGCGGAGGAGCAGCTACCGGGACCCCAGCTGGACAGGAGCTGGATCGGAGCTCAACTACAGTGGCGGCGGAGCTCGGTGGAGGAGCTGACGGCAGCCCGGCTGGATAGGAGCCGCATCAGAAGCTCAATTACAGTGGCAGTAAGCAGCAGGACTAGCAGTGGAGGGGGCTAGCTGAGGCCCCAGCTGGATTCGAGGTCGGTTGGATTGGATACCGGTGACACCAGCAGAGATTGTTTTACTATCAACAGGTCAGTAAAAATGCCACAAAAGAAGGAAGAAATGGAAAAGATTAAAAAAATATCTGAACTTCTTGTCAGAAGAACTGACCAAACCGGCAAATCAACAGCTTAAACTATTAGGGCTAATGGAGGAAGTCCGAGAATTGAAATTAACAATTAAGGAAAAAGACAAAAAAATTGCAGGCTTGGAGCGACACATCGAGGATCTTGAACAATATTCTCGTATGGATGATCTAATTATAAGTGGACTAGACATTAAATATCAAACATATGCCAATGCTACAGCAGGAATGAGAGGTGAGGAGGCTCCCTTAGGTGAATCAGTCTCCCTGGAAAACCAGGTGCTTCAGTTCCTTGAAAGCAGAAATATAAAGGTTGAAGTAAATGCAATTTCAGCCTGTCATACTTTACCCAGAAAAGATAATAAAACAAAGAAATCAATTGTGATGCGCTTTGTGAACAGAAGGGTAAAGAATGACATACTGAGACGGGCCAGAAAGCTACGGGGAACAGAAGTTTACCTAAATGAACATTTAACAAAGAATAATGCTGAAATAGCACGGCAAGCACAGATGCTGAAAAGACAAAATAAGATACAGGCAACATGGACAAGAAACTGTAGAGTTTGGATCAAACTAAATGGAACACCTGAGGAAGCAAAGACCATAATAATCAGAGATCTTACTGACTTAAATAAATATAGATGAACACTGATTAAGAAAATTAAGAGACTATGATAATCCATATCCACACAAGGCAAGAATAGTTCTTTTGTGACATACCATGTTAATGTACTTTAAAAAACAAAACAAACAAAAACAAACAAACAAACAAACAAAACAAAAAACTTATGACTGACTTTAGTAGACATCAATTATCCCCAGTTGGAGGAAGTCATTTGACACAGAGTGAGGAAATTCAAACTCTGAAAATATGCCATTATGCTGAACATAAACTACAAGAGATGGAGAATGATATTGATCCTGATAACCACTTCTTCAATAATGTTCATAATCATTGTGAATATTATACTGAAAAGCAATTTAAAAGTCAAGTGCAATTAGATGGTAAACTATTAATAATACACTTCAACAGCAGAGGTCTAAACAAAAACTTTCCACAGATTCAGGACTATTTAAAACAGCTAGACAGAAAATTTACAGCTGTCGCAGTCTCTGAAACTTGGCTTAATGAAGAGCAGGCTTCTCTGGTGGTGTCATACCCGGCTCTAGGGAGCCGGGCAATCAGAGCCAGGGACAAGCCAGTGAGTCGAGATGTTTTATTAAGGGTGAGGGATAAGGGATGAGGAGAGCACAGATACTCGTGCAGACGTACACTCACAGGTTGCACAGCGCAGAGGTAAGCAGCTCGTACCGGACGTGGGGGGTAGCAAGACGTACATACTCACAGCGGGATACAAACACAGGAATGCTGCAAGAGGAGTATAAGCTGACACCAGACGAAGGGGCTTCAGCTTAGCAATGTGTTTATGTCGCAGCCCCGAGTCATCGAGGCTGCTCCTATTTATCCTCATTGGCAGCGCCCCAGCTGATGAAGACTAATTGGCCCCAGCCGTCCATAATACTGCCAGCTGGGGGCCAGCTGAGACGCTGCTCAATGGGAAGCAGGGATGAGGGAAAACATGGGCTGAGTGCCGAGACGGCATCTCAACCCATGGTGACAGAGCCCCTCCCTCAAGGTCGGGCTCCTGAACGACCAGGAACATCCCAGCCCCCCCCCCCCCCCCCACCTAGGGTGGGAGGAAGGGAGGCGGACCGGAGGGGAAGAAGCCAAGGGAAGGACAACACCAATGGGGCAATGTAGGGTAGCGGGAAAGAAAAACCCAAATACAATACTGACAAAACAGAATAATTAACCCAGGTACAGATGGG
Source organism: Pholidichthys leucotaenia (assembly GCA_020510985.1). Taxonomy (NCBI): domain Eukaryota; kingdom Metazoa; phylum Chordata; class Actinopteri; order Cichliformes; family Pholidichthyidae; genus Pholidichthys; species Pholidichthys leucotaenia. The sequence continues at coordinate 289,287,320 of CM035839.1, read as the reverse complement.
GAGAAGAACTGGGTCAGCACGCCGGTTACATACTACCCAGAGAGTACCAACCATGCGTGACCCAGAGCAAGGAAAAAAGAACCACCAAAAAGGTACAGGGCAAAAAATGCTGAGTACGGTTAAATAAAGGGGAACCTATACACAGTGCTAATTTAAGTACATACACACACAGTCACCAAGAAAAGTGAGGGTGGCTGGAACAAATGACAATTATAGAGCATGGTGTTACGGAAAACAAGGCACATGACTCTATAATGAACCAACAGGACAAAAAAGAAATACTGAGTGCAGGCAAAGAAAAACCCACACACACGAATATATAACTACCCAGTCACCTAAAGAAATGAAAGTGACTGGAATAAATGGATAACTGCAGAGTATGGTGTTACGGAAAACAAAACATAACTCTACAATACAAAAAACGAGGCTAAAAACATGGCACAAAAAGTAAAATGCTGAGCATGAGCGATGGAAAACACAGCACTATAAAAACGAATCCACCAACAGGACAACACATTACACCCGAGTGACCTTAATAACAAAAGAAAAAGTGACACCCGAGGTGAATGGCAGGCAGAGTCCAAAAATGGCCGAGATGGCTCCGGAGATCTCCCCGCCCATTGTCCAGCTGGCGAATCAGGGAAAGAAGTGTTCGGACGGCGAACTCTGGACCCAGATCCCAGGAATCCAGTCCACCGGCAGCCGAACCAGGCTGCCCAGAGGGAAACACAGACCAGTGGGGGGAACCAGATCACCGAACCGAAAGTTCTGTGGGTCGGGTCGTCGACCCGCATCACTCAACCACCAGGACCGTTGAGACGGGCGAAGGATCAGAGCGGATCCCGGTGGAAGAGGCTCAGGGGAGAGCCGATGACGAGGGCGGCGGGCGTCAGGCCGCAGGAAAACGGCCACCTCCTCACCGGACCTGGACAATACTGGGGCAGCACCCACGTCGGACCCCGATCGGGCCTCAGGCGAACCCACGTTGGACCCCGACTGGGTCTCGGGCGAACCCACGTTGAATACTGCACCAGAACCGACCTCCAACGTTGAACCCGGACCCTCCAGCACCACGAGGAACAGCAACTCCTTGCCGGTGACCCTGGAAGAAGGCTCAGAAGAGAAAACAGAACCGGGATCAGGATCACCGGCAGCGCCAGAACCCGGCGAGACGAGCTCAGACGCAGCGGACGGCTGCACCCGGCTCGTCTCCCCTGGAGATAGGCTGAAGTGCTCGGGGATAAAAAGAGAGAAAAGAAAGGAGAGCACTCGCCTGATCTCGGGTTCTGACGCCGTCCAGGACTGCGAAGATCCAGGATCCGTCGTCAGGAGGTCGTTGTCAGGCTCCCATCTAGCCGCGTCGGGCCCCGCAGCCAGCACGATGGTCAGCGCAGCTTGAGATCCCTCCAGCTCAGGTAACCCCGCCGACGATCCACTCGGCGTGAAGCCAGAAGAATCTCGTCCCGCCGGACCGAACCGCTCCTCCGTGGAGACCCGGGGACGCTCAGTCGTCGGCGTAGACTCCACACAGCAGTCAGTCCCCCTCCTCCGTCCGCAATGTAGCTGCGGAACCACAGGCCCTCTCCATATCCCACCACGTTGACCCGGAGCCGGGGACCGCTCGGCGGAGAGAGACACAGAGGATGCGGGATTAGGCATACAGGTTACAGCAGGTGGGGAGAGTTCAGGGAGCTGCGAACCCTGAACTTCTCCTCCAGGGATGTGACAGAGCAAATCATTAAGCAGGTGTGAAAAAACAATGACTTGCCTGCCCCCTGGAGGTTGAGTATCGCCTGCTGTAGTGGAATCTGCTTCTTCCTCTCCCCGCCCGGCAATAACGGAGGACCCCCCGGGAATTCGTCTGAGGGTCGCTCGCGTTGTCTCCAGCAGAGAGCTCACCAGGCCGGGATTCCAGGCACACACAGCGGTCAGGAAGCGCGTCGAGGAGGAGGGGGAAACAGCCGGGGTGAGCCAGCCCGAATGTCCAGGAATGACAGCGGGGGAACGAGGCTCAGGGGACGAGGCTGTAGAATCTCCACACTGACGAGGCGAAGGGATGACAGCTGCGTGGGAGGAACGGTCCTGACGATGACCCAGAACTGGATCCGGACGAGGTTCGTGCAGAGGTGACTCAGCGATGTGATGACTACTCCCAGGGGACGAAGCGAGGGGGAAACCCAGGATTCGCCGCTCCAGATCGGAGATCGAGACGAGGAAGGCGTCGAGCACGGGAAAGCTTCGTAGCCCTGAAGTCCTCACCATCAATCTCACTGCCGCCGCCACATGCCTGAAGGTGGTGACAGGAAACACAGTAGAGCTCGCGACAGCCACTCGACCCCGGACATAACTGCTGTCAGCTGCGGCTCCTTGAAGGGAATCCCGAGTGACGTGGCGCAGGTCGGGGGAAGTCCTCTGGTTGGCGCGAACTCCCGGACTGGAATGGCGGCAGGAACGGGACTCCGAAGCGGGGAAAGACGTCGCCCACTTCGACTCCCTGCCGGGATTTCCATCCACCCCGTGGAGCTTCTCTCGCTGTGTACCTGCAGCGTCTATCCTGGCACTGTCCTCCAGATGGTACAGAGAGTGAGGGTGACAGTCCAGGAGTTCCTCAGCACGGCCCGGATGCCAGCGTCTCGCGTTGGAGGCGTCGTGCAGGGTGAAGAACGTCCCGTCAACAGCCTCCGAGATGGACCTCAGCTCGTCGCCCTGGCGCCGGAAGTGACTCCTGGGAAACGGCATGCTAGCAGCGCTGACACCCGGACAGAAAGGTACATTTCCACGGCGACTCACGGCCGCCGGTAGCTCTTCGGGCTGCGACATACTGTCATACCCGGTTCTAGGGAGCCGGGCAATCAGAGCCAGGGACAAGCCAGTGAGTCGAGATGTTTTATTAAGGGTGAGGGATAAGGGATGAGGAGAGCACAGATACTCGTGCAGACGTACACTCACAGGTTGCACAGCGCAGAGGTAAGCAGCTCGTACCGGACGTGGGGGTAGCAAGACGTACATACTCACAGCGGGATACAAACACAGGAATGCTGCAAGAGGAGTATAAGCTGACACCAGACGAAGGGGCTTCAGCTTAGCAATGTGTTTATGTCGCAGCCCCGAGTCATCGAGGCTGCTCCTATTTATCCTCATTGGCAGCGCCCCAGCTGATGAAGACTAATTGGCCCCAGCCGTCCATAATACTGCCAGCTGGGGGCCAGCTGAGACGCTGCTCAATGGGAAGCAGGGATGAGGGAAAACATGGGCTGAGTGCCGAGACGGCATCTCAACCCATGGTGACAGAGCCCCTCCCTCAAGGTCGGGCTCCTGAACGACCAGGAACATCCCAGCCCCCCCCCCCCCCCCCCCACCTAGGGTGGGAGGAAGGGAGGCGGACCGGAGGGGAAGAAGCCAAGGGAAGGACAACACCAATGGGGCAATGTAGGGTAGCGGGAAAGAAAAACCCAAATACAATACTGACAAAACAGAATAATTAACCCAGGTACAGATGGGGAGAAGAACTGGGTCAGCACGCCGGTTACATACTACCCAGAGAGTACCACCCATGCGTGACCCAGAGCAAGGAAAAAAGAACCACCAAAAAGGTACAGGGCAAAAAATGCTGAGTACGGTTAAATAAAGGGGAACCTATACACAGTGCTAATTTAAGTACATACACACACAGTCACCAAGAAAAGTGAGGGTGGCTGGAACAAATGACAATTATAGAGCATGGTGTTACGGAAAACAAGGCACATGACTCTATAATGAACCAACAGGACAAAAAAGAAATACTGAGTGCAGGCAAAGAAAAACCCACACACACGAATATATAACTACCCAGTCACCTAAAGAAATGAAAGTGACTGGAATAAATGGATAACTGCAGAGTATGGTGTTACGGAAAACAAAACATAACTCTACAATACAAAAAACGAGGCTAAAAACATGGCACAAAAAGTAAAATGCTGAGCATGAGCGATGGAAAACACAGCACTATAAAAACGAATCCACCAACAGGACAACACATTACACCCAAGTGACCTTAATAACAAAAGAAAAAGTGACACCCGAGGTGAATGGCAGGCAGAGTCCAAAAATGGCCGAGATGGCTCCGGAGATCTCCCCGCCCATTGTCCAGCTGGCGAATCAGGGAAAGAAGTGTTCGGACGGCGAACTCTGGACCCAGATCCCAGGAATCCAGTCCACCGGCAGCCGAACCAGGCTGCCCAGAGGGAAACACAGACCAGTGGGGGGAACCAGATCACCGAACCGAAAGTTCTGTGGGTCGGGTCGTCGACCCGCATCACTCAACCACCAGGACCGTTGAGACGGGCGAAGGATCAGAGCGGATCCCGGTGGAAGAGGCTCAGGGGAGAGCCGATGACGAGGGCGGCGGGCGTCAGGCCGCAGGAAAACGGCCACCTCCTCACCGGACCTGGACAATACTGGGGCAGCACCCACGTCGGACCCCGATCGGGCCTCAGGCGAACCCACGTTGGACCCCGACTGGGTCTCGGGCGAACCCACGTTGAATACTGCACCAGAACCGACCTCCAACGTTGAACCCGGACCCTCCAGCACCACGAGGAACAGCAACTCCTTGCCGGTGACCCTGGAAGAAGGCTCAGAAGAGAAAACAGAACCGGGATCAGGATCACCGGCAGCGCCAGAACCCGGCGAGACGAGCTCAGACGCAGCGGACGGCTGCACCCGGCTCGTCTCCCCTGGAGATAGGCTGAAGTGCTCGGGGATAAAAAGAGAGAAAAGAAAGGAGAGCACTCGCCTGATCTCGGGTTCTGACGCCGTCCAGGACTGCGAAGATCCAGGATCCGTCGTCAGGAGGTCGTTGTCAGGCTCCCATCTAGCCGCGTCGGGCCCCGCAGCCAGCACGATGGTCAGCGCAGCTTGAGATCCCTCCAGCTCAGGTAACCCCGCCGACGATCCACTCGGCGTGAAGCCAGAAGAATCTCGTCCCGCCGGACCGAACCGCTCCTCCGTGGAGACCCGGGGACGCTCAGTCGTCGGCGTAGACTCCACACAGCAGTCAGTCCCCCTCCTCCGTCCGCAATGTAGCTGCGGAACCACAGGCCCTCTCCATATCCCACCACGTTGACCCGGAGCCGGGGACCGCTCGGCGGAGAGAGACACAGAGGATGCGGGATTAGGCATACAGGTTACAGCAGGTGGGGAGAGTTCAGGGAGCTGCGAACCCTGAACTTCTCCTCCAGGGATGTGACAGAGCAAATCATTAAGCAGGTGTGAAAAAACAATGACTTGCCTGCCCCCTGGAGGTTGAGTATCGCCTGCTGTAGTGGAATCTGCTTCTTCCTCTCCCCGCCCGGCAATAACGGAGGACCCCCCGGGAATTCGTCTGAGGGTCGCTCGCGTTGTCTCCAGCAGAGAGCTCACCAGGCCGGGATTCCAGGCACACACAGCGGTCAGGAAGCGCGTCGAGGAGGAGGGGGAAACAGCCGGGGTGAGCCAGCCCGAATGTCCAGGAATGACAGCGGGGGAACGAGGCTCAGGGGACGAGGCTGTAGAATCTCCACACTGACGAGGCGAAGGGATGACAGCTGCGTGGGAGGAACGGTCCTGACGATGACCCAGAACTGGATCCGGACGAGGTTCGTGCAGAGGTGACTCAGCTATGTGATGACTACTCCCAGGGGACGAAGCGAGGGGGAAACCCAGGATTCGCCGCTCCAGATCGGAGATCGAGACGAGGAAGGCGTCGAGCACGGGAAAGCTTCGTAGCCCTGAAGTCCTCACCATCAATCTCACTGCCGCCGCCACATGCCTGAAGGTGGTGACAGGAAACACAGTAGAGCTCGCGACAGCCACTCGACCCCGGACATAACTGCTGTCAGCTGCGGCTCCTTGAAGGGAATCCCGAGTGACGTGGCGCAGGTCGGGGGAAGTCCTCTGGTTGGCGCGAACTCCCGGACTGGAATGGCGGCAGGAACGGGACTCCGAAGCGGGGAAAGACGTCGCCCACTTCGACTCCCTGCCGGGATTTCCATCCACCCCGTGGAGCTTCTCTCGCTGTGTACCTGCAGCGTCTATCCTGGCACTGTCCTCCAGATGGTACAGAGAGTGAGGGTGACAGTCCAGGAGTTCCTCAGCACGGCCCGGATGCCAGCGTCTCGCGTTGGAGGCGTCGTGCAGGGTGAAGAACGTCCCGTCAACAGCCTCCGAGATGGACCTCAGCTCGTCGCCCTGGCGCCGGAAGTGACTCCTGGGAAACGGCATGCTAGCAGCGCTGACACCCGGACAGAAAGGTACATTTCCACGGCGACTCACGGCCGCCGGTAGCTCTTCGGGCTGCGACATACTGTCATACCCGGTTCTAGGGAGCCGGGCAATCAGAGCCAGGGACAAGCCAGTGAGTCGAGATGTTTTATTAAGGGTGAGGGATAAGGGATGAGGAGAGCACAGATACTCGTGCAGACGTACACTCACAGGTTGCACAGCGCAGAGGTAAGCAGCTCGTACCGGACGTGGGGGTAGCAAGACGTACATACTCACAGCGGGATACAAACACAGGAATGCTGCAAGAGGAGTATAAGCTGACACCAGACGAAGGGGCTTCAGCTTAGCAATGTGTTTATGTCGCAGCCCCGAGTCATCGAGGCTGCTCCTATTTATCCTCATTGGCAGCGCCCCAGCTGATGAAGACTAATTGGCCCCAGCCGTCCATAATACTGCCAGCTGGGGGCCAGCTGAGACGCTGCTCAATGGGAAGCAGGGATGAGGGAAAACATGGGCTGAGTGCCGAGACGGCATCTCAACCCATGGTGACAGAGCCCCTCCCTCAAGGTCGGGCTCCTGAACGACCAGGAACATCCCAGCCCCCCCCCCCCCCCCCCCCACCTAGGGTGGGAGGAAGGGAGGCGGACCGGAGGGGAAGAAGCCAAGGGAAGGACAACACCAATGGGGCAATGTAGGGTAGCGGGAAAGAAAAACCCAAATACAATACTGACAAAACAGAATAATTAACCCAGGTACAGATGGGGAGAAGAACTGGGTCAGCACGCCGGTTACATACTACCCAGAGAGTACCAACCATGCGTGACCCAGAGCAAGGAAAAAAGAACCACCAAAAAGGTACAGGGCAAAAAATGCTGAGTACGGTTAAATAAAGGGGAACCTATACACAGTGCTAATTTAAGTACATACACACACAGTCACCAAGAAAAGTGAGGGTGGCTGGAACAAATGACAATTATAGAGCATGGTGTTACGGAAAACAAGGCACATGACTCTATAATGAACCAACAGGACAAAAAAGAAATACTGAGTGCAGGCAAAGAAAAACCCACACACACGAATATATAACTACCCAGTCACCTAAAGAAATGAAAGTGACTGGAATAAATGGATAACTGCAGAGTATGGTGTTACGGAAAACAAAACATAACTCTACAATACAAAAAACGAGGCTAAAAACATGGCACAAAAAGTAAAATGCTGAGCATGAGCGATGGAAAACACAGCACTATAAAAACGAATCCACCAACAGGACAACACATTACACCCGAGTGACCTTAATAACAAAAGAAAAAGTGACACCCGAGGTGAATGGCAGGCAGAGTCCAAAAATGGCCGAGATGGCTCCGGAGATCTCCCCGCCCATTGTCCAGCTGGCGAATCAGGGAAAGAAGTGTTCGGACGGCGAACTCTGGACCCAGATCCCAGGAATCCAGTCCACCGGCAGCCGAACCAGGCTGCCCAGAGGGAAACACAGACCAGTGGGGGGAACCAGATCACCGAACCGAAAGTTCTGTGGGTCGGGTCGTCGACCCGCATCACTCAACCACCAGGACCGTTGAGACGGGCGAAGGATCAGAGCGGATCCCGGTGGAAGAGGCTCAGGGGAGAGCCGATGACGAGGGCGGCGGGCGTCAGGCCGCAGGAAAACGGCCACCTCCTCACCGGACCTGGACAATACTGGGGCAGCACCCACGTCGGACCCCGATCGGGCCTCAGGCGAACCCACGTTGGACCCCGACTGGGTCTCGGGCGAACCCACGTTGAATACTGCACCAGAACCGACCTCCAACGTTGAACCCGGACCCTCCAGCACCACGAGGAACAGCAACTCCTTGCCGGTGACCCTGGAAGAAGGCTCAGAAGAGAAAACAGAACCGGGATCAGGATCACCGGCAGCGCCAGAACCCGGCGAGACGAGCTCAGACGCAGCGGACGGCTGCACCCGGCTCGTCTCCCCTGGAGATAGGCTGAAGTGCTCGGGGATAAAAAGAGAGAAAAGAAAGGAGAGCACTCGCCTGATCTCGGGTTCTGACGCCGTCCAGGACTGCGAAGATCCAGGATCCGTCGTCAGGAGGTCGTTGTCAGGCTCCCATCTAGCCGCGTCGGGCCCCGCAGCCAGCACGATGGTCAGCGCAGCTTGAGATCCCTCCAGCTCAGGTAACCCCGCCGACGATCCACTCGGCGTGAAGCCAGAAGAATCTCGTCCCGCCGGACCGAACCGCTCCTCCGTGGAGACCCGGGGACGCTCAGTCGTCGGCGTAGACTCCACACAGCAGTCAGTCCCCCTCCTCCGTCCGCAATGTAGCTGCGGAACCACAGGCCCTCTCCATATCCCACCACGTTGACCCGGAGCCGGGGACCGCTCGGCGGAGAGAGACACAGAGGATGCGGGATTAGGCATACAGGTTACAGCAGGTGGGGAGAGTTCAGGGAGCTGCGAACCCTGAACTTCTCCTCCAGGGATGTGACAGAGCAAATCATTAAGCAGGTGTGAAAAAACAATGACTTGCCTGCCCCCTGGAGGTTGAGTATCGCCTGCTGTAGTGGAATCTGCTTCTTCCTCTCCCCGCCCGGCAATAACGGAGGACCCCCCGGGAATTCGTCTGAGGGTCGCTCGCGTTGTCTCCAGCAGAGAGCTCACCAGGCCGGGATTCCAGGCACACACAGCGGTCAGGAAGCGCGTCGAGGAGGAGGGGGAAACAGCCGGGGTGAGCCAGCCCGAATGTCCAGGAATGACAGCGGGGGAACGAGGCTCAGGGGACGAGGCTGTAGAATCTCCACACTGACGAGGCGAAGGGATGACAGCTGCGTGGGAGGAACGGTCCTGACGATGACCCAGAACTGGATCCGGACGAGGTTCGTGCAGAGGTGACTCAGCGATGTGATGACTACTCCCAGGGGACGAAGCGAGGGGGAAACCCAGGATTCGCCGCTCCAGATCGGAGATCGAGACGAGGAAGGCGTCGAGCACGGGAAAGCTTCGTAGCCCTGAAGTCCTCACCATCAATCTCACTGCCGCCGCCACATGCCTGAAGGTGGTGACAGGAAACACAGTAGAGCTCGCGACAGCCACTCGACCCCGGACATAACTGCTGTCAGCTGCGGCTCCTAGAAGGGAATCCCGAGTGACGTGGCGCAGGTCGGGGGAAGTCCTCTGGTTGGCGCGAACTCCCGGACTGGAATGGCGGCAGGAACGGGACTCCGAAGCGGGGAAAGACGTCGCCCACTTCGACTCCCTGCCGGGATTTCCATCCACCCCGTGGAGCTTCTCTCGCTGTGTACCTGCAGCGTCTATCCTGGCACTGTCCTCCAGATGGTACAGAGAGTGAGGGTGACAGTCCAGGAGTTCCTCAGCACGGCCCGGATGCCAGCGTCTCGCGTTGGAGGCGTCGTGCAGGGTGAAGAACGTCCCGTCGACAGCCTCCGAGATGGACCTCAGCTCGTTGCCCTGGCGCCGGAAGTGACTCCTGGGAAACGGCATGCTAGCAGCGCTGACACCCGGACAGAAAGGTACATTTCCACGGCGACTCACGGCCGCCGGTAGCTCTTCGGGCTGCGACATACTGTCATACCCGGTTCTAGGGAGCCGGGCAATCAGAGCCAGGGACAAGCCAGTGAGTCGAGATGTTTTATTAAGGGTGAGGGATAAGGGATGAGGAGAGCACAGATACTCGTGCAGACGTACACTCACAGGTTGCACAGCGCAGAGGTAAGCAGCTCGTACCGGACGTGGGGGTAGCAAGACGTACATACTCACAGCGGGATACAAACACAGGAATGCTGCAAGAGGAGTATAAGCTGACACCAGACGAAGGGGCTTCAGCTTAGCAATGTGTTTATGTCGCAGCCCCGAGTCATCGAGGCTGCTCCTATTTATCCTCATTGGCAGCGCCCCAGCTGATGAAGACTAATTGGCCCCAGCCGTCCATAATACTGCCAGCTGGGGGCCAGCTGAGACGCTGCTCAATGGGAAGCAGGGATGAGGGAAAACATGGGCTGAGTGCCGAGACGGCATCTCAACCCATGGTGACAGGTGGCAATAGAGGGATATCAGATGTTATATATTAATAGATCTCAAAAAAAGGGTGGTGGTGTTGCACTGTATATTGATGACTTGTATAGGTGTAAACTTGTAAATGGAATGTCCTTTGCACTGCCAGGGATTCTGGAATGTGTTACTGTTGAGATTGACTAAGATAAAACAAAAAATCTAATTATAAGTTGTATATATAGAATGCCGGGAACTTGCATTGAGACATTCAGTGATAAATTAGTCGAGCTGTACAATAATATAACTAGTAAGAAAATGGTTGTAATCTGTGGAGATTTCAGTATTGATTTACTAAATCCATTTCAACAAAATGTAATTACAGAGTTCATGAATTCTTGCAGTATGAGTCAATATCCCACAATAACACATCCCAGTAGAATCACAGTTCACACTGCTACACTTATTGGATAACTTGTTTGTTAATATTATTGATAGAAAATAGAAAGTGGATTATTGATAAATGACATAAGTGATCATTTGCCAGTCTTTGCACTTATCCATGGCCACACGGGGGCCAATACAGAAAAAAAAACTTTAAAATTTTTCAGATAAAAATCACAAATTGCAATCAGTTCTTTTAAAGAAAACCTGCTGAAGCAAGACTGGACAAAAGTCTATGTAGCAGATGGAAATGAAGCCTATGACACATTTATGAACATTGTAACCACTCTTTATGAAAAAAAAAAATGTCCATTAGTAAAGAAAAAGCTTAAACAGAAATTTGTTGACAAGCCATGGTTAACCAAAGGGTTACAAAAAGTGTGTAAAAAGAAAAAAATCATTATATAAAGCTTTTCTAAAGAAAAGGACAAAAGAAGCAGAGCAGCAGTATAAAACATACAAAAATAAGTTAACATATATAATGAGATGTAGTATAAGAGACTATTACAGTAAAGAGTTGGAGAAAAAACAGAGATAATATTAAAAATATATGGACAATACAGTACTTAACAATATTCTTGGAAATAAAAACAGAAATACAAACTACCCAACCAATCTTTCAGAAAAAAAAAGAAAAAAAAAAAAACGACTCGGAGTGTGAATGCAGTCTCACCTGTAGATGAAGTTAATAAATTTTTTGTTAACATTGGTCCTAATTTGGCTTGAGAAATACCCATTATGGCACCTACTGGTGATACAATAAGCAAAAACATTGCTATAAAAGACTCCATTTTCATAAAGAACACAGGTGAGAGAGAGGTCATTGAAATTGTTAAATCGTTTAAAAGTAAAACATCTACAGATTGTAATGGTATTGACATGCTTTTAGTCAAAACTATCATTGAATGCTTAGTGAAGCAACTGACGTATATTTGTAACCTGTCTCTCCAAACAGGTATATTTCCCAATGCAATGAAAATACCTAAAGTAATTCCGATGTACAAGACAGGTGACAGAAAGGAAATTTTCAAACTATAGACCAATTTTACTATTGCTGCAATTTTCCAAGATACTTGAAAAAATATTCTGTGAGAGAACTGACAACTTCATAATGAAGAATAATTTATTGTGTGAGTAGCAATATGGGTTCAGACACAAGAGGTCAACTGCATTTGCGCTAATGGGATTTATAGAAAAAAATATCAACTGCCGTTGAAAATAAAGAGTATTCAGTTGGGGTATTCCTGGATCTTAAAAAAAGCATTTGATACAGTGGATCACAATTTATTATTAAATAAACTACAAAATTATAGTATTGGGGGGTAGCACTGTCCTGGTTATGTAGTTACTTAAAGAACAGATGCAGTGGGGTAAAAAAAAGTATTTAGTCAGCCACCAATTGTGCATGTTCTCCCACTTAAAAGATGAGAGAGGTCTCCAATTTCCATCATAGGTATACCTCAACTATGAGAGACAAAATGAGAAAAAAAAAATCCAGAAAATCACACTGTCTGATTTTTAAAGAATTTATTTGCAAATTATGGTGAAAAATAAGTATTTGGTCAATAACAAAAGTTCATCACAATACTTTGTTATATAGCCTTCCTTGACAATGACAGAGGTCAAACGTTTTCTGTAAGTCTTCACAAGGTTTTCACACACTGTTGCTGGTATTTTGGCCCATTCCTCCATGCAGATCTCCTCTAGAACAGTGATGTTTTGGGGCTGTCGCTGGGCAACACGGACTTTCAACTTCCTCCAAAGATTTTCTATGGGGTTGAGATCTGGAGACTGGCTAAGCCACTCCAGGACCTTGAAATGCTTCTTACGAAGCCAGTCCTTCGTTGCCCGGGCGGTATGTTTGGGATCATTGTCATGCTGAAAGACCCAGCCACGTTTCATCTTCAATGCCCTTGCTGAGGGAAGGAGGTTTTCACTCAAAATCTCACGATACATGGCCCCATTCATTCTTTCCTTTACACAGATCAGTCGTCCTGGTCCCTTTGCAGAAAAACAGCCCCAAAGCACAATGTTTCCACCCCCATGCTTCACAGTAGGTATGGTGTTCTTTCTCCTCCAAACACGACAAGTTGAGTTTTTACCAAAAAGTTCTATTTTGGTTTCATCTGACCATATGACATTCTCCCAATCCTCTTCTGGATCATCCAAATGCTCTCTAGCAAACTTCAGACTGGCCTGGACATGTACTGGCTTAAGCAGGGGGACACGTCTGGCACTGCAGGATTTGAGTCCCTGGTGGCGTAGTGTGTTACTGATGGTAGCCTTTGTTACTTTGGTCCCAGCTCTCTGCAGGTCATTCACTAGGTCCCCCCGTGTGGTTCTGGGATTTTTGCTCACTGTTCTCGTGATCATTTTGACCCCACAGGGTGAGATCTTGCGTGGAGCCCCAGATCGAGGGAGATTATCAGTGGTCTTGTATGTCTTCCATTTTCTAATAATTGCTCCCACAGTTGATTTTTTCACACCACGTTGCTTACCTATTGCAGATTCAGTCTTCCCAGCCTGGTGCAGGTCTACAATTTTGTTTCTGGTGTCCTTTGACAGCTCTTTGGTCTTGGTCATAGTGGAGTTTGGAGTCTGACTGTCTGAGGTTGTGGACAGGTGTCTTTTATACTGATAAGGAGTTCAAACAGGTGCCATTAATACAGGTAACGAGTGGAGGACAGAGGAGCCTCTTAAAGAAGAAGTTACAGGTCTGTGAGAGCCAGAAATCTTGCTTGTTTGTAGGTGACCAAATACTTATTTTCCACCATAATTTGCAAATAAATTCTTTAAAAATCCTTCAATGTGATTTTCTGGATTTTTTTTTTTCTCATTTTGTCTCTCATAGTTGAGGTATACCTATGATGAAAATTGGCGACCTCTCTCATCTTTTAAGTGGGAGAACTTGCACAATTGGTGGCTGACTAAATACTTTTTTGCCCCACTGTATCAGCATGTATGTGTTGGTAGCAAAAACTCACAGTTACTGAAGGTTACTTGTAGAGTCCCATAGGGTTCAGTTTTGGGGCCATTGTCATTCAATATGTATATAAATGATATTGTGGAGTGTGTAAATGAAGAGGCATATTCATTTCAGATGATTTATTACACACTCACATCTCACAAGCAAAGAACAGACTGACTGGTCACATCAAGCAATCCTCTCTCTATATCAAGTCACACTTCACAAGGTTCAAGGCACTTCCTCATCACAGCATGACATCTACACTACACTTCATTCAACCCCCTCTCACCCACTTGGGCATTGTTCTCCCATGTGTATTCATTGTCTCTGTCTAAGGTGTGAAATAACCTGAGGCCCACACCACCACCCCCAGCATCTTAGATAGAACAATAGAACATCAGTCCACATGCTGTTTCGGCTTCAGTCTCCTCCCATATCTGCTGTAACTGGGGTTTACTGCCTCCGTGGCGCTGCTGTGCCGGTGGGAGGCTGCTGGGAGTGTGTCTGACTGCGGGTGAGCCGGGGGGGGGGGGGGTCACTCTGTCCGTGTGGCTGCTCTGATGAATCGTTCCCCTGGGGAGGTCTCCGTGGGGGTCTTCCACGCCAAGGGGCCCTCGTCAACAGCACTTGCTCATCCGCCACTACAAAGGCTGGTTTGAGTCTGTCTATGCCAATTCTCTCCTGTCTACCCCCCAAGTCTAGCACAAAATGCTTATCCCCTGTTTCCAACACTCTGAACGGTCCATCATAGGGTGGGCGCAATGGAGGGCGGTGGGCATCGTGTCTGACGAACAGGAACTCCACGTTCTTCAAAGTTTTAGGCATGAAGGCACGCAGAAAACTGTGGTGGGCAGGGCCCGGCAGCGTGCCTGTGTTTGCACTACGCTGCAAAAGCTGAGATGGGCAGCTGCCCGGCGCAGGATTGTCCGGTAGAAATTCCCCGGGCAGCCGTAGGGGCTGTGCAAAAACGAGCTCTGCCGGGGAAGCTTCCAAATTCTCTTTTGGCGCGGAGCGCAACCCCAATAAAATCCACGGCAGCCTGTCTACCCAATTTGCATCCATCAGTGAAGCCCTGAGTGCTGCTTTCAGTGATCTATGAAAACGCTCGCATAAACCATTGGCCTGTGGGTTGTACGCGGTTGTGCGATGAATTGCAGCACCCAGGCTGCGGGCCATCGCGGACCAGAGGTCGGAAACAAATTGCGGGCCCCTGTCGGACGTAATGTCTGAGGGGACTCCAAAACGCGCCACCTATGTTGTTAAAAAAGCGCGTGCTACGTCCGCGGACGTGGTTGCTGCCAGCGGGACTACTTCTGGCCAGTGCGTGGTGCGGTCCACTACTGTCAGGAGGTGCGTGCACCCCTGTGATGGCGGGAGGGGGCCCACGAGGTCCACGTGAACGTGGTCAAACCTTTTAGCCGGTACCGGAAACGGCTCCAAGGGAGACTTCGTGTGCCTGTGTACCTTGGCTCGTTGGCACGCCACGCAGGCTGCAGCCCACTCTTTTACTTGTTTGCGTAGGCTCAGCCAGACGAACTTCTCTCCCACCATTTTGACAGACGCGTGCACTCCTGGGTGCGCCAGAGTGTGAACCGACTCAAACACGCGGCGGCGCCATGTGACCGGGACTACTGGACGCGGGCGTCCCGTGGAGACATCGCAGATTGGGGGGGGGGCGCCATCTTGCAGCACCCTACTCTCCAGTCTTAACCCTGTTGGTCCAGACTGGAGCGCGCGCACATCTGCATCGCTAATCTGCTCCGTGGCCATGGCTGCATAATCTATCCCCACGTAGACTGGGGCCACCACGGCGCGCGAGAGGCAGTCCGCCACCACATTCAGTTTACCCGACACATGTTGAATATCGGTAGTAAACTCTGAGATCGCGGCCAGCTGTCTCTGCTGCCGGCCCGACCACGGTTCTGAAACCTTGGCCATCGCGAACGTTAGTGGCTTGTGGTCTATGAACGCGGTGAAGTTTCGTCCTTCCAGCCAGAACTGGAAGTGGCGTATGGCCAGATGGAGAGCCAGCAACTCTCTGTCGAACGCGCTGTATTTACGTTCGCTGTCGTGCAAAGTTCTGCTGAAAAATGCGAGTGGCTGCCAAGCCCCGGCTACGCGCTGCTCCACGACCGCCCCTATGGCCACGTCTGAAGCGTCGGTGGTGAGTGCTATCTGGGCCGTCGGGTCCGGATGTGCCAGCAGTGCGGAGTTTGCCAGGGCTGCTTTAATTTCCAAGAACGCCCGCTCTCGCTCCGGGGTCCATTCGACTCCATCCGCGGGTTTCTGTCTCTTGAGCGCGGCGTACAATGGTTGCATGAGCCGCGCCGTGCGGGGAAGGAAACAGTTATAAAAATTCACCATCCCCCCAAATTCCTGCAGAGCCCTGACCGTCTGAGGCCGGGGAAAATCTGCCACGGCGCGCTCTTTGTCGGGCAATGGGATCGCTCCTTCCAGAGATACGCGGTGCCCCAAAAAATCAATCTCCATCACGCCGAACTGGCATTTCGCCGGGTTGATTATAACCCGTGCTCCTCCAACCTCCGAAAAACCGTTCTGAGGTGGGTTTCGTGTTCGTCTTCAGACGTACTGGCTACCAGGATATCGTCCAGGTAGACGAACACGAACGGGAGGTCACGCAGCACTGCATCCATCATGCGCTGGAACGTCTGTGCTGTGCCTTTTAACCCGAATGGCATGCGCAGGAACTCGAATAAACCGAACGGAGTTATTACCGCTGTTTTGGGTACGTCCTCCACGCGCTCTGGGACCTGGTGGTAACCGCGGACCAGGTCTATTTTAGAAAAAATGCGCACTCCGGTGAGGTGAACGGAAAAGTCCTGTATGTGGGGAATTGGGTAGCAGTCGTGTGCTGTGGCGTTGTTCAACCTGCGGAAATCACCGCACGGTCGCCACGATCCCTCAGCCTTAGGGACCATGTGTAACGGGGATGCCCATGGGCTGTTTGATCGCCTGATGATGCCCAACTTTTTCAGGTTGGCAAACTCCTCGCGCACTATGGCCAGTTTTGCTGCGTCCAAGCGCCGAGGTCTTGCAAAAACGGGCGGCCCGGTGGTGGTGATAAAGTGCTCCACCCCGTGTTTAACGATGGCCGCCGAAAACGTCGGGACCGTGAGTGCTGGGAACTGAGTGAGCAGTGCGTGGAACTTACCGCCTGGAGTTGTGACGCTGGCTTGTGCTGTTGGCCGGGTCCCTCGAGCTATACAGGGGAGGGATTCAAAGGACAGTGCATTAACCAGGCGCCTGTTAGCAACATCCACAAGTAAACCATGTGCACACAGAAAATAAGCGCCAAGGAGCGGGCAACACAGTGCTGCTATGATAAAAGTCCACTCATTCGAGCGGCCATGTAGAGATAAGGTCAGTGTTCTCTCACTGAACGTCTTAATCTCCGAGCCGTTTACTGCCACCATTCCGGGACCGCTAGGTCCTGCCAGCCGGACAGCGTAGGACGGCAGGATGATGCTCTTCTGGGCTCCGGTATCGACGAGGAAGCGTCTCCCCGAGCGCGAGTCCGTCATGTAGAGCAGTTTGTTCTCTTCACCGGCGGTCGCAGCTGCTGCCGACTGCCGGCCTTGGCGTTTCCCGAGCGCTTGAAGTGGCATGGTGGCGTGCACCTGCATGCGTTCCCTCCAAAGCGGCGGTGGTAGAAGCAGAGCGTGTCTTCTTGGTGCTCCTTGGCCCCCGTTGCCGCTACCGTCGGTGGCTCCTCGCCTCCCCTGGTCGTCTCGCTGGGCTCCGCTGCCGCTGCGTTGACTGTGATCGCCCTGGTGGTGAGGATGATCCGGTCTGCCTCCTGGGCTAGCGCACGGTAGTCTCGCACGGCCAGCAACAGCGAATTGGCCAGAACCGCTCTTGCTTCTGTTGGCAGGTTTCGGAGGAAAAGGTGGGCAAACAGAAAGTGCCCGTCGCCCGTGCCCATCAACGCCAGCATCTTCTCCATCAGGTCTACGGCCGACCCCTCTCCTAACTCGGTTCGCACCAGGAGCCTCTCTGCTCTCTCACATTCCGAGAGCGTGTATCGCCGGATGAGCGCAGCCTTGAGCACCTCATATTTGCTGCTGGCTGATGGCTGATCGAGCAGATTTGCTACCTGCTGGGCTGTGCGGGAGTCCAGCGCTGCTACCACATGGTAGAACTTGGTGTCGTCTGCTGTTACTCCCCGGAGGGCGAGCTGGGCCTCGGTGTGGTAGAACCAAGAGCGCTGGTGGTGCTGCCAGAAATCTGGTAGCTTGACTGAAACTGCACACGCGTTGCTGGGGGTTCCAGTCCTGGCTGTCTGCGGGTTGGCTTCAGCGTCTCTGGGGGTTCCCGACCGGACTGGCTCCGGGGTTCTTGCCTCGTGTTTCATAATACGTCTTGGGTCACCAGTGTGGAGTGTGTAAATGAAGAGGCATATTCATTTCAGACGATTTATTACACACTCACATCTCACAAGCAAAGAACAGACTGACTGGTCACATCAAGCATTCCTCTCTCTATATCAAGTCACACTTCACAAGGTTCAAGGCACTTCCTCATACACAGCATGACATCTACACTACACTTCATTCAACCCCCTCTCACCCACTTGGGCATTGTTCTCCCATGTGTATTCATTGTCTCTCTCTAAGGTGTGAAATAACCTGAGGCCCACAATATATGTAAAATTTCGGAAAAAATGGATTTAATATTGTTTGCCGATGACACTAATTTATTATGCAGTGGAAGCAATTTGGAACAACTTTTGGATACACTCAGAAAGGAATTAGGAAAGCTTAAACTGTGGTTTGATTCAAACAAATTAACGCTCAATTTAAGTAAGACAAAATTTATAGTTTTTTAACAACCATCACAACAACTCAGTATCTAAACTCAGTGTAAATGGTGTAGAGATTGAAAGGGTATCCGAAACTAAATTTCTTGGAGGAATAATTGATAATAAATTGTGTTGGAAGTCACATATTAATTAAATTATAGGTAAAATATCTAAATCATTTGCAATACTACACAGAGTGAAATATTTGCTGAATCAACCCACACTATATACTTTGTATCATTCATTAATACTCCCATACATGACATATTGTACTGAAGTATGGGGAAATACATATAAAACAAATATATATCCAATCTTTATGCTTCAGAAGAGAGCTATTAGAATAATAAACAAAGCTGCTTACATGGAACCAACAAACCCACTTTTTCTTCAATTAAAAGCTCTCAAGCTGAAAGATCTGGTTGACTTTAAAACTGCAGTAATAATGTTTAAAGTGAAGAATCTATCACTGCCCGCAAATCAATCATTCATTCATCCATTCATTCATATCCAAAAGTTGTTCCAAATAAGGGAGAAACAATATCATTTCAGAGGAACATGCATATTTCAAAAACCTTCAGTGAGAACTACCACCAAGCAACACTGTGTCTCAGTGCAAGGAGTCAGATTATGGAACGCTTTTGGACCTGAATTAAAATCATGTACAACGCTTGGACAATTTAAACAAAAACTAAAGGAAGAAATACTCCAAACATATATACAAGATGACATGTAAAATCACATAAGGATTATCATATTCAGTCTGTGTTGTATTGTTGCTTAGATTTTTGTCACGTTTTGTCTTAGCTTTGTTCTGAATTGTAATTGCTCTTGTTTTTCTTTTGAATTCTTGGATGGAATATGGGTGGGCAATATAAGCTGCGGCTTCAGCCATCACCCATTTCGGATAACTTATGTTGAACTGTATAATCAGAGGAGTTATTGTTTAATTTGACCTTGTAAGATGTTTTTTTTTCCCTTTGTTTTATTATTCTGTTCCTTTCTTTTAATCTTTACTTTTAATCTATCCGAAATAAAGATTCATTCATTCATTCATTCATTCAAAAAAATCACACAGGCCCTGATAGATATTTGGTCTGAGGACCAGATTTCTCAGCTGCTTGTGGCTGCACACAAGAATACTGAGGTTTTTAAAATGTTTAGCAACATGATGGCGGCACGGGTTTTTATACGGAGTTTTTTTTTTTATTTGTTTATGGCCAACAAATAACCCAGATGAAGGGAACGGATTTCTGTTTTTGGTACAAGCCAATTGATGAGCCAGATTTCTCTTCTTCGCTGAGATTTTTTTCTTTCTTGTCAGTGGTGGCTTAGGCTACAGTGCCACAAACGAGCAGCTGTTGTAACTGCGTGATGTTGTCCAGGCAGTTTGGTCCGGTTGAGTAAAATGCTTTGTGAATGCAAACCAAACAAAAGGAAGGTGTGAAAATTCTCGCCATTCCCCGCCCAACTGAACCAAGACCCCCGGACTGTCCTCGTCTAAATGCAGCTTTAGGCTACCTATTAGCTTGGTCAAAATGTCTGGAAAAAAGTTTCAAACATGCCGCTCATAAAATTATTGAGAGGAAAAGAGGTTAGAGAAAGCGAATTGCTCAAAAAAATCTCGAAGCATAAAGGATTTTTCAATGCTGGAGTATTGACTGGAGGCGGAGCTGCTAATTACTGTATGGAGCAGACAGGTGGGCCATTAAAGCGTTCACCTGGAGGTGAAGGGAGAAGAAAGGCCATGATTGCTTACATCAGACAGTTGTGTGTGGGACAGTGGACTCTGAACTTGATAAAAAGTAGACTGGATTGATTGATTGATTGATTGATTGATACTTTTTATTTCGAACAAAACAAAATAAAAACAAGAAAAAACTATTTCAATGCTGTCCGAAAAGGAACAGGATTGAGGCAAAGCTTATCTTGTCCTATTCCAACCTTAACTAATTAACATACAGTGGTGTGAAAAAGTGTTTGCCTCCTTCCTGATTTCTCATTATTTTGTATGTTTGTCACACTTAAATATTTCAGATCATCAAAGAAATGTAAATATTAGACAAAGATAACACAATTAAACACAAAATTCAGTTTTTAAATGAAGGTGTTTATTATTAAGGGTAAAAAAAATCCAAACCTACATGGCCCTCTGTGAAAAAGTGATTGCCCCCCCTTAAAACATAAATTAACTGTGGTTTATCACATCTTTGGAAAGATGAGTTCAATTTCTCTAGCCACACCTAGGCCTGATTACTGCTACACCCGTTCTCAATCAAGACATAACTTAAATAGGACCTGCCTGACCTAAAGACCAAAAGATCCTCAAAAGATAGACATCATGCTGCAATCCAAAGAAATTCAGGAACAAATGAGAAACAAAGTAATTGAGATCTGTCAGTCTGGAAAAGGTTATAAAGCCATTTATAAAGCTTTGGGACTCCAGCAAACCACAGTGACAGCCATTATTCACAGATGTTGAAAACATGGAACAGTGGAGAACCTTCCCAGGCAAGGCCAGCCGACCAAAATTACACCAAGAGCGCAGCAATGACTCATCCAAGAGGTCACAAAAGACCCCACAACAACATCCAAAGAACTGCAGGCCTCACTTGCCTCAGTTAAGGTCAGTGTTCATGACTCCAACAATCAGAAAGAGACTTGCCAAAAATGGCCTGCATGGCAGAGTTCCAAGCCGAAAACCACTGCTGAGCAAAAAGAACATAAATACTCGTCTCATTTTTGCCAGAAAACATCTTGATGATCCACATGACTTTTGGGAAAATACTCTGTGGACTGACAAGACAAAAGTTGGACATTTTGGAAGGTGTGTTTCCCATTACATCCAGCGTAAAAGTAACACAGCAGTTCAGAAAAGAAACATCATACCAGCAGTAAAATATGGTGGTGGTAGTGTGATGGTCTGAGGCCGTTATGCTGCTTCAGGACCTGGAAGACTTGCTGTGGTAAATTGAACCATGAATTCTGCTGTCTACCAGAAATCCTGAAGGAGAATGTCCGGCCATCTGTTCGCGACCTCAAGCTGAAGCGCACTTGGGTTCTGCAGCAGGACAATGATCCAAAACACAGCAGCGAGTCCATGTCTGAATGGCTTAAGAAAAACAAAATGAAGACTTTGGAGTGGCCTAGTCAAACTCCTGACCTGAATCCGCTTGAGATGCTGTGGTATGACCTTAAATAGGCGGTTCAGGCTCAAAAACCTCCAATGTGGCTGAATTACAACAATTCTGCAAAGATGAGTAGGCCAATATTCCTCCACAGTGCTGTAAAAGACTCATTGCCAGTTATCACAAATGCTTGATTGCAGTTGTTGCTGCTAAGGGTGGCCCAACCAGTTATTAGGATTAGGGGGCAATCACTTTTTCACACAAGGCCGTGCAGGTTTGGATTTTTTCCCCCTTAAAAATAAACAACTTCATTTAAAAACTATATTTTGTGTTTACTTGTGTTACACACCACAATGGTGTTTCATACTGCTGTGATGTGAAAAAGTGTTTGCCCCCTTCCTGATTTCTCATTTTTTTGCATGTTTGTCACACTTAAATGTTTCAGATCATCAAACAAATTTAAATATTAGACAAAGATAACACAAGTAAATACAAAATGCAGTTTTTTAATCAAGGTGTTTATTATTACGAGGAAAAAAATCCAAACCTACATGGCTGTGTGTGAAAAAGTGATTGCCCTCTAAACCTCATAACTTGCTGGGCCACCCTTAGCAGCAACAGCTGTAATCAAGCGTTTGCAATAACTGGCAATGAGTCTTTTACAGCGCTGTGGAGGAATATTGGCCTACTCATCTTTGCAGAATTGTTGTAATTCAGCCACATTGGAGGGTTTTCGAGCCTGATCCGCCTTTTTAAGGTTGTGCCACAGCAATTCAATCGGATTCAGGTCAGGGCTTTGACTAGGCCACTAAAAAGTCTTCATTTTGTTTTTCTTAAGCCATTCAGAGGTGGACTTACTGGTGTGTTTTGGATCATTGTCCTGTTGCAGAACCCAAGTGTGCTTCAGCTTGAGGTCACAAACAGATGGCCGGGCATTCTCCTTCAGGACTTTTTGTAGACAGCAGAATTCATGGTTCCATTTATCACAGCAAGTCTTCCAGGTTCTGAAGCAGCAAAACAGCCCCAGACTATCACACTACCACCACCATATTTCACTGTTGGTATGATGTTCCTTTTCTGAAATGCTGTATTACTTTTATGCCGGCTGTAATGAGACAAACAACTTCCAAAAAGTTCAGCTTTTGACTTGTCAGTCCACAGAGTATTTTGCCAAAAGTCTTGGGGATCATCAAGATGATTTTTGGCAAAACTGAAACAAGTCTTTATTGTCTTTTTGCTCAGCAGTGGTTTTCGGCTTGGAACTCTGCCATGCAGGCCATTTTTGACCAGTCTCTTTTTTATGGTGGAGTCATGAACACTGACCTTAACTGAGGCAAGTGAGGCCTGCAGTTCTATGGCTGTTGTTATTGTTTTTTTTGTTTTTTTTTTGTGGCTTCTTGGATGAGCCGTTGCTGCGCTCTTGGGGTAATTTTGGTCGGCAGGACGCTCCTGGGAAGGTTCACTACTGTTCCATGTTTAGGCCATTTGTGGATAATGGCTCTCACTCTGGCTTGCGGGAGATCCAAAGCTTTAGAAATGGTTTTATAACCTTTTTCAGACTGATAGATCTCAATTACTTTGTTTCTCATTTGTTCCTGAATTTATTTGGATCACAGCATGATGTCTAGCTTTTGAGGATCTTTTGGTCTACTTCACTTTGTCAGGCAGGTCCTATTTAAGTGATTTCTTGATTGAGAACAGGTGTGACAGTAATCAGACCTTGGTGTGGCTACAGAAATTGAACTCATCTTTCCAAAGATGTGATAAACCACAGTTAATTTATGTTTTAACATGGAGGGCAATCACTTTTTCACACAGGGCCAAGTAGGTTTGGATTTTTTTTTTTACCCTTTATAATAAACACCTTCATTTAATAACTGCATTTTGTATTTACTTGTGTTATCCTTGTCTAATAATTAAATTTGATGATCTGAAACATTTAAGTGTGACAAACATACAAAAAAATGAGAAATCAGGAAGGGGGCAAACACTTTTTCACACCACTGTACATACTACATATATAATACATTGCCACAACCACAATAGAAACACAATAAGTAATGAACAAATCTCAACACTTATTTCAAAATATAATTACTTATTAAAAATAAAAGAAATTTAAGATAAAAATACAATGAGCAAGCAAATTCCCCCTTAATCTGTTCCCAACCAACCTTAGTGATTAAGAGAACCATCTTCCTCCCTGTATTTATCTAATTTCTCCTTTTTGTACCTTTTTTTAAACTCAAAATTTTTGGACATTGTTTTAATGCCGTATTTATTCGATTCCATAATTTAATCCCACAGATCAAAACATAAAATCTTCTCTTTGTTGTTCGTACACCCATTGTCTTTAGAAGTAACTCCCCTCTTCAATGATAACCCTTTTATCTTTCAAAGAACATGTTTTGGATGTTAACTGGCTGTAAAATGTTCCTTACTTTGTACATTATTATGGCAGTTTTATATTCCACCAGATCAAACGATTTCAAACTTTTAAACTGTAAAAATAAAAAAAAAAATTGTGTGATCACGGAAACCAGCTTTATGGATGATTCTTATTGTCCATTATTGTAAAATAACAAGTGACTGTAATATACTTTTATGTTTCCCCAAACTTCTGAACAGTAATTTTAATATGGTAAAACCAGTGAACAATACTGAGTATGGAGTGATCTCTGTTCCAGTATGTGCTTTGTTCTGCTCATGACTGAAAAACTTTTAGCTTGTATATATTTAATGTGAGGTTTCCAGCAAATTTTTTTTATCTATAGTCACACCTAGAAATTTATTGTTTTGAACTCTTTCAAAATTGATATCATCTATTTGTATCTTTACTTGAATATTTGCCTTACCATTTCCAAATAACATAAATTTTGTTTTGCTCAAATTTAATGATAATTTATTTTTATTATATGTACCAATCTTTTATTTTACTGAATTCAATAGTGATCATGTTCAGAAGTTGCTGTAGATCCTCACCAGTACCCAGAACAGTTGTGTCATCAGCAAAGTCACAATTTTCAACAGTTCAGAAACATTACAAATATCATTGATATATAAAATGATAAGTTTAGGTCCCAATTCTGACTCCTGGTGCACACCACAAACAATGTCCAAACACTCAGATTTGCCCCATCTTCACAAATTGTTGTCTGTTTTTTAAATAGCTTCTGACCCAAATCAATACTACCCCCCTGAGTCCATACCATTCCAATTTGTTAAGTAATATTTCATGATTTAATGTGTTGATTGCTTTTTTAAATCAATAAATACTCCCACTGCAAATTTCTTTCTGTCGATAGAAATAGTGATTTCTTCTATAACATCAATTAAAGCTGATGATGTAAAGTGGTTGGTTCTAAATCCATACTGATTGTCTGTGAGTAATTTGTGTTTAACTATGAACTTGTCAAATCTGTCATTAAAGAGTTTTTCCAGTATTTTCGAGAATTGGGGCAGGAGAGAAACAGGCCTGTAGTTTGTGAAGTGATGTTTGTTTCCAATTTTGTTTAGAGGTATAACTTTAGCTATTTTCATTTTACTTGGAATTGTACCAGTTTGGAATGATAAGTTAATGGATTGAGCATGCATCCATAGAGTATAACAATATTTGTGAGCTGGACTTAAAGGACATAATGAAGGATTTTTCTTTAAAGAAGGTCAGAAGGAAGACTTCTAAAAAGGTAAGACATGCTATATTTTGATTCAAGATATTTGAAGTATTCATTTTGTTCCCAGTAGATATGTTAATACCAGTTACAGCTTTGCTGGTGTCTTCTGTCAGGAAGTTGACACATGGGCCTTATAATAAAAACCTGAAATTTCTAGGTATACAGAGTGGTATTTCTTTTCCATGTAGTATTAAACATGACATAGAATATCGGTATTTTTAAGGTATTATCAAGGTAAAAAAAAATCCCAGTTTTATGACAGCACTAATGTCCACAACATTGTAGCACCGAGCAATGGTTAAAACCCTCTGTCCCTGAATTGACCGGCAACCCTAGGTGAACTGTATCCAGTTATAATGATTGCCTCTGACTGCTGAGCACACTAAGGCTAACTGTTCAATATAGCATCAAAGCAAAAATATAACGGGCCAGATGGAAACAGGAAGGTCTATTAGGGTGACTGTAATCTGAAGAAAGTAAAAATATAAACTGTGCTTGGTACAAGTTCCTAGGCTAAAGCTAGTACTACCATTAGCTCGGAGGCTAATGCAATTGGCTCCCCGCCCATCTACATGACAGACAGTTAGGCTGGCCAATAATAGAGCAGTGGGCAGGTCACGATTACCTTTTAGTGACTTTTCCAAATACTTGATGGACAGAAATAACCCTGGCAGAGTCAAAAACATTTCTTGGAGAGAAAAAACTGAGAAAAATGAGGTAAAGGCTTTGTGTTTTTTCAGAGAAGTGAGTGTTTTGATATTTTTTCAATTATCACAAGACCAAAATACATTTCTGGCAGTTACAGCCTACAAACACATGATTTTTCAGTCAATCACCCCTTAATAGCCTGTACATACTGTACATACATACTGCACTACATGTGTGCCAATTCAATAAAATAATTTAGAAATAAGTTGAGTGTGCTTTGGTAGACTTTCCCTATGTTTGGCTGTGCCCCCTACACATGATGACAACAAATTATACATCCAGTGTTTTCAAAATATAACAAAAATCAAAAAATAAAATAAAAAAAAAATGTATATATATATATATATATATATATATATATATATATATATATATATATATATATATATATATATATATATATATATATATATATATATATATATATATATATATATATATATATATACATGGCTTTTGTGGTCTTATACAGTGTCACCTTTCTTTGCATGTCGACCACATGCAGTTGCAACCTGGAGGGCAGCGTGTTTAATTTGGACACATTGGTCCACTACAGGACACCTTGTGGCTCTCATGCTTTCTCCTTCCAATGCATACCGAATACATGGGGTGGTTCCTATATTCACTTGCAGTATGTCACTATTAGTGAAATTAGTGACATATTAGTGAAAGTGCCTAGCTATCCATGTCCACTGTGACACACTCTGATTAATGTAATTGGTAGGTTTAGACTAGCTGTAAAGTGAGGGGCTCATCTTTAAGCATTTTTTAAAATTAAGCCACTTCACCCTGAACTACTACAAGGTGCTGTTTCCTCTACATTCCACTCTGCACTACTTTCCTTGACTGCAGCAATTTTCGCATCCACTAGAAGATGCTGTTTGCACTTCTCTCCTCCTCTCTACCACTTCACTCACTTTACCCACCCTTACAAAGCATGTAATGTACACAGAAAAAGCAACTTTTCTGTGTATATTACACATTTTCTAAGCGTGCAATTTATATAGTCAATATACAATGGTGAACTCTGGAATTCTAACTAGAAGTCATTAATCCATCCATCCATCCATCCATCATCCATCTTCTTCCGCTTAATCCTTTTGGGGGGGGGGGGGGGTGGAGCCTATCCCAGCATCTTTGGGTGAGAGGCAGGGTACACCCTGGACAGATCGCCAGTCTATCGCAGGGCCAACACAGAGAGACAGACAACTATTCACTCTCACAGTCATACCTAAGGACAATTTAGAATCACCAGTTGATGCCAATTAACCTAACTTGCATGTTTTTGGCATGTGGGAAGAAACCGGAGAAATCCCGGAGTAAACCCACGCAGACACGGGGAGAACATGCAAACTCCAAACAGATCACTGTTGGCCAGGGGCTGGGATCGAACTCAGGATCCACCAGCCAAGGGTGAGTTGCTGTGCTGCTGCAGTGCTAACCATTCCGCCACCGCGCTGCCCTAGAAGTCATTAATGTCTTTATTAAATGCTTATACTAATGTCATTGTTTGGAAAGCGCTCTGTCATTTAGCACACTTTCTGTCAGAAATGGCCCTTTCAGGGCAGTAATAAGGCACCACTTGGGTGCTGTGAGTTTGCACATTTAATAATGAAGAACACAAATAATAACCACAAAGGGTAACTTACAAAAGACAGGCAAAGCCAAGACTGAGCAGAATAAACAGGAATCAAATGCGGGAATTCCTGCCTGAGCACAGAGAAGGTCGCTGCGAGGAATGAATCACGTGAGCGACCATAAATAGGCAGCTGGGGACAAACCAAAATGTGGGACAGCTGTGGATGCATGAGTGAAAACATAATCAAGACGACCAAACAGCTGTGGCAACCCGCGAAAAGAATTGACAGGAGGAAGTAGCATACGGCGCTATCAAAACAAAAGTACAGAGAAGAAAACAGTGGAGACAAACAAAATAAAAGCACAATCCATAATGAATGAAAGCAAGAACAAAGACGTATACAGAAAAAGAGTAGCAACCAAGAGACCCAAGCACGCCACTGACCCGCACTCGGCATCATGACAGTGCCCCTCCCTTAAGGGGTGGATCCAAGACACCCCACCGTAACATCAAAAGGGATGAAAGTACCCCCCCAACGGGAATAACCTCAAAAACAGACCCCAGGAGGGTGGGGGGGCGGGCTCAAGGCCTGGAGAGAGAGATACAAAAACAAACAAAACAAAACAAAACACACATGACCCACAACACTGACAAAATAAGCTGCTAGCAGAACCAAGCAATACTGGGTAAACAAGGGAACAGTTCAGGTGGCCTTCCAGAGTCCCGGCTCCACCCAACCATCAGGTGGAAAAGGTCGGGCAGCCTACCAGGTCTCCCGAGCTGCAAAAATAGACAAGAGAGTTCATCAGGTGGTCTTCCAGAATTCAGAAGCCACCCAAGCAACCCAGAGAGTTTGTCGGGTGGTCTCCCTACATCTCTGGGTCAACGGGTCGTGTAGCACCACACACCTCCCCCCGGGCATGGCAGTTGGAATCCGTGCTTACCGCGGACCCCTGAAGCCAGGAGATGGACATCCGACTAAGTGAATGGCGGAAAAGGAGCCACGATGAAACCAGGTGTAGAGTGGAGACCCACAGCGACCTTGGGCATAGGCACAGCACCCTCGGTGTCCCCAGACTGGGGAGTAGCGGCACCCTTGGTGGCCCCAGACTGAGGCGTAGCAGCACCCTCAGTGGCCCCAGACTGAGGCCTAGCAGCACCATCGGTGGCCCCAGACTGAGGCATAGCAGCACCCTTGGTGGACCCGGACTGAGGTGTAGCAGTACCCTTGGTGGCCCCAGGCTAAGGCGTAGCAGCACCATCGGTGGACCTGGACTGGGACAGAGCTACACCCTCGGTGGACCCGGACTGGGACAGAACACCCACGGTGACCTCAACTAACTGGGAAACAGCACCCTCGGAGGCTCTGGGCTGGAACGGTGCACCTGTGAAGACCTCGTCTGGAGGGGGAGCAGCACCCACAGAGGTCCCTGGTTGGTACAGAGCACCCGCGATGACCTCAGCAGGAGGAGCTGAACCCACAAAGACCTCAGGTGGCGAGCCCAAGCCCATGGAGACCTCTGGCATTGCTGGATGATCCTCGGTGACCCTGGGGAAAGGGTCAGACAGGAGAGGAAATGGAAAAGGGTCAGGGTCACCGGTGGCAGTGGACTCCAGTGAGGTGAGCTCAGGCGCAGCTGACGGCTGCACCTGACTCTCCCCACCAAGAGCCAGGCAAGATCTCTCCAGCATAGAAACAACTAAAACAAAGGAGAGCACTTGGCTGAGCTGAAGCTCCACTGCTGTCCAGGACTCAGTCGATCCAGATGACAATGTCTTGGGCCCGGCCCTCTGGAGGTCCAGCTTGGACTCTTCTGTGGCGGCCCCAGCAGCAGGCATGATGGTCAGTGCAGTCCCGGGACCCCCCAGCAATATGACCCATGCAGGTGGCTCGCCCGGCATGGCGACAGGAAGTCTGCTCCCTGTTGGCGCTGAATCCTGCACAGTTGAAGCCCGGGAAGGCTCACTCATTGGCGCAGGCTCTGGATTGCAGGCAGCGCTCTCCCTCCATCCAGACCATGGCTGCGGGACTGGAACCAGGTTCTCCAGGGCCGCAGGCTCCTCCTCCGTCCGGCGGCATAATCCTGGAACCGGTGGACACTCAGGGGGCATAGGAGGAGACACGGAGAGAGCAGGTGAAGTCTTTATGGCTGCAGCAGGTGGTGAGAACTCAGTGGACTGCAATGACTGAGCCTCACCCCCAGGAATCAGACAAGATAATTCATGTGGTAATGATGGAGAAGGAAAAAACACTTGCCTGGGTTCCCGGGGCCCGATGTCTTCTGCTGCAGCCAGTCTGGAATCACCCATCTCCTTGACTACAGTTGTTGTGGGCCCCTCAGAGGAATGTTGAGGAGCCGCCCCTGCAGACACAGTGGCTGGCGGAGCTGAAGAAGGGATGACCGGAATCTCAGCAGCGGGAGGAGATGCCGTGGTGGAGAAGGAAACAGCATCGGCCCAGGAAGAGAAGGCTGACGAAACAGCCAGAAAGGAAAACCTAGAGGCGGAAGCTGCAGTGGTACCCTTTTGACATGGCGAAGAGGAAGCTGAGAGGCGGAGAAGTTCCTCCGGCGGCCTGTGGCTGGGTTATGGTGGGAGATTTGCGGCGTCTGGACCCGGTGACTCTCCTCCATCCGATTCGGTATGGCCATGTCTCGGGAGGAGTGGAGGTCTGCGCCAGGAGGCAGTGTGTACGGGCTGGTGACGAGCCTATCGCCAACCCAGGGAATGAAAGCTGGAGAGTGGAGACGGTTGACAATAGCTCCGTGAACTCAGGATACTTCCTTAAGCCAGGATGCATTTCCACAATCCCGACCGCTGCCACCATGTTCTCCAGGACCTTCTTCGGGCTGTGGGAGGTGAGGGCTTCAGCAACATAGCTCTGGATGAATTGAGCTGCCCACTGTTCATCTAAGCTGGGGACCCCTGCTGCCAACCTCCTTCTGGAAGCTGAGTCCCGGCACGCTGGAGACATACTGTCAGCTCTCCCTCCAGCAATGAAAAAGGTGAGCGGAAAAAAGAAAAAAGAAAAAAAGCAAACCCACAGCCACTGGCATCTACTGGCAGTGACCTACTGTCAGAAACAGCCCTTTCAGGGCAGAAATAAGGCACCACTCTCCTGCTGTGAGTTTGCACATTTAATAATGAAGAACACAAATAATAACCACAAAGGGTAACTTACAAAAAACACAAAATAACCACAAAGGGTAACTTACAACAGACAGGTGAAGCCGAGACTGAGCAGAATAAACAGGAATCAAATGCGGGAATTCCTGCCTGAGCACAGAGAAGGTCGCTGTGAGGAATGAATCACACGAGTGACTTTAAATAGGCATCCAGGGAAAAAAATAAATGTGGAACAGCTGTGGCTGCATGAGTGAAAACATAATCAAGACGACCAAACAGCTGTGGCAACCCGCGAAAAGAATTGACAGGAGGAAGTAGCATATGGCGCAGTCAAACAAAAGTACAGAGAAGAAAACAGTGGAGACGAACAAAATAAAAGCACAGCCCATAATGAATGAAAGCAAGAACAAATACATACAGTATACAGAAAAAGAGTAGCAACCAAGAGACTGACCCACGCTCGGCATCATGACACTTTGCAGTTAATCAACCAGCCAATCAGGCCCACCCTCTTGTGCAAGGCCACACTCATGTCAAAATAATTTTTAAAATCTCAACAGATACTGCAAATGTCACAAGACCCCACACATGATGCTAAAAAAATCACTACTTTAACAGTTTTGTCTACAAGACCTGTAAGACCTGCTACAATGTATGGTTTGGAGATGGTGGCACTGACAAAAAGACAGGAGGCAGAGTTATAGGTGGTAGAATTGAAGATGCTACGATTCTCACTGGGAGTGAGTAGGAGGG
Organism: Pholidichthys leucotaenia; assembly: GCA_020510985.1. Classification (NCBI taxonomy): domain Eukaryota; kingdom Metazoa; phylum Chordata; class Actinopteri; order Cichliformes; family Pholidichthyidae; genus Pholidichthys; species Pholidichthys leucotaenia. The sequence goes on along the minus strand of CM035839.1, from coordinate 289,255,872 downwards.
ACAGGATTAGAAATGAGTATATCAGAGGGACGGCGCTGGTTGGGCGTTTTGGAGACAAAGTAAGAGAGGCAAGGCTGAGAAGGTTTGGACATGTGCAGTGGAGGGAGAATGGATATATTAGACAAAGGATGTTGAAGATGGAGCTGCCAGGCTGGAGAGGGTTGGTGTCACAGAGGAAGATTCAAGGATGAGATGAAGGCAGATGATCTGCTGTGGCGACCAGTGTTGGGAGTAACAACGCATTACTGTCATGCCACTACTCTTGCAGTAACATGCTGTGTAATGAAATTACTGTTTAAAAATTCAGTAATGTGTTACAGTTACTGAAATTTGATCAGCTGCATTACTCGCGTTTCTCGTTTTATTAATATGGATAGATATTTTTAGTGCAAATAAATACAAACTGATCCTATGTAGCTAACGCAGCCATCCGTCAACGTGTTGCAAGGATCCTCTTCACTGCTGCAGCCACCAGCCACAAATGGAGCTTGCTCCTGCTGGGAAAAGATAAACCTGCTTTGTTTTTATGGAAATAGATTACTTTTCCTTTGTCGCAGTTAAGGACAAAACCATATTGGTGGGCCATGTGAGACCAACTGCAGTCTTCAGAAGCGCCTGAGAACAGCAACAAGATCCAACAAAACTAGTGCTATGCTATACTACCAACACCATGTTATTAGTGGATTTACGCTATCTTAACACCCACGGCTGGATTTCAAGCACAGGTATGCATCTGGACAGTTTGTGACCCAGCAAGAATTAAACCGACTGATTGACAGATATGTTGTTACACAATGAAGATCTGATAACAGTGACTTTCCATCAGACAGCTGAGACTGTGATCCACTGAAGTTAAAACACATTTACCTGCTACCTCAATAACAATTATTCAAAAATGGGTTTTGATCTCCAAGAGGAATTTAAAGGACTGGGTCATGTTTCTGTCATAGCAGACATTTGGACTGTGGATGATGGACATTTTCTTTGGCTCATTTCACATCGGATTAAATCCATAATGTAAAGGTAAGAAACATTGACAGATTTATGCAATGGTGCCAACTCACTCTTTTGGAGTGATTCTCACTCTTTTTCCCGCTCTCTCACTCCACAAACCCTATTTCTCACTCTAAGATGAGGAAATTACTGGCAATTTTGTGTTGATTTTCTTAAGATTTTTCCCACAATAAGAACTCGCAAGGCAGGATAAAGCAGACTGAACATGTTCTTAAAGCTCTGTCTGAAACAGTATGTTTTCAGCCTGACATTAATAAGCCCCTAATGTAATCCATTAATTAAGTTATCTTGCTATGGGTGTAAAATGATTTAAGTATGCATTTAAAAGTAACATGAAAGTTACTTTTCCAAGTAAGTAGTTACTTTAATCATGCAGTATTTGGTAAGTAACTCAATTACTTTAGAAAAGAAATAACTAGTAACTGTAACTAGTTAGTATTTTTTAGTAACTTACCCAACACTGGTGGCGACCCCTGAAGGGAGCAGCTGAAAAGTGAAGAAGTAGTTTGATATACAAAAGGGGTACAAGGATGTCATATTATGAGAAAACATAGACAGACACCTTCTCTTTACACTGCTACATATTTTTGAAGATGTAATTTCAGTTTTCTCATCACTGAAGTAAAGCTGAAGCATGGCGCTTTACAGATCGCCACTCATTTATTAGATGTTTATATAGCACCCTGTGTGTAGTATGATTTTTGACAGGAGAAAGTACAGTTGTTAATATAGAAAATATACCTACTTATGGTATCAGACCCATCCCCCAGGTACGCCCCTCCTCCCCACACCCCCAAAGATGGCCTCAGATGCATGACGATTTACACAACCTGTCTCATATTCTAAAGTGTGACTTTTTTGAAAGCATACTATGATTTGAATATTAAATTTTGAGAGAAGCAGTGGTATTCTCAACTCCATTATGATCTGGACATGGTCCACGGCTTTTGTTGTTTTTTAACTCAGTGCTGTAATTATTATTGTCTTTTGTTGTCATTAATAAATTCCCTGGTCCATGGGAAGCTTTCAGTGACGTTGGTTTGTTGGCTAGTCTGTTACCAATATAACTCAAAAAGTTATTAGCAGATTTTGATGAAATTTTCAGGAAAGATGTGTAATGGCACGGAGAACAGATGTTTAGATTTTGGTCATGATCTGAGAGTGCATATCTCCACCAAGGGCTTTGTTTTTATATGTGCAACAGGATTACACAAAAACTGCTGGATGGATTTGGATGAAATTTTCACCAGAGGTGGTTCTTGGGCTAGAGAGGAACCCATAACATTTTGGTGATGATCTGAGAATGCATACCCCACCCAAGGTTCTTATCTTCTCACAGTGTGTTAGCAACAATACTCCAAAACTAATGGACAAACTTTGATGCAGTTTTCACCTCAAGTGGCTCTAGGCCTACACACAAACCCATTACATTTTGGAGGTGATGCATGAGAGACGGAAGAAGACTTAGCAAAGGTATGCACTCTCTGAGTGCTTTTCTAGTTTAGTAATGTTCTGTTTTATTTCCTTGTCTGTCCTTAGTTCATATCTCATTCTTATTTTGAAAGGTTTCTTTGTTGTTTTCCCTACCTGTAGTTTCTTCCCCTTATGTTATCATTTAGTCTTTGATTAAACAATATGGTGGCTCTAATGCATCTGCCCCACAACCGGGAGGTCGGGGTTCAAGTCCCAGCCAGGTCATGCCAAAGACCATATAAAAAAAAAGGAACTTACTGCCATTTAGCTTGGTGCTCAGCAAAAATGGAATGGAGGAGGGAAATGTGGGCAGCAGTGGCTCAGGAGGTAGAGTGGGTCATCCAGTAACCAGACGGTTGGCGGTTTGAATCCCACTTTCACTCAGCCATCCTGCTGTTGTGTTCCTGGGCAAGACACTTTACCCACCTTGCCTCCAGTGTCCATGACATTGGATTTGAATGTGTATAAATGTTCGGTAGTGGTCGGAGAGGCCATTGGCGCGGATTAGCAGCCAAAACATGTAGGTTTAGGGCGCTCGCGCACGCAGCGACCAGCAGCCGGTGGCTTGTCACCAGACTGCAAACCAAGTCTACCTACGGGTACAAATAAGTAACAAAAAAAAATGTTTTTGTCAGTCTACCCCAGGGCAGCTGTGGCTACCATAGAAGCTTACCATTATCAATGTCTGTCTGGAATGAATGAATAATGGACTCACTGTAAGCGCTTTGAGATTTCACTTGACGTGTAAATTAGTTAGTTAATTCTCTTCCACATCACATGGAACACCATGTGATGTATTGGGGTGGTGTCATGAGCTGGGTTGGACATCTCCAACCTCGTCCATGATTTGTGGCTGTAGTTTCTCTGGTCATTGTTTTCTTAATTATCAGCTGGCAGATTTTAGGAACCTCTGGGTCCTGGGCTTCCTGCCAGTCTGCAGCCACACCTCCTCCGCCGGAATCCACCAGCTGACTGTCATTTTTATTTGTCCATGCACACACACACACATTCATTCTTACTCATATTCGCTGACACGCACTCATGCACCGGATGCCGCCGCACACCTGCATCCACTTGCCACTCATTAGTACGTGGGGTATTTATGGGTGACAGTGTGAGCACTCAGTGTGGCAGCGTAAGTTTGATTGATGTCTTGGCTCACTCTTAGTTGGTTTCTCTCCTTTTGGACTATGATGGAGTTCTTGTTTCCAGAGCCCTGAAGCACTCCGACTCTCATGTAAGTCTTCCTCTTCATTTTGGTTTACGTTTCCAGTTTTCCCCCTGCAGCCAGTTTTTATTCAGGGGCGTGACGTAAGCTTCCTCCTCAGCCAATGGAGTTTGTAGCCTATCATCTTTATCATTTCCCATTTTGGACTGTATGCACTGGACACTTTGTATGTTTTTCTGTTTAATAAATACGTTCACTTCACCAGTGATTGGGCTCAAATCCTTTCACCTGTGCACTGTGGCGCACGTACATGACAGGCGGTGCCTGTCTCCACTTCTCTGACCCTAGGCCACACAGCTACTGTAAGCTACAGTGGGAGGTCAGACTTCTGATAGCTCTGTGTGTTAACTTTCCTTTCCCCATTCTATTATGCTGAGCACCAAGCTAGAATGCAGAAAGTACTCTTTTTATATGGTCTTTGGTATGACTCGGCTGGGGCGTGAACCCACAGTCTCCTGACTGTGGGGCGGATGATCTACCATTAGGCCACCACTCCGGCCACTTGACATGTAAAGCGCCATACAAATCTAATTATATGGCTATTATTATTATTATTATTATTATTATTATTATTATTAGTCTCCCAGCTGTCCTGTGTTTGTTATTTTTCAGTTCCCTTACAGCGGGAAAAATATTGTAAGTATTGGAGCATGTAAACATTTTTCTCATTAAACATATTTCTGATGGAGTCATTGACTTGAGATTTTCACCAGATATCAATAACAGCAAAAGTAATTCATACATACAAAGAAATCGAGGCAACTGTTTTCACAAAACAAGTCATAAAGTGGACTGACACAGGGAATAAGTATTGAACACATGACGAAAAAGAGGTGCAAAAAGGCATAGAAAGCTAAGAAACCAGCTGATAAACCTGCTGGCCTTCTACCGCTGCTGATTGGAGAGCATGCTCATCTACTGTCTGGGTGTGTGGTACGCCAGTTCCACAGCGAACAACACTAAGGCTGTGGAGAGGGTCATCAACACTGCCCAAAAAATTATCAGCAGCCCTCTGCCCTCCCTGGAAGACATCTCAAGATCCTCCTGTTTCAGAAAGATAAAGACCATCACAGGAGACCGCTCACATCCCGCCCACCCCCTTGTTTGACTTGCTTCCCTCTGGACGACGGTTCAGCTCAATCAGGTCCCACACCTCCAGACTGACAAACAGTTTCTTCCCCTGGGCCATCTGAACTGCAAACAGTCAAAGGCCCCACCCCCCTCCCTCTGAACGCTCACATGCACTGAACTGAGGATCCTTTTAATTATCACAAAAACACTCCTGTCTTTGCACTCCACACTTTCATGTATATTGACCCATCCGTGAAACCACTACTATTGTGGCTTATATTAATCATATATTCCATACCTACATATGTATAGACTTATTAGAGTGTTTAGTGATTACATATATGGAATGACCTAACGCCTATGAACAGGACAAGAGGTCTCAACCGCCAGCGAGGATCAAAGAGCAGACAGAGTCGCAGCGGTGGAGACCGGATCGATCTCCCTGACCACCCAGGGTCAGGTGGAGGAGACGGAGGACAATGGAGGGGGGATTATGTAATACGGGATGTCAGCTGTGATATGCAATGTCTTTTGTTGAGTGTGGGTATAAGTATGAAGGTCTGACTGCGTTCGACCTCTTATTCTGCTTCTGCACCGAGATGAGATGTTAGGGAGATGAAGCTGATATTAAACTTTGATTTATAAAGCCATATCACTTCTTCATTTCTAACTCCCTACACTGGTGACCAGACGTGAGGATGGAACAGAGACGTTCTCCCGCGATTAACTCATCAGAGGCGACCCAGACAAGCGCCGGCGCCCATGCAGACAGGGGAACGGATGGAAGACGTTCCCCCACGGCAGAAGCTACAGAGAGGGCCCAACCGAGCACCATCCCCAGCCCCGCCGTGAGAGCAGAAGAAAGGCGCTCTCACCCGGCGGACACATCAGGGACGGCCCACACAAGCGCCGTCACCGTCAAGCTGCCAGAATTCTGGCAAGAAGACCCGGGCTCGTGGTTCCAGCAAGCTGAGGCTCAGTTTGCACTGGCGGGCATAACGGCGGATGAGACGAAGTTCTACCACATCGTCGCCAAACTCGACGCTGCCACGTCAAGATGTGCGCGGAGCATAATCCAACAGCCACCCGCCCATGACAAATACAGGGAACTTAAGGCGACCATCGTCGAGAACTTCATCCCCTCAGCCGAGGAGAGAGCAGAGAAGATCCTGGCGATCTACGGCCACAGAGGATGCAGACCCAAGGCCCTCATGGAGGACATGCTGCAGCTCAAGGAAGAGGACAACGACAACTTCCTCTTTCAACACATCTTCCTCAGCACTCTGCCGCCACACATGAGAGGGACGCTGGTCAACATGCGGTGCAGCACCCAGCAAGGCTTCCGCGCGCTGGCCCGAGAAGCGCAGCGGCTCATCAACGCCTGCGGGGAACAGATGGCCACAGCAGCATCCGCAGATCTCAGCGCGGAAGCCCAGAGCAGCGGAGAACCACAGGCAACCGAGCAGAGCCCGCCCACCATGGCGGCAACACAACCAAGGCGCAGCAAGCGGAACGACATCTGCTATTACCACCACCGTTTCGCCGAGAGGGCATACAAATGTGTGCCCCCCTGCAAATTCAAAAAGTTTGGGAAACGCCAAAGCCGAGAACCGTTAACAGCCGCGGCTCTCGGCGAAAAAAATAAGCTACTTTATGTGACTGACGGACACACCGGGAGACAGTTCCTGATCGACACCGGAGCCCAGCTGAGTTTTATCACCCCTTCCCACACAGACCGGGCCATGGGTCCCCGGGGAAATGGAGCGATGGCAGCCAACGGCTCGATCATCGACACCTTCGGTGAAAGGAACCTGCCTCTTTGCATCCACGGCCGCAACTATAGATGGACATTTATTGTAGCGGCGGTGAGTTTTAACTTGTTGGGCGCTGACTTTTTGTGTGCACATGGGTTGTTAGTCGATCTAGCAAATAGGCGCTTGGTTAATGCACTGTCATTTGCTTCTGTCCCCTGCTCAGCTCGAGTTTCTCCACCACCCGTGCAGGCCAGCATCACAACAGCAGGAGATAAGTTTGACCAACTCCTCACCCAATTTCCAGCACTCACAGTTCCAAAATTTTCAGCGACAGTAGCGAAACACGGGGTTGAACACTTCATCCCCACAACAGGCCCACCCGTGTTCGCCAAAGCTCGGCGCTTAGACGCGACCAAGCTCGCCATAGCACGGGACGAGTTTGCCACCCTGGAAAAATTAGGCATTATTAGACGCTCGAAAAGCCCCTGGGCATCGCCACTCCACATGGTCCCGAAAACCGACGGTTCTTGGAGACCTTGCGGCGATTACCGCAGACTAAACAATGCGACAATGCACATAAACAATGCACATAAACAATGCGTGTGTGCGTGTGTGTGTTTTTTGTACTTTTTCACGTTTTTAGAAAATCCTCTGTGTTGTTTCTGCCCTGGAGCGTTTGTGGAATATATGGCAAAGAGCTCCCTGGTATCTACAACATGGATTTCCTCTCCTCTCTCGCACTGCTGCTATCTGTGCTGTGGCTCTTTGTCTCTGAGGTAAACGCGTTCGGCCCCATGGCGAGCAGAATAGCGGGCAGAATACAATATTCCAGGGACGTGTTGCTACGCTTTAACACAGCTGATGCAGCATCTCTGATTGAGCCCAAACTTCAACTGCCGGACTTTATTTTGAGAGACGGACACAGCGGTGAAAAGAGAAGCAGCAGGAGGAAGCGTGGAAGACGTGGAGGTGTGAAATTGCGCCTTAGGAGACGTCAGTTTGGTAACATTCCTCTTCCTTCAATCATTTTTGGGAATGCACAGTCTGTGAGAAACAAGGTGGAGGAAATTCAAGGCAATGTACGTTACCAGAAGGATTTTAAGAACTGCTGCGTCATGGCTTTCACTGAATCTTGGCTTACTGCGCATGATCGAGATGCAGACCTGTGGATTGACGGCTTTGGAGCCCCGCTGCACTCGGATCGACAGGAAGAGATAACTGGGAAGCGTCAGGGGGGCGGCGTATGTTTATACATTAATAAGCAGTACTGCACATCTGTCACGGTCAGAGAGCGCATCTGTACACCCGATGTGGAGTTGCTGTCTGTGTCACTACGCCCCTTTTATTTGCCTCGAGAGTTTCCCCAACTTTTCATCACAGTTGTGTACATTCATCCGAGGGCAGACGCTGACTCCGCCTCCAGCACCATCTCTGATGTGGTGCAGCGGCTGCAGTCAATTTCTCCAGAGGCGCCAAACTTCATTCTTGGGGATTTTAACCATGTTTCTTTAAAGAAGACACTTAAAAACTTTCATCAGTATGTCTCCTGCCCAACCAGGCGAAAAAAGACATTGGACCTGTGCTATGGATCCATAGAGAGGGCCTATAAATCACTCCCCCTTCCTCCTTTAGGATCATCAGATCACAACTGTGTTCATTTGCTGCCCACATATAAAACTGCTCTCAGAAGAGGCAAGGTGGAGATGAGAGACATTGATGTGTGGACAGAAGATTCAGAGCACAGCCTCCAGGAATGCTTTGACTGTACAGACTGGAAAATGTTCATAATGGCCTGCGGGGATGACTTGGACTCTCTGGCTGAGCTCACATGCTCATACATGGCTTACTGTCAAAATAAGATTGTTCCACGTAAACGTGTCAAAATATACCTCAACAACAAACCATGGGTTACTAAATCAGTTAAATCCTGCTTACAGAGGAAAGCTCTTGCCTTTAAACAGGGGTCTGTTTCTGAGCTACAGGTTGCCACTAAGGAGTTGAAGGCCGAAATTTTAAGAGCAAAACAGAATTATAAATCAGAGTTGGAAAGCAAGATGGCAGCAAATAAACTTGGTTCGGCCTGGGCCAGTATGAAAACTATTGCAGGCCTTCAGAGCACAGAGCGCAGTAATCGTGTGTTTTTAGATGGTTTTAGTTCAGACACAGAGCTGGCTAATGCTCTTAATTGTTTTTATGGTCGTTTTGACTCCTTTGATTTTAGCACAGAAATCCAAGATTTGAAACAGAAACTCAAAGACAATCAGCACTTTAATATTAAGATGCAGGATGTTAAAAGGGAGTTCCGCGCTGTAAAAGTGAACAAAAGTCAGGGCCCTGATAATATATGTGGGCGCCTGGTAAAGTCCTGTGCACATGAACTGAGTCCTATATTTCATTACATTTTCAACAAGTCCTTACAGACACAACATGTGCCTAAGATCTGGAAAGATGCCGTGGTTGTTCCTGTTCCAAAATCCAGCTGTCCTAAAACGGTAAATGACTTTAGACCAGTTGCTTTGACTTCAATTTTAATGAAAATTTTTGAAAAACTGGTCAGATGTGAGGTCCTAAGGCAGACTGAACATGCATTAGATCCTCTGCAGTTTGCCTATAGGCCTCACAGAGGATGCCACTGTCACTCTGTTTGACATGCTTTTCAAACATCTGGATTTTAATGGGACACACGCCAGGCTTTTATTTGTGGACTTTTCTTCTGCCTTTAATACAATCCAACCTCATATTTTAGTTGAAAGGCTCCTGCAACAATTTGATTTAAGCAATAATCTGGTGGGTTGGATTCTGGATTTCTTAACCAACAGGACGCAGAGAGTAAGGGTCAATGGCACATTGTCTGACCTAAAGTGCTCTTCTACTGGCTCTCCTCAGGGGTGTGTGTTGTCACCACTACTCTTCATCCTGTACACAAACATGTGTCGGAGCAGACATGACAACAGACACATTATAAAGTATGCTGATGACTCAGTCATTGTCAGTGTCCTCCAGGATGGTGAGAGTGGCCACGGCCCAGTAGTTGATGACTTTGTTCACTGGTGTGAGGATTCCTACCTGCAGCTGAATACAACAAAAACGAAAGATATGATTATTGACTTTAGGAGGAAAACTCCCAGGCACAAAGTCACCATACTAAAAGGCCAGACCACCGAATGTGTACAATCGTACAAATATCTTGGGACGATTATTGATAGTGGATTGAACTTTGAGGTGAACTGTGAAAGGGTGTGCAAAAAGGGTCAGCAAAATTTGCATTGTTTGAGGAAACTTGCACGCTTCCAAATTGACCGAACCATAATGACTATGTTTTATCGGGCTTTTATTGAATCTGTTTTATCCTTTTCTTTAATGTCATGGTTTGGTCAGATAAAACTGAAACAGAGGAAATCCTTGGATCAGGTAGTCAGATGGTCCAGTCGTTTGCTTGGTGAGTCACAGCTGAGCCTGACATCCCTGTACACCAGACAAGTACAGAGGATGGCCGACTCGATTTTAAATGATGACTCCCACCCTTTGCACTGCAACTTTCAACTTCTTCCCTCCAGACGGCGGTTTGCTGTCCCAAAAAGTAGAACCCAGCGCTACAAAAACAGCTTTGTCCCTGCTGCTGTCAAAGAGTTGTACAAGCTATAGAAATTATATTGTACGTATTTTATATTTACCTATTTTGTAAGATGTGTGTTTGTGTCTATGTTGAATGTAATTAGTGGCTTGTAAATATGGATGTCACCAACTGCAAAACAAATCTACCTACGGGTACAAATAAAGTAACCTGAACCTGAACCTGACAGCGCATGACTGCTACCCAATTCCTCACATCCAAGATTTTTCACTACATCTGGCGGGTGCGCGCATTTTTTCTAAAATAGACCTGGTCCGCGGCTATCACCAAGTCCCTTTTCGAGCGGAAGACATTCCTAAAATGGCTGTAATAACCCCTTTCGGTCTTTTTGAATTTTTGCGGATGCCGTTCGGCCTCAAAGGCGCTGCTCAAACCTTTCAGCGTATGATGGACACGGTATTACGCGACCTCCCCTTCGTGTTCGTCTACCTCGACGATATGCTGGTAGCCAGCCCGTCAGAGGAAGAACACGAACAACACCTCACTACAGTTTTTCAGAGACTAGAAGAGCACGGGTTAATAATCAACCCAGCCAAATGCAAATTCGGCGTGTCACAAATTGATTTTTTGGGACACGGAGTTTCACCGAAGGGGGCAGTCCCATTGCCAGACAAAGTCCGCGCGGTAAAAAATTTTCCACGACCACAAACGGTCAAATCGCTGCAAGAATTTTTGGGAATGGTGACTTTTTACAACCGTTTCCTCCCCCGCGCAGCTCAACTCATGCAGCCCCTGTATGCCGCGCTCAGAAAACAAAAGCCTTCCAACGCGGTCGAATGGACCCCGGAGCGCAAACACGCCTTCGCGGAAGTAAAAAGTGCTCTAGCGAATGCCACATTGTTGGTTCACCCCGATCCCTCGGCCTGCATAGCGTTCACCACAGACGCTTCAGACCTGGCCATAGGGGCAGTCGTGGAGCAACATGTTGGCGGAACCTGGCAACCTTTAGCATTTTTTAGCAAATCTTTAAACCAAACCGAGCGTAAATACAGCACTTTTGACAGGGAGCTGCTAGCGCTTCATTTATCCATCCGCCACTTCCAGTTCTGGTTAGAATTGCGGCGCTTCACGGCTTTTGTAGACCACAAACCGCTCACTTTTGCGATGGCTAAAATTTCAGAACCATGGTCAGGCAGGCAACAAAGACAGCTTGCTGCAATTTCAGAGTTCACCACAGACATTGGACACGTGGCAGGCAAACTTAACGTGGTAGCAGACTGCCTCTCTCGCGCTGTGACATCGCCAGAGCACAAGGAGACAGATCATACTACCTCAGCCGCAGAACTCTTTGCCAACGCGGACGCGTACGCGGCCCCATTTCACGTAGGGATAGATTACGCAGCCATGGCAGAGGAACAAAGCAGCGACGCGGACGTGCGCACGCTCCTGTCTGGACCAACAGGGTTAAGACTGGAGGAAAGGGGTTTACGTGACGGTGTACCCCCCCTAATCTGCGACGTTTCAACCGGCCGACCTCGCCCGGTAGTCCCAGCTGCATGGCGCCGCCGCATTTTCGACTCGGTTCACTCCCTCACGCACCCAGGGGTGCGCGCCTCGGTTAAAATGGTCGCAGAAAAGTTTATTTGGCCGGGCCTACGCAAAAATGTAAAGGAATGGGCAAAAACTTGCATGTCTTGTCAGCGCGCCAAAATACACAAACACACAAAAGCTCCTCTAGAGCCTTTTCGAATCCCATCCAGAAGGTTTGACAACGTTCATGTCGACCTCGTTGGACCACTACCTTCGTCTCAGGGTTTCACACACCTGTTAACGATGATAGACCGTAATACGCGCTGGCCTGAGGCGGTCCCTTTGGCGTCAACCATAGCTGCGGAAGTCGCTCGCGTTTTTTTAACAAACTGGGTGGCACGTTTCGGCGTCCCATCGGACATCACGTCCGATAGGGGGCCTCAATTTGTCTCAGAGCTTTGGTCAGCCATGGCCAGCAGCTTAGGGGCGACAATTCACCGCATCACCGCATATCACCCTCAGGCTAATGGGTTATGCGAGCGTTTTCACAGATCTTTAAAGGCCGCCCTCAGGGCCTCACTAACGGATACAGATTGGGTGAATAAACTTCCCTGGGTTTTATTAGGGTTGCGTTCTGTGCCTAAAGAGGATCTAGACGCCTCCCCAGCAGAATTAGTTTTTGCACAACCTCTCAGACTCCCAGGTGAGTTTTTGCACCGGACCGGACACTCTCCCCGGACCGGCACATCACTCTTTTCCACGGGTTTTTGTCCCCCAAGCTTTAAAAAACGCCGAGTTCGTTTTTGTTAGGCACGAAGCTTTAAAATCAACCCTCTGTCCACCATACGACGGACCATTCAGAGTGCTGGAACCTGGTGATAAGCATTTTGTGCTTGATTTAGGGGACAGAAAAGAAACAGTCAGCATTGACAGACTTAAACCTGCCTTCTTGTTGAGAGACGAACCTGCACAGGTGGCGAGAGCACCTCAGCGGGGTAGACCCCCCAAGAAGAAAAACTCAGCCCCCCTGCAGGGAACAAATAACCACTGTCCTCCCCAAGCTGCAGATTCCTTACAGGAGGGTCCCACCACGACGCCCGAACGGACCCACAGCAGATTCGGGAGAAGATTAAAACCCAGACGGCACAGGGACTAATACAAATTGACCAAGAGTTGTTAACTGTGTTATCAGATTGTGCTGTGACAGTTCTAAGGATGATTTGTGATATTACTATACTGTTGTTGTTACCACTGAATTCTCTACAGGAGCATGACTGCTGGAAAGATTTTTCCTCGTTTTCCCTGTCAAGAGGTTAACAGTATAATATGTCATAGAGATTATCTTAAACTGTAAACTTAATTTGATTGTCCTTTTCTTAGTCATTTGGGGGGGGGGGGCTGTGGCTTATCTTAATCATATATTCCATACCTACATATGTATAGACTTATTAGAGTGTTTAGTGATTACATATGTGGAATGACCTAACGCCTATGAACAGGACAAGAGGTCTCAACCGCCAGCGAGGATCAAAGAGCAGACAGAGTCGCAGTAGTGGAGACCGGATCGATCTCCCTGACCACCCAGGGTCAGGTGGAGGAGACGGAGGACAATGGAGGGGGGATTATGTAATACGGGATGTCAGCTTTGATATGCAATGTCTTTTGTTGAGTGTGGGTATAAGTATGAAGGTCTGACTGCGTTCGACCTCTTATTCTGCTTCTGCACCGAGATGAGATGTTAGGGAGATGAAGCTGATATTAAACTTTGATTTATAAAGCCATATCGCTTCTTCATTTCTAATTCCCTACAACTATGTATATTTTCCATAATGCTCGAGCCATTTTACTCAATTGTGTGTTCATTTGTGTGTTCTGCACTCTGCACTCTTATGTACATAGTTCCATCCGTGAAGCCACTACCATACCTGTGTATATTTCCAGAATTGAGGGCTATTTTTATTTCAGTCATGTACTAATTCGTGTGTTCTGTAACTCTGTTTTAATCTAATCCTTCTCTCCTACTTTATTGTGCATTAGCCTGCTGGAGCTCCCACAATTTCGTTGTACTGTACAACTTGTACAATGACAATAAAGCCTATTGTATTCTAAATCCATCAGAATTTAGGAAGCAATCTGATAGAAAAATTCCATATTATCTACATTATTATTGATATTAATAATGTATTATTATATTTGAGAAGTACCATACCTTTTCATTTGTCATGTTTAATGTTTATATAAGCATTCCATGTTGAATAAGTTCATATATTCTTGGCATGTTTCTGTGAGCAATTTCAGAGAGTTCAGACTGAAGATCAGTACAGGATCAGTACATGCATAAGGAATGATCTAAGCTACTCTTAATCTCTTTGACATGACCTGTTTTGGGTCACATGAATGCGCAGGAACTCTGTACAGATCAGTGGTAAAGATTAGGTATATAGACATTCTGTTAGTTTTATGGACCTCATGTGCATGTCTCCATGACCCCATGTCTCCAGAGTGTCTGTGACATTTCCCTGGATAAGCTTTGATTATCAGGACTGTCCCGTTCTGTCCCTTCCCTTATCCTCATCCTCCCTCTCCTTTCTCCTACCTATATATATCAGACCTAAAGAAATGAATCCTTTTGCTCTGCATTTGCTCCAATGGAATTTATAGAAAAAAATATCAACTGCTGTTGAAAATAAAGAGTATTCAGTTGGGGCATTCCTGGATCTTAAAAAAGCATTTTGATACAGTGGATCATAATTTATTATTAAAGAAGCTACAAAATTATGGTATTACGGGGGCAGCACTGTCCTGGTTATGTAGTTACTTAAAGAACAGATATCAGTATGTATGTGTTGGTAGCAAAAATTCACAGTTACTGAAGGTTACTTGTGGAGTCCCACAGGGTTCAGTTTTGGGGCCATTGTTATTCAATATGTATATAAATGATATATGCAAAGTTTCGGAAAAAAATGGATTTAACGTTGTTTGCCGATGACGCTAATTTTTTATGCAGTGGAAGCAATTTGGAACAACTTTTGGATACACTCGGAAAGGAATTAAGAAAGCTTAAACTGTGGTTTGATTCAAACAAATTAACACTCAATTTAAGTAAGACAAAATTTATTGTTTTTAACAACCATCACAACAACTCAGTATCTAAACTCAGTGTAAATGGTATAGAGATTGAAAGGGTATCCAAAACTAAATTTCTTGGAGTAATAAATGATAATAAACTGTGTTGGAAGTCACATATTAATTATATTATAGATAAAATATCTAAATCAATTGCAATACTACACAGAGTGAAATATTTGCTGAATCAACCCACACTATATACTTTGTATCATTCATTAATACTCCCTTACATGACATATCGTACTGAAGTATGGGGAAATACATATAAAACAAACATATATCCAATTTTATGCTTCAGGAGAGAGCTATTAGAATAATAAACAAAGCTGCATACAGAGAACCAACAAACCCACTTTTTCTTAAATTAAAAGCTCTCAAGCTGAAAGGTCTGGTTGACTTTAAAACTGCAGTAATAATGTTTAAAGTGAAGAATCTATCACTGCCCGCAAATATCCAAAAGTTGTTCCAAATAAGGGAGAAACAATATCATTTCAGAGGAACATGTATGTTTATTTCAAAAACCTTCAGTAAGAACTACCACCAAGCAACACTGTGTCTCAGTGTAAGGAGTCAGACTTGTGGAATGCTTTTGGACCTGAATTAAAATAATGCACAACGCTTGGACAATTTAAACAAAAACTAAAGGAAGAAATACTCCAAACATATATTCAAGATGACATGCAGGATTATCATATTCAGTCTGTGTTGTGTTGTTACTTAGATTTTGTCACGTTTTGTCTTAGCTTTGTTCTGAATTGTAATCTCTCTTGTTTTTCTTTTGAATTCTTGGATGGAACATGGGTGGGCAATATAAGCTGCGGCTTCAGCCATCACCCATTTCGGATAACTTATGTTGAACTGTATAATCAGAGGAGTTATTGTTTAATTTGGCCTTGTAAGATGTTTTTTTTTCTTTCCCCTTTGTTGTATTATTCTGTTCCTTTCTTTTAATCTTTACTTTTAATCTATCCGAAATAAATAAAGATTCATTCATTCATTCATTCATTCATTCAGGTGTGTCTGAATGCCATGCTTTGTAATCTCGCCCTCAAGATGGCCATTTGAGGTTAAATAAATGTACATAAATCCAACTTTCAGCCTGATTTTTTGAATAATTTAAGCTCAAAATTATTCTAGCACAATCCCATCCCCGCCATCTGTCCAAATTAATTTCAGCTGGTTACATCCTGGGCAGCGCGGTGGTGGAGTGGTTAGCACTGCGGCATCACAGCAACTCACCCTTGGCCGGGGGATCCTGGGTTCAATCCCAGCCCCCAACCAACAGTGATCTGTGTGGAGTTTGCATGTTCTCCCCGTGTCTGCGTGGGTTTATTCCGGGATTTCTCCGGTTTCCTCCCACATGCCAAAAACATGCAAGTTAGGTTAATTGGCATCAACTGGGGATTCTAAATTGTCCTTAGGTACAGTATGACTGTGAGAGTGAATGGTTGTCTGTCTCTCTGTGTTGGCTCTGCCATGGACTGGCGATCTGTCCAGGGTGTACCCTGCCTCTCGCCCAAAGATGCTGGGATAGGCTCCAGTCCCCCCTCGACCCGAAAAGATTAAGCGGAGAGAAGATGGATGAATGGATGGATGGTTAAATCCTGACTGATAGCCTTTAAAAAGGTCTGTGACTATCAGATTGTCACACCACAAAGAACTCATGATGGGTAGAAACAAAGAGCTTGCACTAGACCTTCGCAACCTTGTTGTTGCAAAGCATAATGATGGCATTGTTCCATTTAGCACTGTTGGAGCCATCATCCAGAAGTGGAAAGAACATCATTTTGCCATAAACCGGTCACAGCCAGGAGCTCCTCACAAGATTTTTGACCAAGGAGTCAAAAGAATTGTCAGAAGAGTTATCCAAGAGCCAAAGACCACTCGTGGAGCGCTCCAGAAAGACCTGGAATTAGCAGGTACTGCTGTTTCAAAGAAAACAATAAGTAATTTTCATGATCCTGAGCAAGGGTGAGCGCCATGCTCAGTTTCTTAGTTGTGTCATGTCATCTCTTGTATTTGTGTGTCTGTTTATCTTGTATTTGTGATGGTTCTTGGTTTTGTCATTATAGTCTTATCTATGTATTTATGTATTACCTTGTTTTCGTATTTATTTCCCCATGTTAGTTCTTCTGTTGTAGTCTCCGTAGTTATCAGTTTGTATCATTAGCTTTCCTCAGTTCTCCGTTAGTGTATTGTTCTTGTGATTGCTCCTGATTCTCTTTCGTCTCGTTTGGTGCTTTTACTTTGATAGTCTTTGTTTACTTCTGCCCTGCCTGTCAAGCCTGTTCACAGGCTTTGACAGCTGTCACCTGTTAGCTAATAATTTCCTCACTCATGCCACCCCCACCTGGACTCAGTTGCTCATTTATCGGTGCCTATTTAACCTGTGTAGCAATGCAGTTCATTGCAGTACCGTACTTCTTCCCTGATGCCAGTTGTGCCTCTCTGCCATTTCAGATATGAGTAATCCACCTGTTATTCTACTCATTGTTTGTTAATCTGCTCGACAATTTAAGTGTCTCTGTACCCGTACTTTTCCCCGTTATTCTGGTCCTTATGGGTAGTGTAGTGTTTTTGTGTATTTGTGTTTTTGTCATTAAATGTGCAAACCTACAGCCTGTGTTTGGTGCTCTCTATTCTGCCCTTGAAAAGGGTGATTCATGACAGTATTACATTCAACTGACATGGGATCCATGCCCGTTCACCTCACAATACTCCACTGCTGAAGAAAAAACATCTTGAAGCTCATTTAAAGTTTGCTGCACAACATTTGGGCAAGCCAGTCAAATACTGGGAGAATGCAGTCTGGTCAAAAGAGACCAAAATTGAACTTTTTGGATGACACAACACACAGCATGTTTGAAGGAGAAGTGTCACAACACATCAGCCAAAAACACCATACCAACAATGAAGTTTGGAGGTGGGAGCATCATGGTGTGGGGGTGGTTTTCAACACATGGTACAGGCAGACTTCATATAATTGAAGGAAAGATGAATGGACAAATGTATAGAGACACCCTTGATCAGAATCTTTTACCATCGACCAAGATGCTGAAGATGATATAACAGTGGAAATTTCAGCAAGACAACGATCCCAAACACACAGCCAAGGAAACTCTCACCTGGCTCCAGAGAAGGAAAATAAAGCTGCTAGTTTCTCAACCAGGTTCATTTTGACTTCTTAATATGCAGAAGTAGAGGGGGCGTGACTTAGGCTCTATTACTTCTTACCTCTCACTGGCACTTCCATAGTCACATATCAAAACAATTCCTCTGATAGGCTATTGTTATGTGGTACCCACATGAGGCACTTATAAATTAGACCAATTAGCAGCCACACATGAATATCAAGTGATGGACCTAGAATTTGACCAATTAACAACAATGTAATCTTTTTCATTGGCTCATGATAGGCCCTGATCTTTGTAGGCCTCTGGGCTTCAGTCTAGCCCGTTCATTAAGGCAGTCTTGAATTCGGGACAATGCACATCCCGTTTGGGGCAAACATATTTAGCCCAATAAATGGGATGTCCCGGCTAAAATGGAACGGTTGGCAACCCTAAGCTCACCTCATCCGGGAGGAGGTGATGGACATGCCACCTAGCGTCAGCTTAACTGTCGATCCTGTTTTTTGATTACTATTTTCTATAAATTCTGTTCACCTCCGCTGGAATCCTTGCTCATGTAGCAACGCTTGACCATATATTTCATTTTTAGACATTATTTAGCTTAATTAAATATTTATTTTCTCAAACCAGGATTCAAGGCTGCCAGCAGAAGCTAGCAGTTTAGCAACTCACTTTTTGTGCTTACTGTACTCCGAAGACCAGTTAAAAATCCTATCGACCACTGAAACCACACACCCCTGTCCACCAGTGATGCATCATGTCAGACAAGCGTTTATGGCTCAGGAGTAACTTCGGATCAGCCCAGTCAGCTCCTCAGCAGGAGCAAGCTCCATTTGTGGCTGCAGCAAGTACCACAAAAGGAGCTTGCTCTTTCTCCAGCTCTTGAGGTTGGCATCCTTGGTGCCTTGAGCGGAAAACCTCTTGCAATATTTCTTTCATTTGTTGGTGACCGAAAAAAAACATAAACAGTTTTACATAAACTCCCTTCTTCGTAGGATTGCTGGACTCACCCTTAGAGATAGGGTGATGAGCTCAGTCATCAGAGAGAGGCTCAGAGTAGAACCACTGCTCCTCCACATTGAAAGGAGCCAGTTGAGGTGGTTTGGGCATCTGATCAGGATGCCTCCTGGACGCCTCCTGTTTGAGGTGTTTCAGGCACGTCCCACTGGGAGGAAACCCCGGGGCAGACATAGGACATACTGGAGAGACTATGTCTCCCAGCTAGTCTGGGAATGCCTTGGTATTCCCCCCTGTAGACCTGGAGCAGGTGGCTAGGGAGAGGGAAGTCTGGGCTTCTGTGCTTGAACTGCTGTCTCCACGACCTCCGGAAAAGTGGTAGAAGATGGATGGTTGGATGGATGGATGGATGGGTGGATGGATGGATGGAGTTTTACATAAATTCTCCGCTCGCACCATTATCCCTGTGTTGGGGTGGTGGGAAAAAGCAACCCAAGGAGCTCCGTCAGTGCTTGTGGCGAGCCACAGTCTAACCCTCCATGGACCAGAGGGAGCCTCCTGCAAATCCAGTGCTTGCCAGCACCCTTCTTCCCCTGCTGTTCTGCCAGACACAACCCTTTTGGATCCCAGGGTCGACTTGACTTGTATTTAACTCAGGATACATCGGGGCTAACACCCCGCTGATATGAGCTAAAGGCTAGGAGGCGGTCTGCTAATGGCTAAGTGATGTAAGAGGGAGGATGGAGTTGAATGGGTCAGGGCTTTTTTTCAAAGTGGCAGGAATAAAACGAAGCATTTTTCAGAAAGGTTAGATAAATAAATTTGCTACAGTTATTAAATAATTAAAGAAAATGTGAACAAACTATGTCACAAACATTTCATCAAGACGTGTGAGCTGTTAAAATGTAGAAAAAAATGCAGTCAGTGACTCCTTTCAATTTTTAGTGTTATAATTTTACAAAGACAGCCAATAACCTGTATGGTCTGTTACATTAAGTGAATATCTTCAAAGGTACTGTACTCACTCACCAGGCCGTCACAGGAGCTCAGGGAAACACATACCATACACATATCATGACACACACACCTCCACGCTTATGTCCAAATTCTAATCATCAATTGATATAACAAGATAAGATAAGATAAGATAAGATAAGATAAGCCTTTATTAGTCCCACAATGGGGAAATTCCAGAAAACAATGGGGAAATTTCAATTCCAAATTGATCAGATAAACACGACTTTAGACTGGGGGAGGAAACTGATAAACGAAACACCAAGAACACGTATACTCCACACAGAGCAGCCCGTCTTGACCAGAAGGTTCAAACTGTCTAGCTGTGAGGTTCTGTTAGAAACCCATGCATCCCTGGGCCACTCTCCCCTATTAATAATCATGTTAAATGCTTAAAATTTAACTTGAAATTGTGTACAATTGAATGCATTTGAACATAAGTGGTGAAGTAGTTTAAGGGGGTCTTGAGTCAGCTCCACCTAACCTGACTGACATGTGCCATAGCAGATTGAATGTTTCAAAATAACCTCTTTAACATGCTGCATACTCAAGAGCAACTCGACCATACAAAGATATCAGTCTGTTAAACATCAGACCAGTAAACTAGTGCAGATTTGTCCTTAAATCCAACAACTTACCATACATTTGTCCAATCTGGTATTTTGTGCTGCCTGCAGAAAATATCCCATTACATTCCCGACACTGTGTAATCACGTTGGATTTACTCACAAATCTGATGCAAACCGTTGACTCAGTTTTTCGATTTTAATGTTTTTTGCTGCATGTTGGATTTTTTTTTTTTTTTTGCATTGCCACTTTGTAGGAGCACAGCCTAATCTAATCTGGGTTCTGCTGGCTTGTACCTTTGCCTGAGACATTAAGGAATTAAGGAGGAGATTAAGGTGTGTTGGGTAATCTATATGGATGTGTTGATTTGTAAGGTGGAAACAGGGATAAACACAAGTTTGTGCATCTGTGTGTAGATTTGAGGGTTACATAAGTTAGACTTGAGGAAATGAGCAGTTTCTTCAACAGCCAAGGTGTGTTTGTGACTGATGCACAGACACAAACATGCATGCACACTGTATACTCATCTACACAAACGTTAAGATGAACCCAGATGCTCGCTTGTACACACTGCCATCCCTTCACACTGTGATCTCCCTTGTCCGTTAAGATAAGTTGTCATTCCCTTTGTTAACATGGTGATTTATGTGTTAGCTGTAAGGGCTGCTTGGCGTCTGTGTGTGTGTGTGTGTGTGTGTGTGTGTGTGTGTGTGTGTGTGTGTGCGCGCGCGCACCCTCGGGGTAAAGCAACATGACAGCTGCGAAAGGGGTCAGAATCATCCATTTTTCCTGCTTTTTCTCCCAGTCCGTCCCCTCCTGTCCTGAGCAGCACAGGCCTCTCTTAAGTGCTGTCTCTTGATCTTGTGTTCAAAAATTAAAAGGTGCCGGGCATCGCTGAAAGGAACAGATGAGAGGTGTCGCTTCTTTAGCGCCATCTTTTCATTGGTACTGAGTAAGAAGAATATTTCTCAATCACACCTTCTTTTAAAGCTGGACAGGAAGGTGCCCGTGTTACCCTCATAGACTACATGAGGATGGATGAGGCACAACATGACCTCGCACTTTGGCTGTTGATGCCAAGCATGGCAGAGTGGTTTACTGGGTTCAGTGATTAGGGCTCAAGTTGAGTTATCATGTCATCCCAGTACCTATGAGGAAGTCCTCCGGGTGCTTCAGTTTTCCGCCTATGATGTCCTTGTAACCTGTCAAAGCCTTCTCTGCCTCTTGTCTGGCCAGCCCTGTGACTCTAAGCTGTATAAGTGCTCATGCCTCAGCTTAGACATCTTTGTTGTATGTTTTACAGGCATAAATGTGAATCTGAAGGTATGTCCTTCTCTATTGCCCTCTTGATTCTAAAGAGACACAATAAATTTGTCGTCATCAAAATTAAAGCTATTGATTGAGAATAAACACACAA
The DNA here is from genome assembly GCA_020510985.1 of Pholidichthys leucotaenia. NCBI lineage: Eukaryota > Metazoa > Chordata > Actinopteri > Cichliformes > Pholidichthyidae > Pholidichthys > Pholidichthys leucotaenia. Next base: position 289,234,013 of record CM035839.1, on the reverse strand, counting down.
GATCAGCGTGTACTGAGGTCAGTGATACAGATGAAGGAATACTTCTGTTTTATTCAGTTTCTTTATTTAACTTTATATTTCTTTGTATTTGTCACTCAAGTTCTGTAATATAGTTATGCTGAATCATGCTGATCCATGTGATGTTTCACTGTACTCATATTCTGGCTTCAGAGACAAGAAGACCATTTGATATGTTCTTTTCTGATTAAGTATGTTTAAGTCAAGAAAACCTTGTGACTCACAGTGTGAAGATAGAGACCTGATGAGCTGTCATGTGTCATATGATGTGTATGACATGTGCATAAAAGGATGTCAGACCTGAAGATCTTTGCACATTGTCTTAATACTGCTGTGTGTGATATGCCACTGTGCCTTCTTTGCTGGCCGCAAAGAATAAATGCATTCTTGTTTGTTCACTGGTTCTCTCATTTGAGTTATTTGTTCCAAAGTTGTCATAGCCAGGAGTGGCACTGGGGTTAAGCTCCCAGTGCTCATAAAATGCTCCTTACGGCGTGCGTCTCGAAAAGCCTCTGACAACTAAGTCCAACTCCTAGCCTGCCCGTGTGGTTTAGTCTCTAAGCCCGGCGGAACTGCTTTTACTAATAGGAGAAGGGGTGAGGGCGGATCTCTGGCGCCTTAAAACCAGATGCTTCGGGTAGATGGTGGCTCGTCAACCTGGGAATGTAGCCCATCTAGGGGAAGGTAAACCCTGATTTCAAACCTCCGCTGCCTTGCGGCACACCCGGTCACAGGAAAGGCTTCGGGAGTCAACCCTGAGGAAAAATCCGGAGTCGGAGCCCCTAAGGCAGTTCTCTGTTGTGCTCAACATTGTTCTGGCAGCTCCTGCGACAGCGCTGGTGCCAAACTATAGCAGCTCTGCTGTTCCTTTGGATTCATCAGTGACGTGGAGAGGGGGGACATGCTGCATGGGTAACATCTTGTCCTCCATATCTCCCTGCCCAGGCTTGAATCCTACCAACGCCCAACGCTGGAAGGTAGAACACCGGTGCGCATCGGCCTGTTCAACCACAGGCGGTGCTGTTCCAGCAGAGTAGATGTTTAGGATTCTCTTCCATGGTCATCATAGACCGACGGAGGCCGACAACCTCATCATGAAATTCAATATTTTTCTTTTGAGTTTACAGAGATATTTAAACAGTGCAAGAACCTTTTCAGTCTCAAATAATGAGCACTGTCTAAATTCAATAATTTTTCTTACATTTTGGTCCTTCGATTACTGCCAATACCCCTTTACCGGCGTTGATAGACAAGATTTGTTCTTGCTCATTTTTCTTACAACAGGATAATTCCTGATATTTATAAACAGTAAAAACAACCTAACACCAAACTAAATTATCACAGTAATCAAAACCTATAAATGACCTTGTTCAAGTGTTTCAAGAAACAATATAAGTATTTGGTCTCATCTCAAGTTGGCTCAATGTTGCCATTTGCCAGGTGACTGGTTAACACTGTTGCCTCGCCGCAGGAGGGTCTGTGCTTGAGCCTGTATATTAAACCCAGGTCGAGCTAATCTTTGCAGAGTTTGCACGTTACCCCCATGCTGTGTAGGCTTTCACCAGACGTTCTGGTTTCCTATGACAATACAAAGACATTGCTCACGGCAGCACCTTGCACAGCAGTGGCTTCTCTGGTTTTAGATCAACAGTGTCACTATGAGAAACATAATTTAGTTCTACAGTGAATGCCAATTAATTTTCTTTTAATTAATGGCACATCTGTGGGAAATACATATATATAGTACTCTCTATCTTCCCAGAGGGAGAAAAATTGTGATTTTATCATTTCTTGTTTTCAGTAAAACAAATCAAAATAAACTGATATTTTGAGGACTCTCCCATGTAATGTCTTGGACTGTATTTTTGCTGCATCCAAATATGCCATCAAATATGCCATTAAATTAAGAGCCTCAAGCAAATCTTCTCTTGATGCCTCTGAAGGTCACACCATATATGCAGTGCCAGCAAACAGAATTAATGCCAGTGGTAGCAGTGGTTTTATGGGAAGGTGAAGACCTACAGCAAACAACAATTATCTCCACATCCTGCTAATGCCCGGATTCTGGGACTGATTTAATAGGTAAGGGCTGGCAGCATTCAAAAATAAAGTAGCATTGGAGACACGGACACGTGTCATCATCTTTTGCCCAACTGTTACTCGCTGTTTTGCACATTAAACTTATTTCAGTAAAACTGTTCAAAACATCTAAACTCCAACATAACACAAAAGAGCCTCATTACACCTGCTTGCTTTCTTTTGGTTTTATGTCCTGATATATTCATTCACTCTTAGGCAACTGTAACAGGTGGGCATGGGGGTGGGTGTCTCTGCAGGGCAAGAGAGGGAGAGAAGGGGGAGAAATGGCAGCATGATGGATTGATGAAGGGCACCACTGATGCCAGCATCTCTGACAAGGAGAGGCAGCTGAAACAGACTGTCCCCTCCCCTTTATTTGTGCATCTATGTGTGCACCGCTACATTGCTTTGGCAGGGATGGCACAACCATCTGCCTGGTCAGGGCAGTGGGGGGGTGGGGGGGAGATGGGCCGAGATAAACGGGTGATTGAGTGTTTGAGGCTGCCTGTAAGTGAATGGACTGCTGGCACTGGCAGGGACACACAAACCCACAGTCAGCTGAGTGAACATTAAGCTCTAGTTGACCTGCTTGGGAGCAGACAGGTCCACGTGTTGGTTTAGGTCTTAGTCTATGTAACATATGTGTAGTTTTCCTTGAATATGTGAACATTTTGTCCCTAAACCTGGAAGGTCTAATAGTGTAAATATGGATTTATCACTTGAATAAGGGCTCTTTCTAGTTTTGGGGGGCCTTATCAAGATTGTGTTTTGTTTTTTGGGTTTTTTTTTTATGGAGGGGGGGTATTTTTTCATTGGGGATGAGTTCAACCCTTAAAAATGAAAAAAAAAAAAAAAAATCTCATCCTAACAAAAACATTAAAAAGTTAAACTAGATAAATAGCAAAAAAAAAAATAAACCATTACATAAATTTAGCCAGTATCTATATGAATAATGCAAATGCACAAGAAAAAATGTTGCAAGTTTAAGAGAAAAAAGGAGAAAGGGAAGCTGAAGGTAATTTTAATTCTTCCCGAAAAAGTGTAGAATGTGAACGTGTACCTTGGGAGTGCTTCAGTGGCTGAGGAGGCTTGCATACTTTGCTTTAAAGGCAGAAACTTCTCCTTGCCTATAGCAGTGTGCGTGCATGTGTGTGTGCACTCTCAGCCTCTGTTGCTTTAAAGGGTCTGTCGTGTGGTGAATAATGTTCCCTCTGTGAGACAGCGACACGGTAACATCTGCTGTCCCTGCACCAAAACTGAGTCCCAACATCTGACACCTTGCCACAGTTTGTACTTCAGAGACTCTGTATATGCGGCGTGTGTGTGTGTGGAGTGTCTCACACACAGTGTGCGTGGGTGCTCTTGAATTCAGTTTTAATTTTTACTAATAAAAAAAGTATGCAGGAGTAATTTGGTCAAAGTAATATTTTAATTTCCTCCACAGAAGTCCTTGACATTGGCTTTACTTATCAGTTAAAAGGTGTTTTTAGTGGGAAAAAAATCAGTTTCTTCATATAATGAGTCTATTGTTTGCTTAAATATGTTGTTACTCTTTCAAAAATTAAATCATATTTGACCTGAATGGAAATGACAGAATTCTATCATATTCTTTATGATTGAATTTGACTTTTTTTCTGAATTAAGCCCAATAACATAAATTGAGGTTGCTTTACCATCTGCATGTGTTATTCACAAAGAAATATGCAACAAATAAATAAATAGGATGCAGCCACCCCCCCCCCCCCCCCCACACACACACACAACCTGAAAAGGATTAAGCGGAAGAAGATGGATGGATGGATAAATAAATAAAAATTTGGACTGCGTTATTTGATTACTCTAAACATCACAATTTAACCTGATGATTATGCCTTCAGACTGTACCAGGCAAACACCACAGAGGAGAGGCCAAGTCCCTGAGAAGCTCCTCACTGTGAGATGACAGTGGTCATCACTGCTCCACTGTGTCATCTGTGTCGGGGCCTAATCACTGCCCGTGTTTCCTCACAGTCTGAAGACAGGCCTGTCTTGTGAGGTTAATTTGTCTTTTGCACTTCTCTGATAAAACAAAGAGTTTAGAAGCATAGAATAAAGTGTTGACTAGCTAAAAAAAAAAAAAAAAACACCATTTGAGTTGTTAGTAAGACCAGAAATAAACTGCTTTGACTGTTGTTTTTTTCACTTGTATGACTGAGTACTTTAAGAGCACTTCCATTTTACCTAATTTCAAAAGATGAGTCTGAGAATTTGAAAATATGCAAAAGGGAAAAAGTGTCATGTGCTCTCTGTGTGCTCTGCCATAGCGCACGGGGAGAGCGAAGGAAGGATGGATTTACGCGCCGGATTTCACCAAACACACATTTATTGACAAACAGTTCAAAGTAAAGACTTACAAGAACGGAGTTATGTGCACAAAATGGCTGACACAAAATGGCCAGCCGGCAGACCACTGTGTACTGTGGCCACAGAAAAATAATATTGTACAACTGCGCTCGGGAGAGCGAGGAAGACTCAAGGAGGTTCAGCTGACTCAGGGAAAAGAAAACTGGGCAACAGCTCAGTGCAGCAAAAATACTGCACAGGGAATTGCTAGACAATTTACTCACGAGTAGGTACCGTCCAAGTAGTCCAGATCTCCCATCTAGCACAAGTCATGAATCCTTCGGGACTGACGGTCACACGACGGAGAATGAGAGTGTGACTTGTATAAAGACCCAGCGGCTTTTGTCTAGTGAAGAGCTGCTTAAATACAAACGCCTCTGGCCACACAAATTGGGCACAACTGAGCAAGGTGCAAGAACGATAATTACCGGGGCTGGGAACAGCAGGTGGAATTAAGGAGAGCAAGGGGGCGTGGTTGGACCGACAGACTGTCAGCAGCGTGGGATCACAGAAGATCACAGAAGCTGACTAACAGCTGCCGGTCAGGCAGTGGCCATGGCAGTAGAACAGGTACAGAAACACACAAAAAATGCACATAAACAGTGAAACCAAACCCACAGAGAGATCAAGCCAAGCTGGGAGGAAAGCCAAGCTGGCTCGGCTCATGATAAAAAGAGCACTCAAATCATTTTGTAGTTCCATTTATATTTATTTTTTTTGGTATACATGTTGCCACTGTTATTGATAAATGATGAAAGAACCTCACATACCTGACGCTTCTGCATATCAGGGGTCCTAATAGAAATCTGAACATAAAATGGATCGGAAAAAAATAAGTCCCCTCCACAGAAATGGAGCCCCTCATTTGAGTCGAAGCTTCTGTATGAAAAGGAAGTCAGCCTGATCAGAAATGTAGAAGTTATAGTGGTGACAGCAGAAAAGACCCCCTTCCCCTTCAAAATAAATAAATAAATAAATGGAACTCCACATTAGATGTGTCGAAAAATCAAATGAGTCCAAGGTATTGATGAGTTAAAGTTTCTGTATAAATTTGAAGTCAACCTGACCAGAACTGTAGAAGCTAGAGTGGCGACAACATAAAATGCCAAACGAGTGAATGAACAGAAGAACAAACGAGTGAATGAACGAAAGACGGACGGACGGACGAGACAAAAACAGTAAACCCCTGCAACTTCATTGGTGTTGTATCATTTTCTCTTGTCTCTTGTCATGACATTGTTGAATATCAAACAGCACAAATCATGTTCAAAGCAAAAAATAATCTATACAGAAATTTTTTTTAGTATCAGGAACGTGGGGGTTATAAGTTAAGGGGAAAATTTAACCTTAACATGCAGTGTTTCCATTCAAGTAGAAGAAATTTTTATTTATCTGTTTGTAATATAGGTGATACACATTAACTTAATTTCTTCCTATTGTTAGGAAATTGTAGTATTTTTTTACTGTATGTACAAAGCATGTACATATGTGTGTGTATAATGTGAATGCACATGGGTATATGTGTATAAAAGTTATAATCTATATGTAGAAGTTTGAAATGATGGTGTGTGTTTGTTTTTGTGTAAATACATGCGTTCTGTTAGTGTATGCACATATGTGTAGGTGTGTATTTGTCGCAGTAGAGGTGAATAGTTAACGGACATGGAAGCTTTAACTGTTCTGATGTATAGAGTCAGGGATGAGGGGTGAGAGCAAATCAGTTTTACTTCTCACTCCTTTTTGAATCTTTTGTGCTTTTTTGTTATTTGTTTACTGTTGTACTTGGTATAATTATTATTTCTTCCCTTTTCTCTCTCCTCGCTGTGTAAAAAGAGAACAGATTCTTGTTTTGATTGTGTTTCTGTGTAATATTTGAAATATTCAAAATGAATTCAATCAAAATCTAAACCAAATGTTGTCTTTTGTCATGTTTGCTTGCCTGTTGCAGCTGATTTGCAAAAAAAAAAAAAAAAAAAAAAAAAAGACAAGCACATGAGCTGGAAACAAAGCTGTACCAGGAAGAGAAAGAGCGCCAATCTTTTCATCATCATTACAGCAGTTAAATGTAGACCAAAGAGAGAAGAGCTTAGCATGTAGACTGCACTGAATGCTTCTGTGTCTGAGTGGCTGACAGGACTGATGTTTGATGTAACACTGACAACTCACTTAACAGAGACACTGGGAGAGAGCAGGGCACAAACGAAATGACTGTTCTGCCGCCCAGCCCCCCACCCCCATCCCATCCCTGATTGGGACACACGGGGAGGGGGACGTTGAGAAGTGAGAGCAACTGTATCTGGTGTAATCACACTTGTCTGTCTGCAGGCTATTGACTGACTAACAGAGACACACTGTGTGTGTGTGTGTGTGTGTGTGTGTGTGTGTGTGTGTGTGTGTGTGTGTGTGTGTGCGCGCACTGCTGTAGACAAAAACTTAATGACAGTTCTTCACTATTAACTGCACTTGATATGAGTAATTTTAGAGCTTTTATTAAATTTCTTGATGAAGAAAAATGCACACTATTGTAACAGTAATTTTGTCTTCGATGTTTCTCCTCACTTTTGCGTTAACAGATTGCCCAGTGTACAGCATCTGTAACAAGGCAGTGTCTCATCTTTTGCTGCCCCACTCTAAATTCATTTCTGTAGACTTTCTAGGCATCCCTCCCCCTTTGTCCAGTGTCGCTCACTTATCTCTATCGTCACTGCTTCCTTCCCTCCCTTCTCTTCCTACCTGCCAGCTGCTCGACGGGGCCTCCTGGCTCTTACAGTTTGCCCTCAAACAAAAAGAAGGATGGAAGCACAGAAGAAAAAAGAAAAGGGGGAACAAATGACAGCTATGAACTCCTTTGTTCAATGAACATCTCTACCTCCATTACCTTGATCCAGTCTCTCTCTCTCTCCCTCCCATCCCTGAGGGAGTCCTCGCTGTCTCTGGTGTCTAACGGTCATTCAGTCTCTACGTTGCACAGCTTAAACTACAATGGATTTCTAACACAAGGGCAAATACAGGAGCAGTTCTGACTTCTTTGGTCTTTGTTTGACCAGCAGTATAAAAGATTCTTTAAGGTTATAGTTTTTACATGATTATCTCTTTTCAGTTTTCAGGAACCCATAGCAGTCAAAACATGGTGCTTGTCATGGTTAGGTGATTCAGAGCAGACCCAAAAACTGCTGGGTGGAGTTTAGGACTGACTTCATGCTGACTGGATAAAATTCAGCATCACAGCTATAGCGCAAAACACAAGGAAATGAAACCTATCAAATTTGACCACAAAACGATAATAGTGAAGTTCTAGGGTCCTATGACGACCAACTGTGCATTTTTGTGCCACACGTCCTGCCTTGTACCAGTGCTTTTGTGAGTTTCTGTCAGTGCATTGTGTGTTTTTTATGCTTTGTGTCATGCCATCTAATTACCAGAAGTCAGTGTGCCGGCGTTGCGCTTGGAGGAGTGAAAGAGGTGTGGCATCGCACAATCTCATGCACATCGAAATTTTTTGTCATTTTACGACAATGTGCTTTTGATCAGGAAAAAGGAGGTCTAGGTCTATTGTCAGAAGTGCATTGTCAGTGCTATTTTAACAGCTTGTTTTGAAATTACACAGCTCCTACTGACAGGAGCACACAAGGAAACAGCATGAGCTGGGATTTTCAGTTATTTTAATTGGCAGTTGTAACAATTGTAATCTAATCACCCATAATTTTTAATAGTTTTTAAATAGATTAAATATTCAATAATTTGAATAGTTTTATTCCAGCCACATTTTCATTTTAATCATAGACTTATTAAGATAAGATAAAATAAGATAAGATAAGCCTTTGTTAGTCTCACAATAGGGAAATTCTAGGATTACAGCAGCAAAGGGATAGCAGCACTCAGAGCAGTGATAAAATAAGATAATAAGAATTGGTTAGTCAAAGCAGTAAATGAATATACCTATGTACACAGATATACTGTATACACAGTGCAGGAGCATTGCAGCTAGATGGAATAAACAGTATTACGGTTTGTTAAATTACCCTGCAGAATATAAATATGTACCCAGACAGTATATTTCGTATTTGAATCAACAGTGTTGTTGCCACCCTCAGTAATGATTGTTATTGTCCTAGTTGTGTATTGGAGGGGACGATCTCTACTGTGCACAGTTGCTACGTTTAGTATGTTTAGTTTGACCTCTACAAACAACCCTGGTTAGGTTTTAAAGTCTGACAGCTGTAGGTAGGAAGGACCTGCGGAACCTCTCTGCCGTGCACCTAGGATGGCACAGCCTACGCTAAATGAGCTCTTCAGTGCGTTTGGCGTGTCCTGTATGGGGTGGGACTCGGACTCCAGCAGAGATGACAGCTTAGCCACAATCCTCCTCTCTCCTATCTCCTCCACTGGGTCGAGGTGTCACCCCAGAACAGAGCTAGCTTTTTTGATCAGCCTGTTCAGTCTCTTCCTGTTGGCTGCCATGATGCCACTGAACCAGCAGACCACTCCAAATGTGATGGCTGATGCCGCCACCAAATTGTAGAAGGTCTTCAGGAGTGCCCCTTGAACTCCAAAAGACCTGAGTCTCCTCAGGAGGAACAGCCTGTGCTGCCCCTTCTTGTAGAGAGCGTTGGTGTTGCGTGACCAGTCCAGTTTATTGTTCAGGTGAACACCCAGGTACTTGTAAGATGTCATGATCTCAATGTCTGTTCCCTGGATGTTTACTGGTGCTGTGGGGGGTTGTCCTTGCCTGCAGCAGTCCACCACCAGTTCCTTAGTTTTCCTCGCATTGATCTGGAGGCAGTCCTGTTGGCACCAGTCCACGAAGTCCTGGATAAATCCTCTGTTCTCCGCATCATCCCCATCAGAGGTGAGGCAGACAGCCGCAGAGTTGTCAGAGAACTTCTGTAGATGGCAATGTGGTGTGTTGTGTGAAAAGTCAGCAGTGTAGAGGGTGAACAGGAAGGGAACCAGAACTGTTCCCTGGGGAGCCCCCGTACTGCAGAAGATGGTGTCAGACACACAGTCCTGAGTTCTCGCAAACTGTGATTGGTTTGTGAGGTAGTCCAGGATCCACGATGACAGGTGCTGGTCCACCCCTGCGCACAGCAGCTTGTCCTTCAGGATCACTGGTTGAATGGTGTTGAAAGCACTGACGAAATCAAAGAACATGATCCTCACGGTGCTCCCAGACTTCTCCAGGTGGGACAGAGAATGATGTAGGAGGAAGATCACTGCGTCCTCCATCCCAATGCCATGCTAGTAGGCAAACTGAAGTAGACCTATTTGGTATTAATGTGCTTATTTTTTAGGAGAAAGAATAAATGAATGAACAGGGAGTATGCACATTTTACTTTTCACCACAGCCTGTAACTTCTAGGAGAGGCACAGAGATAAGAGGTGCATCTGTCTCCGCTGGTGCGGCCTCTGTGATTGGGTCTGGACTATATTCAATTCAATTCATTTCAACTTTATTTATATAGCGCCATTTCACAACAACAGTCATATGTAGGGGAAACCCCTTTCAAATGTAGGGGAAACCCCCACAATTGCAAAAAGACTCCAGCAATCACACGATTCCCTGTGAGCAAGTGTTTGGCAACAGTGGAGAGGAAAAACTTCCTTTTAACAGGAAGAAACCTCTAGCAGAACCAGGCTCAGGGAGGGGCAGCCATCTGCTGCGACTGGCTGGGGGGTGAGGGGATAGAGAAGATGAAATGAACAGACATGTAGAAAGAAAACATTAAAGGAGTGAAGCCCAGTACATTATTAGAGGTCCCCCGGCTGTCTAAATCTATTAGCAGCATAACTAATGGAGGGTTCAGAGACAAATGATTCCTCCCTAATTGTAGGCTATATCGAAAAGGAAGGTTTTAACCCTATTCTTAAAAACAGAGATTGAGTCTGACTACTGAATCCAGATTGGTAACTGGTTCCACAGAAAGGAGCTTGATAACTGAAAGCTCTGCCTCCCATTGTACTTTTGGAGATTCTAGGTATTATAAGTAATCTAGCATTTTGGGAGCATAATGCTCTGTTAGGATGATAGGGTAGTATCAGATCTTTTAAATAAAAAGGGGCCTGATTGTTAAGAGCTTTGTAAGTGAGAAAAAGGATTTTAAACTTAATTCTGAACTCTATGGGAAGCCAATGAAGGGAGGCCAGAACCGGAGAGATATGATCTCTCTTTCAAGTACCTGTTAAAACTCTTGCAGCAGCATTTTGGATCAACTGAAGACTTTTTAAAGATATTTTAAGACAACCTGATAATAACGAGTTACAATAATCTAATCTCGAGCTAACAAAAGTGTGGATCAATTTCTCGGCATCACTCTGAGACAAGATGCTCCTAATCTTGGCAATATTATGCAAATGATAGAAGGCAGTCTTAGAAACAAATTTAATATGTGAATTGCAAAACAGATCTTGATCAAAAATAACTCCAAGGTTCCTCACAGAACTAGTAAGAGAAAGAGTAACCGCATCCAAACTAAAAGTTTAGTTTGGAAAGGTATTTCTAAGGTTTTTTTGGACCGACAAAAATGACTTGAGTCTTATCTGAATTTAATAGCAGGAAATTACAAGTCATCCAAGCTTTGATTTCCTTAAGACAGACTTCTAACTTGGCTACTTGATTACTATCATCTGGCTTCATTGACAGGTATAATTGTGTGTCATCTGCATAACAATGAAAATGTATACTTTCTAATTGACGAGTCTTCCGTTTTAAACTACGTGTTTCTGTGTTGAACTAAGGGGTTAGAAATCTCTGATTGGACTTTTTCTTTTTTAAAGGGGCCACCATGTCTAGAGTCTGATGCAGAGAAGCTGTAACACTATCTACCATGCTATCAATTACAGAAGGAGCAAGCTCTCCATAGCTTATTTAAGATAAGCCTTTATTAGTCCCACAATGGGGAAATTCCAGGATTGCAACAGCACAGGGATAGCAACACTCAGAGCAACAATCAGAAGGCAAGAGAAAAAAAGAAACAAGAGCAGCAAGTATACATATATATATATATATATATATATACACTGACTCACCGGCCACTTTATTAGGTACACCTGTCCAACTGCTCGTTAACACTTAATTTCTAATCAGCCAATCACATGGCGGCAACTCAGTGCATTTAGGCATGTAGACATGGTCAAGACAATCTCCTGCAGTTCAAACCGAGCATCAGTATGGGGAAGAAAGGTGATTTGAGTGACTTTGAACGTGGCATGGTTGTTGGTGCCAGAAGGGCTGGTCTGAGTATTTCAGAAACTGCTGATCTACTGGGATTTTCACGCACAACCATCTCTAAGGTTTACAGAGAATGGTCCGAAAAAGAAAAAATATCCAGTGAGCGGCAGTTCTGTGGGCGGAAATGCCTTGTTGATGCCAGAGGTCAGAGGAGAATGGCCAGACTGGTTCGAGCTGATAGAAAGGCAACAGTGACTCAAATAACCACCCGTTACAACCAAGGTAGGCAGAAGAGCATCTCTGAATGCACAGTACGTCGAACTTTGAGGCAGATGGGCTACAGCAGCAGAAGACCACGCCGGGTGCCACTCCTTTCAGCTAAGAACAGGAAACTGAGGCTACAATTTGCACAAGCTCATCGAAATTGGACAATAGAAGATTGGAAAAACGTTGCCTGGTCTGATGAGTCTCGATTTCTGCTGCGACATTCGGATGGTAGGGTCAGAATTTGGCGTCAACAACATGAAAGCATGGATCCATCCTGCCTTGTATCAATGGTTCAGGCTGGTGGTGGTGGTGTAATGGTGTGGGGAATATTTTCTTGGCACTCTTTGGGCCCCTTGGTACCAATTGAGCATCGTTGCAACGCTACAGCCTACCTCAGTATTGTTGCTGACCATGTCCATCCCTTTATGACCACAATGTACCCAACTTCTGATGGCTACTTTCAGCAGGATAATGCGCCATGTCATAAAGCTGGAATCATCTCAGACTGGTTTCTTGAACATGACAATGAGTTCACTGTACTCAAATGGCCTCCACAGTCACCAGATCTCAATCCAATAGAGCATCTTTGGGATGTGGTGGAACGGGAGATTCGCATCATGGATGTGCAGCCGACAAATCTGCGCCAACTGTGTGATGCCATCATGTCAATATGGACCAAACTGTCTGAGGAATGCTTCCAGCACCTTGTTGAATCTATGCCACGAGGAATTGAGCCAGTTCTGAAGGCAAAAGGGGGTCCAACCCGTTACTAGCATGGTGTACCTAATAAAGTGGCCGGTGAGTGTATATATCAGTATACAGTATACAGCAAGTATACATATATATATATATATATATATATATATATATATATATATATATATATATATATATATATATATATACAGTATATACAGTATATATATATATATATATATATATATATATATATATATATATATATATATATATATATATATATATATATATATATATATATACTGTATATATATATATATATATATATATATATAGACACAGTGCGGAGCATTGTAGCTGGATGGAATAAATATATGAGTATATAAACACACAGTGCAAAGCATTGTAGCTAGATGGAGTAAATATGTAGATATATAAACACACACAGTAAGGAGCATTGTAGCTAGATGGAATAAATATGTAAATATATAAACACACACAGTGCGGAGCATTGTAGCTAGATGGAATAATATGTAGATATATAAACACACAGTGTGGAGCATTGTAGCTAGATGGAATAAATATGTAAATATATAAACACACACAGTGCAGAGCATTGTTGCTAGATGGGATGAAACATCACAACCGTCTACTTAGTTATCCTACATGGTATGATTATGTACCCATACATATTCTCACCCTCCATAGCGACCGGTATTTTCCTAGTTGTATGCCGGAGGGGACCATTGTATAAGTCTATTGCGTCTTTTGCATTCAAAACTATTAGGCTGTCACGTCTTTTTTCTATCTCTGCGAGCAGCCCTGCTTAGGTTGTACAGTCTGACAGCCGTTGGTAGGAAGGACCTGCGAAACCTCTCGGTTGTGCACCTAGGATGATGTAGTCTGCTGCTAAATGAGCTCCTCAGTGCATTCAGTATGTCCTGCATAGGGTGGAACTCGGACTCCAGCAGAGATGACAGTTTAGCCACCGTCCTTCTCTCTCCTATCTCCTCCACTGGGTCAAGGCGCTGCCCCAGGACAGAGCTAGCTTTCTTGATCAGTTTGTTCAGTCTCTTCCTATCGGCTGCCGTAATGCCACTGCCCCAGCAGACCACTCCAAAAGTGATGGCTGATGCCACCACCGTGTCATAGAATGTCTTCAGCAGCGCCCCTTGTACACCAAAAGACCTGAGTCTCCTCAGTAGGAACAGCCTGCGCTGTCCCTTCTTGTAGAGTGCGTCAGTATTGTGTGACCAGTCTAGTTTATTGTTCAGATGAACACCCAGGTACTTATAGGATGTCACCATCTCAATGTCTGTTCCCTGTATATTTACTGGTGCTGTGAGGGGTTGTCCTTGCCTGCGGCAGTCCACCACCAGCTCCTTAGTTTTCCTCGCGTTGATCTGGAGGCAGTTCCGATGGCACCAGTCCACAAAGTCCTGGATAAGCCCTTTGTACTCAGCTTCATCTCCATTGGAGATGAGGCCAACGATCGCAGACTCATCAGAGAACTTCTGTAGATGGCAGTGTGTTGTGTTGTGTGAGAAGTCCGCAGTATAAAGGGTGAACAGGAAGAGAGCCAAAACCGTTCCCTGGGGGGCCCCCGTGCTACCGATGATCGTGTCGGACACACAGTCGCCTTGATCTTCCTCAGCTCCGTCCTCACCTGGGTCTTAGTAAGGGTCAGGTTGGGGGGCTGTGTGTTGGGAGTGGTGGGGGGGTGTTGGTGGAGTGGGGAGTGGGCAGCAGGACTTGATGTCTTTAGAGGCAGCAGTGGTTGTTGTGCAGTCAGAGGGGAGGGTGGTTGGTCAAACCTATTGAAAAACAGATTCAGATTGTTCGCCCAATCCCTGCCCCCCGTGGCCTGGGGGGGAGGTATTCTGGAGCCCAGAGATGGTTTTAAGGTTTCTCCAGACCCCGCTGATGTCGCTCTGTTGCAGCTTGTTCTCCATCTTCTTCCTGAAGCTGTCCTTGCCTTCTCTGATCTTTCTCCTCAGCTCCCTCTGTACGGACTTCAGCATCTCCCTGTTCCCCGACCTGAAGATCCTCTTCTTCTCTCTCAGAAGTGTTTTTATCTCAGGGTTGATCCAGGGTTTTCCGTTGTGTTGACACATGGCATAGAGGAGACAATCTGCATAAATTTGGTAACAACATCATCTGAAAGATATCTGCTGTAGTAATATTTTTCTTTAGGAATCAAATAGTCAGAAATAGTAAAATCAAAGGTTAACAGACAATGGTCTGACAGTACAGGGTTATGATGAGACACTACTAGATTTTCTATTTCTATGCCATATGTCAGAACAAGGTCCAATGTGTGGTGGAGATAATGGGTAGAATTTTCTACTTTCTGAGAAAACCCCATCAAGTCTAATATTGAATTAAATGCCATATTAAGACAGTCACTATCAACATCTACATGCATATTAAAATCCCCTACTATAATTATTCTCTCTGATTTCAGCACTAAATCAGCTAAGATTTAGTGATAAAACTGAGACACCACCGGAGTGGTGGCTCAGTTGGTAGAGCATCCGCCCCACACCCGGGAGGCAGGGGTTCAAATCCTGGCCGGGTCATGCCGAAGACCATATAAAAGTGGAACTTCCTGCCGTCCAGCTTGGTGCTCAGCAATAATGGAATGGAGGAGGGAAATTTGTGGCGGCGCCTTGCATGGCAGCGGCCCTCTGATTCTACACTTGGGGTGTGTGTGATTAACACAGTAGATAGGTAAAACACAATCTCGTTCTACTGTACATGATTGGTTGTACAGTTGAATGACAATAAAGGGTGATTTAATTTAAAGATTTCGGCAAATTCGGATAAAAACTCTGAGTAGGCTGAGGGAGGACAATAAACTATTGCAAAGAAAATTGGGTTTAACCTAAAATTTCTAACATGCCCAATACTAAGGACCAGGCCCTCAAAGGAATTAAAATGTGTTTTTTGCTTTACATTAACCAGTAATTTAGAATGGTTAATTGTTGCTACTCCTCCTCCATGACCAAAACTTCTGGGATTTTGATAGTTTAAATAACAAGAGGGAGTTGATTCATTTAAACCAACATAATCCTCTTGCCCTACCCAAGTCTCTGTAAAGGATATTAAATCAATCTGATGATCAATTAACAGATCATGGACTAGTAGAGACTTGGGAGTTAGAGATCTAATATTTAACAAACCACATTTAATTTTTAAATTATGAGGAGGAAGGGATATCAAATCATTAAATTTAGAGACTTGATGTTTAATTTGAGTTTTACCAATTTTTTGTTTAATCATTTTGGGATGCTTATACCTTATATTTTTATTAACTTTGGAGGGAGCAGACAATGATTCTCTGAATGGGGAAGACAGGGGCTAAGTTGAGGGGTCGCGGATGAAGAGGAGCTGCAGAGAGGCATGTATTTATCAAGTTATGTTGTATTTGTCTTGGGTTATAATATTTTGGGTAACGGGAGACAGACACAATCTCTATGGGGTTATGAATTAAAGACTGATCTAAACGGTGAGAATTATTTGGATTAATAGGATTAATATGAGAAGTGGAAGCAAAAAAGGGCTGGCTGGCAGACCCAGGTACTTCGGGGTGAGTTAACATACCAGCTTTTATATGGTATGGACAGATCAGTGGTTTGGTGCCTGCAGGCACCAGTTATCACCTACACCCTCTCTTGTCCCCCAAATAAGAAGGGAGAGCAATGGCTGGAGGAGGAAGGATGGAACTGTCAGTCTGAAGATTTTAAACTACAAACCTCTCTGTTGTCACAAAATGTTATTCTGTCCACATGTAATCTGTAGTGTCTGTGTCCTCCTCAATCATCTCCTTCGATTGAGCTGTGTGTGGGTAATGAAAAATGCACACTCAACTGTTGTTTTTCTGTTAAATGTGTTAATCTGTGGACAATTAAATAAAAACAATCTACCTCCATCCATCCATCCATCCATCCATCCATTTTCTACTGCTTTTCCGGAGGTCCGGGTCGCGGAGGCAGCAGTTCAAGCAGAGAAGCCCAGACTTCCCTCTCCCCAGCCACCTGCTCCAGCTCTTCAGAGGGGATACCAAGGCGTTCCCAGACCAGCTGGGAGACATAGTCTCTCCACCGAGTCCTGGGTCTGCCCCGGGGTCTCCTCCCAGTGGGATGTGCCTGAAACACC
Organism: Pholidichthys leucotaenia; assembly: GCA_020510985.1. Classification (NCBI taxonomy): domain Eukaryota; kingdom Metazoa; phylum Chordata; class Actinopteri; order Cichliformes; family Pholidichthyidae; genus Pholidichthys; species Pholidichthys leucotaenia. Next base: position 289,217,242 of record CM035839.1, on the reverse strand, counting down.
TCAAGTGGGAGGCGTCCAGGAGGCATCCTAATCAGATGCCCATACCACCTCAACTGACTCCTTTCAATGTGGAGGAGCAGCGGTTCTACTCTGAGCCTCTCCCGGATGACTGAGCTCCTCACCCTATCTCTGAGGGTGAGTCCAGCAATCCTACGGAGAAAGCTCATTTCAGCCGCTTGTATCCACAATCTCGTTCTTTCGGTCATTACCCAAAGCTCGTGACCATAGGTGAGAGTAGGAACGTAGATTGACTGGTAAATCGACAGCTTTGCCTTAGAACTAAGCTCCCTCTTCACCACAACAGACCGGTACAACGTCCGCATCACTGCAGATGCTGCTCCAATCCGCCTGTCGATCTCTCGCTCCATTTTCCCCTCACTCGTGAACAAAACCCCAAGATACTTAAACTCCTCCACTTGGGGCAGGAGCCTGTCCCCAACCCGGAGAGGACAATCCACCTTTTTCCGGCTGAGGACCATGGACTCGGACTTGGAGGTGCTGATTCTCATCCCAGCCGCTTCACACTCAGTGGCAAACCGTCCCAGCAAGAGCTGTAGGTCATTGCTGGATGAAGCCAACAGGACAACATCATCTGCAAACAACAGAGATGAGATCCTGTGGTCACCAAGCATGACACCCTTCATTCCCTGGCTGCGCCTAGAAATCCTGTCCATAAAAATTATGAACAGGATCGGTGACAAAGGGCAGCCCTGGCGGAGTCCAACTCTTCACTGGGAATGACTCCGACCGAGTGTTGGCAATACGAACCAAACTCTCACAACGGTCGTACAGAGACCGAATAGCTCGTAACAACAAGCCCGATACCCCATACTCCCGAAGCACCCCCCACAAAAATCCACGAGGGACGCGGTCAAATGCCTTCTCCAAGTCCACAAAACACATGTAAACTGGTTGGGCAAACTCCCACGAACCCTCAAGAATTCTTGAGAGGGTAAAGAGCTGGTCCGATGTGCCACGGCCAGGACGAAAACCACATTGCTCCTCCTGAATCCGAGGTTCGAAAAACAATCTACCTATACCCTATAATATGTTTATTTCAAATCATTTGAAGAAACAGCAGCATCTCTCTCTGCACAGAGAAAAAAAAAATGGTGCGTGGGTTGATGAAAATATCTACCGGGATTGTCTTCTTTTCCTGAAGTTTCAAACTTATTCTTATTTGGGTGTTGCATCCGTGTTGCATCCATGTGGTCTACATTAAACAATTCAGCTCGATTGTTCAGCCCAGTTGTTTATCATCTCTTCTCCATTTGTCCTCTCTAAAATAACTACCTGGGAATCAACTGTTATTAAATCCTAGCTTAATGTTCAACAGCATTACTATCATGTGCATTTTTGCTCATGAACATGCCCTTTGGCCACCACAAAACCCATCTTAAACAAGCCATCATGACAACAGTTCACTTCAGCTAATGTGCCTCTGCGCATTAAAGGAATGGGCCAGAACATCTGAATAATTAGACCAGCCTCTATGCACTTTTTGCCCAGCATACAAATTGTTTTCCCCGACATCCTAACAACAAAATGGACTGGGCAACACCCACAAACACACTCTGCACATCTGACAACTAATGAGTGAATAAAATGTCATAATATGGACCTTAATGTTTAAAAAATTATAATATAATGATGTCATGATTGTGGAGGGTCTGAAGGATGGTTTGGCATATGTAGCCACGCAGCAGGAGGGAACGAGCATTTACAGTGGAGCACCATGGCACAAAACACTGGCTGCTACCACTGTCGCTCGCTGGGATGAACTCACACAGGCAGCTGTGATCGTGAAGAGGAATGGCCAGATAGATTGTATGTACTGTAAATGAACAGTATACAGTGGAGTGAAAAAGTGTTTGCCCCCTTCCTGGTTTCTCATTTTTGTATGTTTGTCACACTTAAATGTTTCAGATCATCAAACAAATTTAAATATTAGACAAAGATAACACAAGTAAACACAAAATGCAGTTTATAAATGAAGGTGTTTATTATTAAGGGGAAAAAAAATTCAAACCTATATGGCCCTGTGTGAAAAAGTGATCGCCCCCTAAACCTAATAACTGGTTGGGCCACCCTTAGCAGCAACAACTGCAATCAAGCGTTTGCGGTAACTGGCAATTAGTCTCTTACAGCGCTGTGGAGGAATTTTGGCCCACTCATCTTTGCAGAATTGTTGTAATTCAGCCACACTGGAGGGTTTTCAAGCATGAACCACCTTTTTAAGGTCATGCCGCAGCATCTCAATCGAATTCAGGTAAGGACTTTGACTAGGCCACTCCAAAGTCTTCATTTTGTTTTTCATCAGCCATTCAGAGGTGGACTTGCTGGTGTGTTTTGGATCATTGTCCTGCTGCGGAACCCAAGTGTGCTTCAGCTTGAGGTCACGAACAGACAGCAGGACATTCTCCATCAGGATTTTTTGGTAGACAGCAGAATTCATGGTTCCATTTACCACAGCATGTCTTCCAGGCCCTTAAGCAGCAAAACAGCCCCAGACCATCACACTACCACCACCATATTTTACTGTTGGTATGATGTTCCTTTTCCTAAATGCTGTGTTACTTTTACACCGAATGTAATGGGATACACACCTTCCAAAAAGTTCAGCTTTTGTCTCATCAGTCCTCAGAGTATTTTCCCAAAAGTTTTGTGGAACATCAAGATGTTTTCTGGCAAAGCTGAGACAAGCCTTTGTGTTCTTTTTGCTCAGCAGTGGTTTTTGTCTTGGAACTCTGCCATGCAGGCCATTTTTGACCAGTCTCTTTCTTATGGTGGAGTCATGAACACTGACCTTAATTGAAGCAAGTGAGGCCTTCAATTCTTTGGATGTTGTTGTGGGGTCTTTTGTGACCCCACAAAACAGCTCTGTTTATAAGCAGTCCTGTGACCATTGTATGTTTACTAAACAAATTATTGTTTAGTAAACATACACGGCTTGTAGTGGCTTGTACAAACAAGCCACTGTTTGTACTCATTTGAAAATAAACATCAAGACTATCAAGGCATTGTTTCCAATGTGTAAACAGAAGTACCACAAAAATTCCTAAAATGCATGTACCAAAGGAATTGTACCATACAGTCGTCACTGAGCTCTTAGTGTCATGAATTGCTGCCTCTCCAAGGCAGCAGAGATGAGACAGATTCTTGCGCAGGTTACACCCAAGGCAAATTTGTTAAACAAGTCCCAAAAATAGTGGAGACACACAAAAATGCAAGACACGAATAAAGTTACAGAGCATGAACGAGACGTGATCAGAGAATCCAAGGCAAAACGTGGAGGAGAAAAAAACCACGGCGTAATGTGGCAGAGCTTAATGATAGGAGAAACCACGGCATAACGTGGCAGTGACAAATAATAATCCAGCAATGAGTGAACAGTGAAGAGAAGACTAAGCACACAGACAGACAGACAGATTGCGTCCTCGCTCAGGATGCACCTGAGCGAGGACGCAAGGGGAGTAATCAGGAAACAGAAAACAGCTGAGTGTCGTGAGAGGGGGTGTGTCAGGCTGGCAGCTGACAGGCAATGCCCACACAAAGTGCAGTCCCAAAGGGAGTTACCTGACATCCACCAGCCAGAGAACGGGATGCACAAACACAGGGCCAAACTAGAAATAATAACAAATAATACATGGTAAGGCAAGGCATAATAGAAACCCATAAGACTGAGCCTGGGAGAACCCCGGCTCAATATAAAATGCACAATACATAGATAAATAAGACACACAGAGGAAAGTCACGGAACCGAGCCTGAAAGACAAACCAGCTCGGTTCATGACAGAGCCCCCCTCTCAATGGGTGGATTCCAGACACCGAACATACCATCAAAAGAAAAAAGAAAAAAAACCTGCCCCCCCCCCCCCCAGCAGGAACAATGACCATCAACCCAGGGCTGGAGGTAGGGGGGACCAGGTCAGGAGGGAACCAAAAACAACCCCGCTCAGGGCCCGCAACAGAGAAACACAACAATTAACCCTCCCCAAGTCCAGAGGCGTGGAGACTCGGGAGGCCACCCAGAGTCCCAGGCCAAGTAGATGGCCCGACGGATAGTATCCAGTGGCCTGTCGAAGGAAATGGGCCACCCGACCCAGAGACTCATTCTTTCGAGCGGCCGGCAAGTGCTGTTGAGCCACCAGGACCGGAGGGGTGAAGCAGGAGGCGGTTTACCCACCTGGAGGCTCACTGGTGGGTGGCTGGACAGGAGGAGGGGAACCCCAACGATGTCTGGCAGAGGAAAGGAGGGGACCGTGATAGTGTCCGGCAGGGAAGAGGAGAGGGCCACGATGGTGTCCAGCAGGGAAGAAGAGAGTGGAACCATGACAGTGTCTGTAGGTGAGGAAAGAGGAACCACGACGGTGTCTAGCAGTGAAGAAAGAGGAACCACAAAGGCGTCTGGCAGTGGAGAGGCGGCCTCAGCATCCTCAAGCTGGCCGGTGGCACCCTCGGTGGTCCCAGCTTGGGACATGACAGCACCCTTGGTGGTCCCAGCTTGGGACATGGCAGCACCCTCGATGGTCCCAGCTTGGGACATGGCGGCACTCTTGGTGGACCCCGACCGAGCCAGTGTTGCACCCACAGCGGGCCCCGGCCAGGCCAATGCTATAGCCACGGAGAACCAGCCAACCCGTGCAAGCACCAGACCCAGAAGGCAGTTTACTAAAGGGACCCTGGGCGAAGACAAGGAAGGCGGGTCCATGATGACCTCGATGGGGGGAGCTGGACTCACAACGTCGTCGGGTGGTGAGACCGGATCCACGGAGACCCCAGGCAATGGAACTTCTCTGGTGACACCAGGAAGATGCTCAGGAATAACAGGAGAAGAGAGGTGGTTAGGGTCGCCGGCAGCAGCGGAACCTGGCGAAGTGAGTTCAGGTGCAGCTGAGGGCTGCACCCAACCCTCCTCACCAAGAGCCAGACAAGATCTCTTTAACACAGACATGAGAAAAACAAAAGAAATTACTTGCCTGAGCTCGAGCTCCACCACCGTCCAGAACTCCACTGATTCTGGCGATGACATCCCAGGCCCAGCCTCCAGGAGGTCCAGCTCTTGCTCCCACTCTGCTGCGGTAGTCTCCGCAGCAGACCCCTGGCAGTGGCTCCAATGCTGGGGACTCTTCCGGCATGGTTGCTGGGGAACAGCTCCGTGCTGGCTTCGGAGCGGAATCCTCTGGGGCCACCGACGATTCCACCATCCGACGGCTCTGTTCATGGACCGACAGACACTCAGGGATAGGTGGGGGAGACACGGAGAGCACAGAAAAAGAGTTAACATATGCAACTGGAGGAGAAAGCCCAGCGGACTGCTTTAACGGGGCTTCTCTCCCGGGAGACAGGCAAGGCTTGTCATTATAAGATTGAATAGAATGAAAAAAGACTTGCCTGTCATCCCGATCTTTGATGTTGGCAGCTGCAGTTGAAAGGCAGTCATCCCTCTCAGTGTCAATGGCTATTTTGACCCCTTCAAAGGATAGCGGAGGAGCCAGTTCCAACGATGCAGAAGTGGGCGTTCCTGGGAAAACCCTGAGGAACCTCTCAGCTGCAGAAGGGAAAATGGCTGCCAACAAAGAGGAGGGCTTCCTCCGGTGTTTGAACGCAGGATGACTCTGTTTGCGGGAAGCTGGAGCTGGTTTAGTCGGGGCAGGAATGGGCGTAGAACTCTGGCGCGGAGCAGGACAAACGGAGCCCCAGGAGTGCCCTCCCTTTGGTGCGAGCCCGGTCTTCCTTGGTGATTTCCTCACACTTTTGCCATACTCCAGTCACAGCACTGCCACCAGGGTTATCCGTTCAACCCCATCAGCGTGCTCTGAGAGCTGAGGGCATCGCCGAGCTGCTTCCTCTGCTAGATCCAAGTACCACAGCATGTCTTCAGGAGTGGAGAATGTGCGTGTCGAAGAGATTAACCTGTCTATTTCCATGAGGGCCTGGCAGCACTCCCAACCCAGATGCAGAGGATAGCCGCGGTTTCCTGGTGTGTCCATTGTAGCTCCAAGACAGGTGAGTGAAAAACCAGTTCGAAAAAGAAAAAATAATGCCCGGGTGTAACCCGCTGAATCCTTTCTGGCTGGATTATTCTGTCATGAATTGCTGTCTCTCCGAGGCAGCAGAGATGAGACAGATTCACGCGCAGGTTACACCCAAGGCAGATTTATTAAACAAGTCCCAAAAATAGTGGAGACATACAAAAATGCAAGACACGAATAAACTTACACAGCACAAACGAGATGTGATCAGAGAATCCACGGTGAAATGTGGAGGAGAAAAAACCACGGTGTAATGTGGCAGAGCTTAATGATAGGAGAAACCACGGCGTAATGTGGCAACGACAGATATTAATCCAGCAATGAATGAACAGTGAAGAGCAGATTAAATACACAGACAGATAGTACAGTAATTGGATGCACCTGAGCGAGGACGCAAGGGGAGTAATCAGGAAGCAGAAGACAGCTGAGTGTCATGAGAGGGGGTGTGTCAGGCTGGCAGCTGACAGACAATGCCCACACAAAGTGCAGGCCCAAAGGGTGCTACCTGACATCCACCAGCCAGAGAACAGGATACACAAACACAGGGCCAAACTAGAAATAATAACAAATAATGCATGGTAAGGCAAGGCATAAAAGAAACCCATAAGACTGAGCCTGAGAGAACCCTGGCTCAGTATAAAATGTACAATACACAGATAAATAAGACACACAGAGGAAGCCATGGAACTGAGCCTGAAGGACAAACTGGCTTGGTTCATGACACTTGGGGTAATTTTGGTTGGCCGGCCACTCCTGGGAAGGTTCACCACTGTTCCATGTTTTTGCCATTTATGGATAATGGCTCTCACTGTGGTTTGCTGGAGTCTCAAAGCTTTAGAAATGGCTTTATAACCTTTTCCAAACTGATTGATCTCAGTTACTTTGTTTCTTCTTTGTTCCTGAATTTCTTTGGATCACAGCATGATGTCGAGCTTTTGAGGATCTTTTGGTCTACTTCACTTTGCCAGGTAGGTCCAGTTTAAGTGATTTCTTGATTGAGAACAGGTGTGGTAGTAATCAGGTCTGTGTGTGGCTACAGAAATTGAACTCAGCTTTTCAAAGATGTGATAAACCAATTAATTTATGTTTTAATGGGGGGGGGGGGTCACTTTTTCACACATGTAGATTTGGATTTTTTAAATTTTTTTTTACCCTTAATAATAAACACCTTCATTTAAAAACTGCATTTTGTGTTTATTTGTGTTATCTTTGTCTAATATTTAAATTTGTTTGATGATCTGAAACATTGAAGTGTGACAAACATGCAAAAAAATGAGAAATCAGGAAGGGGGCAAACACTTGTTCACACTGCTGTATGTGTCCACACTTGCATCGGGGTAGCATGAACACAGCAGCGAGGTAAGGCACAGGACCGGTGGCTTGAGCTGTCCCTAGCCAAAGAGTGGACACACACAGTTGGCCAGTCAGGGACAACGAGTCCCCACTGGCGTTGCTCGTGCATCTATCCTGTGTAATCAATTTCTTCCCAATTATTAAACAACAAGCGCAGCAAGTTGGTCACATGCACTCCATTTTACATTTACTTCCGTGCATAATCATTTCTTTATGATTTCAGTGTATTTTAAATGTATTTTACTTCACTGTGCTGCATCGTGGTTGAACCTGTCAGACGATTAGATCATGAACAAATCCTCCTGAGACTGATCGTTCCTACTCTCACAATGGAGACACGACTTGTTCTTCAACTGTTTTTGCCCTTGGAACACCAATATTAAGCAAACTGTTATAATAATTCAGCAAATTGTTTTCAGTCACAGAGAATCTCAGAACTTTAATAATTTATTACAGCCTCTGTCTTTGTGTATTCAAAACATTTTTATCACAAAACATGCATTAGTTTTTTTTAAGAAATATTTTGCCCTTAAAAGGTGCATATAAAAATTATGTTGACAAAATGTTTATCTGTCTGTCTGTCTGTCTATTTGTCTAGCTATCTCTCTGAGAGATCCTCTTATTAAGCTCTTGCCCTCAGAGACATTAATGATACAAGAGGAACTAATTTTGAATTTGACACCAAGGATTACTGGCCTTTAGCTTTACAAAATACCTCCTTCATCAATTATTAAAAGGACGAATCCAATATGGGAAGGCAGGCCACAGCAACAGGCCGACAGTCAGCCTGAATGAAAGACGACTGGCATGTCAATAGAGTGATAATAAAGGCTAACACAGTGGAAGTTAGAGAGCTTTTTGGTTTTATATGCAGCTCAATCCATTTATAGATACTAGTGAGAAAATTGTGATGCTTATTGGCAATTTCGCTTACAAGGAAAGCAGTCAGAAATTTTATTTTGTGTTTTTCCATGGCAGGGTATATCAATTAAATTACTTTAAATGTCTATCTTTCAGTGGGATCTAACGTAAACTTTCTTTGAGTGTCACTCTCTTCACAATTACTGTCTGATGTTGAGGGACAGTCACGCATGTTCCTGTTTCAGCAGCGCAGCCCTAATCACCAGCAAGTCAAAGTTGGGACACAGAAGCTTATTTATGCACATTTAAGTAGCAACATGACATCACATACCATAGACACAACAGTAATCCAGAGATGTACATCCCTTATTTTCATGTTAGGGACCTAAAAGAAAGCATGCTTCTAAAATGAGATCAAATGTCCAACAAAGCTTGAAATCTATTCTGGAGCTCAATTACAGATCATGTACTCAATTACATGAACTTTTTCTGCTCATCAGCCGCTGTGGTTAGTGAAATTCTAAAGTTACTAGCAAGTAAGCTGACTGGTGAGATACAAGTAAAGAATTAATTTCACAATGCCTTTTAATCAGGGGTGTAAGAGATCACATATTCTTGTTTCTTGTTTCAGTCTGTGGCTCTTGGTATAAGATAAGATAAGATAAGCCTTTATTAGTCCCACAATGGGGAAATTCCAGGATTGCAACAGCACAGGGATAGCAACACTCAGAGCAATAATTTAGAAGATAAGAAAATAACAGCAGTGAATATACATACTGTATGTACACATAAATATATAAATATATATACACACAGTGCAGAGCATTGTAGCTAGATGGAATGAAACAGCATAACCGTCTATTTAGTTACCCTACATGGTATGAATATGTTGTGGAGAGCGTGAAAAGATGAGGCTGAGTTTATTTCTCATTGCAGGTTTATTCACGTATCTCCAACATCCTCCAAACAAGAAAAGAGACACATCCTCCCACATCTGTCCTTTTTATATCCCGGACATCAAAGTACAGACTCACATTGTCTTTAAATCCCAAGACACAATACATCATCCTCCAGGTCTTCTTCCCTCCACCTAAAACCACTGGTGGTCAGGAAATCCCTCAAGGCCATCTCCAAAGATCACATTTCACGTGCTCCTGTTATCCCCAGGAGACCCAGACCTATTGTTCATTCTGAGACGTGAAGCAAGAGTAATATACAGTACATATGCAGCCTAAGCAACTCACATATGTGTCCCACATGACCCCCCAAACGTCTAAGATGAAACAATACAACACAGTCTGCATATCATGATAAAATCACAAACATCAGTCCACGTGCTGTTTGGGCTTCAATCGTCTTCCGAACTTGCTGTAAGTGGGCTTTACCACTCCCGCGTCGCCATCCTGCTGTGGATCTGCTATCTGAGGAAGAGAACTGTTAGTCAATCCCTGTGGGAGCTCTGGGGAATGCTCCCTAGGAGGTCTGCCGCGTCGAGGAGCCCTCGCCAACTTCACAGCTTCGTCAGCCATCACAAAAGCGGGTTTGAGTCTGTCTACGCCAATCATTTCCCTTCTGCCCCCCAAATCTAGCAAAAAGTGCTTATCACCTGTTTCCAGCACTCTAAATGGGCCATCATAAAGTGGTTGCAAGGTTGGGCGATGAGCATCATGTCTGACAAAAACAAACTCCGCATTTTTTAAAGCCTTAGGTACAAAAACGCGCGGAAAACTGTGATGAACGGGGCCAGGAAGCGTGCTCGCTCCCGTGTCGCTCAGTAACCGCTGAGCAGGGAGGCACCCTGGCACAGGATTATCTGGAAGAAACTCCCCGGGCAGCCGGAGTGGCTGCGCAAAAACCAATTCAGCTGGGGAGGCTTTTAAGTCCTCTTTAGGTGCAGAACGCAACCCCAATAAAACCCATGGTAGCCTGTTTACCCAATTTGCATCCGTAAGCGACGCTCTGAGGGCTGCTTTCAATGACCTATGGAAACGTTCGCATAAACCATTAGCCTGGGGGTGGTACGCGGTAGTGCTGTGGATCGTTACCCCCAGGCTGCGGGCCATTGCTGACCAAAGCTCGGAAACAAATTGAGGACCTCTGCCGGACGTAATATCCGACGGAACTCCAAAACGCGCTACCCAAGCCGTTAAAAACGCGCACGCTACCTCCTCGGCTGTGGTTGATGCCAGTGGGACCACTTCAGGCCAACGCGTGGTGCGGTCCACCATTGTCAAAAGATGTGTGCACCCCTGTGACGGCGGGAGTGGGCCTACGAGGTCGACATGCATATGATCGAACCTCTTAGCCAGGATGTGAAATGGCTCCAAGGGGGCTTTAGTGTGTTTGTGTATTTTGGCTCGCTGGCAAGCCATGCAGGCTCTTGCACACTCATTAACGTGCTTGCGCAGGCTCAGCCATACAAATTTCTCTCCCACCATTTTGACCGATGCGCGCACTCCCGGGTGCGCCAGAGAATGGATTGAGTCAAAAACGCGGCGGCGCTACGCAGCCGGCACCACGGGACATGGTCGTCCCGTGGAGACATCGCAGATTAAGGGGGGCGTACCACTTTGCAGTACCCTGTTCTCCAGCCTTAACCCTGTTGGTCCAGACTGGAGCGCTCACACGTCCGCGTCGCTAACCTGGTCCGCGGCCATGGCCGCATAATCTATCCCCACGCGGACTGGAGTAGTTATGGCACGCGAGAGACAGTCTGCCACTACGTTTAGTTTACCCGCTACATGTTGCGTGCACCTCCACGCCGTTAGCCTGCTCCGTGGCCATGGCTGCATAATCTACCCCCACGCGGACTGGAGTAGTTATGGCACGCGAGAGACAGTCTGCCACTACGTTTAGTTTACCCGCTACATGTTGAATATCGGTAGTAAACTCGGAGATTGCAGCCAGCTGCCTCTGCTGCTGGCCTGATCACAGCTCTGAAACCTTGGCCATCGCGAAAGTCAGCAGCTTGTGGTCGACGAACGCAGTGAAACAGCGTCCTTAAAGCCAGAACTGGAAGTGGCGAATGGCCAAGTGGAGCGCTAACAACTCCCTGTCGAACGTGCTGTATTTTCGCTCGGTATCGCGCAAAGTCTTGCTGAAAAAAGCGAGCGGCTGCCAAGCCCCAGCAATCCGCTGCTCCACAACCGCCCCTATGGCCACGTCTGACGCGTCAGTAGTAAGTGCTATGCGGGCCGTTGGGTCTGGGTGTGCTAACAACGCAGCATTTGCCAAGGCTGTTTTGACTTCCGAGAATGCGCGCTCCCGCTCCGGAGACCATTCGATTTTATTTGTGGGTTTTTCTTTTTTAAGCGCGGCATACAGTGGTTGCATGAGCTGCGCTGCGTGGGGGAGGAAACGGTTATAAAAATTCACCATTCCCAAAAACTCCTGTATTGCTTTGACCGTTTGTGGCTGGGGAAAATTTGTTACTGCGCGCACTTTGTCCGGCAGCGGAACTGCTCCTTCTGGAGAGACGCGGTGCCCCAAAAAATCAATCTGCGTCACCCCGAACTGACACTTCGCTGGGTTGATTATTAACCCGTGCTCTCCCAACCTCCGGAAAACTGCCGTGAGGTGTTTTTCGTGTTCCTCTTCGGACGCGCTGGCTACCAAAATGTCATCCAGGTAGACGAACACGAAGGGGAGATCGCGCAACACCGCTTCCATCATGCGTTGGAACGTCTGCGCAGCGCCTTTAAGCCCAAATGGCATGCGCAAAAACTCGAAAAGGCCAAACGGAGTTATTACCGCTGTTTTGGGTATGTCCTCCGCGCATACTGGGACTTGATGGTACCCACGGACCAAGTCTATTTTAGAAAAAATGCGTGCCCCCGCCAGATGAACGGAAAAATCTTGGATATGTGGGATTGGGTAGCGGTCGTGCGCTGTAGCATTGTTCAACCTGCGGAAATCACCGCAAGGTCGCCACGAGCCGTCAGCCTTAGGGACTATGTGAAGCGGGGAAGCCCATGGGCTGTTCGAACGCCGAATGATGCCCAGCTTTTCAAGGTTGGTGAACTCCTCGCGCGCTATGGTCAGTTTAGCTGCATCCAAGCGCCGAGCTTTTGCAAAAACGGGGGGACCGGCGGTAGTACCTCTCGGCGCCTCTCGGCGCCACACGAGTAGGCTGCCTTTTGCAACAGCGGCTCGATTCCGAGTTTTTTTTCCCTTCCTCTCTCTTTTGATCAGTCTTTTTTTTCCACCCCACTTATATCACGGACACACAGATCATCCCAAATGTCTCCTGAGCCGGTGGACGGAGCCACTGTTTATAGCAGGATACGATACAACAGGGAAGAGCTGCTAGCATTTAACCGCCACCCGGTTCCATTGGAAAAACTCAACATACCGAGAGAATTGAGGCGAAAGCGTCGCGGCTGCCGGGCTGGAGTAAGGCGGAGGACAAAAAATATAAAGTACAGACCCTCCCTTCCATCTGTTGTCATGGGAAATGTACGGTCGATACTGGGAAAGTTAGATGAGCTAGCGGCTATCTCCCGTTATGATAGCACTTACCGGGAGTGCTCTCTCCTTTTGTTTACTGAGACGTGGCTAACTGAACTAGCAGCAGATGCTAACATTGAGCTGGAGGGTTTTCACATGATACGAGCTGACCGAACACCAGACAGTGGCAAAGCAAGGGGCGGTGGAGTGATAATGTATGTTAACAACAACTGGTGCAGACCGGGACATATCACTGTTAAACAACGACACTGCAGCAAAGACATTGAGTTGCTAGCTGTTAGCATGAGGCCTACATATCTCCCGAGAGAACACTCACACGTGATCTGCATTGTTGTTTATGCAAATCCGACGGCGAACGCTGGGACAGCGCGTGACGTCATCCATTCAGTAACCAGCAGGCTGCAGACAGAACACCCAGATGCTCTTCTCCTCATCTCAGGCGATTTCAACCACGTTTCACTGTCTCCCATTCTACCCACGTTCACCCAGTATGTCACATGCCACACTAGAGACAATAAAACACTGGATTTGTTCTACGCAAACACTAAGGAGGCGTACACCTCATCACAACTCCCCCCACTCGGGAGATCGGATCACAACTTGGTTCATCTCCGGCCGGTGTACAAACCCCTAGTGCACAGACAACCTCCAGCCATGCACACTGTGGAGTTATGGTCTGAGGAGACAATGGACACTCTAAAGGACTGTTTTGAAGCCACCGCCTGGAAGCAGCTCTGCGATCCACATGGTGAGGACATCGATGGCCTCATTCACACCTTCACGGGCTACCTCAGCTTCTGTGTGGACAAATCCGTTCCCACCAAGACCATACGGCGTCACTCAAACAACAAACCCTGGATCAACCCTGAGATAAAAACACTTCTGAGAGAGAAGAAGAGGATCTTCAGGTCGGGGAACAGGGAGATGCTGAAGTCTGTACAGAGGGAGCTGAGGAGAAAGATCAGAGAAGGCAAGGACAGCTTCAGGAAGAAGATGGAGGACAAGCTGCAACAGAGCGACATCAGCAGGGTCTGGAGAAACCTCAAAACCATCTCGGGGCTCCAGAATACCTCCCCCCAGGTCACGGGGGGCAGGGAGTGGGCGAACAACCTGAATCTGTTTTTCAATAGATTTGACCAACCGCCCTCCCCCCTGTCTGCACAACAACCACTGCTGCCTCTAAGAAATCAAGTTCTGCTGCCCACTCCCCACTCCACCGACACCCCCCCACTCCCAACACACAGCCCCCCATCCTGACCCTGACCAAGACCCAGGTGAGGACGGAGCTGAGGAAGATCAAGGCGAGGAAGGCGTCGGGACCGGACGGCATCAGCGCAAAGCTCCTCAAGTCCTGTGCAGACCAGCTGTGTGGGATTGTGACATATATCTTCAACATGAGCCTGAAACTGGGGAGGGTACCACAGCTGTGGAAAACATCTTGTGTGGTACCTGTACCAAAAACTTCCCACCCCAAAGACCTGAACAGCTACAGACCGGTGGCCTTGACTTCCCACTTGATGAAGACCCTGGAGAGACTGCTCCTTGCTCATCTCCGCCCCCTGGTGGAACCAGCGATGGATCCACTCCAGTTCACCTACCAGCATGGCATTGGGGTGGAGGATGCGGTGATCTTCCTCCTTCACCATTCTCTGTCCCACCTGGAGAAGCCCGGGAATATGGTGAGGATCATGTTCTTTGACTTCTCCAGTGCTTTCAACACCATCCAACCGATGATCCTGAAGGACAAGCTGCTGCGCGCAGGGGTGGACCAGCACCTGTCATCATGGATCCTGGACTACCTCACGAACCGGCCTCAGTTTGTGAGAACCCGGGACTGTGTTTCCGACACGATCATCAGTAGCACGGGGGCCCCCCAGGGAACAGTGCTGGCTCCCTTCCTGTTCACTCTTTATACTGCGGACTTCTCACACAACACAACACACTGCCATCTACAGAAGTTCTCTGATGACTCTGCGATCGTTGGTCTCATCTCCAACGGAGATGAAGCTGAGTACAGAGGGCTTATCCAGGACTTCGTGGACTGGTGCCATCGGAACTGCCTCCAGATCAACGCGAGGAAAACTAAGGAGCTGGTGGTGGACTGCCGCAGGCATGGGCAGCCCCTCACAGCACCAGTAAATATACAGGGAACAGACATCGAGATGGTGACATCCTATAAGTACCTGGGTGTTCATCTGAACAATAAACTAGACTGGTCACACAATACTGACGCACTCTACAAGAAGGGACAGCGCAGGCTGTCCCTGCTGAGGAGACTCAGGTCTTTTGGTGTACAAGGGGCGCTGCTGAAGTCATTCTATGACACGGTGGCGGCATCAGCCATCACTTTTGGAGTGGTCTGCTGGGGCAGTGGCATTACTGCAGCCGATAGGAAGAGACTGAACAAACTGATTAAGAAAGCTAGCTCTGTCCTGGGGCAGCGCCTTGATCCGATGGAGGAGATAGGAGAGAGAAGGACGGTGGCTAAACTGTCATCTCTGCTGGAGTCCGAGTTCCACCCTATGCAGGACATACTGGATGCACTGAGGAGCTCATTTAGCAGCAGACTACATCATCCCAGGTGCACAACCGAGAGGTTTCGTAGGTCCTTCCTACCAACGGCTGTCAGACTGTACAACCTAAGCAGGGCTGCTCGCAGAGATAGCAAAAAGACGTATCAAACTAATAGTTTTTTGAATGCAAAAGATGCAATAGACTTACACAATGGTCCTCTCCGGCATACATCTAGGAACATACCGGTCGCTATGGAGGGTGAGAATATGTATGGGCACATAATCATACCATGTAGGATAACTAAGTAGACGGCTGTGCTGTTTCATCCCATCTAGCAACAATGCTCTGCACTGTGTGTGTTTATATATTTACATATTTATTCCATCTAGCTACAATGCTCAGCACTGGGTGTGTTTATATTTATATATCTATATATTTATTCCATCTAGCTACATTGCTCCGCACTGTGTGTGTTTATATACTTGCATATTTATTCCACCTAGCTGCAATGCTCCGTACTGTGGGTGTTTATATATTTACATATTTATTCCATCTAGCTACAATGCTCTGCACTGTGTGTTCATATATTCATATATTTATTCCATCCAGCTACAATGCTCTGCACTGTGTGTCTGTGTGTATATATATATTTTATAGTAATATGTACATATGTATATTAGCTGCTCTTGCTTGCTTGTTTTTTTTCTTGCCTTCTGATTGTTGCTCTGAGTGTTGCTATCCCTGTGCTGTTGCAATCCTGGAATTTCCCCGTTGTGGGACTAATAAAGGCTTATCTTATCTTATCTTATCTTAGTAATAAAATGTTCCACTCCGTGTTTAGCGACGGCTGCTGAAAATGTGGGAACCGTGAGTGCTGGAAACTGAGTGAGGAGTGTGTGGAACTTACCGCTTGCCGTAGCGACGTTGGCTTGTGCTGTGGGCGGGGTCACTCGGGCTGCACAGGGAAAAGAGTAAAAAGAGAGTACATTAACCAAGCATCTATTGGGAAGATCAACCAACAACCCATGTGAGCACAGAAAATCAGCCCCTAACATGTTGAAGCTCACCGCAGCTATAATAAAAGTCCACTCAAATGTACGGCCTTGCAGGGACAGAAGCAGAGTTTTCTCACCGAAGGTCTTAATGCTCGAGCCGTTCGCTGCCGATGCGCCGTGACTCCCGGGGCCTGCCAGCCGGTCAGCATAGGTTGGCGTGATGAAACTCACTTGGGAGCCTGTGTCCACGAGGAATTGCCTCCCCAAACGCGCATCCGTCAAGTAGAGCAGCTTGTTCTGTTCACAGAGGGCCGCGGCTGCTACCGACCCCCGGCTCTGGCGTTTCCCGAGCTCTTGAATTGACACGGTGGTATACACTTGCGTGCCCTCTCTGCAAAGCGGCGATGGTAGAAACAGAGGTCATCTCCTCCGCGATGTTTGGCCTTCACCGCCGCCGTTGCCAGTGGGTCTGCTGCCGCCGCCTCTAGCCCCCTGCCATCTCCAGCCGTCGCGTCGAGTCCTGTCGCTGCTGCGGTGGCCGCGCGATGTCTGCTGGCATTGAGAATCTGCTGTGCCTCCTGGGCCAGCGCGCGGAAGTCCCGCTGGGCCAACAACGGTGAACCGGCCAGGGTCGCTCTCGTGGCCAACGCTAGGGTTCTCAGGAAAATGTGGGTGAAGAGAAGGTTGTCGCCGTCTGAGCCCCTCAGCCTCAGCATGTCTTCCATCAGGTCGACGGGTGTGCTGTCTCCCAAGTCGTTCAGGGCCAGGAGTCTCTCCGCTCTTTCCTGGACTGAGGGAGTGAAGCGCTGGATGAGCGCTGACTTCAGCCCGCCGTATTTGTCTTCGGCCGGTGGGCGCTGCACCAGGCTCTGCACATGTCGAGCCGTGCGGTTGTCGAGCTTGGCGATAATGTGGTAGAATTTCGTGTCATCTGCCGTTATTCCCCAGAGAGCGAACTGAGCTTCGGCCAAGAGGAACCAGGAGTCCCGGTTGTCCTGCCAGAAATCTGGTAGCTTGACTGAGACTGCGTTCGCCTGACTGGCTCCTGGCGAGTCCGGCTCGGGGGAATTTCTTTCATCCATGATACGTCTTAAGGTCACCAGTGTGGAAAGCGTGAAAAGATGAGGCTGAGTTTATTTCTCATTGCAGGTTTATTCACGTATCTCCAACATCCTCCAAACAAGAAAAGAGACACATCTTCCCACATCTGTCCTTTTTATACCCCGGACATCAAAGTACAGAGTCACATTGTCTTTAAATCCCAAGACACAATACATCATCCTCCAGGTCTCCTCCCCTCCACCTAAAACCACTGGTGGTCAGGAAATCCCTCAAGGCCATCTCCAAAGATTACATTTCACATGCTCCTGTTATCCCCAGGAGACCCAGACCTATTGTTCATTCTGAGACGTGAAGCAAGAGTAATATACATATGCAGCCTAAGCAACTCACATATGTGTCCCACAATGTACCCATACATATTGTCACCCTCCATAGCGACTGATATTGTCCTAGCGTAACAGACTTACACAAATGGTACTGGAGGGGACCATTTGTGTAAGTCTGTTGCGTCTTTTGCATTCAATACTATTAGGTCATCACATTTTTTTGCTATCTCTGCGAGCAGCCCTGCTTAGGTTATTCAGTCTGACAGCCGTAGGTAGGAAGGACCTGCGAAACCTCTCGGTTGTGCACCTAGAATGATGTAGTCTACTACTACATGAGCTCCTCAGTGCGTTCAGTATGTCCTGCATGGGGTGGGACTCGGACGCCAGCAGAGATGACAGTTTAGCCACCATCCTTCTCTCCCCTATCTCCTCTACTGGGTCAAGGCGCTGCCCCAGGACAGAGCTAGCTTTCTTGATTAGTTTGTTCAGTCTCTTCCTATCAGCTGCTGTAATGCTGTTGCCCCAGCAGACCACTCCAAAAGTGATGGCTGATGCTACCACCGTGTCGTAGAATGTCTTCAGGAGCACCCCTTGTACACCAAAAGACCTGAGCCTCCTCAGTAGGAACAGCCTGTGCTGTCCTTTCTTATAGAGTGCATCGGTATTGTGTGACCAGTCTAGTTTATTGTTCAGATGAACACCCAGGTACTTGTAGGATGTCACCATCTCAATGTCTGTTCCCTGGATGTTTACTGGTGCTGTGAGGGGTTGTCCTTGCCTGCGGCAATCCACCACCAACTGCTTAGTTTTCCTTGCGTTGATCTGGAGGCAGTTCCGATGGCACCAGTCCACAAAGTCCTGGATAAGTCCTCTGTACTCAGCTTAATCTCCATTGGAGATGAGGCCGACAATCGCAGTCGTCAGAGAACTTCTGTAGATGGCAGTGTGTTGTGTTGTGTGAAAAGTCTGCAGTATAAAGGGTGAACAGGAAGGGAGCCAAAACTGTTCCCTGGGGGGCCCCCATGCTACTGATGATTGTGTCGGACACACAATCCTGGATTCTCACAAACTGTGGCCAGTTAGTGACGTAGTCCAGGATCCATGATGACAGGTGCTTGTCCACCCCTGCGCACAGCAGCTTGTCCTTCAGGATCATCGGTTGGATGGTGTTGAAAGCACTGGAGAAGTCAAAGAACATGATCCTCACCGCGTTCCCGGGCTTCTCCAGGTGGGACAGAGAACGGTGAAGGAGGAAGATCACTGCATCCTCCACCCCAATGCCATGCTGGTAGGCGAACTGGAGTGGATCCATCGCTGGTCACACCAGGGGGCGGAGATGAGCAAGGAGCAGTCTCTCCAGGGTCTTCATCATGTGAGACGTCAGGGCCACTGGTCTGTAGCTGTTCAGGTCTTTGAGGTCGGAAGTCTTTGGTAGAGGTACCACACAAGATGTTTTCCACAACTGTGGTACCCTCCCCAGCTTCAGGCTCAGGTTGAAGATGTGCTCCACAATCCCACACAGCTGGTCTGCGCAGGACTTGAGGAGCTTCGCGCTGATGCCGTCCAGTCCCGAGGCCTTCCTCGCCTTGATCTTCCTGAGCTCCGTCCTCACCTGGGTCTTATTGAGGGTCAGGTTGGGGGGCTGTGTGCTGGGAGTGGGGGGGGTGTTGGTGGAGTTGGGGTGTGGACAGCAGGTCTCGATGACTTTAGAGGCAGCAGTGGTTGGTGTGCAGTCGGGGGGAGGGCGGATGGTCACACCTATTAAAAAACAGGTTCAGATTGTTCGCCCATTCCCTGCCCCCCGTGGCCTGGGAGGAGGTATTCTGGAGCCCAGAGATGGTTTTAAGGTTTCTCCAGACCCCGCCGATGTCACTCTGTTACAGCTTGTCCTCCATCTTCTTCCTGAAGCTGTCCTTGCCTTCTCTGATCTTCCTCCTCAGCTCACTCTGTATGGACTTCAGCATCTCCCTGTTCCCCGACCTGAAGATCCTCTTCTTCTGTCTCAGAAGTGTTTTAATCTCAGGGTTGATCCAGGGTTTGTTGTTCGAGCAGCACCGTATGGTCTTGGTGGGTACGGTGTTGTCCACACAGAAGTTGATAAGACAAGATAAGATAAGATAAGATAAGCCTTTATTAGTCCCACAATGGGGAAATTCCAGGATTGCAACAGCACAGGGATAGCAACACTCAGAGCAACAATCAGAAGGCAAGAAAAAACAAGAACAGCTAGTAAACATATGTACTTATTACTATAAATATATACTGTATATATACAGTATATATATATATATATATATATATATATATATATATATATATATATATATGTATATATATATATATATATATATATATATATATATATATATATATATATATATACTGTATATATATATATATATATATATACAGTGGGGCAAAAAAGTATTTAGTCAGCCACCAATTGTGCAAATTCTCCCACTTAAAAGATGAGAGAGGTCTCCAATTTTCATCATAGGTATACCTCAACTATGAGAGACTAAATGAGAAAAAAAAATCCAGAAAATCACATTGAAGGATTTTTAATGAATTCATTGCTAAATTCCTCAGTAAAATAAGTACTGGGTCATCTACAAACAAGCAAGATTTCTGGCTCTCACAGACCTGTAACAACTTCTTTAAGAGTCTCTTCTGTCCTGCACTCATTACCTGTATTAATGGCACCTGTTTGAACTCGTTATCAGTATAAAAGACACCTGTCCACAACCTCAAACAGTCAAACTCCAAACTCCACTATGGCCAAGACCAAAGAGCTGTCAAAGGACACTAGAAACAAAATTATAGACCTGCACCAGGCTGGGAAGACTGAATCTGCAATAGGTAAGCAGTTTGGTGTGAAGAAATCAACTGTGGGAGCAATTATTAGAAAATGGAAGACATACAAGACCACTGATAATCTCCCTCGATCTGGGGCTCCACACAAGATCTCACTCCGTGGGGTCAAAATTATCACCAGAACGGTGAGCAAAAATCCCAGAACCACATGGGGGGACCTAGTGAATGACCTGCAGAGAGCTGGGACCAAAGTAACAAAGGCTACCATGAGTAACACACTACGCCGCCAGGGACTCAAATCCTGCAGTGCCAGATGTGTCCCCCTGCTTAAGCCAGTACATGTCCAGGTCCGTCTGAAGTTTGCTAGAGAGCATTTGGATGATCCAGAAGAGGATTGAGAGAATGTCATATTGTCAGATGAAACCAAAATAGAACTTTTTTGTAAAAACTCAACTTGTCGTGTTTGGAGGAGAAAGAACACCATACCTACTGTGAAGCATGGGAGTGGAAACATCATACTTTGGGGCTGTTTTTCTGCAAAGGGACCAGGACGACTGATCCGTGTAAAGGAAAGAATGAATGGGGCCATGTATCGTGAGATTTTGAGTGAAAGCCTCCTTCCACCAGCAAGGGCATTGAAGATGAAATGTGGCTGGGTCTTTCAGCATGACAATGATCCCAAACACACTGCCTGGGCAACGAAGGAGTGGCTTCGTAAGAAGCATTTCAAGGTCCTGGAGTGGCCTAGCCAGTCTCCAGATCTCAGCCCCATAGAAAATCTTTGGAGGGAGTTGAAAGTCTGTGTTGCCCAGTGACAGCCCCAAAACATCACTGCTCTAGAGGAGATCTGCATGGAGGAATGGGCCAAAATACCAGCAACAGTGTGTGAAAACCTTGTGAAAACTTACAGAAAACGTTTGACCTCTGTCATTGCTAACAAAGGGTATATAACAAAGTATTGAGATGAACTTTTGTTATTGACCAAATACTAATTTTACCGAGGAATTTACCAATTAATTCATTAAAAATCCTTCAATGTGATTTTCTGGATTTTTTTTTTCTCATTTTGTCTCTCATAGTTGAGGTATACCTATGATGAAAATTGGAGACCTCTCTCATCTTTTAAGTGGGAGAACTTACACAATTGGTGGCTTACTAAATACTTTTTTACCCCACTGTATATACAGTATATATACAGTATATATACTGTATATATATATAAACACACAGTGCGGAGCATTATGGTTGGTGAATGTGCAGCAGAAAGTCTAAGCTCTCTCTCCGCGGATGCGGCGGGCCAGCTGGAAGTCTTTGGGCATGATGGTGACCCTCTTAGCGAAGAAGAGACCCATCTGGTAGGCCTCGCTGGCCTCCTGCAGAGCCATGACGGCGAAGCTCAGGAAGCACAGGTCGGTCTTGAAGTCTTGAGCGATCTCCCTCACCAGGCACTGGATGGGCAGCTTACGGATGAGCAGCTTCGTGGATTTCTGGTAGCGACGGATCTCTCTCAGAGCCACGGGCCTGTAACGGTGAGGCTTCTCCACTCCGCCGGTGGCCGGAGCGCTTTTCCAAGCAGCCTTGGTGGCCAGCTGCTTCCTGGGGGGCTTTTTCCTCCAGTAGATTTTACGGGCGGTCTGCTTGGTTCTTGCCATCGCTCTTTATTATTCTGTCTTATATTTCTTGCACGCCGCCTAAACTCCAGCCCGGTACCCACGTCGTTTTCACTACAGTTCCCGGTATGTCGAGTTTCTCCGTTAGCACTGGGTGGCGGTTGAGTGCTAGCTAGCACTAGCTCTTCCTGCTGTAACGTCTCCTGCTCCTCCTCCAATTTTCATCATAGGTATACCTCAACTATGAGAGACAAAATCAGAAAAAAAAAAAAAAATCCAGAAAATCACATTGAAGGATTGTTAATGAATTAATTGGTAAATTCCTTGGTAAAATAAGTATTTGGTCAATAACAAAAGTTCATCTCAATACTTTGTTATATACCCTTTGTTGGCAATGACAGAGGTCAAACGTTTTCTGTAAGTTTTCACAAGGTTTTCACACACTGTTGCTGGTATTTTGGCCCATTCCTCCATGCAGGTCTCCTCTAGAGCAGTGATGTTTTGGGGCTGTCGCTGGGCAACACGGACTTTCAACTCCCTCCAAAGATTTTTCTATTGGGTTGAGATCTGGAGACTGGCTAGGCCACTCCAGGACCTTGAAATGCTTCTTACGAAGCCACTCCTTCGTTGCCCGGGCGGTGTGTTTGGGATCATTGTCATGCTGAAAGACCCAGCCACGTTTCATCTTCAATGCCCTTGCTGGTGGAAGGAGGCTTTCACTCAAAATCTCACGATACATAGCCCCATTCATTCTTTCCTTTACACGGATCAGTCGTCCTGGTCCCTTTGCAGAAAAACAGCCCCAAAGTATGATGTTTCCACCCCCATGCTTCACAGTAGGTATGGTGTTCTTTCTCCTCCAAACACTACAAGTTGAGTTTTTACAATAAAGTTCTATTTTGGTTTCATCTGACCATATGACATTCTCCCAATCCTCTTCTGGATCATCCAAATGCTCTCTAGCAAACTTCAGACGGGCCTAGACATGTACTGGCTTAAACAGGGGGACACGTCTGGCACTGCAGGATTTGAGTCCCTGGCGGCGTAGTGTGTTACTGATGGTAGCCTTTGTTACTTTGGTCCCAGCTCTCTGCAGGTCATTCACTAGGTCCCCCCATGTGATTCTGGGATTTTTGCTCACCGTTCTCGTGATAATTTTGTCCCCATGGGGTGAGATCTTGCGTGGAGCCCCAGATCGAGGGAGATTATCAGTGGTCTTGTATGTCTTCCATTTTCTAATAATTGCTCCCACAGTTGATTTCTTCACACCAAGTTGCTTACCTAATGCAGATCCAGTCTTCCCAGCCTGGTGCAGGTCTACAATTTTGTTTCTGGTGTCCTTTGACAGCTCTTTGGTCTTGGCCATAGTGGAGTTTGGAGTCTGACTGTTTGAGGTTGTGGACAGGTGTCTTTTATGCTGATAACGAGTTCAAACAGGTGCCATTAATACAGGTAACGAGTGGAAGACAGTGGAGCCTCTTAAAGAAGAAGTTACAGGTCTGTGAGAGCCAGAAATCTTGCTTGTTTGTAGGTGACCAAATACTTATTTTCCACCATAATTTGCAAATAAATTCTTTAAAAATCAGACAATGTGATTTTCTGGAATTTTTTTTCTCATTTTGTCTCTCATAGTTGAGGCACACCTATGATGAAAATTGGAGACCTCTCTCATCTTTTAAGTGGGAGAACTTGCACAATTGGTGGCTGACTAAATACTTTCTTGCCCCACTGTAGGTCCGGAAATTTTGACTAGTCTCATATTTTTTCCAGAGTTTTAGTTATTTATTTATGTATATTTTGGTATTAGTGCTGGGCAATTTATCGACTATATTCGATACATTAGCCCACACATAAAATGCCAATATCCGGCCTATGTAACATTAATGTGAGCTGACAATGTGATTCAGATCAGCTTGCTGCTGCTGCTACTATCCTCCCCTGCCCAATCATCATCACTCTATAAATTCAAGAAATCTGTGTGTGTGTGTGTGTGTGTGTGTGTGTGTGTGTGTGTGTGTGTGTGTGTGTGTTTGTGACGATCATAGGGCTCACTAAAAGATCATAGGACTGCCTATGATGTTCCTATGATGTCTACATGATGTCCTATGATGTTCCTATAATGTCAAAGATCATAGGACCGCCTATGTCTGTGTGTCACAATCATAGGACTTTGTGTTGCCATGGTAACCATGTCAAAGATTAAAGGCAGGCATCACTCACGATCATAGGACCCGCTATGACATCATCAAAGATCATAGGACTTGCAATGATGTCATCAAAGATCAAAGGCAGGCATCAATGAACAAGTGGTGACATCAAAGATCAAAGGCAGGTTTCACCAGGGCTACTGTTGCCATGGTAACCATGTCAAGCATCACCATGGTTACTGTTGCCATTGTAACCATGTCAAAGATCAATAGGGTTTGCTATTACATCATCAAAGATCATATGACTTGCTATGACATCATCAAAGATCAAAGGCAGGCATCACTGAACGAGTGGTGATGTCAAAGATCAAAGGCAGGCATCACCATGGTTACTGTTGCCATGGTAACCATGTCAAAGAACAAAGGCAGGAATGGAGAAATGTTTACTTACACTTAAAACTTGCTCATACTTGGTTTCTACGGGCATGCACAGGTATGCACTAGTACAAATAAAGACTAGATGGGACATGTCTAAATGCCAGGCTAGTCACAGTTGACCAAGCGCATCCGCCACACAAGCAGGTCATTGGCAAATGTACTGAATTTTATTCATTCTACTGCATTGATTTCATTCTGGCTCAAGAAGTTGAATATCCCTCTATAAATTCAAGAAATTTCTGTGTGTCAGTGTGTCCAAAGATCACAGGACCGCCTATGATGTTCCTATGATGTCTACATGATGTCCTATGAAGTTCCTATGTATACGACTCCTTATGTGTGAAATGTCCTATGATGTTCCTATGTATAAACAACTCCTTAAGTGTGAAAAAATTATCCGTACTTGGACTGCGTCACTCACGATCATAGGACTCGCTATGACATCATCAAAGATCAAACAGAGGCATCACTCATGCTCACTTGTGATCATAGGACATCAAGAAACAAACGCAGGCATCATAGGAGTCGCTATGACATCATCAAAGATCATAGGACTCATTATGACATCATCAAAGATCAAAGGCAGTCATCACTCACGATCATAGGACTTGCTATGACACAATCAAAGATCAAAGGCAGGCATCACTGATCAAGTGCTGACGTGTTTGCTTACACCTGCTTTGAATGAATGAATGAATGAATGAATGAATGAATGAATCTTTATTTCGGATAGATTAAAAATACAGGTTAAAAATTTCTGCATGCTTTCTATGGGCATGCAGAAATACCTGCTTACACTTGGTTTCTACGGGCGTGCACAGGTATGCATGGGCATGCACAGGTAGGCACTAGTTATATGAAATAAACAGCACTCTTGCAGTAAGTGCCTCAGTTTGTCATGAAAATGTTAGCCATGTCCCTTCTAGTCCTTACATATATTTACTGTATGCCCAACCAGAAAACAACCTCCACTTTCAAAATAAGAGCACCTACCCAGTCTTGTAAACGTTCAAAATAATAGGCAGCAATGAAGAACTGACGGAATGTAGACTTTTTTAAGTAGCAAATTATACTTCTGTCACTTATTAGACTACCAATTATTGACTACAGTATGTGTGGTAAACATACACTACCGTTCAAAAGTTTGGGGTCACTTAGAAATTTCCTTATTTTTGAAAGAAAAGCACTGTTTTTTCAATGAAGATAACTTTAAACTAATCAGAAATACACTCTAATATCTAATATGCATTGCTAATGTGGTAAATGACTATTCTAGCAGCAAATGTCTGGTTTTTGGTGCAATATCTACATAGGTGTATAGAGGCCCATTTCCAGCAACTATCACTCCAGTGCTCTAATGGTACAATGTGTTTGCTCATTGCATCAGAAGGCTAATGGATGATTAGAAAACCCTTGTGCAATCATGTTAGCACAGCTGAAAACAGTTTAGCTGGTTAGAGAAGCTATAAAACTGACCTTCCTTTGAGCAGGTTGAGTATCTGGAAAAAATTACTATTTCAAATACAAATCATTATTTCTAACCTTGTCGATGTCTTGACTATATTTTCTATTCATTTTACAACTCATGGTGGTAAAAAAGTGTGACTTTTCATGGAAAACACAAAATAATTGTGTGGGTGACCCCAAACTTTTGAACGGTAGTGTACTGTATATTTCATCCTATGAGGCTAAACTTGATTACTTAATAATGTGAGTTTTGTTAAGGAAGAAAACCATGTACTTTCATCAGCTGCAATCAAAATTATTCAACCCTCACTGCTAATTAGGTTTATTGGCAAAATGTACAAACTAGCAGCTGTTTGCAATAAACAAATCAGATAAGAACAATTAAAATAGCTCAACACAACAAATATTACAAGTGGTTTCTACAAATTCAACACAAAATGACACTTAATGACTACTGCAGTCTCAAAATTATTTAACTCATGGTGACAATCATCTTTAGTACTTAATAGAGCACCCTTTTGCTGTTATGACCTGCAGCAAACATGATGTATAGCCAGACACTAGCTTCTGGCAGCGTTCTGAGGAATCTTAGTCCATTCCTCTGGGCATCAACTGTAAATGATGTCTTCCTTATTACCAAGCAGCATTACCATTGCATGCATTTTGGCTTACACACACGGGCTTTGGTGAGCGCAAAACCCGTCTTAAACTGTCATGATCATAATTCACTTTAGATAATGTACCTCTGTGCATTAAAGGGATGGACAGGAGCACTTTGGATTGGATTATCCAAAACACACCTCTGAATGATTAGACCGGTCTCTTTGTTTCATGTGCCAGTGGAAAGCTTGTTTTTATGCCGTTGTGACAAGGAAATGAAGTTGGAAACGCCCATAAACACGTTCTACGTCTCTGACAACTGACTAACCGACTGTGCCATTGTAATACGGCCCATAGTCTATCTAGTGTGTCCTGGGTCTGCCCGGGGGTCTCCTTCCAGTGGGACGTGCCCAAAACACCTCAAGTGGGAGGCATCCAAGAGGCATCCTGATCAGATGTCCAAACCACCTCAACTGCCAACTTTTGATGTGGAAGAGCAGTGGCGCTACTCTGAGCCTCTCCCAGATGACTGAACTCCTCCCCTTATCTCTAAGGGGGAGTCCAGCAATCCTCCGAAGAGAGGTCATTTAAGCCGCTTGTATCCGCAGCCTCATTCTGTTGATCATTACCCAAAGTTCGTGACCATAGGTGAGGGTAGGAATGTAGATTGAATGGTAAAGACCTATTCAGATTTCCCCCGAAGGGAAAACGTTTGCTTTCTGTAGACTGTCTTTGCATACACAGCAGTATTCAGAATGGTTTTTGAGCCATTGCAGCTGCTGCTCAGAGAAGCTGCATTTCACGCATGCGCAGTGAACTTGAGCTGCAGTTCACAAGCCTGTATTGTCGGCGGCAGCCAACAGCCACCAAATTAATTTGAACAGCTGCAATCCAAAAACAAAACAAGAGCACGGTGGCAGATGTTTAAAATGGCAGAAGCAATGGAGGTACGTGAATACAATGACGATCAAGATGAACAGGAGCTTTTGCTGTTTCAGTAGTAAATGGTAAATGCCATTCACTTATATAGCGCTTTTTACTCATATACTCAAGTACGTTCATTTTGTCTTCATTTTCCATAATTAATTTACAGTTTCTTTTTATGTCAGACAAAAAGGTAGAAAATGTTTGTTTTTTTACCTTAACATGTTTTGACTGACACTTGCAGTCATCTCCAGAAGTGTCAGCTGATCGCAGAGACATGTCGTTTATCAGCCGTTTTCCTTAGGCATGGCCAGCCTGATGGACCTGACAGATCCACAATGCTGGCCATGCCTCCCGTCTACAGGCGGTCTCTGGAGGATGGAATCCCAGGTGTGGAAGAGCATGAATGCTCCCTCATCCTGGTTCATGGTGTCCTTTGCACGAAGCATGTCCATGTAATTTGCACATTAAATAAATAAATAATAAATAATTTTATTTTATTTGATACTCTTTATTTCAAATGAACAAGACAACATTAAAACAAGAAAAAAAAAATCCAATGCAGTCTTAAAAGGAACAGGATTGAAGCCAAAAGCTTATCTTGTCCTGTCCCATCCTTAACTAATTAATATACCTGCTTGCTCATATACACATACATACATACATGCATACATATATTGTCATAACAACAAATGAAAACTTATGAACAAGGATATAAATAAAAAAATTTACATAAACAATAAATAAATAAATAAACAATTTAAATTTATTATTTAAATTTATCTTTTGAGTAAAAATACTTTTTAAGTAAACACTGATTCAAATTGTGTTCAGTGTGCATATATCATTATCAAATCTTGTTCCGTGTGCCCCTTTTTTGAAATTTGAGCCCCTGCCCCTCAAACTGTCTCTGCACGGCCCTGACATTAACACTAGTTTACTCTTTTAATTCTAAGATGGCAAATGTTTAATGAGGATGCTAATTTGTTACTGATAGGAAGCATAAATATTGGTGGATCGTATTATAATGGTGAGTAAAATTATTACTCACTATTCAAATAATGTTTTAGTAAATATTGGTGACTACTCTTACTTGAGTACTAAATATTAATATAAGGTAACATTACTTTTACTTGAGTACAAAGTCTGGCTCCTCTACCCACCTGTGGTCCATGGACAGATAAAATGTAGCTGATAGATGAAGATATTAAGCGGTTAGCCAACTTGGTTTATAGTTTTATTTCAGCTGTTAAACATTGCTGCCATATTTTCTTTTCCATATTTAGCTAATGTTCTGTCCAGTTTGAGTTCTAGTGATGTTAGTCAACCGCTTGAATTCTTAAATGTTTCTTATTGGCCAACAAAAGTGTTAAAAATCTTCTTAGCCATCCAGCCCTCCTAGCACAAATTGGTTGAAAAAATGTTGAGAAGACGGCTTTGCCAAGCATCTAAAAAACGTACAGTTTTGGTTGAAAAGTGAAAGATAAAAAGCCTTCTTTTTAAGGTTGTTGAAAAAGCCTCTTCATATAGATATCTCTATATGGTCTAAATTTGGTTGAAAAATTAAAATGAAAAGCCACCTTTTTAAAGCTGCTTTAAAAAAAAAAATAGTAACTAACATCCCGATCATTTTCAAGTTACGTATGTGTAGCAGAGCACCTAAACCTCTGGGCACAAGGCAGAAATCACCAGTCCATCACAGCAACTGGTACTCCCAGCAAGTCCCCCATCCAAGTACTAACCAAGATAGATCCTGTTTAGCTTTCAAGTTCAGACAAGACCAGGGGTGTCTGGCAATGCCCAAAGTATGGACATCAGTAAAAAGACACAACATAGAGAGAAATTTGTAGAACATACTTGTATTCAAGTAGTACTTTTTAAGTGGACAGCACAGTAGCACTAGCACTGGTTTCAGATTGTTCCAGATATTATATAACAAGCATTTTTCCATATGTCGAACTTAAAACAGAAACTCTAAAAAAATATACATTTTTACAAAGCGCTTTTAACAAAGATTCCCAGTGGTTGTGAAAGTACAGTATATTTGACCTTTGAGAGACAGACCCCACCACCATCACCAAATGCCAAAAACTATTTTGAGGATACATTTGGGCCAAATCCTGTGGACTAAAGAGCACAGTTATTGGACATTTTTTTTGCCCAATTTCCAACAACTTTTTTCTGATTAAATATGGTCTGTGGTAGATGGACTTAACAGAGCCCAATTTTCAACATCTAAATTTGGGTTAGATACAGTAGATGGACTAACACAGCCCAATTTTCAGCGTCTATTTGTGGGCTAAGGCTTGAAGCGACAGACTTGATTTAGCCCAAAATACATTGTCTAAATTACAGCTTGTGCTGGGGGGGATGGGGTCTTCTCTACGTGTGATTGTTGAAAGAGGGGAGAAAAATAATCCAGAATTTTAATGTACACCAGAGTTCTTTTGTCTGTTTTGATCATTTCCAAGAAATGAACAGCTTTTCTCTCTCAAGCAAATTTGGTCTTTACGTTGTGTTAATTGATAAGATGTGGTGTGCTATGTATGTAATGTCTCTGCAGGCAGGATAACTGCTACCCCTGTCATAGTCTAGCTGCCTAAAGTCCCTTTTCCACTAGTGCCCACTCAGCCCTACTCACTTCAACTCGGCGTGCTTTGTAGGTTTTTCCATTAGTACCTGGTACCTGGTAACAGGTACTTTTTTCGTACCTACTCCACTGGGGTTCTAACCGTGCTGAGTCAGGCTGAAAATGTGACGTCAGCAGACTGCAGGCCACTGATTGGTCAGAGCATAATGTCATGACAGCGCCATCTTCTGCAGAATCTAGAACCGCCATTTGCAAAAAAATTGTTCAGCGAGCAAACACAGTCAGCGAGTAAACACGATATTAATAGAGATGGCTTCACAGGTTTTGCAGAAATCTACACCGTGGTCCAACGAAGAGGTGTGGACTTTTCTGTGTTTGGTGGCTGACGATAGAATCCAGAGGGAGTTAAATGGAGCAACCCGCAATGAAAAAGTTTACCAGGAGGTGTCTAAACAGATGACAGCCCACGGATACAACCGGACATTAAAACAATGTAAGGAGAAGCTGAAGAAAATAAAAAGTGATTACTGGGACATCAAGAATCACAACGGTCGAAGTGGGGTGAACAGAAAGGACTAGAAGTGGTTCAATGGATGCCATTTACAGCCATCGGCCAGCGAGCAATGACAGGGAGACTGGGGTCAATACGTCATTGTTGCAAACCATGGATGGTGAGTGTTTTGTGATATTATGCATCTTTTCGCTTATTTATCCTATTGGTGGTAAGCTCACTTTTTTGAGCAATAACAACGCTGTTCTCTCCTGGCTAACAAGTGTTAGTGAGGAGTGCTATCTAGCTAGTAGCCAACTCTGCTGATTAGCACTTGCTTTGTCTGAAGTATTTGCTTGTGAGAGCAAAGCGATAAAATATGGTAATCCTGGTTAAAAAGTTTTGTGTACGTGTTGCACTTTGGTGCTGTGCATTAAGTTGTGTGTATTTTCTTTCTAGAATCTGTTTCCACATGCCAGGGGTCCCGCTCTGTCAATGTCTTGCACAACACATTCACGTACTGGTAAAGCACAATAAACAAAAGATTAACACCCTGTTGTGTTTATGGATGCAGGTCAAGTGGACCCCAGGATACAAAATCTCAACATATACAAGTACATTTTCAAGCCAGTGATTTATAAAGTGATTCATATAAATTCCTACAGCCTCATAATAGACCCACATACCTATTCTGTGGATTTTCCAAAAACAGTGTTGGAACAGTGTTGTCGTGCTGTTTCTTTTCCACCCTAAATCCCTGGATTGAAAATGTACTTGTACATGTACAGAGTGGATCCTGGGCTGCTCACTTGTCAGGGGTCCACAAGCTGGTCCCATTTTTAGCTGTGGTGGAGGAAGTACTGATGTAATTCTTGTTTTTGAAAAACCGATGTAGCACATGAACTCATTTTTCAATGTACTTGCAGTCAACGTGCTTCACTGAAATGATTCAAGTCAGCTGACTGTACTAACTCCTTCAGATTTCTGAGGCCACAATAACAACAAATTATTTTAAACATAATCTGGTGCCTGCAAAATCTGCTCTACTGAGGCACAGCAACATGACAATTGTGCTTAAATACAACAACAAAGCATTTTTGTCACATCCCACCACTGGCTTTCACAAGTGTATTTCCATAAAATGTGTTTTGAATTTGCTTTAACTAACCATCCATTTCTGTCTTTCGTCTAGGCAAGAGGAAAAGGAGCCACCCCACAATGGACCTTGCCACTGTCTTTGCCCTGATGCATCTTGACGAGGTGTGGCTCCATGAATGGCAGCTTGAACAGCACCGTGAAGCACTTGCCCAACACATGTAGGCCATCAACCGGCTTGCCAATGATGCACGTGAAGCAAGGGAGCAAGAAGTCGCCTTCTGAAGGGGGGAGATGACACAAACTGCTGCCTTCAATCAAACTTTCCTGGCTGAACTGGGCAAGCTTGTGAACATGATGAGTGGCCAGCGTGTCCGACCCTGTCTCCCCACCCCCAGTGTTTTTTTTAACTTGTGTACATACAAAACAAAAAGTCTGTAATTGTGCTGCTACTTGTAAAAAAACAGTTACTGTGTTTGCATCATGATTGTGTTTTGTCTGTTATGACACTGGTGGGAAAAGAATCAATAATTACATACACATCCTTTCTTCTAACCAAATTCAGCTGTAAATCAGGTTATGTGTCTGTAGTGCATTACCAATTTTCTCCAAAGTTTTAGAAGAACATTGTATGTTAGAATGGATGGGTGTTAATGTTGATTTGTAAAAAATACAGTAAATTGTTTACTTGGGGTCTTAAAGGTGGTAATTTGTATAAAATTCACATGGGTGTATCTATGGAAAAGAGGAGATGGAATTAATAAGTGTTCACTTCTTCCTTCTCCCTTTCGAACAGTGTATAATGTTACTTTATTGCATTTGCCATTTGCTTGTATTTGTTATATTTTGTGTTCGAAATAAACTATCTATCTATCTATCTATCTATCTATCTATCTATCTATCTATCTATCTATCTATCTATCTAAGAAAAAGGTTGCTAGACAATTTTATTGGAGTGTATTATGGAGTCTAATTACTTAAACACCCTATAAAAGTCTATAGATCAAGGTCAGGTTGTAGGTTGTAGGAGCAGTTTTGAACCAACAAAATCTTGCGATGCAGCAAATCATGACATTGTAGTTAAAAAATATTTAGACACATTTTGGTAACCCAGCTGTGCTATGTTTCCATGTTATCTGTGTGTAATGGTAAATAATAAAAGATTTTGTTCTTAGACAGCTTTTCCAATCTTTTAGTATTTAATTTATCACTTGGTGGTAACCTTCACACATAAAACAAAAGTGGAGACAGATCTGCAAAAAGTACAAAGGTTCATTGTCAAAATTCCCAGTGCAATACTACATGAATACATGTATAGTACATTGTTGATGCAGAGAATATATATATACACAGTATCTACATGTATCTATCCAGAAAATCAAGTATTTTCCACGTAACCTTGTGACTGTATTATTTTAATTGCTTTTAATCCTAGATCAAGTTTGTTTTGGCTTAAAATGCATCATAATTGTTAAATATATCTTATACCAAACTCAGTTCTGTTTACCTGTTGAAATATATATTTTACGGCTAATATAACCCCATAACTGCAATATGGCACCTGGCGATCAAGTTTTGGCAGCTGATCACTTTTTGCCATGACACTGGAGTAGGTACATCACATGATATCGCAACAGTCTCTCCGCAATTTTCACACAGATCAGAGCAATTTGTTGCACAGGAAGCTAAACATTTCTGCAGACATTCTTAAGTTCTATAACCACTGAGCGTTTGTGAAGCTGGGGTGGCATCAATGAGAGGCTGTGTTGAACGCCCAGACCCATTATTTGAAGCGATAATTTTCCCACAAGAGAGTCATCTGAAACACACAACATACATATTTTAGTACCTAATAGCAATAACTTGCAGACATTACAATGTAGTACAGAGGACTTAAAGCAAAATAGCATTAGGAATCATTAGCTTACCTTCATATGTGATCTGGTTCGTATCCTCACATCTTTGGCTCTATGGCTTCCTAAACGCTCCAGTACTTTTCCAGAGTGTTTCATCTCACTGCCTGTCCCCTTCTCTGGCTCCCCTTTTTTGCCTTTACTCTGACAAAAAGCCAGCCAGACCGAGGAGACGTCTTGTAAGCCACCATGTTATGTTTTGATGGCGGCGCGTGCACAACGCGAGGCTCAGCGTCCTACCAGATTCTGGGGACTAGCAGTGTTATTTCTGCTCATTTCGGGTATGTTCATTCAGAACAGCTCTGCTTTTACATCTTACACCCGAGATGAGCTTTTGAATATTGGTTTACAAAGCAACGATAACGACCTTTTTATCAGCAACCTACGTCTGAATCTACGTCTCATCCCGGAGCTCTGGAGAACTCCCGACGCTCGGCAGGCTTCCCGGCCGACCGGAAGTGCTCACAGGCGGCGTAAGGACCGTAAGCAAAGGAGGGGTAAACGCGGTGGGCTAAGAGCTAAGCTAAAGCTAACACCGCACCGGCTATCGCTACCCAGTATTTTCCTTGCTAATGTATGGTCTCTGGCAAGCAAAATGAGTGAACTACGGCTTCGGATCACCAACAATAAGAAACTTATGAACTGCAATATCATGATTTTTACGGAAACATGGCTTCACAGTGGAATACCCGACAATGCTATCGAGCTAGCCGGCCTACACACGCTCCGGGCAGACAGAGCAGCAGTTGACTCCGGTAAGACAAGAGGGGGGGGATTGTGCATTTATATTAACAAGGCTTGGTGCACGAACTCTGTCACTGTTGAGAGACACTGCTCAGCTAACCTGGAGTTTCTCATGGTTAAATGTAGACCTTTCTATCTGCCACGCGAGTTCACTTGTACCATCATAACAGCCGCTTACATTTCTCCGGATGCTAATGCTAAGCTTGCTATGAAAGAACTGCATGCAGCTATTAGCAAACAACAAACTGCACACCCAGAGGCAGCATTTATTGTGGCGGGTGATTTTAACCACTCTAACCTCAAGACAGTGCTTCCTAAATTCTACCAGCATGTCTCCTGTCACACAAGAGGGGACAAAACATTGGACCATGTTTACACCAATATTGTGGGAGCCTACACAGCAACTCCCCTCCCCCACCTAGGTCAGTCTGATCATTTATCCTTGTTCCTTACCCCCAAGTATGTACCGCTCATCAACCGGGTGAAGCCATCAGTGAGGACCATCAAAGTGTGGCCAGAGGGGGTTGACTCTGTACTCCAGGAGAAGTTTAGGAACACAGACTGGAGTATGTTCACCTCTCAGGCTACCTGTGGCTCCCACATAAACATCAACTCTTACACCCACTCAGTCCTGGACCATATCAACACCACTATTGACAGTGTCACCACGGAAAGACAGATCACCACGTACCCAAATCAGAAGCCGTGGATGAACAGAGAAGTGCGACTTCTGCTAAAAGCACGTAACAATGCCTTTAGATCTGGTGATGCACAGGCCTACAGTTCATCCAGGGCAGATCTGAAGAGGGGCATCAAGAAGGCCAAGCACAGCTACAAGCTGAAGGTGGAGGAACATTTTGGGGACTCTGACCCCCGACGTATGTGGCAGGGCATCCAAGCTATCTCTGATTATAAGCCCAGCAACTCCATACCTATAGCCATGACTGTGCCCTTTCTCAATAAGCTAAATAACTTCTATGCTCGTTTTGACAAGGACAACAATGTAAAGAACATCAATTTCCCACCCTCTGATGACCTCCACCACCTCACACTCACCCACACCGACGTCCGTAATGAACTGAGTCATGTCAACGTACGTAAGGCTGCTGGCCCTGATGGCATTCCTGGGCGTGTGCTGAGGGCATGCGCTGAGCAGCTGGCAGGGGTCTTCACAGACATCTTCAATCTGTCCCTGGCCCAGGCCGTGGTACCAGCGTGCTTCAAGACCACTTCAATAGTACCAGTGCCGAAACATTCAACACCATCGTGCCTAAATGACTATCGCCCTGTGGCACTGACGCCCATAGTCATGAAGTGCTTTGAGCGACTGGTCTTGGCACAGCTCAAAAAAGGCCTGCCCCCTACACTGGACCCTCATCAGTTCGCCTACCGGAGCAACAGGAGTACAGAGGATGCGGTTTCTACAGCGCTGCACTATGTACTCTCACACCTGGATGACAAGAACACCTACGCAAGAATGCTGTTTATTGACTTCAGCTCAGCATTCAACACAGTTATCCCCTCCAAGTTGCTCACCAAACTTGGGGACCTGGGAATCAGTACCTCCACCTACAACTGGATCATGGATTTTCTGACCAACAGACCCCAGCATGTTAGGTCAGGCCCCAACCGTTCTTCCGTCATCACACTCAACACTGGTGTACCGCAGGGCTGTGTGCTCAGCCCATTCCTCTACTCCCTCTACACCCATGACTGCAGGCCTATGTATGGATCCAATTCCATCATAAAGTTCGCAGATGACACCACGGTGATTGGACTCATCAGGGACAACGACGAGTCAGATTACAGGGCAGAGGTTGAGCACTTGGCTACTTGGTGCGCTGATAATAACCTGCTCCTTAACACCAGCAAAACCAAGGAGCTCATAGTGGACTACAGGAAGGAGAGGGAAGAGACACATGACCCCATCCATATCAATGGCATAGCTGTTGAACGTGTCCCCAGCTTCAAATTCCTGGGGACCCACATCTCGGAGGACCTGTCCTGGTCAGTTAACACCACCAGCCTGATCAAGAAGGCCCATCAGCGCCTCTTCTTCTTGAGGACATTGAAGAAGAACCATCTGTCAACTGGCATCCTGGGCAACTTCTACCGCTGTGTGATAGAGAGCACCCTGACCAACTGTATCACACTCTGGTATGGGAGCTGCTCTGTAGCTGACCACAAGGCGCTACAGCGGGTGGTGAAAACCGCCCAACGCATCACAGGGACTCCACTTCCAGCTATAGAGGACGTCTACAGGAAAAGATGTCTGCGCCGGGCACGCAGCATTCTTAGGGACTCCAACCATCCTGCTCATGGACTGTTCCAGCTTCTCCCCTCCAGAAGACGTTTCAGAAGCCTTCGGACTAGAACCAGCAGGTTTAGGAACAGTTTCTTTCCAACAGCTGTCACGTTATTGAACTTAGTTCCCCACTGACTCTCTTACAATCATCTTTTACCATCCTCACCTGTACATAACTGCATAACTACATAACTACATCTAACTTATTGCACATTATCTGCACATAACAGTACTTTTAACTTTCTGCACTGCTGCATATATTTGCATATATTTGCTTAAATTGCACATACTGTTAATTACTGTATATACTGCACTGCTGTCCTTTGCACTTCTGATTGGATGCTAAACTGTGTTTCGTTACCTTGTATTCATACATGTGTAATGACAATAAAGTTGAATCTAATCTAATCTAATCTTTTGCTTGTGTCACGTGTTTTACATCACGGGAGTGTGGCGCCGCCTTGCTGTAAAAAAATCCCACCCACCCCAGGCAGTACTCAGCTGTAACGGAAACAAAAGCGAGCTGAGTCGAGTAAAGCCAAGTCAAAGTGAGTAGGGCCAAACAGGTACTACCGGAAAAGGGCCATAAATCACAAACCACCTGTGTCCTTAGTTTATCTGCTTGGTAAGAAATATCCACACTGTGATAAAATGGTGATATGATGAATTAATGAATAAACATTAGTCATGTTAGAATAAATGTGTTAATCACCACAATTTATTAACAACAAAATAAAATGAGTTAAGAATAATAATGGTGGTTAATCACAGGTGACTCAGGCTTCATTCACATTCAGCAGCTGCATTAACCTCAGTTGATGCTACTAAGAGAGAAGGATGGGAATAAACATCTTATATCTTTCCAAGTTTTTGGCATGGGAAAATCTAGCATGTCAAAAATCAGCATCCTCCAAAACTGTCAGTGAAGGCAAGACAAGTTTAGTTATATAGCATATTTCATGTACAAGACAATTCAAAGTGCTTTACATAAAACAATACAGCATTACAGCAGGCTGCAAAAGAAATACTGCAGTAGCACAGCAACTCACCCTTGGCCATGGGATCCCTGGTTCGATCCCAGCCCCTGACCAACAGTGATCTGTGTGGAGTTTGCATGTTCTCCCCGTGTCTGCGTGGGTTTACTCCGGGAGTTTTCCAGTTTCCTCCCACAGGCCAAAAACATGCAGGTTAGGTTAATTGGAGACTGCAAAGTGGCCCTAGGTGTGAATGTGTGTGTGAATGGTAAAGGGATAGCGCCATACCGTGGCTGCTTCATCCATCCAGGTGAATGCCCTCAATTTCCCCTCTGGGGATCAATAAAGTATACAAAATTTAAAAAAAAATGCAGCAGCAGGGAAAATAAGTATTGAGCACGTCAACAGTTTCCTCATTTCTGATGGAACCACTGACCTGAGATTTTCACCACATATCGGTAACAACCCAAGTAATCCATACATACAAAGAAATCAAGGCAACTGTGTTCACAAAGCAAATTATATTTAATAAAGTGGAATGACACAGGGAATAAGTATTGAGCACATGAAGAAAAAGAGGTACAAAAAAGACATATTGTCGGCCTCCGTCGGTCTATGATGACCGTGGAAGAGAATCCTAAACGTCTACTCTGCTGGAACAGCACCGCCTGTGGCTGAACAGGCCGATGTGCGAATGGCAGTCCCTGTCACACAGGTCGCACTTGTGGGTGGTCTCCGTGCTGCTGGAGCTGTGGCGGTTCTTCCTGCGAGTCCTTTTTTCATCTGCTGCAGCAGTCAGCCTCTCTTCACCCGCCTTGAGCTGTCTGGTCAGGGTGCCTCTCCATTTGGAGCGGTCCGTTGCAAGGTCCTCCCAGCGCTCTGTGTTGATCTCCAGGGCCTTCATGTCTCTCTTGCAGACGTCTCTAAAGCGCAGCTGTGGGCGGCCAACGTCTCTCCTGCCAGTCGCCAGTTCTCCGTAGAGGACGTCTTTGGGGATTCTGCCATCCTCCATATGGTGAACGTGGCCTAGCCAGCAGAGCCTGCGCTGCCTGAGTAGAGTGAACATGGAGAGAAGGCCGGCGCGGGACAGAACTTCTGTGTTGGGCACTTTGTCCTGCCAGGATATGTCCAGGATGCGGCGAATGCAGCGCAAGTGGAAGGAGTTCAGTCTCTTTTCCTGCCGGGCGTATGTTGTCCACATCTCACTCCCATAGAGCAGTGTGCTGATGACGCAGGCGTTGTACACTGCTATCTTCATCTTGACAGAGAGTTTGGGATTCTCCCACACTCGTGTGGTGAGGCGAGCGAGTGTGAAGGCTGATTTTCCAATCTTCTTGTCGATCTCTGTATCAGGTTGCTGCTGATCGTGGACCCCAGGTACGTGAACTGATTCACGGCCTCCAGCTCGTAGTCGTCGATGGTGATGGTTGGTGGTGCTTCCATGCCTTGCGCCAAGACGTTAGTCTTCTTCAGGCTGATGGTAAGCCCGAAGTCCTTGCATGCCTGGGAGAAGCTCCTGCTGTGTGTGGGTCGTGACTACAGCGTCGTCTGCGAACAGCTCTGATTAGATTAGTCTCTGATTAGTCTGATTAGTCTCTGATTAGAGCCTCGCGTACTTTGGTTCTGACTTTCAAGTGGGCGAGGTTGAAAAGCCTGCCATCAGATCTTGTGTGCAGGTAGATTCCCTCTGTTGCTGTGCTGAAGGCATGCCTCAGGAGCATAGCAAAGAAAATCCCAAAGAGGGTTGGCGCAAATACACAGCCCTGTTTCACTCCGCTGCGTATGTTGAATGGCTCTGAGACATTGCCGTCGTGCTGCACTATCCCCTGCATGTTGGTGTGAAATGATTCGATGAGGCTTTGCAACTTTGGTGGGCATCCTATCTTTGGCAGGATCTTGAAAAGGCCCTCTCTGCTGACCAGATCGAACGCTTTGGTGAGGTCGATGAAGGTGACGTACAGGGGCATGTTCTGTTCTCTGCACTTCTCCTGGAGTTGGCGGATGGAGAATATCATGTCTACTGTCGATCGCTCAGCACAGAATC
This sequence comes from Pholidichthys leucotaenia, assembly GCA_020510985.1. NCBI lineage: Eukaryota > Metazoa > Chordata > Actinopteri > Cichliformes > Pholidichthyidae > Pholidichthys > Pholidichthys leucotaenia. The sequence goes on along the minus strand of CM035839.1, from coordinate 289,177,474 downwards.
CATAGTGAGACTCGGGGTAGACACGTTCGGCAAGCTTCTGTAGACGAATGAGAACAACTCCTGCGTAGACTTTGCCACAACGCTGAGGAGGGAGATGCCCCTGTAGTTGTTGCAGTTGCTTCTCTCCCCTTTGTTTTGTAGAGGGTGATGATCTTGGCGTCCCTCATGTCCTGTGGTATGGCACCTTCCTTCCAGCACTGGCAGAGGACGTCATGCAATGGCAGCAATAGGGCGGTCTTGCAGTGCTTGATCAGGTCGGGGGGGGGTATGCCGTCTTTGCCTGGTGCCTTGCCAGCGGTCAAACTATCAATGACCTTGCTGAGTTCATCGATGGTTGGCTCGGCGTCAAGTTCGTCCATGGATGGCAGGCAGTCGATGGCATCAAGGGCTGACGGTGTCACGGTGTTCTGTCTGGGGTAGAGGTCGGAGTAGTGTTCCACCCATCTCTCCATCTGCTTGCTCTTTTCTGTGATCATCTCCCCAGTGGAGGATTTGAGGGGGGCCGTCTTGCTCTGAGCCGGACCAAGTGCTTTCTTGATCAGAATCAGAATCAGAATCAGAATCAGAATCAGGTTTATTGCCATTGTTCATGTAGTACACAAACTAGGAATTTGTCTCGGTACAATGCTGCAACATTAAACATGATAAGATAAGAGAAATAAACTATACATGTAATAAAGTGTAGGATAAGATTAAGTGATACTGGTCAACAGTTAAAAAATATATTAGCCAGCAGCAGATGCCATCGTACATACCACGGATGTTCCCTGTTATGGCAGCAGTTTGAATGTCTTGGCTGAGCTGAGTCCAGTACTCGTTAGCGCAGCGCCGAGCAGTCTGCTGAACTTTGCTTCTCGCAGCCCTGAGAATCTGGAGATTCTTCTCGTTTGGGTACTTCTTGTACTCAGCAAGTGCTGAGCGCTTGGCTTCAATGACGGGGGTCATCTCGGTCAACTTGGCATCAAACCAGTCCTGTGACTTCAAGGTCTTCCTCCCAAAGGTAGCCAAGGCTGTGCAGTGGATGTGTTTCGCAGCTCTTCCCACTTCTGCTTTGCAGATTCTCTTTCTTGTGGTACACCAAGTTCCTTCTCAAAGGTGGAGGCAAACTGCTCAACAAGTTCTGGTTGGGCCATCTTGCTGATGTCAATCCGTGCCTTTCCAGGCTGTCTGGCACGATGGAATTTCTTCAACTGCAGTTTGACCTTGCAACACACCAATGAATGGTCTGTGTCACAATCTGCACTCTGGAATGAATGGGTGATTAGCTTGTTCTTCAGTGAGGTGCACCTGGTCAGGATCAAGTCCAGCTGGTGCCAGTGCTTTGAGCGCGGCTGTCGCCAGGAAACCTTGTGTTGGGGCTTGGTCTTGAAGAACAAGTTTGTGATGCACAGATCATGATATGTGAAGAACTCAAGCAGCCGCTGTCCATTGTCATTCATTCTGCCCACGCCAAATTGTCCAAGACAGGAGGGCCAGGAGTTGTGGTCAGCACCCACTCTGGCATTGAAGTCTCCAAGGAGAATGAGTTGTTCAGAGTTGGGGATGATCCTGACAGTTGTTGCGAGATTCTCGTAGAACTCGTCTTTTGCCTCTGGTGTGGCTGTCAGTGTTGGGGCATACACACTGATGAGGGTGACTGGGCCTTGAGTGGTGTTGAGGCGGAAGGTGAGGAGTCATGCAGAGCCATTGCTGCCCGGTTCCACCATCTTCAGCAAGGTGTTCTTCACTGCGAAGCCCACTCCGTGTTCCCTGTGTTTGTCACTGCCCTTTCCCTGCCAGTAGAATGTGTAGTCCTTCTCTCTCAGTGTGCCTGCTTCAGCCAACCGTGTTTCCTGGAGAGTGGCGATATCCACTTCCAGTCTCTTCAGCTCGTTATTGATGACGGCAGTCTTTCTGGTGTCGCTGATGTCCTTGAGGTTAGCAGCGAGTCCTGTCATCATAGTGCGGACGTTCCAAGTTCCCAGTTTTAGAGCTGGTCTCTTTTGTTTTGTTGTCTTCCCTGGTGCGAAGGTTCTCAGCCTGCCGTTTGGACTTCTCCTCATCCCCATGCACCCAATGAGGAAAGCAGGCTGTGGCGGGACAACACCTTATTGGCTGGGGGCTGCCCAGTTTGAGGCGGGCGGTAGCTGTCCAGTGAGATCCGCTGATCCCTCCCACCATCGGGAACAACCCCTGGTGCCACGCTCTACGCCAATTGAGTGGTGGCTTATAACCGGTAACTGTCATTCCCCGTGTTTTGTCTACACCAAAGGCGAAGCTGGAGTGTCCTATCCAGTGATCCGGTGTTCTACCTTCCAGCGTTGGGCATTGGTAGGATTCAAGCCTGGGCAGGAAGATATGGAGGACAAGATGTTGCCCATGCAGCATGTCCCCCCTCTCCACGTCACTGATGAATCCAAAGGAACAGCAGGGCTGCTACAGTTTGGCACCAGCGCCATCGCAGGAGCTGCCAGAAAGATGTTGAGCACAACAGAGAACTGCCTTAGGGACTCCGACTCCGGATTTTTCCTCAGGGTTGACTCCCGAAGCCTTTCCCGTGACCGGGTGTGCCGCAAGGCAATGGAGGTTTGAAATCAGGGTTTACCTTCCCCTAGATGGGCTACCTTCCCAGGTTGACAAGCCACCATCTACCCGAAGCATCTGGTTTTAAGGCGCCAGAGATCCGCCCTCGCCCCTTCTCCTATTAGTAAAAGCAGTTCCACCGGGCTTAGAGACTAAACCACACGGGCAGGCTAGGAGTTGGACTTAGTTGTCAGAGGCTTTTTGAGATGCACGCCATAAGGAGCATTTTATAAGCACTGGGAGCTTAACCCCAGTGCCGCTTCTGGCTATGACAACCTTGGAACCAAGGAAGAAAAAGAGGTACAAAAAAAGACATAGCAAACAAAGAAACCAGCTGAAATCCATCAGAATTTAGGAAGCCATCCCATTCCCCATCAGTGTAAATTAATTTCAGCTGGTTAAGTCCTGACTGATAGCCTTTAAAAAGGTCTGTGAATATCAGATTGTCAAACCACAAAGAACTCTCTCTAGACCTTTGAAAACTTGTTGTTGGAAAACATAATGATGGCATTGGTTACAGGTGCATTTCTAAACTGCTGAATGTTCCATTGAGCACTGTTGGAGCCATCATTTGGAAATGGAAAGAATATCATTTTACCATAAACTGGCCATGACCAGGAGCTCCTCGTAAGATTTCTGACAGAGGAGTCAAAAGAATTATTAGAAGAGTTATCCAAGAGCCAAAGACCACTCCTGGAGAGCTCCAGAAAGACCTGGAGTTAGCAGGTACTGCTGTTTCAAAGAAAACAATAAGTAATGCACTCAACCTGTCATAAATCTGGGTTTGGCTGTTCCAAACCCAGTTCTGACTAATTATTTTTTTGCCCTATTTCCATCAGGTGCGTCAGGGAGCTTTTGGCCGTTGTTTCCTGACAGCTCGGGCACACCCCCTTCTCCTGTCAAGTGCCATCAGCTGTGCTCTGTTATTGGGTGTTTCACACACACACTTCATTCATTCTCATTCACACGCGCAGACACTCACTCATGCACACCTGTGGTTCAATTATGTTCAGCCCACGCTTCCTCACGCCGGCAATCTCTTTCCTCGTTTGCATCAGGATAATAAATACGCTGCGTTTGTGGAAAGAGATTGTCAGAGCATTCACCCTCATTCGTGGCAGCATGTTTCTCCATGAATGTGGTACCTTTCCCTTCTCGTATTCAGCCTGACATTTTCAGACGGTTAATCCCTGGATGTTTACGATGGATTCTGCTTTATTCCTTCTTCCACCAGAATGTTCGGATTAGCCCTGGATCACTCCAGTTCTGTAAGTGATATTTGCCTTTCTTCCTGTGTCGACAGCTGCCCTGCGGCACTTGTCATGCTGCGGTCCTCGCGGGCTGCAAATGAGACGCTATAGGCCACCGATGAGTTTGCACAATTTATTGAAGAGGGATGAATGACAAAATAATAAGCCACAGGGGGCTAAAACACAACTAAGGTAATGGCACAGACAAAGGGACACAGAGTCTCAGAATAACACTTACAATGACGGATGAAGATGAAGGGTTGTTCACGAGGGAACGTCTGACGAGATTGCAGCAGGGATTAGCCCTTAGCTGCCCCCTTAAATCCCCACGATAACCCAATCAGTGGGGAGAGTGATTAGGAGAAATGCTGAACAGCTGTCACAACGTGACCCGGCTTTGAGAGCCAGAAGCCCCGCCGTGACGCTGTCAGAATAAAAGCCTGGAGGTGCGCCAGAGGAGAGAACGGGAGACTACCGCACACCGAGTGCAGACAGTCGGCACACGGACTGTGACAGCACTAGGCATTCCTGTCATCGGGCTGTGGAGTATCTGGGAGGCACCCTGTATGTCTGGTGACCTAATCTCATCTGTACCACTTCCTGTATTCGTGTGGTCTAGCTGGACTTGTTATTTTCATGGTTAAAGTTAATAAAATGTAACTTTCTACTCTTGTTATTGGGTCTTCCATTCCTTCCCTTGTGCGTCGGGTTATGGCGCACGAGGAAGCATGACAGAATGCTCCGACCACAGAAAAAAAACAGCGGAGTAGATTTGTGTTTTTTCTTTTCCTTTTACCTTCTTTTCCCCTTCCTCCTCTAGTTTTTGGTGTGATGATCTGGACGGATGTGGAGCAGAGAGCCCAGGATCTGCTGGAGGAGGTGATCTTCACCTTTCAGTGGCCTCAGTTTCCCAAGGACAGGGAGTGGGCACGACTCGTCACGGAGGACATCGAGCGGCACTATCCTAACCTCTGGGTTATTCCGAGGGTGGATGCCATCCTCTCCGCCATCCTTCCCTTTCCAGACATGGAGCTGGAGGGTGCCTCTCCGCCATCGGAGCCAGCCACCTGTCAGAAGAGACGCTCCCGTCGGAGGAGGACCTCCTCTCCTCTCGGATCTCTTTCATCTCCTGGGCTGGCACCTGCCCAATCCTCAGACGTGATGACGGAGGAGAGAAAGGGGTTGTTGGCCATGGTAAACCATCGGGTTGAGGAGGAGCACCACGAGAGAGAGGCTCGAGGACGAGGACGCACTTCCCCGGCTGTGAGGGTTCCACCCCCCGTGTCTACCCAATCCACGGGCTCGTCAATGGAGGAGGAGTGGTTGGCCCTGCTTGCCCAGCTAGACTGTTGGGTTAAGGAGGAGCGCTGGGGGAAGGAAGAGCAGAGACTGGCCCGGCTCAACTGCCAGATGGAGGGGGAGAGCCATGAGGAGGAGCCGGATAAGGATCCCCCAGCGCTCGAGCTCCCCGCGGCCACTCCGCATCCCTCCCCAGAGAAGACGGAGCTTCTGGGCAAGGCTGACTTGCGGTCCAGCATGACACTTCGCGTCCCGGACTATCTGGTTCCTGAGCCGTTTTGGGGGAAGAGGAGGAGAAACTCCTGCTGGAAGAGGCTTCCGGTCCCGCCGGCGCAGCAAGAGGAGGAATGTCCGGAGAGGAGGGGGGATGTCGCAAAGGCCGCTGAGGATGTCCCGTGCCAGGAGGACAGGCAAGTTATTTCTCATTTAACTTTCATGTTTGATGAACAGTTTTGCCTGCCTCCTGGCGAGGAGGCTCGGGGTGTGCAGTCCCCTGTGTGCTCTGCCCCAGCGGTATATAGTGCTCCCGCACTTGACCTCATCAACTCCTTTCTGTATGCCCCCACGAGCCCACCGGTTCTGGATCCAGGGCGCTCCGGGGGGAAGGAGCCAGAGACCCAGAGAATCCAGCCCATGGGCCAGCGGAGAGGTCGTCCTCCGCCGTGAGTACCACGACTGCAACCACCATCACGCCGGCTGCAGGGGCTGCCGCTGCAGAGTCACTCCCCGGACCAGACCACCAGCCGATGGGACCCGGAACAGCATCGTCGGAGTCCTGGATGGTAGTAGAGCTTGAGCACAGGCAAGTAATCTCTCCTGTAGTTCATTTGTCTATGATTGAGAGATCTTGTCTGGCTCTTGGGGAGGAGAGTCAGGTGCGGCCCCCAGCCACATCCGGATTCCCCTCGCTGAGCTCTGATGCTGCCGGCGACCCTAACCGTTCCTTCTCTCCTATCCCCTTGGAGCTCCTTCCTAGGGTCGGCGGAGATGAGCTGCCACTACCTGGGTTGCCCATGGACGATGACACAGGTCCAGTTGTTCCAGAGGAGGTCGACGGAGGGGTAGCACCCGACGGACCGGTGGAGTCCGCGCACCCAAATCGCCGGAGTCCTGGACGGCAGTGGAGTCCGAGTTCAGTCAAGTGTGCTCCTTTATGCCAGTATTGTCAATATTAATGTTACACTGCCCGACTCATGACAAGGAGGGCCCGGGGCAGCTTGTAGTAGTCCTCGGGGCTGCCTCACCAGGCTCTGCCACTGCCGGCAACCCTGACACAGTTTTTTTTTCTCTCCCTTCGGGTTCGGCGCCCCCGGCCAGGGTTGCCGGAGAGCTGCTGGTCTTGTCGGAGGCCACCGAGAATCGGGGTCCAGCATCAGGTGACGTGAGGAGAATTACCTCCCTCGCTGGGGAGGCCACCGTGGGAGCAATGAGGCCCCCGATGGGGACCACCGCAGGTGCAACGTTGCTCCAGCCAGAGCCCACCACCGGTGCAGCAGAGCCCCAGCCGGGGTCCACCTCTGGTGCAGCAGAGCCCCAGCCGGGGTCCACCGCCGGTGCAACAGAGCCCCAGCCGGGGTCCACCGCCGGTGCAGCAGAGTCCCAGCCCAGGTCCACCGCCGGTGCAGCCACATCCCAGACCAGGACCATCGCGGATGCTACGGTCCCCCTGCCCCAAGCCTCGAACGGCAGGGGGGCTCCTGTTCCTCGGTGTGGCCGCTGAGGTTCCCAAGAGTGTAGCCTGCCTCTCCGCATTCCCCTTTGGTTCTGGTGGCTCCACCACATTGGTTGGCCACCCGAAAGTCTTGGCCTTCGGGTTGGGTGGTCCATCGGGCCGGGTAGGCTGCAGGACGCTATTCTGCGGGCCGCCTGACTTGGTCAGGCCGCCCGATCAGTCATGCCTCATCATGCTGGGGGCCTGGGACTTTGGCCGACCCCCTGAACTTTGGACTTCTGGGAGGGAAAGCGGGGTTAGTGTCCTAGGTGGGGGGTCGTTGGGAGGGTCACTGTGCTTATTACTTGTGTTTTCCACTGGTTGCTTCCCTCCTAACCGGTTTTCCCCCACCTCCCACCCTGTGTAATTGTTTTGTTGCTGGGGGGGGGGGTCCCTTAAAGTGTGTTTTTTCTTGTCCTTTTGTTTTTGGCTGATGGGACTGGGGTCTCTGGAATCCACCCCTGGGGGGGAGGGGTGCTGTCATGAATCTGGGTTTGGCTGTTCCAAACAGCCAAACCCAGATTCATTATTTGCCCTATTTTCCATCAGGCGCTTCAGGGAGCTTTTGGCCGTTGCTTCCTGACAGCTCGGGCATGCCCCCTTCTCCTGTCAAGTGCCATCAGCTGTGCTCTATTATTGGGTGTTTCACACACACACACACACACACACACTCCATGCATTCTCATTCACACGCGCAGACACTCACTCATGCACACCTGTGGTTCAGTTATGTTCAGCCCATGCTTCCTCACACCGGCAATCTCTTTCCTCATTTGCATCAGGATAATGAATACGCTGCGTTTGTGGAAAGAGATTGTCGGAGCATTCACCCTCATTCGTGGCAGCGCGTTTCTCCATGAATGTGATACTATTCCCTTTGCGTATTCAGCCTGACATTTTCAGACGGTTAATCCCTGGATGTTTACGTCGGATTCTGCTTTATTCCTTCATCCACCAGACTGCTTGGATTAGCCCCAGATCGCTCCAGTTCTGTAAGTGATATTTGCCTTTCTTCCTGTGTTGACAGCTGCCCTGCAGCACTAGGTGTTGCCACTGCAGGGCTGCGCAGTATCTTGGAGGCGCCATGTATGTCTGGTGGCCTAATTTCATCTGTACAATTTTCTGTATTTGTGTAGTCTAGCTGGACTTGTTATTTTCATGGTTTAAGTTAATAAAATGGCACTTTCTACTCTCGCTATTGGGTTTTCCATTCTTTCCCTTATGCGCCATATTATGGCACATGAGGAAGCATGACACAGCTGACATGGGCTCTATACCCACTCACGCCGCAAGACTCCATTGCTGAAGAAAAACCATGCTGAAGCTTGTTTAAAGGTTGCTGCACAACTTTTGGGCAAGCTAGTAAAATACTGGAAGAATACAGTCTGGTCAGATGAGACCAAAATTGAACTTTTTGGATGCCACAACACACAGCATGATTGGAGGAGAAACAGCACTGCAAATCAGTCCAAAAACACCATACCAACAGTGAAGTTTGGAAGTGGAAGCACCATGGTGTGGGGGTGTTTTTCAGCACATGGTACAAGCAGACCATATATTTAAAGAAAAGATGAATGGACAAATATACATAGACCTCCTTGATAAAAATCTGTTGCCATCTGCCAAGATGCTGAAGATGAAACGAGGGTGGACATTTCAGCAAGACAATGAACCCAAACACACAGCCAAGAAAGCTCTCAACTGGTTCCGGAGAAGGAAAATAAAGCTGCTAGAATAGCCCAGTCAGTCACCTGACTTGAATCCGGTTGAAAATCTATGGAACAAACTGAAGATCACAGTTCATGGAAGACACCCACGGAACGTTCAAGATTTGAAGACAGTTTGTGTGGAAGAATGGGCTAAAATCACTCCTGAGCAATGTCTGCATCTAGTTTCTCCATACAGGAGGTGTCTGGAAGCTGCTATTACCAACAAAGGCTTTTCTAAGAAATATTATTTCACCAAATGTGTTCAATATTTATTTCCTGTGTCATTTCACTTTATTAAATATAACTTTTTTGTGAACACAGTTGCCTTGATTTCTTTGTATGTATGGATTACTTGGTTTGTTACTGATATCTGGTGAAAATCTCGGGTCAATGGCTCCATCAGAAATATGTTTGAGAAAAATGTGTCATGGTTGGCCCTCACGGGCAGAAGCACAGACTCACTCGCAGGATGAAGTTGAAGCATAATTTAATGAAGGAAACTGTAGCATGGCAGAGACAATGATACTCACAACCGGAGGTAAAGACAGGGAAATAATGACGATGAATAACGATGAAGTAATGATGAATAACGATGATCACAACGAGGACCCAACAAGGGAATGAGAGGGTGAACCCCAATAAAAAGGAATACACAATGAGACTAATGAGCCACAGCCCTGACCAATAATGACTGACATTGGGATAAGCTGTGCTCAGACGGAAGTAAACAAATGCTGTCAAAATAAAAGTCCAACCAGAAACAAAAGATGACCAGGGAAAAACCAAACATACAAACGTAGCTTTGATGGAAGACAGCAGTAAAGACAATAATGATAATAGTAATAATAATAACAATAACAATAACAATGAGACCAGGATGTAAATCAAACCCCAAAGATTGTAATATTGAAGACAGAATAATAAATACTGACAATCACAAAGTGTGGCCTGGTCAGACCCAGCCCAAACCACCACAAAATGTTGGCGTGTTCAATACTTAGTTTCCCTGCTGTACATAAAGAATTTAGAAGCAAACTTAAAACTAAATTAAAGAGAAACAGAAACAAGCTTAAATAGAATAAGACAGATAAAGTCCAAGAAATAAAACTTACAGTGCATTGTAGGAGATTAACAATTGTTTTACTGAAAGGCAGTGGCAATTTTATTTTTTTTTTTGATTTTGTATACTTTATTGATCCCCAGAGGGGAAATTGAGGGCATCCACCTGGATGGATGAAGCAGCCACAGTACGGCGCTATCCCTTAACCATTCACACACACATTCACACCTAGGGCCACTTTAGAGTCTCCAATTAACCTAACCTGCATGTTTTTGGCCTGTGGGAGGAAACCGGAAAACTCCCGAAGTAAACCCACGCAGATACGGGGAGAACATGCAAACTTCACACAGATCACTGTTGGTCAGGGGCTGGGATCGAACCAGGGATTCCATGGCCAAGGGTGAGTTGCTGTGCTGGCACAGTGCTAACCACTGTTCCACTGCACCGCCCAAATAGGAGGGTTTTTAACCTTCAAGTCAAAGCAGCAGAGAGTTCATCAGCCCTGATACTTTCTGGGAATTTGTTCCACATGTGAAGTACCTCTCTTAAAACATTTGTATGTTAAATGAGTTTATTTCATATCAGGAGCAAGAATGTGAATATGCCAGCAGCAGGGTGGACCAAGAGCAGGAGAGAGAGAGGAGAGAGGAGGCATAGGTGACCAGAGGGAGAGAGACAGCACTGATGACTAGAGAGAGAGAGGTGGTACAGGATGTGCACGTGACAGGTAACAATAGTCAAAGCTTGATTTCTGCCAGTGCTGAAATACTTAACATATAATAGGTATTTAGTAGGCCTGCTACTACGTCATAGCATAAATAGACCATTACAAGACTGAAGATATATTTGGAAAATGACTTAAGTTCTTTTTACTACTGTTATTATAATATAATGGCAAAATGAAGAGGTAAATTAGTCTTTTCCTTTTTATGAAAGTTAATGATTTGGTGCTCCTTCCCCAAACTAGGACACACAAGGCGTCGGGACTGGAAGGCATCAACGCAAAGCTCCTCAAGTCCTGTGCAGATCAGCTGTGTGGGATTGTGGAGCTCATCTTCAACCTGAGCCTGAAGCTGGGGAGGGTACCACAGTTGTGGAAAACATCTTGTGTGGTACCTGTACCAAAGACCTCCCGCCCCAAAGACCTGAACAGCTACAGACCAGTGGCCCTGACGTCCCACATGATAAAGACCCTGGAGAGACTGCTCCTTGCTCACCTCCGCCCCCTGGTGGGACCAGCGATGGATCCACTCCAGTTCGCCTACCAGCATGGCATTGGGGTGGAGGATGCAGTGATCTTCCTCCTTCACCATTCTCTGTCCCACCTGGAGAAGCCCGGGAACGCGGTGAGGATCATGTTCTTTGACTTCTCCAGTGCTTTCTACACCATCCAACCGATGATCCTGAAGGACAAGCTGCTGTGCGCAGGGGTGGACCAGCACCTGTCATCATGGATCCTGGACTACCTCACTAACCTGCCACAGCTTGTGAGAACCCGGGACTGTGTGTCCGACACGATCATCGGTAGCACCGGGGCCCCCCAGGGAACGGTTTTGGCTCCCTTCCTGTTTACCCTTTATACTGCGGACTTCTCACACAACACAAGACACTGCCACCTACAGAAGTTCTCTGACGACTCTGCAATTGTCGGCCTCATCTCCAATGGAGATGAAGCTGAGTACAGAGGACTTATCCAGGACTTCGTGGACTGATGCCATAGGAGCTGCCTCCAGATCAACGCAAGGAAAACTAAGGAGCTGGTGGTGGACTGCCGCAGGCAAGGACAACCCCTCACAGCACCAGTAAACATATAGGGAACAGACATCGAGATGGTGACATCCTACAAGTACCTGGGTGTTCATCTGAACAATAAACTAGACTGGTCACACAATACCGACACACTCTACAAGAAGGGACAACGCAGACTGTTCCTACTGAGGAGACTCAGGTCTTTTGGTGTACAAGGGGTGCTGCTGAAGACATTCTACGACACGGTGGTGGCATCAGTCATCACGTTTGAAGTGGTCTGCTGGGGCAGTGGCATTACAGCAGCCGATAGGAAGAGACTGAACAAACTGATCAAGAAAGCTAGCTCTGTCCTGGGGCAGCGCCCTGACCCAGTGGAGGAGATAGGAGAGAGAAGGATGGTGGCTAAACTGTCATCTCTGCTGGAGTCCGAGTCCCACCCTATGCAGGACATACTGAACGCACTGAGGAGTTCAATTAGCAGCAGACTACATCATCCTAGGTGCGCAACCAAGAGGTTTCGCAGGTCCTTCCCACCTACGGTTGTCAGACTGTATAACCTAAGCAGGGCTGCTTGCAGAGATAGGAAAAAACGTGACGACCTACTAGTACTGAATGCAAAAGACGCAATAGACTTACACAATGGTCCCCTCCAGTACATACAACTAGGACAGTATCGGTCGCTACAGAGGGTGACAATATGTATGGGTACATATTCATACTACGTAGGATAACTAAGTAGACGGTTATGCTGTTTATTCCATCTCGCTACAATGCTCCGCACTTTGTATATATATTTATATATTAATGTGTATATATGTATATCCACTGCTCTTATTTATATCTTCCGTATCTTCTTAATTATTGCTCTGAGTGTTGCTATCCCTGTGCTGTTGCAATCCTGGAATTTCCCCATTGTGGGACTAATACTAATACTAATACTTATCTTATCTTATCTTATCTTATCTTACAAGCTGACCTTTTTGTTTAAAATAAAAATCCTTATATGGGGAGAGATCTTAACCCCCCCTCCCAATGTTTAACCCAAAGTTACGCCCTTGCCAATAGGAACAATAATATGGCTGATACGGTAACACAATTAGTAAGGGTGCCAATGAGTAATTATCAACACGTTTTTTAGCTTTATCACCCAGCCCTAATTGGTATTTGATTGTTTGTGAATTAATTTAACAACCTGTGAAAAACATTTAGTTTCCATTTTTAAAACATACAAACATTAAAAAAGATGATAATAAAAGCAAAAGTAAAGTATTCTCCTTCTTTGTACCAAAGATTAACCAAATAGTGGCTTTAAAATCAAGGTATAGACCAAACCCAAATTTCTTGATAAACACCCTTACTTTTAATATAGGGTGTTTATCAGGAAGTTTATCAGGAAGGGTGCAAAAAGTGTTTGCACCCTTCCTGACTTCTCATTTTTTGTATGTTTCCATCCATCCATTCATCTTCTTCTGCTTAATCCTTTTCAGGTCATGGGAGGGCTGGAGCCTATCCCAGCATCTTTGGGCGAGAGGCAGGGTACACCCTGGACAGATCGCCAGTCCATCGCAGGGCCAACACAGAGAGACAGACAACCATTCACTCTCACAGTCATGCCTAAGGACAATTTAGAATCCCCAGTTGATGCCAATTAACCTAACTTGCATGTTTTTGGCATGTGGGAGGAAACCGGAGAAATCCCAAAGTAAACCCACGCAGACACGGGGAGAACATGCAAACTCCACACAGATCACTGTTGATTGGGAGCAGGGATTGAACCCAGGATCCCCCAGCCAAGGATGAGTTGCTGTGCTGCCACAGTGCTAACCACTCCGCCACCGCACTGCCCTTGTTTGTCACACTTAAATGTTTCAGATCATCAAACAAATTTAAATATTAGACAAAGAAAACACAAGTAAACACAAAATACAGTTTTTAAATGAAGGTGTTTATTATTATAGTCAGGCAGATAGGTGAAACAATTGTTCACTTCTGGATAGAAGCATGAAATTTGGCATAAATGTAGTCCAATAAGTCCTCTTTCATATAAGATTAAGACCCACTTCGAATCTTGCTTGGTACTTGCATTATTCAAGATGGTGTCCAAATATGGCCGCCAAAAAACACGTTTTTGCTTATAACTAGAAAATGTAAGCTTTTAGGGCATAATAATGTATTGTTGACTAATATAAATGTGTACATTCCGCACATTTTGAGCCCAAAATCAAGTCTGTATGACAAACGATTCTTGAGATATAACATTTTGAAAATTGCCACAAACTGTATAATCTTAATCATATCAAAAGTTACAGAGATACAAATGCTGAACAATAGTAATTGAACATTTATGGTATATGTTCATTCGAATCACATTCGAAGATCAATAATAGCATAATGAGAAACACCAAGAAAGTTAAAAATACAAAACGCAGTCAGTGATATGCCAAATATTATGTAATCAAGTGTAACCTCATTACAATCCATGCATCAACAGAGTGAGGTGATCGAGAAGACCTCCGCTAACCTTCTGCCTGGTGACATGCACCACCACAATAGCACAGAGAAGTGCAGCTTAAATTTGCCCTGCTGCACTTGCACAAGCCCCTACAAGCTTTCTTGCAACCACAGTGCACAAGCTCTTGACATACTTTGGAAGCTTCAGGGAGAGTGGTCCACTTTGGGACGAAGCCTTCCCTTGCTTCAGTCCATCCCCAATGTGTAGGACTTGGCAGATTTTGCACTGGATCCAGTGCTTGACCCCACACATAGCCACCTTGATAAGCAGCTCTTTTGATATGTTCTGTTAATGCTGCCTTTGTTGGTGGAATATTTTCAAGTGACTGCGTTCCTTGTGCAAAAAGGGTCTGATGAGCTTTGTTTACCTGATACAGTGGGCAGGTACGACTGTACATTATTACCGTGTACCGTTCAAGAACAGCTTCATCCTCTGCTGTTATAACTTCAGGAGTGAAGCTCAGTTTCCTGAATACAGGTGTCACTTCAGGAAAAACTTCCCAAGCATCAAATGCAGTCTTCTTGCCCCTGCCAGCAAACGAGGAAGTAGTGTCTGAGCCACTGAAAGCATGGAAGAAGGGAAGGGCTTTGCACTTGTCAGGACCAAGGCTACCTGCCAAGCTGTTTGCTGATATGTACACTACCATTCAAAAGTTTGGGGTCACTTAGAAATGTCCTTATTTTTGAAAGAAAAGCACTTTTTTTCAATGAAGATAACTTTAAACTAATCAGAAATACACTCTATACATTGCTAATGTGGTAAATGACTATTCTAGCTGCAAATGTCTGGTTTTTGGTGCAATATCTACATAGGTGTATAGAGGCCCATTTCCAGCAACTATCACTCCAGTGTTCTAATGGTACAATGTGTTTGCTCATTGCGTCAGAAGGCTAATGGATGATTAGAAAACCCTTGTGCAATCATGTTAGGTTTGCAATGCTGTAATTGCTGCAAATGGAGGATTCTTTGACGAAAGCAAAGTTTGAAGGAAAAAAATATTATTTCAAATACAAATCATTATTTCTAACCTTGTCAATGTCTTGACTATATTTTCTATTCATTTTACAACTCATGGTGGTAAATAAGTGTGACTTTTCATGGAAAACACAAAATAATTGTCTGGGTGACCCCAAACTTTTGAACGGTAGTGTAGGTGAAATGTTTTCCCACACCAAACGCCAGCCACAGGTCAATGTCCAGCTGATTTACATATGTAACAGCTAGAACAACAACATCTGTGTCAACTGTCCTTATCAATACACTCCTGTGGCCTTGAGCTGCACCATGGGCAACATGCAACATAAGCCTTGTATCAGCTTCTTCATGATCAGTTGGATCAATGCCAGCAGAAGCCATCTCACTTGGTCTGTTGCTCACAACATTCACATCAGAAGTTGAAACAAACAAGACACCTTCCACCTCTAGAGAAGCCAGTTCTCTACCAAGGAATTGGAATAGCTCTGCTTTGTTATCGGTGCAGCGCAAAAAGGTCTGCCAGTTACTGGGAATGACAGTGTCAGGAAGCACCCTTCTTCGGATACCTTTGCCTCGAGACACTCTGGTTGCCTTTTTGAGGCTGCAGTCAAGATATCGGTCCCACACTACATCAACACATTTCACATCTTTAGCCTGATCAATGATGTAAGGCAAGAAAACTCCCCTTGAATACTCTTGGAAAGTCTTTGCTTTACCAGGTGCAAGCATATTCACAACAGCTGCTCCATCAAAGACCTTCATGGTAACAGCTGGTAACAACTGATTTTGTGATACCCCAATGCACTGAAGCAAATCTGACTTCTTGCCTTGACGCAATTTGCCTAGAGCAGACAGTGAAGGAGGATGGGCATTGTTTTCATGTCTGAAAAACTCCTCTATGTTTCCATCACGGGTTTGACAGGCAATATAGAGCCGAGCAAAAAGATTGCAATCAGATTTCAAAGCAGACACCTTAGATTGACTGACATTGTTTGTCACTTCATAAGTACCAAACAGAGGTAGATTGTTTCTTGAAACTGTGTCAGTTAAAGCAACTGTACGCTTATTCAGTCTGTTATCAACAAACTCCTGATACTGAGCAATGCCTAATTCATGCGCTGATTTCACTGCATTAATAACATGGTGAGGCATTATTTCATTGGTGTCAAGTCCAACAAGGTCATTGCTTGTCTCTTTGAAGGGATTTTCCATGTCCTCTAATGAAACTACTAGGTTACAAACATTTTTTGCAAATGCAACCTGGACACTTGGAATTTGATCATGATGCTTGAGATTCATTGCCTTGGGCTTCAACAGAGATTCTTCTAGCTCACTAACAACCCTAGCAACTTCAGGGCCAGCAACCAACCACCTTCTTAAGGCAGAAGGATCCTCAGTGATCTGGACATCCCTGTATCGCAATATTGACACTCCCACTGCTGTACCTGAAATGAACATAAGAAGTTGCATTATTGTGATTACTTGAATAAGCCATATCTCAATGATTTTGGGCTCAAAATGTGCGGAATGTACACATTTATATTAGTCAACAATACATTATTATGCCCTAAAAGCTCACATTTTCTAGTTATAAGCAAAAACGTGTTTTTTGGTGGCCATATTTGGACGCCATCTTGAATAATGCAAGTACCAAGCCAGATCCAAAGTGGGTCTTAATCTTATATGAAACAGGACTTATTGGACTACATTTGTGCCAAATTTCATGCTTCTATCCAAAAGTGAACGATTCTTATGAAAATTGGCCCTTATCTGCCTGACTATTAAGGGGGGGGGGGGGGGGGCTGGGAATCCAAACATACATGGCCCTAAATTAACATCTTTGGAAAGCTGAGTTCAATTTCTCTAGCCACACCCAGGCCTGATTACTGCCACACCTGTTCTCAATCAAGAAATCACTTAAATAGGACCTGCCTGACAAAGTAAAGTAGACCAAAAGATTTTCATCATTCTGTGATCTAAGGAAATTCAGGAACAAATGAGAAACAAAGTAATTGAGATCAATCAGTCTGGAAAAGTTATAAAGCCATTTCTAAAGCTGTGGGAGACCAGCGAACCACAGTGAGAGCCTTTACCCACAAATGGCAAAAACATGGAACAGTGGTGAACCTTCCCAGGAGTGGCTGGCTGACCAAAATTACCCCAAGAGTGCAGCAATGACTCATCCAGGATGTCACAAAAGACCCCACAACAACATCCAAAGAACCACAGGCCTCACTTGCCTCAGTTAAGGTCAGTGTTCATGACTCCACCATAAGAAAGACATTGGGCAAAAATGGCCTGCATGACAGAGTTCCAAGACGAAAACCACTACTGAGCACATAGAACAAAAAGGCTCGTCTCAGTTTTGCCAGAAAACGTCTTGATGATCCACAAGACATTTGGGAAAATAATCTGTCTACTGATGAGACAAAAGTTGAACTTTTTCGAAGATGTGCATCCCATTATATCTGTCGTAAAAGTAACACAGCATTTCAGAAAAGGAACATCATACCAACAGTAAAATATGGTGGTGGTAGTGTGATGGTCTGGGGCTATTTTGCTGCTTCAGGACCTGGAAGACTTGCTGTGGTAAATGGAACCATGAATTCTGCTGTCTACCAAAAAACCTGAAGGAGAATGTCCAGCCATCTGTTTGTTATGCCCATGCTGAAGCACACTTGGGTTCTGCAGCAGAGCAATGATCCTAAACACACCAGCAAGTTCACCTCTGAATGGCTTAAGAAAAACAAAATGAAGACTTTGGAGTGGCCTAGTCAAAGTCCTGGCCTGAGTCCGACTGAGATGCTGTGGCATGACCATAAAAACATACACAACACTGATTTGTGCTGGGTGCCCACACGTGTGCTGGTACTCGAGCTCTGTTTTTAAGAATTATTTTGCGCTCGCTGTGAGAATTGGACTTTTTGGGACTGCTCTCATTCGTGAGTAAACTGATTAGCATTTTTTTTCGTGGTTCACTGCTACACTTTACCTGAAGTGTTTGCTAAGCTAACGCTATCGCTATAACTAACGCCATAGCTAGTCATAGCACCTAACACCGATACAAAGAAGCAACTCTGTCCTCGGTGATTGGGGCTTGCCGGAGGAACCAAGCGAGGCAAAAGTTGGAAGGGAGCCGGATCGGAGTTCAAGTACAGCGGTGGTAGGAGACAGGGACCAGTGGAGGAGCAGCTGGGGCCCCAGCTGGATAAGAGCCGGAATCGGAGCCCAGCTACAGCGGCGGGGCTCGGCGGAGGAACTACTGAGGAAGACGGTGGTAGGTGGCGGTGCTCAGCAGAGGATCTACCGGGACCCCAGCTGGACAGGAGCAGGATCGGAGCTCAACTACAGCGGCGGTGGGCGGCGGGACTCGGTGGAGGAGCTGCCGGTACCCCGGCTGGACAGGAGCTCAATTGCAGCGGTGGTAAGCAGTGGGACTAGCAGCGGAGGGGGTTAGCTGAGGCCCAGCTGGATTCAAGGTCGGTCGGATCGGATACGGGCGACACCAGCAGAGATTGTTTTACTATCAACAGGTCAGTAAAAATGCCACCAAAGAAGGAGGAAATGGAAGAGATCAAAAAATCTCTAAACTTCTTGTCAGAAGAACTGACCAAAGTGGCTAGTCAACAGGTTAAAATATTAGGGCTAATGGAAGAAGTCCGAGAATTAAAAAGGTGGTTCATCCTTGAAAACCCTCCAGTGTGGCTGAATTACAACAATTCTGCAAAGATAAGTGAGCCAAAATTCCTCCACAGCACTGTAAAAGACTCATTGCCAGTTATCACAAATACTTGATTGCAGCTGTTGCTGCTGGCCCAACCAGTTATTAGGTTAAGGGGGCAATCACTTTTCCACACAGGGCCATGTAGGGTGGGCCGGATTATCCAGAGAGCTTACCAGGGCAGCAGCCCAGGGGCCCCACCTCTTTTGGGGCCCTGAAAAAAATGCTATTTTTTTGTTTTGGCATATCAACTTTTTATTTGTTGAGGTGTATGTGACAGTGGCAAGAGGGGTAAAGGTATGTGCCTCAGGCAGGAGATGCAAATATAGGCGCTTTGGCACCCAGGGTGAGAAACAAAGAGATGCAAATGTAGGCACCTTAGGTGCCCAGGGGGGTGAAATGTGTGAAGATACAGTTAGACCCAAAAATATTTGGACAGTGACACAAGTTTTGTTATTTTAGCTGTTTACGAAAACATATTCAGGATACAATTATATAATCAATATGGGCTTAAAGTGCAGACTCTCAGCTGTAATTTGAGAGTAATTACATTAATTTGAGAGCTGTAATTCCTAAACCCTTGCTCCAAATTGGAGCAAGGGTTTAGGAATTACAGCTCTTTAATACGTAGCCACCTCTTTTTCAAGGGACCAAAAGTAATTGGACAATTGACTCGGAAGGCTGCAAAAAAAAAATAACAAGGCTGCATGGGCTCTTCCCTCGTTAACCTGTCATCAATTAAGCAGTTAAAAGGTCTGGAGTTGATTCCTGACATAATGTGGGCCCAGGAAACACGCATGCAGGCTCAGGTAGATTTGACAGCTTTATTGAACAGCAAGGTGGGTGTATGGATGCGTGTGTGAGTGATTAGTGTGTGATACGGGTGGAGGATGCAAGCCAGGACAGAGCAGCATGTCGTGCCGCCAGACAACCCTATGGGAGAGAGGAGGAAAAGGGGTTAGCTCGGCAACCACACGGGAACGTGATCTACAGCTGTGCTTACTTGCAGAGATGCGGTGGCTGGCGTTGGCAGGTCCCAAGCCTGGGAGACAACGTCCTGCTGTGCGTTCGGGCGAAGCGGCGAGGCAGAGAGCGGCGGGACGATGAATGGTAAGTCCGCCGCCGGGTAATCCACCTGTGCACAGGGGAGGCTGATAGGAGATGATGAGAAGGCAATAATGACAGCTTACATGTCCTTAGCGAAGATCAGCAGGCCTGATGAGGAGGAAGCTGCTGGGAGATTTCCATGTAGGGAGACAGACGGCTCCAGGGTGCAGCTCAGGGCAGGATGGAATAAATAGCGGCACACTAACGAGGAGCAGGTGTGTACGCAGCTGAGGTGGCAGCCCGTGAGCCGCGGGTGATGACAGTACTCCCCCCCCCCTACCAGCGCCTCCTGGTGCTGGCTTACCTGGGTGTGTCCGGTGAAACTCCGGGATGAGGTCTGGATCCAACACCCACGAAGAGCACCCCCAGGATCTCCACTCTGGCTCATAGCCCTCCCAATCCACCAGGTATTGCAGCCCCGCGACCACAAACGCCGGGAGTCCAGAATGGCAGTAACACCCCACGCCGGGTCACCGTCGATCATTCTAGCACGGGAGGAGACCTAGGAGGAGGGCAGAGTGAATTGGGACACAACAGGCTTAAGCTTGGAGACGTGGAACGTGGGACACGACACGGAGGGAGGGGGGGAGGGACCAAACGCACAGCCACCGGGTTGAGATTTTGGCGATCACGAAGGGGCCGAGGAATCTCGGGGGCCAATTTCCTCTTTTCTCCCTTCAGGTTGATGTCTTGAGACGACAGCCACACCCGCTGACCCCACCTGGTAGGCAGAAGCTGGTCTCCTGTGACGATTTGGCGGTGGAGCTGTTGCGCACCGCTGTGCGTAAAAGCGCATCCTTTGTTTTGGCCCAATCCTCCGACAACGCCTGATGTGCTCCTGGATGGAGGGAACGGCTTAGCTCACCCTCCTGCTCAGGAAAAACAGGGGGTTTATACCCCAAGGACGCTTCAAAGGGTGACACACCAGTTGCCGTGGGACTGGGCTGAAATTATGGGCGTACTCTACCCAGGTCAGGTAGGGAGCTCCAGGATGAGGATTGGAGGATGTTACGCAGCGCAGAGCGGCTGTCCAACTCCTGGTTCGTGCGCTCGCACTGCCCGTTAGATTGGGGGGTGGTGACCTGAGGAGAGACTCACCATGGCCCCTAGGGCATTGCAAAAACTCCTCCAGGACCTGGGAGACAAACTGCGGACCCCCTGTCCAAGACCACATCCAGCGGGATAACCATGCAGTCTGACGACATGGTGACCAGTAGATCGGCCATCTCACATGCTGAAGGGAGACCCTGAAGGGGCACAAAATGGGCGGCCTTGGAAAATCTGTCCACAATTGTCAGGACCGTGTCATAGTGTGTTAGAGACTGTAAACCGATGACGAAGTCAAAGGCGATGTGCGACCAGGGCCTGCCGGGATCGCAGGGGCTGGAGTAGGCCCGCAGGTGGAGAGGTTCTGGTTCATTGCCGGTTGCGCACTGGGGACAGGCCCGTACATAGTTGGTAACGTCTTTATGGAGACCTGGGCCACCAAAACGAGCGCTGCAGCCCAACTCACTAGGCGGGGGGTAGTGCCGGGGTGACAAGCAAGTCTGGAGGTGTGAGCCCAATGGATCACCTCACCCCGAACTGCAGATGGAACAAAGAATCTCCCCTCCGAGCATCCAGGATCTTGTCCTTAATGGGCCAGGCGAGTCACTCCTAAGACGCACGACTTGGCAGGATGGTATACCGGATTCTTCTGGACCCTCGGGGGCAAACTGTCTGAGAGGGGCGTCGGGCAGCCCATTCTTCGAGCCTGACGGTACGTGATGGTGAATTTGAATCGAGCAAAAAAATAGAGACCAGCGTGCCTGGCGGGCATTCAGACGCCTCACTGACCTCAGTACTCGAGATTTTTGTGGTCCATCCAGAACCACAAAGGGTTGGGGCTGCCCCCTCCAACCAGTTGACGCCATTCCTCTAGTGCGAGCTTGACAGCGAGAAGCTCCCTGTCGCCGACGTCATAATTACGCTCCGCCGCCGTCAGCCGTCAAGAAGAAGGCGCAGGGGCGCTTGACCCCATCCACCGCCGAGCGCTGAGAAAGCATCGCCCCTACCCCCGTGTCAGACGCGTCAACCTCCACTAAGCACTGAAGCGCAGGATCGACCTGGGTCAGGACCCGGGAGGACGAGAATTCCGCCTGGAGGGGTCTTGAAGGCGGTGGCCGCTTCCTCGGACCACTGGAAAGACACCTTCGCTGATGTGAGGCGGGTCAGGGGGGAGACGATGGCGCCGAAATTAGGGATAAAGCACCGGTAGAAGTTTGTGAAGCCATTAAACTGCTGCACCTGCTTCCTGGACGTGGGCGTGGGCCACTCGACCACCGCTTTAACCTTCGCGGGGGTCGGGGAGGATCTGGTTGTGCGAAATGACGAACCCCAGGAAGGAGGTGGTATGGGCATAAAACTCGCATTTCTCAGCTTTAATAAACAGCCGGTTCTCCAGCAGCCGTTGCAGGACCCGCCTCACATGGACCCGGTGTTCATCTCGTGCCTTGGAGAAGATGAGTATGTCATCCAGATATACAAAACACGAACACTCCCAGAAAGTCCCGGAGGACGTCGTTGATTAGACGTTGGAAGACGGCAGGTGCGTTGGTGAGCCCAAATGGCATCACGAGATACTCGAAGTGGCCGCTGGGCGTCCTAAAGGCCGTCTTCCACTCGTCTCCCTCCGGGATCCTAACGAGATGGTAAGCGCTGCGGAGGTCAAGCTTGGTGAACCAGGTCACCCCCTGGAGGGAGTGGAAGGCAGTGTCCTTAAGGGGCAGTGTGTAACGGTCCTTGATGGTGATGTCATTCAGGCTCTGAAATCAATACAGGGGCGAAGGGACCCATCCTTCTTTGCCACAAAGAAGAATCCCACGCCAAGTGGGGATGAAGAGGGGGCGAATGATTCCAGCGCTGAGCGACTCCTTTAGGTACGTGTCCATTGCTTCTCGCTCTGGTGCAGAGAGGCTGTACAGACGGTTTGACGGCAAGGGGACCCCCGGCGATGTTGATCGCGCAGTCATAGGGTCTATGCGGGGGAAGAGACAAGGCTCTGGACTTACTGAACGCCGCCCTAAGTCGTGGAATTCCTCGGCATCAGGGTCAGGTCCGGAGGTTCGGTAGACGGGCGTTGATGGAAGGGAGGATGGTGCGTAGGGCGGCCGGCAGGAGACAGGTGCCCAAGCAGAAGGTGCTCCAGGACAGGGACGCTGCCGGTCCTCCAATCCAGGACAGGGTTATCAGCCGCAGCCAGGGTATCCCAGATGACACGGTCGACAAAGAGGGCAGGACGTAGAAGGACAGATCCTCCCGGTGGTTGCCGGAGGACTATGATGGGGGACTGGCTTCGTGCAATGTGTAACAGTTCCCAGGGGAGAACAGAGAAGGTGACCAAGTAAGGGGGTTAGGCAGTGGTTGACATGGTATGCCCAAACGGGTTGCCAGGCTATTAGAAATGAAGCTCTGCTCTGCCCCGGAATCCACCAGTGCGTGAAATGGAGTGCCCAGTGGAGTTGTGGCAGAACCGTAAGGGGCAGTGTGCAAGGGGATAGGGAGTTAGACTGGTTAGAGTCCGCGAGGCCCCCTATTGTGACTCGCGGACCTCCCATTTGGCTTAACTGGGGCACAGCTCCACGGGATGCTGGTCATCTCCGCAATACATGCAGAAACCCCGTTCCCGCCGGCGTTGTCTCTCTGCTAGAGGGAGCCTAGTGCACCCGATAGTCAATGGCCTCTGTTTCATCGGCGGGACTCCAGACCCGGTAATGCCAGGGGGCGAGACTGAGCTGGGCAGAGGGAAGCTCCGCGGCGAGCGGCTGGCAGACTTCCGCTCCGCAGCCCGACTCACGCAGCCTGTTCAGGCTAATCGTGAGCGAGATTAGCTCAGAAAGTCGCCCTGGGAGGTCCCGGCCAGCTAGCTCATCCCTCAGACCAGAGTTGAGGCTTCGGAGAAAGACGCTGCAGAGAGATGCCTCTCCCCTAGCCCACCTCCTCCGCTGCCACCCGGAAGTCGACTGCGTATTCCGCCGCTGACCGGCCTCCCTGTTGGAGACCAAGGAGCTGGTCAGCGAGGACGCTGTCGAGACGGGAATGGTCAAAAACCTCTAGAAAGTCCCGCACGAACGGGTCATACGAGAGGCTTGCGTAACTGGGCTTTGTCATTACGGCATAAGCCCAAGTTAATGCTTGCCCCTCCAGAAGATTGGCCATGTAACCGATTCGGCAGTGGTCTGAGGGGAAATCCCCGGGGACGCGCAGAAACACCGACTCACACTGTAGAATAAACCCCTTCGCTCCACCGAGTTTCCCGCTGAAGCGAGCGAGGTTTGGAATGGGTGTGAGACGGGTTTGGTGCCCCCGAGCCAGGCTGGCCGGCCGAGGAGACAGCCGGAGCCGCGGCACCAGAAGGACCCGGGGGGAAGGACCGTGGAGATCCAGGCGGTCTAACCGGTTCAGTAATTTGTGTCAATTGATTGAGTATCACCTGCTGTTGGTGAACTATCCTATCCACCCGAGCCTCGAGGGTGGAAAAATGGCGTGCGAGCCCGCTGTCCGCTGGGCCGCTTTGCTGGAGCCGTACTGACATAATGTGGGCACAGGAAACACGCCAGCAGGCTCAGTAGATTTGACAGCTTTATGAACAGCAAGGTGGGTGTATGGATGCGTGTGTGAGTGATTAGTGTGTGATGAGGGTGGAGGATGCAAGCCAGGACAGAGCAGCACGTCGTGCGGCAGACAACCCTATAGGAGAGAGGAGGAAAAGGGGTTAGCTAGGCAAACCACACGGGGAACTGATCTAGAGCTGTGCTTACTTGCAGAGAATGCGGTGGCTGGCATTGGCAGGTCCAAGCCTGGAGACAACGTCCTGCTGTGCGTCCGGGCGAAGCGGCGAGGCAGAGGAGCGGCGGGACGATGAATGGTAAGTCCGCCGCCGGGTAATCCACCTGTGCACAGGGGAGGCTGATAGGAGATGATGAGAAGGCAATAATGACAGCTTACGTGTCCTTAGCGAAGATCAGCAGGCCTGATGAGGGAGGAAACTGCTGGGAGATATCCATGTAGGGAGACAGACGGCTCCAGGCTGCAGCTCAGGGCAGGATGGAATAAATAGCGGCACACTAACGAGGAGCAGGTGTGCGCGCAGCTGAGGTGGCAGCCCGTGAGCCGCGGGTGATGACAAATTCCAGGTGTGGCGTTTGCATTTGGAAGCTGTTTGCTGTGAACACACAACATGCGATCAAAGGAGCCTCAGTGGAGGTGAAACAGATAATCCTGAGGCTGAAAAAAAGAAGAAAACCCATCAGAGAGATAGCAGAAATGTTAGGAGTGGCCAAATCAACAGTTTGGTACATTCTGAGAAAAAAAGTGTGCACTGGCGAGCTTGGGAACTCAAAAAGGCCCGAACGTCCACGGAAGACAACAATGGTGGATGATCACAGAATCCTTTCCATGGTGAAGAACAACCCTTCACAACATCCACTCAAGTGAAGAACACTCTCCAGGAAGTAGGGTGTATCAGTAATCTAAGTCTACCATAAAGAGAAGACTTCATGAGAGTAAATACAAAGGATTCACCACAGGTGCAAACCATGAATCAGCCTCAAAATAGAAAGGCCAGAATTGACTTTGCCAAAAAACACCTGAAGAAGCCAGCCCAGTTCTGGAACAGCATTCTTTGGACAGATGAGACTAAGATCAACCTGTACCAGAATGATGGGAAGAAGAAAGTTTGGAGAAGAATTGGAACAGCTCATGATCCAAAGCACTACATCTTATGTAAAACATAGTTGAGGCAGTGTGATGGCATGGGCATGCATGGATTCCAATGGCACTGGGTCACTTGTGTTTATTGATGATGTGACAAAAGACAGAAGCAGCCGGATGAATTCTGAAGTGTATAAGGATATACTTTCTGCTCAGATTCAGCCAAATGCAGCAAAGTTGATTGGACGGCGCTTCACCAATGATCCAAAACATACTGCAAAAGAAACCCAGGAGTTTTTAAAGCAACGAAGTGGAATATTCTGCAATGGCCGAGTCAATCACCAGATCTCAACCCAATCGAGCATGGATTTCACTTGCTCAAGACAAAACTTAAGGCAGAAAGACCCACAAACAAGCAACAACTGAAGACAGCTGCAGTAAAGGCCTGGCAAAGGAGGAAAACCCAGCTTTTGGTGATGTCCATGGTTCCAGACTTCAGGCAGTCATTGCCTGCAAAGGATTCTCAACAAAACATTGAAAAGTAACATTTTACTTAGGGTTATGTTTATTTGTCCAATTACTTTTGAGCCCCTAAAATGAGGAGCGTTTGTATAAAAATAGCTACAATTCCTACATGTTTAATCATATATTTTTGTTCGACCCCTTGAATTAAACCTTAAAGTCTGCACTTCAATTCCGTTGTAGTTGTTTCATTTCAAATCCAATGTGGTGGCATGCAGAGCCCAAATCATGAATATTGTGTCACTGTCCAAATATTTCTGGGCCTAACTGTATGTGCAATGAGATCTGGAGGACTAGGTGTGAATGTATGCACTGTTAGAGCCAAGGAGGCTAGATGTTTGTCAAACTGTTAGCACTGGAAATGCTGACATGGATGTACTGTCGGAGGCGGAGCCACTGTCTGATAATCCATCAGAGGGCAACACTTTACCGGCCACAGAAGCGCCCCCCGGTCATCAAAGTTGCAAAACACCCATTGGAAGAGTTAACAATTCCTACAGCAATGAT
The DNA here is from genome assembly GCA_020510985.1 of Pholidichthys leucotaenia. Classification (NCBI taxonomy): domain Eukaryota; kingdom Metazoa; phylum Chordata; class Actinopteri; order Cichliformes; family Pholidichthyidae; genus Pholidichthys; species Pholidichthys leucotaenia. The sequence goes on along the minus strand of CM035839.1, from coordinate 289,151,099 downwards.
CCTGCTCTCTGGGGAAATATCACTGATGCTGTCCGGGAATACTGAGCCACATAAGGACTGGAGAGCTGCCACAATAAGGATGCAGATTTCAGCGCACCTGAACATTTCATACCAACAGCAGAAAAGGTTTTTCTCAAAGTGCCACTTCGATCGCAAACTTGCAAACGGTGAGTCTGTGTCAAGACAATGGCTTGTCTATTCTCCTTCCACTGGCTGTATATATTGTTTTGCCTGCCGCATATGATGATGATGGAGTCTCGCGTCACTGGCGATGCATGAGTATCTTGCGAAGTATAGTTCACTGGTGTGTCTTCTGGTGGGAGGTGAGTCCAATCTTGGACAAACAAACTCTGTTGCAGACACTGCAGATGAGAGTTGTGTTACTGCTGGAGGATGGCATAGCTGAAGCCTTCCTTCGAGCTCTCTTCTTGATTAAGTGTGTAGTCCTGGACTGTTCAAAGTGCTTGACGCCCTGCATACACAGATGGTGCCATGCGAGTCAATCTTGGGCATTATGTTGCCAAGAGTTGATATCCATGTCACAGGATTTAAGGGTAGCTTTGAAGATGTCTTTGTAACGGAGACGGGGTCTGCCGACTGACCTCTTTCCTTGCTGCAGTTGGCTGAAGAACATTGCCTTTGGGATCCTAATGTCCTCCATCCTGGCCAGATGTCCAGTCCAATGCAGCTGGGCCTTGATGATCAGGCTTTCAATGCTGGGTAACTTGCATTTGTACAAAACCTCTGTATTGGTCACTCTATCCTGCCACTTGATACCGCATATGGATCTCAGGCATCGCTGTTGGAACTGTTCAAGAAGCTTGATATGTCGGCGATATGGTGTCCACGTCTCACAACCATACAGGAGGGAGGCAAGAACAACAGCCTTGAACACTTTAATCTTGGTGTGGAGCTTGATTCCACGTTCATCCCACAACCTCCTTCTAAGCATGCCAAAGGAACCACTTGCCTTGGCTAATCGCTGGTTGATCTCTTCGTCAAGGGTTGCAGAGTAAGAGAGGGTGCTTCCAAGGTAACAGAACTTCTCTACGGACTTGAGCGGGCTGTTGTTGATACTTACCACAGGGTGAACATGGCATTTTCGGGGGCTGGCTGGTACATGACCTCCGTCTTCTTAATACTGATGGTAAAACCATATTTCTCTGATGCTGTGATAAATTTGTCAGTGACGAGCTGAATATCTTCCAGTGTGTGTGCAACTAAGGCAGAGTCTTCAGCGAACAGAAGGTCTCTGACTAGCATTGACATGGTCTTCGTCCGAGCTTGTAAACGTCTCAGATCGAATAGGCCACCATCTGTTCTAAACTGAATGTGCACTCCTTTATCCAGGTCGTGAAAAGCCTCCATGAGCATGAAAGAAAAGGCAATGGAGAAGAGTGTTGGGGCCAGGACACAGCCTTGCTTGGTACCATTTGTCACTGGAAATGGGTCAGAGGTATCTCCATTCCCTTGGACTTTTGCTTGCATTCCCTCATGGAAAGACCTTATGATGGAAATGAACTTGTCAGGGCAACCAACTTTGTGAAGTATCTTCCACAGGCCAGGTCTATTTACCGTGTCAAATGCCTTGGTGAGATCGACAAACACCATGTAGAGGTCCATGTTCTGTTCCCTACATTTCTCCAGTATCTGTCGCATTGCGAAGATCATGTCCACTGTACCTCTTCCAGGCCTGAATCCACATTGAGATTCTGGGTAGACCGTAGCAGTGAGACAGCATGACATCCTGTTGAGGACAATGCGTGCCAGTATTTTCCTGGCAACTGACAGGAGGGAAATACCTCTGTGATTATCACAGACAGAGTGGTCTCCTTTACGCTTGTAGAGGTGTACAATAGAAGCATCCTTAAACTCTTGTGGGACTGTGCCATACTGCCAGATAAGTATAAATAACTGTAGGAGTTTGTTCTGCAGATGCACGCCGCCGTTTTTGAAAATCTCAGCAGGGATGCTGTCGGCACCTGGAGACTTTCCCGCAGATGTCTGTTTTATGGCATGCTTAACTTCATCCAGTGAAGGAGGGAGGTCCAGCTCGGCCAGTATCTGCCTCTGGGGGATGGCGTCCAGGGTTTCCTCACACATTGATTCTGGCCTATTGAGCAGGGTGTTGAAGTGTTCAGCCCAGCGTTGTAGTATTTCCGATTTGTTGGTATGGAGGTTATTTCCGTCAGACGATCGGATGGGTGCGCTACCAGTGGACTTAGGACCATACACCGCCCTCAGCCCTTCATGGAAGAGCTTACTGTTATGCTTATCAGCCGCTTCCTGAAGTTCTGTGGCTTTACTGTCCCACCATGACTCCTTCATCTGGCGGAGTTTTCTCTGCAAGGTGTGCCTTGCGTTCAAGTAGAGCGATCTTTTGGCTGGTGATGATTTGTCGTCAGTGTAGTTCCTGTGAGCTTTGTGCATCGTGTGCAGAAGCTGTGAGAATTCCGGGTCATTTTCAATTCAATTCAATTCAATTCAACTTTATTCATATAGCGCCATTTCACAACAACAGTCATCTCATAGCACTATCAACTGTAGGGGGGAACCCCCACAGTTGCAGAAAGACCCCAGCAATCAGGCGATCCCCTGTGAGCAAGCACTTGGCGACGGTGGAGAGGAAAAACTCCCTTTTAAAAGGAAGAAACCTCCAGCAGAACCAGGCTCAGGGAGGGGCAGTCATCTGCTGCGACTGGCTGGGGGGTGAGGGGCTAGAGAAGAAGAAAAGAACAGACATGTAGAGAGCAAACAGCACGATGGGGACTCAATCTATGTGAGAGAACAAACAGATGTTAATGACCAGCAAAAAAAAATATTTCATAGAGAGTGAGGAAAGGAGTGAGGCCCAGTGCATTACTGGAGGTCCCCCGGCTGACTAAACCTATTAGCAGCATAACTAAGGGAGGGTTCAGAAACACATGATCCCTCCCTAATTGTAGGCTATATCAAAAAGGTAGGTTTTAGCCCTATTCTTAAAAACAGAGATCGAGTCTGACTCCCGAATCCAGATTGGCAGCTGATTCCACAGGAGAGGAGCTTGATAACTGAAGCCTCTGCCTCCCATTGTACTTTTGGAGATTCTAGGTATTACAAGTAATCCTGCATTTTGGGAGCGTAGTGCTCTGTTAGGATAATACGGTAGTATCAGATCTTTAAATAAAAAGGAGCCTGATTGTTTAGAGCTTTATAAGTAAGAAGAAGGATTTTAAACTTAATTCTAAACTCTATGGGAAGCCAATGAAGGGAGGCCAGAACCGGAGAGATATGATCTCTCTTTCTAGTACCTGTTAAAACTCTTGCTGCAGCATTTTGGATCAGCTGAAGACTTTTTAAAGATGTTTTAGGACAGCCTGATAATAAAGAATTACAATAATCTAATCTCGAGCTAACAAAAGCGTGGATCAGTTTCTCAGCATTACTCTGAGACAAGATGCTCCTAATCTTGGCAGTATTACACAAATGATAGAAGGCAGTCTTAGAAACAAATTTAATATGTGAATTGAAGGACAAATCCTGATCAAAAACAACTCCAAGGTTCCTCACAGAGCTATTAAGAGAAAGAGTAACCGCATCCAAATGAAAGTTTGATTTGGAAAGGAATTTCTAAGGTTTTTTGGACCAACAAGAATGACTTCAGTCTTATCTGAATTTAATAGCAGGAAATTACAAATCATCCAAGCTTTGATTTCCTTAAGACAGGCTTCTAACTTGGTTAATTGATTACTATCATCTGGCTTCATTGACAGGTATAATTGTGTGTCATCTGCATAACAATGAAAATGTATATAGTGCTTTCTAATAATGTTGCCTAATGGAAGCATATATAAACTAAAAAGAGTAGGGCCTAGCACAGATCCCTGTGGAACTCCATGACTAAGCTTTGAGTTGAAAGAAAACTCATTATTTACATGAACAAACTGGAACCTATCAGATAAATAAGATCTAAACCATTGCAACGAAGTTCCATTAAGTCCAACATAGTGTTCTAATCTATCAAGTAGAATATTATGATCGATAGTATCAAAAGCTGCTCTAAGGTCTAAAAGGACAAGTACAAAAACTAGTCCATTATCAGATGCAATGAGAGGGTCGTTAGTGACCTTCGCTAAGGCTGTTTCAGTACTATGATGGATTCTAAACCCAGATTGAAACTCTTCAAGTAAACAATTTCCCTGCAGGTGGTCAAATAATTGCGTAGCAACAACTCTTTCTAAGATTTTTGAAATGAAAGGGAGATTAGAGATTGGTCTATAGTTAGCTAAAGCTCCTGGATCTAGCGTTGGCTTTTTGAGTAAGGGTTTAATTACAGCCGTTTTAAAAGCCTGCGGTACATGGCCTAAAGTTAATGAAGAATTGATTATATGAAGAATAAAGCTACCAATAAGTGGGAAGACTTCTTTAAATAACCTGGTAGGAATAGGGTCTAAAAGACAAGTTGAAGGTTTGGATGAGGAAACTATTTTGTCTAACTCACAAAGGTCGATTGGAGTAAACTCATCAAGACAGACATCAATAGAAGGAGTTGTAGTAGTTACAGTATTTAAGTTAACTGTGAGAAGAATCTGATTGATTTTATCTCTGATGGATGAAATTTTATTATTGAAAAAGTTCATAAAGTCCTGACTAGTAAGCTCTAAGGGAATGCTAGGATTGAGAGAGTCCTGACTCTTTGTCAACCTGGCTACAGTACTGAAAAGAAACCTGGGATTATTCTTGTTCTCTTCTATTAATGCAGAGTAATAACTCGTTCTAGCTTTTCTAAGAGATTTTTTATAAATTAAAAGATGATTTCTCCAAGCTAAATAGATTTCATCTAAATTAGTAGAGTGCCATTTTCTTTCTAATTGACGAGTCTTCTGTTTTAAGGTACGAGTTTCTGTGTTGAACCAAGGAGTTAGAAATCTCTGATTAGACTTTTTCTTTTTTAAGGGGGCCACCAAGTCTAGAGTCTGATGCAGAGAAGCTGAAACACTATCCACCATGTTATCAATTACAGAAGGAGCAAGCTGTCTATAGCTTATTTCCGTTGTGTTGACACATGGCATAGAGGAAACAATCTGCATAAATTTGGAAACAGCATCATCTGAGAGGCATCTACTGTAATAATATTTTTCTTTAGGAGCCAAATAGTCAGAAATAGTAAAATCAAAGGTTAACAGACAATGGTCTGACAGTACAGGGTTATAAGGAGACACTACAAAATTTTCTATTTCTATGCCATATGTCAAAACAAGGTCCAATGTATGGTGGAGGTAATGAGTAGAATTTCCTACTTTCTGAGAAAACCCAATCGAATCTAATATTGAATTGAATGCCACATTAAGGCAGTCACTATCTACATCCACATGTATATTAAAGTCCCCTACTATAATTATTCTATCAGATTTCAGCACTAAATCAGCTAAGAAATCAGCAAATTCGGATAAAAATTCTGAGTAGGTTGATGGGGGACGATAAACTATGGCAAATAAAATTGGGTTTAACCTAAAATTGCTAAAGTGCCCAATACTGAGGACCAGGCCCTCAAAGGAATTATAACATGTTTTTTGCTTTACATTAACTAGTAATTTGGAATGGTAAATTGTTGCTACTCCTCCTCCACGACCAGAACTTCTGGGATTTTGACAGTTTAAATAACCAGAGGGAGTTGATTCATTTAAACCAACATAATCCTCATGCCCTAACCAAGTCTCTGTAAGGGAAATTAAATCAATCTGATGATCAATTAACAGATCATGGACTAACAGAGACTTGGGAGTTAGAGACCTAACATTTAATAAACCACATTTAATTTTTAAATTATCAGGAGGAACAGAGGCCAAATCGTTCAATTTAGAGGCTTTATGTTTAATTTGAGTTTTACCAATATTTTGCTTTATCACTTTGGGATGCTTATACATTATATTTTTATTCACTTTGGAGGGAGCAGACAACGATTCTCTGATGGGGAAGACAGGGGCTAAGCTGAGGGGTGGCAGATGAAGAGGAGCTGCAGAGAGGCGTGTAAGACTGCGACTCTGCTTCCTGGTCCCAACTTTGAGTAGTCAGGGTTTTGGAAATTTGGATAAAAAAGATGCCAGATTGTTAGATAAATGAGGAGCACCATCCGAAGTGGGATGAATGCTGTCTCGTCTCATAAGACCAGGTTTTCCCCAAAAAGAGCTCCAATTGTCAATGTAGCCCACGTCATTTTTAGGACACCACACAGACAGCCAGCGGTTCAAGGATGACGAGCGGCTAAACATGTCATCACTGGTCAGATTGGGGAGGGGCCCAGAGAATACTACAGTGGCAGACATCGTTTTTGCAAAGTCACACACCGATTCTATATTAAGTTTCGTGACTTCCGACTGCCGGAAGTCAAACCAATCCTGGTGTTTGTGTTTGACGAATCCAAGGACATCTGCACTAGCAGAGTAGGTGGCATCCTTGAACTGCTTCCAGGCTGCCTCAACCTCCATACCCTCGAAATTTTCAGGTATGTTGGTTTCCTGAAGTTTCCTCTGCAGATCCTCTTGGATATGAGTCCTTAATGCAGGAGACTTGAAGTTTGGCTGGCGGTTTTACTCTCCTGGTTTGTATCTTGGGCCTGATGTGGAGTGCCATCTTGCTTCTGACCAGCCTGTGGTCAGACCAGCATTCGGCTCCACGCATGGCTCTGGTAAGCTTGACATCTCTGGCATCTCTCTGCCTGATGATGATGTAGTCTACGAGATGCCACAACTTTGAACGAGGGTGCATCCAGGTTGTCTTATACTTGTTAGCTTGCTGGAAGAGGGTGTTAGTGATTGTGAGTTGGTGCTCACTGCACTTTTCCAAAAGGAGCTGGCCATCTGAGTTGAGCTTCCCTATACCATGTTTGCCAATAACACCTTTCCAGGCGTCATTGTTGTAGCCTACCCGGGCGTTGAAGTCTCCAAGGATTACGAGCTTATCGATAGAGGGAGTTGACCTGATGGCTTGGTCAAGGTCACTGTAGAAAGCTTCCTTCTCCTCGTAGCTGTATGTCATGTTGGGAGCATATACACTGAGAATGGTCAAGTGGCGTCCCTTGTGGAGACCAATACGCATGCACATAATTCTGTCCCTGATGGCAGTAAGTAGTCTGTCGAGCTTCTGAGCAATAGATGTTCGTATTGCAAAGCCCACCACCTCCAATTCTGGGTTCTCCCTCTGGCTTGCCTCTCCAGTAAAAGGTGTAGCCTGTACCAACCTCCTCCAGACTAGATTCACCAGCGAGTCTGGCCTCACTGAGGGCTGCAATATCAATGCTGTACTGCCCCAGCATCTTTGCAGTATTGCAGTATGGCGCGCTGGTCTGTTGTCACAGTCTAAAAGGGTTCTGACATTCCATGAGGCAAAGATCATTTGGTGTTTTCGTGTTGGTCTTCGGCCACAGTATTGGATGACCAGTCAGGTGCAGCTGCCTGGCAGGTTCTTAGTGGAGTAAGCAATGTTTAGGATCCCTTTTCAGTACCCTTCCCCATCTGAGGAGAGCAGTGCTGTCCCTGAAAAAGGCTGCTCTGTCACTCATGCAGGATACGAGTGCCACATTTACCCCAGTATACGACAAACGGCAGTCACACATGAGCCGCCTGAGTGCAGGTTTGTAGCTAAGAACTTCCAGCATCATCCTATGCCTGTTCCTGTCACCACGTGTCCGTCGCCCCAGGACTTGAAGTAATAGATGTGATGTGATCCGCAAGATGACCTGCACATGAATGGATTTAAGTGAGAGAGGTTTGTGCACTCCCAGTCCCACTCTCTCGTCCAATGCATGTCATATGCCACCTGGTGCAAAGGTTACCACAAGATGAGCGGCATGCCTGGGTGCAGCCTTTCTCCGGTGTGGAGACAAATCTGCAAGGCAGCAGATGGATTTGAATTCGGAGTTACCTACTCCTGGCCTTTGCCTAAAGAGGCACAACCTACAAGGCAGCAGGTGGATTTGATTTCGGAGTTACCTTCTTCTAGCCTTTGCCTACAGAGGCACAACCTACAAGGCAGCAGGTGGTTGGATTGGTAAGTGTTAGGGCATATCCACACGCCGGTGGGCCTGCACACTGTACCTCTGGGGCTCCAACCTGCTCCGAGATCCCTCACTGTTCTGTCCTGGAACCGCAAGGATCCAGTTAACGTGGTGTACCGCTGGAAGGCTACGTGAGAGTCTTGATGCATAGAGATGTAAAAACCATCAGAGAGGACTTACGCACTCTGCCTCCTTTTCACTCCAAGGAGCTAGATGGCGGCTGCAGCTGGAAGCGAGAGACATGCAGAAGCAGGTAGACACAACACTATGCTACAGCACTACATACTAAGCACCCTGTGCTTAGAAGCACCACACCACCATCTGAAACCGGGTTTAGTGACTGGAAACATGCAACAGAGTGCATTCAAAACTATTTTCAAGTTGAGGATCTTTTTTAAAATTGTTCTTTAGTCAGTACTGCAGGGGTGGTAATTCTTATTTTGTGTAATGTTCAGTAATAGATGCTAATGTGTGCATGGTGTTTAAGGCATAGCAGTGTTTTTCAGGTTTCATGCTGTAATTCCAGCTTAGTTCAGCAGTTACTAAGCACTTATATAGCATACATTTACATTTTTCCCCACTAAGGGCCGTGTTGTTGGCCATAGTTTCCAGTCATTCAGTATTGATGTTCCTTTTTGGTTTTATAAAGCTTTGACAGTACAGTTGTTAAAGATTTCATGGTTCATTTGTGCTTGTGGTTAGTGCAGCAGCACCAAATTAAAGTTGTGGTTCGATACACAATGTTTTGTCTGTTGTTAATCCTGATGGCACTATATTTTTCTGTTGTCTAAGATAAACCTCAAACTTTGTGGTTATACCTTTATTTAGTAATTTAGGTTCTTGAAGGTCCAGCTGATCCATCAATAACCCCGGCTACATGGCCACAATAATCCGATAAATAGGAATAATGAGAAAATGGTAAAAGCTGGATTTGACATTTTTACATGCACTGAATAAACAGGTTATTGGACTATAAAGTACGTGTTAATGTAATTTCTCGTAACACAATAATAACCTTTTATCTGATTATTGTTTTTACATGACTACTTTAATAATCAGATAACTCTAGAAATACAGTTATAAATGGTTTATTACCGTGCATGTATCATACTCCCATAAATTATATGCGGGAGGGTCCCAAAAATTGCTCCAGCCCAGGGGCCCACAACCTCCTTAATCTGGCCCTGCATATAGGTTTGGATTTCATTTTCCCTTAATAATAAACACCTTCCTATAAACACTGCTGTTTGTGTTTACTTGTGTTATCTTTGTCTAATATTTAAATTTGTTTGATGATCTGAAACATTTAAGTGACAAACATACAAAAAAAATGAGAAATCAGGAAGGGAGCAAACACTTTTTCGCACCACTTTCACACCACACCACCATCAGTGTGTGAATGTGTATGTGAATGGGTAGATAGCAGGATCTGTAAAGCGCTTTGGTCATCAAGAGATGAAAAAAAGCGCTATATAAGTGAGTGCCATTTACCATTTACCATTTACCACTGTAAATGTTCACTGTAAAGACTCAAAAGAAGGATTCACAAAATAGACACTGATGGTTAACCAGTCTATTTTTGAATACAACATGCAAACAGTTAACCTCTTGCACTCCGGTGTACCGCGGGCGGTCACGTCTCTGCGTCCTAGGGCGCACGAGGGCGCTCTGAAAAAAAAAAGAAGCTGCATTTCCATTCTTCCACTACAGACACAGCCGCGAACAGAAAGCCAAAGGAGTGCTTTGATTGGTTTAGATGTGATTGACCTCTCATTCGACTAATAAAAGCCTTGAATTGGGTTTCTGAAACCTTGAAGAACCAATGACTGAAAACCTAGCAAGAAGGACCCGCCTACCAATGGCTGCGAATACAGCGAGCCAATTGAAGCACAGAAGTTCTAAAGCGTGCGTCCCTTACGTCAAATCTGTTTTGTGTAAGCCGCTGGGTGACACACATGCGTTCGCCAGTCTTTTTTTCTTACTACTGTCCTTATTTGTTTTGAAAAATCGTTCGCCAAAACCGCAATCATGGAAGCGCAAAACCACAATAATGGAATTATGGTTTGACCGGGTCGCGTGACCAGAACCACGAGTCCGTAACAAGTGGACCAGCGTCATGTTCGTCTGACAATGAGGAAGAGAAGTTCGCCAGCGACACTGCTGTTGTGGACAGGTAAGTGTTATAAGCTAAATTATTCTTTATCCCTGAAAATTGTAATCAAAATGACTTTTGACCGATTGGTAAATTACAACTGTACGTCATCGCCACATGACGGACCGGTCCGTGCGCCGTGTCCGGACCGTGAACCCCCCCCCCCCCCCCCCCCCGCCGCTGCTCTTCTATAGCAGATTGCAGATATTATTGCAGATATTTTAGTACAACTGTGCGTAGTAGACCGCGGCGCACCGTCCCCGCTTCCCGTCATGTAGCGATGGACGATGTCCGTCCTCTGTAGCGGAGGTGGGGGGTGGGGTGGGAGTTGTTATCTTCTACATTACAGATATTTTAGTATAATTTTTAGTGCACTGTAGGTTATTTTTTCTTGTAAAAAAAAAAAAAGCCACACAGTTTTTACATGGCATGCTTCTTTGTGTGTGGGGGCTTGTTTGTTCATTCATTCATTCATGAATGAATAAACAACCCCCCCCCCCCCCCACACACACACACACACACACAGCCCTTCACCTTTCATTAGAGCCCAAGATGAAGCTTCTATATTGAATCCTTCAAAAGTTACAGACATTTTTCCAAACTCTGCCATTTGGCACAGTTCAAAAACGCCTGGGAACAACCTAAGAAAAAAGCTGTGTAATATATTCATTTTTTGTGGTATTGTTACAAAATTTTGACCTCAGATGGATAACACTTGGTTGTACATTTCTGTTGCATTTTCCAGCCCGGATCTGACAGCTGTGTGTTATTTGCAAGCATTTGTATCCAAAAAAAACACCCAGGCGAAATTTATTTTCTTCAAGTTCAGTATGTTTAGATGACTGTTACTCAGTGGCAGGAGCACTTAGAGAGATTATGACTGTTTTGCCAAAAAATTCAAAGTGTTTTCTTTTAAATGAGGCCAACCCCATGAAGATGCTGCAAAGGGTTGAAGAACAGCTTTTGATTTACTTTGGGTACGTTATTTTTAGGCGTTTTTAAGGAAATTGACCAGAGTGCAAGGAGTTAATACAGGGTTTACCCAGGGAGTTCTCCGGTTTCCTCCCACAGGCCAAAAAAACATGGAAGTTAGGTTAATTGGTGACTCTAAAGTGGCCCTAGGTGTGAATGTGCTTTTGAATGGTGAAGGCGATAGCACCGTACCGTGGCTGCTTCATCCATCCAGATAGATGCCCTGAATTTCCCCTCTGGGGATCAATAAAGTACATCAAATCAAATCAATCAAATCAAAAAAGAATAAAACAATGTTTGGACACACCAAAGTGGCTAGTAACATGGATTGTGCAATCCACTGCAGTGGGTGGGTCATTTTAAAATTAACCATTTGAGCTAAAGCTCATTAGAGGCACTATGAGAGGGAGTCATGGCACCAGCAGAACCCTAAACTGAAATCAGTGGAGGAATACTGCACCAGTGACGTCCCCTATAACCATTTAGACAAAATAAAGCTACTGAAACATGAAGTCAATGGATTTGGCTTGGTTCTCTACATGTTTGTTTTATGTTCTGATGACCGCAGGTCTCTGTGCACTATGGGACGTTGGTGTACTTCTGGATGAAAATATTTGATCAAAGGCCTTTGTCCTAATATTATGTGGGGCATCGACAGCCGCCATGTTGGAAGCAGTTGTAGCAGAAACGCCACATCAAAAACACAGAAATCAAAAGCTGAGTGCAGAAGTAGTTGAGTACTTTTTACATAGAGTGCTGTAACTGCAGTTTACTCCTTCCACTGCTGTCAAACATGCTTTATTTATAGTATGGTTGTTTAACCTGCTCTCTGCTGAAATATTTTCCCAACGTCAACCCCAAGAAAGAGAGGAGGAAAAAAAAAACACAGTTGTTGTGAAACACTTGGACGCAGGACAGGGGACATGCTAGCTGTGAACTGCATGGGACTGGTGCGTGAGTATGATGTGATGTGAGGATTACTGGCGTTAATACCAGGTGTTAGAGAGCAATCACCCTCCCGGTACACACAAACACGCACACGTCACAGCCCGTCTCCAAGCACCTCAGCTCTCCATCAGCACACAGATAAGACAAACACCGCGCCCACGCACAACCGTGTGACTCACCACACACACACACACACACACGCAGGTATGCACAAACACGCACACCTGTGGACTCATAGAAACATTTTCAGATAGAAAAACAGCACACACATACACACATACACACACACACACACACACACACACACACACACACACACACTATCACAGTGCATTTACAGTGCTGGCTGGCTGCCTAAGCTGCTAATTACAGATGTGTGTGTGTGTGTGTGTGTGTGTGTGTGTGTGTGTGTGTGTGTTGCTTTCACTGACTGAACAACCCAATATCGAACAGAAGAGAGCAAAAAAGAGAGAAGGGGGAGAGAACCTCAGGGTGGTTCCTCCATAATCCATATTTAATGGCTTATTATGCTACAGCTTGTGGTTGTGTTCTGCTTGTGTTTTCATTGCACCGATTAAGGGGATATTTACAGAAACCTTCTGTTCTGTAAATAGTTTATGCATATGTGAAGATCCTCTAATGGAACTGTACAGTCTTTGACGTTCGTAGACCCTTTTCTCTGTAGAATAATTAAAAAAGAAAGTTGCTCAGATGGAAATATTGAGGGCATAAAGTAAAGAAGGTAGCTTCTAACACAATGTATTTGTTGGGCTTCATAGACCAAACTATTATTTGTTTTTCTGTTAATGGCATCAAAGATGAAACAGTCCTGAGAACTAGTTCATTAATGCTGGTATGAACCCCTTTACATCTGTGAGGTCTAATTCTAAGCAGTAGAAGGTTTAGGTGTACCCCAAAACCTAACTGACTTTGCAGAAATGTTTGCTTTTTCCTGCTCTTTAAGTCTAATTTGGACAATTTTTTTTTTCATTTTTTTAAACTTTGCTCAATGTTTTAAAGACAAAAAGCTCCTGCACACTTGGGATTGCTGTATAGCTTTATTTATAGCTAAATAAAGCTATAAAGCACATGAAGACAACCAAAGTACCAGGACCAGATAACATCCCGCTGGAGTTCTATCTTCATGGTGGTCCAGAGGTGAAAAACTATTTCATGCAGCTTCTACTTAAAATATGGGAAACCAAGACATTACCAAGCGACTTTAAAAATGCAACTATAGTCACCATTTTCAAGAAGGGAGATAGAGAGAACTGTAGTAACTACCGCGGCATCTCACTACTGAGCATTGCAAGCAAAATCTTTGCTCGGATCCTTCTCAACCGTCTTCTTGTAGTAGCCAAGGATGTATTTCCTGAGTCCCAGTGTGGCTTTAGACCCTCTTGTGGTACAGTAGATATGATATTCTGTGCTCGACAATTCCAGGAAAAGAGCCAAGAATAACAACACACAACAACAACCACTCATGTTCATCTTCTGGGACCTCAAGAAGGCCTTTGATTGAGTTCCTCGCCCTGCTATGTGGGCTGTTCTTGCTCGTTTTGGATGTCCAGATGATTTCATCCCTCTCGTTCACACTCTCCACGATAGCATGGTTGGTAGGATTTGCCACCAAAATACCCCCTAACCCTTTTCCAATCACTAGTGGTCTCAAGCAAGGATGTGTCCTTGCTCCAACCTGCTTTTCGTTGTATATGGCTGCAATGCTAAATGAAATACCACCAACAACCCCGGTATCAATCTGTGATACCGTTTGGATGGAGGGCTTTTTAATCTTGCTCGCTTTCGCACGAAATCCAAAACCTCGGTCACCAGTGTTCATGAATTGCAGTTTGCAGACAATAATGCCAAACCAGCTCAGACTGTTGATGACCTCCAGAGGATAGCTACCATTTATAATGACTCTTATGAGCATTTTGGAATGGAAGTTAACACTGACAAAACCAAAATCCTCAACCAACCAGCACCTGGTCTATCTTCCTCAAGGACCAACCTTAAGATTAACGGAAATCCTGTCGATGAAGTGGAGCATTTCTCTTACCTTGGTAGCATCCTCTCAAAAATACCAACTTGTGCAAAGGACATTGAAAAATCGAAAACCGCATAAAAGCTGCACACTCCGCATATAGACGCCTTTGTCATCGAGTCTTCAATAATCATGCGATAACCATCCGCACCAAAATCATGGTTTTTCGGGCCGTTGTTCTTTCCACCCTTCTTTACGCCTGTGAAGCCTGGACCTTGTATCGTCGCGATATCAAGTGCCTTGAGAACTTCCAACAGAGAAAGCTCAGGCAAATACTTGGCATTCGTTGGGAGGATCGACTTTCAAACAATGAGATTCTCAAGCATGCTCTGCTACCTAGAGGGGGAAGCTACCATCTTGCAGCACCACCTTCAATGGACAGGACATGTCGTACGGATGGACCCCACCAGACTACCACAAATCATGCTCCAGGGGGAACTTGAGACAGGAAAAAGACCACATGGTAGGCCAAAACTGCGCTATAAAGACCAGCTGAAATGCTCCCTGAAGCAAGCCAACATAGACAAAAGATCTTGGGAACAACTTGCCACCGACAGAGCAGCCTGGAGAAGATCTGGGGAAGGCACAGGCTCATTTGAGAGGCTCAGAAAACATCAGGATGATGATAAACACAAACGAAGACAAGAAAAACAAAACCAACCACGTCCCCCCACCCACAATAAAATGTGACTTCTGCCCACGACAGTTCTATCATAGGCTGGGCCTTCAGAGCCACATCCGCCATCGACATCAATCACAGATGGCAACGTCCTGAAAACTAAGACAAAACCAATGCTCGGACATGAGCCGGAGCCATGACGATGACAACATGAATATTTCCTTCTGAACAATGATGATTCATATGTCGAGAAACTGCACTACTCTTGGCATGAAATCAAGAAACACCACACAACGTTTCTGTTGTCATAATTCTATTATAATATTGTTTTTTATTAATTCCAAAATATGTTTTCATAATATATCTCAAATTATTTTTTTCCATACAGTGAACCAGCATCTCATCCATTGTCATATATTTTTATATTACTTTCCTCCTGGCTGGTAGATAGGATGTAGAAAATTTTGACCTGTAAAGTCTGGCATATTGAATGCATTTATCTTTTCTTCCTGTAACCCACTTTATACTTGATAAGTCCTCCTTAGACTGCATGCAATTATTCCAGAATGGAATCTAATACATTATACTGTACAGTATATTAAAATCGCTTCATTCCTGAAATGCTTTCATTCATAAAGAACACAGACGAAAGAGAGGTCATTGAAATTGTTAAATCGTTCAAAAGTAAAACATCTACTGACTGCGATGGTATTGATATGCTACTAGTCAAAACTGTTATCGAATGCATAGTGAAACCACTGACGTATATCTGTAACCTGTCTCTCCAATCAGGTATATTTCCCAATGCAATGAAAATAGCTAAAGTAATTCCGATTTACAAGACAGGCGACAGAGGGGAACTCTCCAACTACAGACCAATTTCACTATTACCGCAATTTTCCAAGATACTTGAAAAAATATTCTATGAGAGAATTGACAACTTCATACTGAAGAATGATTTATTGTGTGAGCAGCAATATGGGTTCAGACACAAAAGGACAACAGCATATGCCTTAATGGAATTTACAGAAAAAATATCAACAGCCATTGAAAATAAAGAGTATTCAGTTGGAGTATTCCTGGATCTTAAAAAAGCATTTGATACAGTAGATCACAATCTATTATTAAAGAAACTACAAAATTGTGGTATCAGAGGGGTAGCACTGTCCTGGTTAAGAAGTTACTTAAAGAATAGATATCAGTTTGTATGTGGTTAACAACAAAAACTCAGAGCTACTGAAGGTCACCTGTGGAGTCCCACAGGGTTCAGTTTTGGGACCATTATTATTCAATATGTATATAAATGATATATGTAAAGTTTCAGAAAAAATGGACTTAATATTGTTTGCTGATGACACTAACCTGCTATGCAGTGGAAACAACTTGGAACAACTTCTGGATACACTCGGAAAGGAATTAGGAAAGCTGAAACTGTGGTTTGATTCAAACAAATTAACGCTCAATTTAAGCAAGACAAAATTTATAGTCTTTAACAACCATCACAACTACCCAGTACCCAAACTCAGTGTAAATGGTGTAGAGATTGAAAGGATATCCGAAACTAAATTCCTTGGAGTAATAATTGATAACAAACTGTGTTGGAAGCCACATATTAATTATATAAAAGGTAAAGTATCCAAATCAATTGCAATATTACACAGAGTGAAAAATTTGCTGAATCAACCCACACTATACACCTTGTATCATTCATTAATACTCCCATACATGACATATTGTAATGAAGTATGGGGAAATACATATAAAACAAACATATATCCACTCTTTATGCTTCAAAAGAGAGCTATTAGAATAATCAACAAAGCAGCTTACAGGGAACCAACAAACCCACTTTTTCTTAAACAAAAAACTCTCAAGTTGAAAGATCTGATCGACTTTAAAACCGCAATAATAATGTTCAAAGTGAAGAATCTATCACTGCCCGCAAATATCCAAAAGTTGTTCCAAACAAGGGAGAAAACGATATCACTTCAGAGGAACATGTATATTTCAAAAGCCTACAGTGAGAACAACTACCAAGCAACACTGTATTTCAGTGCAAGGTGTCAGATTATGGAACGATTTTGGACCTGAATTAAAATCATGTACAAAGCTTGGACAATTTAAACAAAAACTAAAGGAAGAAATACTCCAAACATATTTACAAGACGATATGTAAACTCACATAAGGATTGACATTTCCAGCCTGTGTTGTGTTATAGCTTAGTTTTTCTTTTTTCTCTGTGACACTATGTCTTAGATTTGTTTTTGAATAGTAACCGCTTAACTTAGACTAGCTCAGTTTTCTTTTTCTCTCAGTCATATTTTGTCTTAGCCTTGTTTTAAATTGTAATCGCTCTTGTCTTGTTTTCTCTTTTTTCTCCTTTGAATTCTTGGATGGAATATGGGTGGGCAATATAAGCTGCGGCTTCAGCCATCACCCATTTCGGATAACTCACGTGGAATTGTATAGTAGAAGGAGTCTTTGTCTAATTTGACCTTGTTGTTATATTATACAGTTTCTTTTAACCTGTAATGTACTATCCGAAATAAATAAATAAATAAATTCATTCATTCATTCATTCATTCATTCATTGCCTCCATTGATGGAGGAATGCAGTCTCAGAATGATCTTGTGCTCTTATTATTTTTATTGGGTCTCTATTAACTATTTTATGATCTTGAGTGGTAGCCTAGTGGTACAGCATCCACCTCACAGCCGGAAGGTCCTGGCTCACGACCGGGTCATATCAAAGACCATTTAAAAATGGTACAGCCTCCTTCTAGCCTGGTGCTCAGCATAACAGCACCAAGGTAGAATGGGGGAAAGAAAGTTAGTTACCCAGTGACAGGGGGAGCACAAGCCATTGTACTCTGTGTGCAGGTCTTAAGCCCAGGTTGCACCAGGAAGGGCGTCCTGCATAAAAATCCTTGTCAAATATGTGGATTATAGGAAGAGACCAAACATTGAACTGGACACGACTTTATTAAGTGACTCACTCTCACTACACAGGCACTGGCGTCAGGGTGAGAGGAGGCTAAAAGAGACCGCCCGTCTTCCTCACAGCCCTCTTATACCCCAGGTGGCAGCGGAACCGGAAAGGTGGAGCCACCATCCGTGCCACACAATAATATGTCCCAATAACAACACAACAGATATGCCATGGTGACCCTGAAAGGGAGCAGCCAAAAGAAGAAGTAGAAGAACACTCTTTATTAACTCTTTTTTTAATCTCTGTAAGTCCCATTGTGGAAGATGTGTTCAATGACGAGACATGAGTGTATTTCTCAGGTTCGGCTTTATTCCAGAACACATTCATCCAACATTCTCAAAAGCAAGAAGAGGCAGAATAATGTTACAGCTCACTCTTATACCTCTGGGGGATTAAGAACTCAAGTCACATGGTGCTTCTGCAAACATTCAATAACAATGCAAGTCTCTGAAGATTCACCATTGTATCTTATTCTCCGGTGTCCCGGGAAACCCCCCAGGTCCTCTTCTCCAAGACGAGGGCCCAACTTCACACCTCCTCGTCATCTCCTGTCTTGTTCCTCCAGACGTGAAGCCCCAATCCACATAAGCCATACAATCCACATAAGCCATACATTTGTGGAAGATATGAACCAGACATATGTGCCACACTCTTGTGGGGAAATATGAACCAAACATATGTGCCACATGACCCCCCCCCCCAAACGTCTGCATGGGACAAACACTCATAAATGCATACATAAAAAAAACATTACCACATAACCAACAATCAATCCCCCAATCTCTTAGGTCTGAGCTTCCTGCCGAATCTGCTGTAGGCCGGCTTCGCTGCGTCTGCAGCGTCTCCTCGCACCTGGGGATTAGATTTGTTAGCACATCTCTGTGGGAGCTCTGAAGCATACCCTTCTCGGCGGCCTGCCCCGGCGGGGGGCTTTCGCCAACTGCACTCGTTCATCAGTCAGGACAAAAGCAGGCTTGAGTCTGTTTATGCAAATTAGCTCCCTTCTGCCCCCCAAATCTAGCAAAAAATGTTTCTCATTTTTTTCCAGCACCCTGAACGGTCCATCAAAAGGCGGTCTCAGCCCTGGGCGTTGTGCATCATGTCTAACAAAAACAAACTCTGCGTTTTTCAAAGCCTCTGGCACAAAAACGCATGGAAAACTGTGATGCACTGGGCCAGGCAGCGTGTTTGATCCTGTGCCGCTCTGCAACAGCTGAGCGGGGGGGGGCAATTGGGCGCAGGATTTTCGGGGAGAAATTCCCCGGGCAAACAGAGAGGTTGTGTGAACACCAACTCCGCTGGGGAGGCTTGTAAATCCTCCTTCGGTGCAGAACGCAACCCCAATAAAACCCATGGCAGTTTGTCCACCCAATTTGTATCCGTGAGCGATGCTCTGAGGGCTGCTTTCAATGACCTATGAAAACGTTCACATAAACCGTTGGCCTGCGGGTTATACGCGGTAGTGCGGTGTACCTTCACCCCTAAGCTGCGGGCCATAGACGACAACAGTTCGGAAACAAATTGAGGGCCTCTGTCTGACATTATGTCCGACGGAACTCCAAAACGCGCGACCCAAGCTGTCAAAAACGCGGCGCGCAACCTCTTCCGCCGTTGTTGACGCCAGAGTTACCGCTTCTGGCCAACATGTGGTGCGGTCCACCATCGTCAAGAGGTGTGTGTGCCCTTGAGACGAGGGAAGCGGGCCCACCAGATCAACATGCACATGATCAAACCGCTTAGCCGGGATGTGAAAAGGCTCCAAAGGGGCCCTCGTGTGCTTGTGTATCTTAGCCCTCTGGAACGCTACACAAGCTGCTGCCCATTCCTTGACCTGTTTGCGCAACCCCGGCCAGACAAATTTCTCCCCCACCATCTTGACCGATGCGCGCACCCCGGGTGCGCCAGCGAATGGACCGAGTCAAAAACGTGGCGGCGCCACGCGGCTGGCAACCGCTGGACGAGGCCGACCTGTGGAGACATCGCATATTAAGGGGGGCATACCTATTTGCTGAACCCTGTGCTCCAGCCTTAACCCTGTTGGTCCAGACTGGAGCGCGCGCACATCCGCGTCACCAACCTGCTCCGCAGCCATGTCTGCATAATCCAAACCTACGTGGACCGGGGCTGCGTGCGCTCCCCGCGTCGCTGCCCTGGCCCACAGCCACCGAGTCTGCCCCCACGTGGCCTGGCGTTGCCACAGCACGTGAGAGACAGTCCGCCACTACATTGTGTTTGCCTGCGACATGCTGGATATCGGTGGTGAACTCCGATATTGCGGCTAGCTGTCTTTGTTGTCGGCCTGACCAAGGTTCTGAGATTTTGGCCATCGCAAAAGTTAACAGTTTGTGGTCTACAAAAGCGGTGAAACGGCGCCCTTCCAGCCAGAACTGGAAATGGCGGATGGCCAAGTGTAGGGCTAAAAGCTCCCTGTCAAACGTGCTGTATTTACGGTCGTTATCACGCAAGGATTTGCTAAAGAAAGTGAGAGGCTGCCAGGTCCCTGCCACACACTGTTCAATGACTGCCCCCACCGCTAGGTCCGAAGCGTCGGTGGTGAGCGCCAAACGGGCTGTTGGAACCGGGTGCGCTAACAAAACGGCGCTTGCAAGGGCTGATTTAATCTGGGAGAAAGCGCGCTCCCGCTCCAGAGACCATTCGACCTTATTCGTGGGTTTTTTGTTTTTTCAGTGCCGCATACAGTGGCTGCATAAGCCGCGCCGTGCTCGGAAGAAACCGGTTGTAAAAATTAACCATCCCTAGAAACTCCTGCAGCGCTTTTATCATTTGAGGTTGGGGGAAATCTGTTATCTCGCGCACTTTCTCAGGAAGCGGAACCGCTCCCTGTGGTGAAACGCGGTGGTGCCCCAAAAAATTGATTTGCGCCACCCCGAACTGGCACTTCGCTGGGTTAATTATCAACCCGTGCTCTGCCAGTCTCCGAAAAACCGCTGTGAGGTGGGTTTCGTGTTCATCCTCGGACGTGCTGGCTACCAATATGTCGTCTAAATAGACGAACACGAAAGGCAGGTCGCGTAAAACAGCATCCATCATGCGTTGGAAAGTTTTGCGCGGCGCCCTTTAACCCAAACGGCATGCGCAAAAACTCAAAAAGCCCAAACGGAGTTATTACCGCGGTTTTGGGAATATCCTGCGTGCGCACGGGGACTTGGTGGTAGCCGCGCACCAAGTCTATTTTAGAAAAATGCGCGCCCCCGCCAAATGAACTGAGAAATCCTGGATGTGTGGAATCGGGTAGCGGTCGTGTGTTGAGACGTTTGTTCAACCTGCGGAAATCGCCACAAGGTCACCACGAGCCATCAGCCTTTGGGACCATGTGTAACGGAGAAGCCCAGGGCTGTTCGAGTGTCTAATTATGGCCAGTTTTTCCAGGTTGGCAAATTCCTCGCGCGCTATGGCCAGTTTAGCTGAGTCCAAGCGCCGGGGCTTTTGCAAAAATGGGCGGCCCAGTGGTGGTAATAAAATGTTCCACCCCGTGTTTGGCCACTGTAGCCGAAAACTTTGGGACTGTGAGTGCTGGAAAGTGAGTGAGCAAAGCATGAAACTTACCACCTGCAGCTGTGACGTTGGCGTGTGCAGTCGGCGGAGCCACCCGAGCTGTGCAGGGAATAGAATGAAAAGACAGTGCATTAACCAGGCGTCTATTAGCAAGATCAACCAATAAACCATGTGAGCACAAAAAATCAGCCCCTAACATGTTGAAACTGACTGCCGCTACAATAAAGGTCCACTCGAATGAACGGCCCTGTAAGGACAGACGCATGGTCCTCTCACCGAATGTCTTAATCGCTGAGCCATTCGCTGCTGATACTGACACCCAGGGAGCTTTGGACGGCATCAGCCATTCCGCGTAGGTAGGCATGACGAAACTCAGCTGGGAGCCCATGTCCACGAGGAATTGTTTCCCCGAGTGTGCATCTGTCAGGTAAAGCAGCTTATTTTCTTCTCCGAGGGATGCAGCTGCTACCGGCCCCCCCGGTCTTGGCGTTTCCCTGACGCTTGAAGCGGCACGGTGGGAGACATCTGTGCGCCCTCTCCGCAAAACGGCGGTGGTAGAAACACAGGCCGACCTCAGCTCCGCGTCGCCTGACGCCTGTCGCCGCGTCGTCGGTTCGTCTGGCGCCGCCACCTCTGGCTCCAAACCATCTCCGGGCGCTGTCCTCTGCTCAGCTGCCGCGGCCGAAACTGCACTCCGCTTGTGGGCGTCGACGAGTCGCTGCGCCTCCTTGCCGAGGCCATGGTAGTCCCGCTTGGCCAAGCGGGGGTGAGTCTGCCAGGGTCACTCTCACTGCTGGCGGCAGAGTCCGGAGGAAAAGGTGGGCGAAGATAAATTCGCCATCCTCGGAGTCTTTCAGTTTCAGCATCTTCACCATCAGGTCTGCCGGTCTGTTGTTCTCCGACTCCGTCAACTCTAGGAGCCCCTCTGCTCGCTGTTGCACTGAGGGGGTGAAATGGCTGATCAGCGCCTCCTTCAATGCGCCGTACTTGTCGGTGTCCGGTGGGTGGTTAATCAGATCTTCCACCCTCTGGACCGTGTGACTATCCAGCTTCGCCACCACATGGTAGAACCTCGTTTCATCCTTTGAGATTCTCCGGAGGTTGAACTGCGCTTCGACCACGCTAAAACCAGGAGCGCGGGCTGTGCTGCCAGCAATCGGGCAGCTGGAGCGTGGAGGCAGCCATCAGGCTGGCCTCTGATGAGCTCCGCTCGGGAGAATTCTCCCTGCTCATTCTTTGTCGTGGGTCACCAGTGTGGAAGATGTGTTCAATGACGAGACATGAGTGTATTTCTCAGGTTTGGCTTTATTCCAGAACACATTCATCCAACATTCTCAAAAGCAAGAAGAGGCAGAATAATGTTACAGCTCATTCTTATACCTCTGGGGGATTAAGAACTCAAGTCACATGGTGCTTCTGCAAACATTCAATCACAATGCAAGTCTCTGAAGATTCACCATTGTCTCTTATTCTCCGGTGTCCCGGGAAACCCCCCAGGGCCTCTTCTCCGAGACGAGGGCCCAACTTCACACCTCCTCGCCATCTCCTGTCTTGTTCTCCCAGACGTGAAGCCCCAATCCACATAAGCCATACAATCCACATAAGCCATACATTTATGGGAGATATGAACCAGACATATGTGCCACACTCTTGTGGGGAAATATGAACCAAACATATGTGCCACACCATGTTTTTTTTAACATCAGTGAAGGAGAAAATGTTTTTCACTGCACTTTTTTAATGTTTTTTTTTATCAGAATTATGCAAAAAGAGATTTGCATGAACATTTAACCAGAGGTTCAGCTGGTTTAAACTTAGAAGTGGCAAAATTTTAGTCTCACTTTGGTTCACAGATCCAGTCTCCCCAGCCTTGGCCCTGGACTGCATCAAGTGTTTTTAATGACTCAGATTTATAAACAGTATACTAATAAAGTTTTTTTTTTTTCTTTAATGTTACTTTGTACACCAACTTTCCACTTTTACCATGTAAAGTAACTCTGCTGTAGACCTGTTTGTCCCACGACGAATGATATCACAACAGTTCCTTATCATTATTTGTCAGGTACAAATGATGACAGCCTAAAACTGTGCAGTGCATGCTTCATAGCTGTTTGTTCACTTCATAACCTCCAAAACTGGAAATGTTTTACGTCATGACTGATAACATTATTCAGCCCACGTGCTAGGTGCAGCAACAAAGAGACAGTCAAGCAGTATACACGTTTTAATGTTTTATTAAATAACAAAACTCACACTGCTACAGAATAGTCACTTGCCAGAGGAATGGACCTGTGGAGAGAAAATGAGAGCTGTGAGCAGAGGAATGGAGATAGGGAAAATGGGCAAGCCAAATTACCACTTACGTGGGTTCCGAGGGAGCATCGGCAGAACTCCAGAGGGAAATAGATGAACCAGCAGGGCAAGGGACTGCTGGTGGAGTCTGACCGGGCAGAGGCTGCCGTAGTGGGAGAAGAGTGTGGCAGGAGAGCGCGCCCAGCCCTCAGAGACATACCTGCACGATGGCAGCAACCTGCACCATGGAGAAAAAGCACACGTATTAATAATTTCTTAACCGATGTGTGTATGATGACTTACTGTCTGTTTATGGCAGTATACCCAGACGAGCCAGCGTTGAGTCACGGAAGGATGCCTCCTTAAATACGCTGGCTGATAAGAGGGCACAGGTGTGTCCTCTTCCTCAGGTGCGCTGATGAGCAGCGGAGAAATGAATGGGAAGGAGGGGCACGCTCTCGCCGCCCATGACAGCCCACCCTTCTAGGAGCGCCTCCTGGCAGTCCATAAGGTTTATCTGGATGGGCTTGATGGTAGGACCGGAGCATCTCTTTATCCAAGATTCGGGCCGAAGGAACCCCAGGATCGCTCCTCCGGGCCTTAGCCCTCCCAATCCAACAAATACTGGAGACCCCGGCCCCAACGCCGAACATCCAAGATCCAGCGGACCATGTGGGCAGGGTGGCCATTGATGATCCGGGCGGGGGGGGGGGGGTGTCCTTGGGGGGGGGGGGCAGAGAGGACTGACCGAGAGGGGATTGATGTGTGAACGTGAAAGGTCGGGTTCACTCGGAGGGTAGGTGGGAGTCTCAGCCCAAACCGAGGTGTCATTGATAATTCTGGAGATCGTGACGGGTCCAATAAAGCGTGGAGACAGCTTCTTAGACGTAGTCTTCAATGGCACAGTCTTCAATGGCTTCAATGACTGGCCGCCAACCAGACCTGCTGTCCCACTGCGTAACTTGGGCGCGGGGTGTCCGCTGTTTATCCGCCACAGCCCAGTTGCGCTCCACAGAGCGAGTAAGAGCGGAGCACGTAGACCTCCAGATGCGCCTGCAGCGGCGAGCATGAGCCCCCATAGTAGGAACCGCGACCTCCCTCTCGGTCATGGGCAGCAGTGGAGGCGTGTACCCCAATGATGCTTCAAAAGGGGTAAGCCCCATAGACGTGGAAACAGCCGTGTTCATAGAATACTCCATCCAGGTCAGATGTGAACTCCACGATGAGGGGTGCTCGACTGCCACACACTGCAAGGTGGCCTCCAAGGACTGATTGGTGCACTCTGCCTGCCCGTTGCTCTGGGGGTGGTTCCCAGCTCACTGTAGTTCCTAAGGTGCGGCAGAAGGCCTTCCAGACCTATGATGTAAACTGCAGCCCCCGGTCAGACACGATGTCCACTGGGATGCCATGGAGTCGATAACATGATCGTCAGCAGGACGGCCATCTCCAAGGGCGAAGGGAGTTTGGGGACTGCCACCAAGTGGACAGCCTTGGAGAAATGGTCCATGATGGTCAGAATCACAGTTTTGCCTGTGGAAGGGGGGAAGTCTACGTGACAAAGTCTACGGCAATGTGGGACATGGCCGACCAGGGACAGGGAGGGGATGGTGGAGTCCAGATGGGGGGGTGGGAATCGGACTTGCCCTGGACAAGGTCTGACAGGCCCGTACGTACTCCACACGTCCCGCCACAGCGTGGGCCACCAGAACTCCGCCGAACCAGATCAATAGTGCAGGTGATTCCAGAATGACAGGCAAAAACGGCTGGTGTGACCCCACTGGATGATGTCACTGCGGAGGGCAGCGGGGACGTACAGGCGATCCGGGGGGCACCCTGCTGGCATAGGCTCCCAAGACTGGGCCTGACGGACCCTCTGTTAATATCCATGTAAGGGCACCAAGGACAATGAGGTGGGGAAAAACGGATTGGGGGAGGGAAGGGGGCGCTACCTCTTTGGAATCAAACTGGGCGATAGCGGTCTGGTTTAGTATTCCGAGAGCCAGGCCGGTAGGTGATGGTAAAATTAAACCGCTGGAAAACAAAGCCTAACGAGCCTGCCTGGCATTATGTCGGCGGGCCCACCACAAGTACTCAAGGTTCTTGTGATCGGTCCACACAACAATGGGGTGCATAGCCCCCTCTAACCAGTGTCTCCGTTCCTCTAATGCCAACTTAATGGTGAGTAGCTCTCTGTCCCCTACGTCGTAATTTCTCTCAGCCGGCGTAAGCTGACAAGAGAAATACACGCAGGGATGGAACTTCTGATGGGAGGATGTGCGCTGCAAGAGGACAGCGCCCACCCCCGAATCAGAAGCATCCACCTCAAGGATGAACTGGAGCTGCGTGTCGACCTGGGCCAAGATTGGTGTGTCAGTGAACAGGCCCTTTAATATAGAAAAGGCCTTCTCCGCTGCCTCGGTCCACCGAAAGGGGACCTTTACAGAGGTCAGCTGTGTCAATGGCAGTGCTACCCCGCTATAGTTCCTGATGAACCTGCGATAAAAGTTCGCAAACCTGAGGAAGCGTTGAAGCTCCCTATGGGAGTGGGGTGTCGGCCAATAAAGCACTGCCCTCACCTTGGCCGGGTCGGCAATCAGTCTCTCTTCAGCTACTATAAAGCCCAAGAAGGAAGTAGATGTTGTGGAGAACTTGCACTTCTCGGCCTTAACGTAAAGCTGTTTCTCCAAGAGCCGTTGAAAAACGGCCCTTACATGGACCTCCTGTTCCTCTGACGAGCGGGAGAAGATTAAAATGTCATCCAAATAGACTAACACAAATTGGTAGAGCATATCGCGGAGGATGTCGTTAATTAACAGTTGGAAGACAGTGGGGGCATTGGTGAGCCCAAACGGCATCACAAAATACTCGAACTGCCCCAAGTGTGTTTTAAACGCTGTCTTTCGTTCGTCCCCCTCACAAATGCAAATGAGATGGTATGCGTTGCGTAGGTCTAATTTGGTAAACACCCGTGAGTGCTGAAGGAGCTCAAACGCGGAATTCATCAAGGGCAGGGGATATTTGTCCTTAACTGTTATAGCGTTGAGCTCACGGTAATCGATATCGGGTGCAGCGAGCCATCCTTCTTGCTGACAAAGAAGAATCGGCCGAGAGGAACTGACGATGGCCGACTAAAACGGTGTTCAGCGAACTCTTTAACTACTTCTCCATAGCCTCCCTCTCCGGCCCAGAATACTGTAGAGCCGGCTGGATGGCAGCTTCGCACCTGGGACGAGGTCCACAGCACAGTCATAAGGTGATGAGGCAGCAGCGACAGCACTCTTGACTTGCTGAAGACCTCCCTAAATCATGATAAGCCCGGGGAACGAGGCTGAGATCCGACGGCTCAATCGGAGGAGGAAAGACGGGAGAGATGGAGCACATTCAGCTGAACTTAAACAATTGGCCAAACAAAACGGGCTCCAGGAGGAGATGGAATTCCGCCCCCAATTTATTATGGGGCTGTGCCTCTGGAGCCACAGATTACCAGGAATCATCGGGGATGATGAATTTGGGAGGACTAGGAACGTTTGTTCCTCCCGATGATTTCCGGAAAAGAGGATGGCAGCCGGCCGTGTGTGTTTGGCGATCACTGCAACCTTGCTGCCAGATAATGGTGGTAACACGTTGTTGATGGGACAATTTTAGAGTGGGAATACCCAAGGTCCCGGACCGAGCCGGGCTGACATGAAATTGCCACTCTGCCCCTGAATCAACTAATGCAAGACCCTCCTCCTGACCCCCAGCAATTGCATGAGGGCCAAAATAGAGAAATCTGCCTGGGGAGTTAAACTTGGTCACCACCCTCCAGACTCCCCACGGTTACTGACGGGCCGCCACCTTTTGGCCGCCGGGGGCACTCATCCCAACGCGCCAGCTCTCCCTCCTTCACCGATGCTCAGCCTCGGTTAGACGAACCCAGTGAGGTCCATTGGCTCGGGGGAGGACTGGCCCCCTCAGTGTCAGTCCCCACAGCGGGCACACGCTCGGCGGACGAGCGAGAGGCGGTGGTCCTTTGCTCCCCTCGCATGCTCACAGTAGCGGTTGTCCAACCCACAGCCTGATCAATAAGACCCACTGAGCATCTCATGGAATGGCATGAACTGCAGATCGTCGCGGAGATGGTCATTTAACCCGTGGAGGAATGTGCTGCGTAACGCAACCTCATTCCACCCCGAGTCTGCCGCCTTTGACCCCAAACTCCACAGAGAACTCAGCACAGACCGAGCCCCTGGCGGTGAGTCATAAGGCGGTCATTTTGTTCCCCTGACTCTCGGTGTGGTTGAACGGCAACAAAAAAGCAGCACAAATTGGTCAAACGTGTAACTACGGCCCTCAGGGCGGTCTGCTGTGGCCCGAGCCCAACTAAGGGCTTGGTCCCGTAGCAGTACGGTGAAAAAAACTGAATTTTTAGCGATTTCTGTCGGGTACTCCCTCCAACCTGCTCCCAAATCCATCCGTACCTGATGTAAAAACTCCTTGTATTTCCCCATCTCCTGGTCGCGTATGGGGCAGGTGAGGGAACGGAGGTGGTACGGTGAACTGATGGATGAATAACGGAGCAGGCTGAGGAGGAGGAGCGGAGGAGAGCCGTCTCAGCAAATGACCGTGATGTGTCAATTGCTGAATCATTGCTTGCAGCCTGTTTGTTCATCATGGTGACTGTTGCTCAGTCGCCTCTAAGCGATCCATAGCAGATTGTCCCCCTGTTGCACCTGCTGAGTCAAGGAAAGGCTGGCTCATTCTGTTATGACGGATAAGATTATTCAGCCCACGTGCTAGGTGCAGCAACAAAGAGACAATCAAGCAGTATACACGTTTTAATGTTTTATTAAATAGCAAAACTCACAATGCTACAGAATAGTCACTCGCCAGAGGAATGGGCCTGTGGAGAGAAAATGAGAGCTGTGAGCAGAGGAATGGAGATAGGGAAAATGGGCGAGCCAAATTACCACTTATGTGGGCTCCGAGGGAGCGTCAGCAGAACTCCAGAGGGAAATAGATGAACCAGCAGGGCAAGGGACTGCTGGTGGAGTCTGACCGGACAGAGGTTGCTGTCGTCGGAGAAGTTGTGGCAGGAGAGCGTGCGCAGCCCTCAGAGACACACCTGCACAATGGCAGCAACCTGCACCATGGAGAAAAAAGCACACAGATTAATAATTTCTTAAACCGATGTGTGTCTGTGATTTACTGTCTGTTTATGGCAGTATACCCAGAGAGCAGCGTTGTGCCACGGAAGGATACCTCCTTAAATACGCTGGGCTGATAAGAGGGCGCAGGTGTGTCCTCTCCCGCAGGTGCGCTGATGAGCGGCGGAGAGATGAAAGGGAAGGAGGGGCGCGCTCTCGCCGCCCACGATAGTTTTATGCAAGAAAAAGTTCTGCTTTGTTCAGGTGTGTGATTTCAAATTCAGAGTTTCTATGCTTTTGGTTTTCTTTATTCGTGTGCTCTTCTTTCATTTCTTGATGGATGATATGGACAAACAGAGGCTTCAAAATGTTGAAGCCTCTCAGCACACTGATTTTCCTCATCAGGTGTAACTGTCACAAGGCTGAACGCGGTTTGTCATTGGGCTCAGGTCTTAATTTATATCCAAGTATTTTCTGTATTTTTCCAGTGTTGTATTATTTTTCTGTGTGTTGATTCTAGATGTGTCCTTTGCTGTAGTTGTTTTATTTATGTTTTCTGGCCCTTATTACTATGATAACGATTCTGTCAGTATTTTGAGATTACTGTTTTATTTTTGCTTTCAGTGTTTATATTCTGTTCCTGGTGGCATGAGCTCCTCACCTATTCCAGGCACTCCCATGTTGTCATTATCTCATCCGTTTTCTCTGTGTTTAGCAATTAGGTTACCTGCCCGCTCTTATGAATCCGCACCTGCCATCAATAATGTTTTCAGCTATTTAAAGACTGTTGTTTTGCCTTCTCACTGCCGCAGTCTCAATGAAACTTCCTCCTCACCACTAGAACCCCTTCCCTTTTCTGGTGAGTTCATTCTGATACTCCAGCTGTAAGTTTACCTTGTTATCTGTTTGGATTTTTGCGTCGATGCACTTTGGAACTTTGTATTTTGTTAATAAATGCCACAAACTGCAGTTTAGTGTCTTGGTCTGTCTCTCTGCCCCAAAGGGCAAATCATGACAGAAGACTGCGGCCAGTAAAAGACCAGCTGCTGCAGTTCAGTAGTGGATTTTTGCTTTTTTTTCCCACTTGGGGCAGGAGCCTGTCCCCAACCCGGAGAGGGCAATCCACCTTTTTCCGGCTGAGGACCATGGACTCGGACTTGGAGGTATTGATTCTCATCCCAGCCACTTCACACTCAGTGGCAAACCGTCCCAGCAAGAGCTGTAGGTCATTCCTGGGTGAAGCCAGCAGGACAACATCATCTGCAAACAATAGAGATGAGATCCTGTGGTCACCAAGCATGACACCCTCCGTTCCCTGGCTGCGCCTAGAAATCCTGTCCATAAAAATTATGAACAGGATCGGTGACAAAGGGCAGCCCTGGCTGAGTCAAAATCTCACTGGGAATTAATCCGACCGAGTGTTGGCAATACGAACCAAACTCTCACAACGGTCGTACAGAGACCAAATAGCTCGTAACAACAAGCCCGATATCCCTTACTCCCGAAGACACCCCCACAAAAAAACCACGAGGTGACATGGTCGAATGCCTTCTCCAAGTACACAAAACACATGTAAACTGGATTGGGCGAACTCCCACGAACCCTTGAGGATTCTCGAGAGGGTAAAGAGCATGTCCAATGTGCCATGGCCATAAGAAAACCCCATTGCTCCTCCTGAATCTGAGGTTCAACCAACGGCCTGGACTTTCCTCTCAGTACTTTGGCATAGACCTTCCCAGGGAGGCTGAGGAGTGTGAGCCCTCTAAAGTTGGAGCACACCCTCCGGTCCCCTTTTATGAAAGAGAGGACCCACCACCCCAGTTTGCCATGCCAAAGGCACTGCCCCCGACCCTCCACGCAATGCTGCAGAGGCGTGTCAACCATGACAGCCCTACAACATCCAGGGCCTTGAGGGTACTTAGGGGCAAATCTCGTCCACCCCCGGGGCCCGGCCACTAAAGAGATTTTTAACCACCTTGGCGACCTCAGCCCCTGTGATAGGCGAGTCGTCCCCCTTGTCCACAAGCCTGCTTCCTTTGTGGAAGGTGTATCAGTGGGATTGAGGAGAAACTCAAAGGTATTCCTTTCACCGCCCCGACGATATCCCCAGTTGAGGTCGGCAGGGCCCCATCCGCACCATACACAGTGTGGACAGGGAGCGCTTCCCCCTCCTGAGCTGCCAGACAGTTTGCCAGAATCTCTTCGAGGCGCGACCGAAAGTCTTGTTCCTTGACCTCACCGAATTCCTCCTATACACAGGTTTTTACTTCAGCAACCAACTGAGCTGCACTCCGCTTGGCCTGCCAGTACACCTCAGCTGCTTCGGGAGTCATCTTCGGGAGATGACTGTTGCTGTGAAATGGCGCTATATAAATAAAGTGAATTGAATTGAATTGAACTGAATTGAGTCCCACAAGCCAACCAAGTGTGATAGGACGCCTTCTTCAGCTTAATGGCCCCCCTCACCACCGGTGTCCACCACTTGGTTCGGGGTTGCCACCACGAGATGCTCTGACAACCTTGCAGCCGCAGCTCTGGGCAGCCGCTTCAATGATGGAGGTGGAGAACATAGCCCATTCAGGACTCATGTCTCCAGACTCCCTCGGAATGTGGTAAGTTCTTCCGGAGGTGGGAGTTGAAGACCTCCCGGACAGGGGCCTCAGCCAGACATTCTCAGCACACCCTCACTATACGTTTGGGTCTACCAGGTCGAATGGCATCCTTCCCTGCCATCGGATCCAACCTCACCACCAGGTGGTGATCAGTTGACAGCTCTGCACCTCTCTTTACCCGAGTGTCCAAGACATACGGTTGCAGGTCTGATGACACAATAGCAAAATCGATCATCAACCTGCGATCTAGGGTGTCCTGGTGCACATATGGACACCCTTATGCTTGAACATGTTGTTTGTTATGGACAAACTGTGGTTAGCACAGAAGTCCAATAACTGAACACCACTCAGGTTCCAGATCAGGCAGGCCGTTCTCCCACTCACCCCCCCTCCAGGTTTCACTGTCATTGTCCACGTGAGCATTGAAGTCCCCCAGAAGGACCATGAGTCGCCAAGAGGAGCACTCTCCAGCACCCCAGTCAGAGACTCCAAAATTGGTGGGCACTCTGAACCATCATTTGGTGCACAGGCACAAATGATGGTCAGGGGCCCGTTTCCCAACCCGAAGGCGGCAGGGAAACAACCCCTTTATCCACCGGGGAAAGCTCCAATATAGAGGCAGCATGGGTGGGGGGATACAAGAATACCCTCCCCTGCTCGTCGCCTCTCACCCGGGGCAACTCCAGAGTAGGACAAAGCTCCAGCCCCTCTCCAGGAGACTGGTTCCAGAACCAGAGCTGTGTGTTGAGGATAGTCCGACTATATCTAGCTGGAATCTCTCAACCTCATGCACCAGTTCAGGCTCCTTCCCCACCAGAGAGGTGACATTCCACGTCCAAAAGCCAGTTTAGGAGCCTGGGGAGCAGACCGCCAAGGTCTCCACCTTTGACCTCCACCTGATCCACACAGCACCCGGACCCCCATGGTCCCTCCTGCAGGTGGTGAGCCCACTGAAGGGCAGACCCATTTAACTCCTTCAGGCTGAACCCAGCCGGGTCCCATGGGCGGAAACCCAGCCACCAGACGCTAGCCATCATGCCCCTCCCCCAGGCCTGGCTCCAGGGTGGGGCCCCAGTAACCCATACGGGTAGGGTAAACTGGATCCTGTTTCTAAACGTTCATCATGAGAGTCTGTTGGACTCATTCTTAGTCTGGCCCCTTCATCCAGGACCAGTTTGTCTTTGGTGACCCTATCAGAGGCAAACTGCCCCCGTACAACATAGCTCCTGGGATCACTAGGGCACGCAAACCCCTACCACGATAAGGTGATGATCCATGAGGGGGACACTTAATGTTTGAAGAATAAAAGTTATTGGGGATTACAATTATTGATATAGGTTAAATTATTTGGCAAGCAAACAAAGTAAATTATAGCTAATTTAATGTGAATAGCTATATATATTTTTTTAAGGAATTTTTGGTGCCTATTAAGAATGAGAATTTCTAAATTAATAAATTAATAAGTTAAAGGGTAATTTTACCAAATTCATTGATAACTTGGTTGGATGAATGAGGTACTTTGCTGAATTTAAACCAAGTTGATGAATTTAATGACCTTTTTAACAGACTGGTAAACACAGGAAAAATCGAAGCTGAAGAAAGTTAATTGCTGACATAAAAGGTCAGTATATTATGGGGTAAATGAAATCTAGAAAATTACTGGTTTAAACATTAATTATAGATCTGAGAAAATGCAGACCAAGGACCATCAAGCAGGTAATTAAGTTTCTATTTTTCTTTTAGGTGAACTCTTACGGTTGCATGAACACTGACTGAAATCATGAGCTTAATCTGCCACCTTTAATCCATCCCGTCATGGACACAAACTAATATGTGAATGATGACTAACCTATAAGTGTGCCTTTGCCATGTCTACTGTTGAAACATAACATTGTTTGCACAATAACACATTTCAAATGAATTGGATTTAGCTTGTTATACAGGTAAGTGGTAAGTATTTGGAGATTGGTTGTTTTTGTTTTGCCTTCTCCATAGGTAAAAGCAGTAAACAAAATAAAACTAAGAAGATGCTTCTTCTATTAGTGGAGTGTAGAAGGAGACTGAGGCACCTCAGGAGGGGCTCAGATTGCCATCGTGGGGAAATTGTGAAGATGCTAACGGCTTCACTTGAATGAGCAATAATTCGAGGTGTGACTATACAACAGAAAGAAGATCATCTGCCTGAAATCATGCCACAAAGGTCCTTGTTGATGACCTTCACAGCTGTCCAAAGTTGCAAAAAAAAGATCCACTTGGATCTACAGCAGGGAATCAACCATTGCAAAAAGGTCCCAAATCCAGGACTCCTCAGCAGCGCCTACCACTGCTAGTGAACTCTTTTGTTGGTCACCTGGCGAGGTGATTGAAGCAGTGGAACAAAGAATGCCTTTAAAGCATGGTTTTAGCTAGGGCATCAAAGGGGGGAAAAGATAGGAAAAATTTTATTTTTGTATCTGCTGATGCCTCAGAGTCTGTGTGAAATGTACAAGGTCATGGCAGCTGGACATTTATCTTTTTGTTTTTGTAAGCATGTACTGTATTGTTATGAGTATGCCTGAGAAGAACCAGCCTGAACAAGATATTCTCTCATGGACAGTCTCGAGATAGCAGGATGCTTAAATGACCGAAAGTTATGTGTGTGGATTCAGGAATGATGCACGGATGGACCACTGAGGCTTGTTTTAATATTGTTCTGCACTGGCCAGTGCAAATTAAATTTGCTGAAACTTTAATCCTGCCTATTTCTTGACTACTGGAGGAAGAAAATTTTTCAACAGTTGAGAAACCAAAGTAAAAGATGTGTTGTTCTGCGCATATGCGGTGAGGACTGCGCAGTGAGGTAAACTTCTAAAAATGTACCGAGGCACCTTTTTTTTTTACATGGAAATGTACGTTTTTAGAGGGGTGGGAACAACATGTTTTAGATACGTTTTTTTTACTGAGATCCAGGTTGTCCCGTCAGTTCTCAACGCCTGTATTCTGGAGAGAGACTCGGGGATCTTAAACTCCGCCGGATGTGCATGCATGGTTTGCCACGTAGATGCATACATACCCACAGCCTAGAATCCTTTTATATTCAGTATATAGATAAACATCAGATCTGTGACATTCATCACAAGTGAAAACGTACCTGATGCTTGTGTGTCTGTCCCGTGTCTGTACCACTGATCACACAACAATCCTTTTTAGTTTTCGGTGCACGTTCTACACAATGCTTTTGAGGCACAGATTTAGCTGAGCTTGATTGTGAGGCGCTTTCAACCATGACAACGCAACAAGTACCAGAACTGCGCAAAACCATTTAAAAGTACAAAAACAACAAGTGTGGAAATTAGCTGCCACTGACTGCATGTGGACTATACCTTAAATCAAATTTGAAAAACTTTCAAAAATGCTATTTTAACCCCTTAGTGGCAGAGCGCAGCGCTGCACCTGTCAACTGATTCTGACATCCCTGTGCTCCCAGCTGTTACTGACGACCTGTACTGATCGTGCCAGTTCAGAATGTGGCAGACACGCGCTGGAGGACTCATGGATGACACGTAATACACCCAAGAGCCCACGAAAGCAAATATGGCAGCCATGCACCATCATGTACCATCACATAAAACTGTGTCATACTCCAAAAATTGACGGGGAATACAAAACGAAATTCACGTGGATAATCATAAGAGTGTCTACATGTGGGAGAGAGTGCAAATGACATGACAGAATGGAAAATAACGAGCACGATGGACAAAAACGGACCGACCATGACAGCGAGCGAGTCCCCTTCGCTTCCGGTAAGTGACGAATTTCTTTGTTTCTTTGCATTGTACTGATTTCTTGTTCATATGCTTTGAAGATAAGATGACAATGTACTCCTGTACACAACACAATGTCAAAGACTGAACCATTCTTTGTGTAAATATGTCAAAAGTCCGCTTTTGACTGAGCTATGTAATTCAATATAGCTGCCGTGGCATTATACAAATTAGATACATAAAATCACTCCTATCTGAAACTTTGGATCATATTTTATATCTTTCTAATTGACAGTAAGCCCTTATCGCTTACCACTTTAAAGTTATAGCCCTGAAAGTTCTGACATCTGATCTGACTAGTTTCTTGAAAAAAAAATCTTTACCACTGTTGACCACTAGGGGTTATATTGTGGGCCTCAGGCCTCAGGTATTTCACACCTTAGAAAGAGACAATGAATACACATGCGAGAACAGTGGGAGTGGGGGTTGAATGAAGCGAGGTGTAGATGTCCTGTTGTTATTAGGAAGTTTCTGGAATCTTGTGCAGTGTAACTTGGTGTAGAGAGAAGGATGTTTAGTGTGACCAGTCAAGTCTGTTCTTGGCTCGTGATGTGACGAGTCTTACTGTCTATGCTTGAGCTGTGAGAGTGTGTAATAAATCGTCTGCAACAAATCGGCCTCTTTCATTTACACGCTCCACACTGGTGACCCAAGACGTATTATGGAACACGAGACAAGATCCCCGGAGCCGACCTCGACTGGAACCTCCAGCTACGCATGTGCGGTTTCAGTCAAACTACTGGATTTCTGGCAGCACAACCCGCGCTCTTGGTTCCACCTCATCGAGGCTCAGTTGTCGCCCATCCGGGGAGTAATGGCAAGATGACACCAAATTCTACCATGTGGTCGCAGGGCTCGACGCCCGTACAGCTCAGCACATAGTGAGCCTGCTCGATCAGCCACCAACCTGCAACAGATACGAGGCGCTCAAGGCTGCGCTCACCCAACGCTACACGCTCTTGGACGGTGAGAGAGCAGAGAGGCTCCTGAATGCGGACCGAGTTGGGAGATGGTTCGGCCGTAGACCTCATTGACAAGATGCTGGCGTTAAGGGGCACGGACGACGAGCACTTTCTGTTTGCCAACCTCTTCCTCCGAACCTTCCGACAGTGGCGGAGAGCAGCCCTGGCCAATTCACCGTTGCTGGCCATGCGGGACTACAGTGCGCTAGCCCGGGAGGCAGACCGGATCATCATCGCCACCAGGACGATCACAGTCAACGCGGCAGCGGCGGAGCCCGGCGAGGCGACCATAGGAGGCGAGGTTGCCACCGACTGGAGCAGCAGAGGGGGGCCAAGGAGCGCGAGGGAGACATGCTCTGCTTCTACCACCGCCACTTCGGAGAGAAGGCACGCAGTTGTGTGCCACTGTCCAATTCAAGCGCTCGGGGAAATGCCAAGACGGGGGGTCGGTAGCAGCTGTGACCCTCGGGGAGGAGACAAGCTCGCTCTACCTGACGGACGCACGCTCGGGGAGGCATTTTCCTCGTGGACACTGGAGCCAGAAAGAGCTTCATCCGGCTGACCTATGCCGACCGGCTGGCAGGATCTAGCGGCCCCGGGATGTTGGCAGCAATACGGCTCGGATATTAAGACCTTTGGTGAGAGGACTCTGCTCTTATCTCTACACGGCCGTACATATGAGTGGAACTTTTGTCATAGCAGCACTGAATTACCATATACTGGGGGCTGATTTTCTGTATGCACATGGTTTACTGGTTGACGTTGCTAACAGGCACCTAGTTATGCACTGTCCCTTTGACTCTCTTCCCTGTATAGCTCGAGTGACCCGGCCAACAGCCAAGCCAGCGTCACAGCTACAGGCGGGGGTAAGTTTCCACACACTGTTCACTCAGTTTCCCAGCACTCACAGTCCCGACGTTTTCGGCAGCCATCGCTAAACACGGGGTGGAGCATTTTATCACCACCACCGGGCCCCGTCGTTTTTGCACGACCTTGGCGCTTGGACGCAGCTAAACTGGCCATAGCGCGCGAGGAGTTTGCCAACCTGGAAAGGTTGGGCATCATCAGGCGCTCAAACAGCCCTTGGGCATCCCCGCTACACATGGTCCCTAAAGCTGAGGGTTTGTGGCGACTGTGCGGGGATTTCCGCAGGTTGAACAACGCCACAGCCACAACCGCTACCAATTCCCACATACAGGATTTTTCCGTTCACCTTGCCGGAGCGCGCATTTTTTCCAAAATAGATCTGGTCCGCGGTTACCATCAAGTCCCAGTGTGCGCTGAGGACATACCCAAAACAGCGGTAATAACTCCCGTTCGGTTTTTTCGAGTTCCTGCGCATGCCATTCGGGTTAAAAGGAGCGGCACAGACGTTCCAGCGCATGATGGATGCAGTGCTGCGCGATCTCCCGTTTCGTGTTCGTCTACCTGGACGATATCCTGGTAGCCAGCGCGTCCAAAGACGAACATGAAACCCACCTCACGACGGTTTTCCGGAGGTTGGAGGAGCACGGGTTAATAATAAACCCGGCAAATGCCAGTTTGGCGTAATGGAGATTGATTTTTTTGGGGCACCGCGTCTCTCGAGAAGGAGCAATCCCCGCTGCCTGACAAAATGCGCGCCATGGCGGATTTTGGGCTGCACCCTGCGTGGCGTGCCAATGAGCCAAGGTACACAGACACACGAAGGCTCCCTTGGAGCCGTTTCATATTCGGCTAAGAGGTTCGACCATGTTCAAGTGGACCTCGTGAGCCCCCTCCCGCCATCACAGGGGTGCACGCACCTCCTGACAATGGTGGACCGCACTACGCGCTGGCCAGAAGTGGTTCGCTGGCGGCAACACGTCCGCAGACGTGGCACGTGCTTTTTTAACAGCATGGGTGGCACGTTTTGGAGTCCCCGTCGGACATTACGTTCGACGGGGCCCTCAATTTGTTTCCGAAACTCTGGTCCGCGATGGCCCGCAGCCTGGGTGGTACAATTCACCGCACAACCGCGTACAACCCACAGGCCAATGGGTTATGCGAGCGTTTTCATAGATCACTCAAAGCAGCACTCAGGGCTTCATTGATGAATGCAAACTGGGTAGACAAAGTTACCGTGGGGTTTATTGGGGTTTGCGCTCCGCGCCGAAAGAAGATCTGGAAGCTTCCCCGGCAGAGCTCGTTTTGCGTCAGCCACTACGGCCTACGGCTACGGCTGCCCAGGGAATTTCTGCCAGATAATCCCATGCCCGGCAGCTCCCTTCTCAGCTTTTGCAGCGTAGCGCAAACACAAGGCACGCTGCCGGGACCTGCCCCCCCACAGTTTTCCACGTGTTTTTGTGCCTAAAAACTTTGAAGAATGCAGAGTTCGTGTTTGTCAGACATGACGCCCCCCACCCTCCATTGCGCCCACCCTATGATGGACCGTTCAGAGTGCTGGAAACAGGGGATAAGCATTTTTTGCTAGACTTGGGGAGTAGGAGGGAAAAAATTGGCATAGACAGACTCAAACCCGCTTTCGTTGTGGCAGACGAGCAAGTGCTGTTGGCTAGAGGCCCCTCGGCGTGGAAGACCCCACACGGAGAGCTCCCCAGGGAAACGATTCATCAGAGCAGCCACACGGGCAGAGTGAACCCACCCCCTCCCCTCTCCACGGCTCACTCGCAGTCAGACACACTTCCAGCAGTTTCCACCGGCACAGCAGCGCCACGGAGGTGGTAAAACCCAGTTGCAGCAGATACGGGAGGAGGCTGAAGCCGAAACAGCGTGTGGACTGATGTGCTATTGTTCTATCTAAGTTGCTGGGGGGGGGGGGGGCAGTGTGGGCCTCAGGCCACAGGGTATTTCACACCTTAGACAGAGACAATGAATACACATGGGAGAACAGTGGGAGGGGGGGTTGAATGAAGCGAGGTGTGGATGTCCTGTTGTTATTAGGAAGTTTCTGGAATCTTGTGCAGTGTAACTTGATGTAGAGAGAAGGATGTTTAGTGTGACCAGTCAGTCTGTTCTTGGCTCGTGATGTGACGAGTCATACTGTCTATGCTTGAGATGTGAGAGTGTGTAGTAAATCGTCTGCAACAAATCTGCCTCTTCATTTACACGCTCCACAATATCACAGTTTGGCGACAGTCACACTCAAACGGTTTGAATGACCCGCTACTCCACTACTGACTCAACACTACTTCCTCCCAAAAGCAGAAGTTGCACCCATAATTGTTTGTACAGCCACACCCTCAGGAATAAGGTGACAAAAGCTTCCGAAGACCATTGACTGTATGCCATAGACACAAGATGGACAAAGAAGCAGCATAAACTAAGGCTCTGTGGATAATTTATGGCCTATTATGGAAGCATTAAGGCAAGAGAATTTTTAAACCTATATGTTGTGTCTTTGTGGATTATTATTTTGAGACTGGCTATAATTAATCTTATATATGCTGTTGTGTGTCTGTGTGTCCATATTGTAGTGTACAGGTACAGTAAACCCCACAAACTTGTGGGTGTGTTTGTAGTGTGTGGGGGGTGTTGGTCAGCAGTGCTGAAACCGAATGGAGGAATCATTTAGCCTGTTTATTTTTGCTCCTTCCCAATGTTCCCCACTGTACAAATTTGGCTGAAGGGAGAAGACAGAACTAATGAAATACTGCAACCTGTTATCAGCTGTTTATGCATCTCCTCCTGCTGATTTTGAGTGAGCATAATACTCTAATACATCTACATACTGTAAATGTTCTGGTACCTTTTCCACCCCACTGAGCTGCAGGAACCTGGGCTCGTCTGTGTTCCACAACCTCTGACTTTGCAAATTAAGCACTCAGCACAGATACAATACCCTCTGTCATTATGTGGATAGACGGAAGCATGTGAAGTCCATGGGTTCATGAAATTATTCAGTGGATCATCCCCATTCATGTCTGCGTGTGGCACAATGGGGGGGGAAAGAGCCACACAGACATGCACCAATGCATACTATGCTAAAGTTGAAATTTTTTAACAAATTCAGTCATCATCCTCCATAAAGTAACTGCCTGGGCATTAACTGCAATTAATACCTGGCTTAATGCTAAGCAGCACATACTATGAAACTCCTCTGTATAAATAAAGGTTAAAAAAATAAACATGTTCACGTGCATTATAAATGCTCACATCCGATCACCAGAGCGAAACCGAGCTGTCCTCTGAGATTAACACATTATCAAATTAGGAATCTATCCTACATATACAAAATCAAATCAAAAAATCAAATCAAATTGTGCACCTCTGTGTGTTAAAAGTGAGGAGATGAGCAATTTTCAATGGTTTATGGCATATTACACCCAAAACACACTTCTGGATAATGAAGAGAGTTACAACAGCCTCGCTGTGCTTTTTACCCACACAAAATGGACTTGGACACGCCCATAAATGAGTTTTGCGCCTTAGACAATGGACTTTAGGCATGATTGTCATAATACAGCCTCAGGAGTTTCTCAGACTGAAGATCACAGATGGATTTATGAAACATCTGGAATAGAGTGGGCCATGTATTAATCTGCAGTAGTGAAGACAAAGGTGAATAAGAGAGCAAAACTGCCTATATACTGTAGCTCTGAGCTGTGACATGTAGGACACAAAGAATAAGATCATAGATTGGGTATTGGAAATGAATTTCCTCTGAAGGTTGTCTGTGCTCACCTGTTGAGATAAGGTGAGAGGCTCAGTTGTTTGGAGGGAGATCTGAGACAGGCCATTGGTCCTCCATATTACAAGGAGTCAACTGAAGGGGTTTGGGAATATAACTGGGGTTCCCCCGGACACCTTCTAGAAGCAATTGTACTGTTGGTCTAAGCTGAGTTAAGATAAGATAAGATAAGATAAGATAAGCCTTTATTAGTCCCACAATGAGGAAATTCCAGATTGCAACAGCACAGGGGATAGCAACACTCAGAGCAACAATCAAGAGACATGAAAAAACAAGAGCAGCGAATATACACTACCGTTCAAAAGTTTGGGGTCACCCAGACAATTATTTTGTGGTTTTCCATGAAAAGTCACACTTATTTACCACCATGAGTTGTAAACTGAATAGAAAATATAGTCAAGACATTGACAAGGGTTAGAAATAATGATTTGTATTTGAAATAATAATTTTTCCTTCAAACTTTGCTTTCGTCAAAGAATCCTCCATTTACAGCAATTACAGCATTGCAGACCTAACATGATTGCACAAGGGTTTTCTAATCATCCATTAGCCTTCTGACGCATTGAGCAAACACGTTCTACCATTAGAACACCGGGAGTGATTAGTTGCTGGAAATGGGCCTCTATACGCCTATGTAGATATTGCACCAAAAAACCAGACATTTGAAGCTAGAATAGTCATTTACCACATTAGGCAATGTATAGAGTGTATTCTGATGTATTTTAAAGTTATCTTCATTGAAAAAAAATGCTTTTCTTTCAAAAATAAGGAAATTTCTAAGTGACCCCAAACTTTTGAACGGTAGTGTACATACTGTATGTACATATAAATATATAATATATAAACACACAGTGCGGAGCATTGTAGCTAGATGGAATACATATATAAATATATATATATACACACAGTGCGAAGCATTGTAGCTAGATGGAATAAACAGCATAACCGTCTCTTAGTTTATCCTACATAGTATGAATAAGTACCCATACATATTGTCACCCTCCGTAGCGACCGATATTGTCCTAGTTGTATACTGGAGGGGACCATTGTGTAAGTCTATTGCGTCTTTTGCATTCAATACTATTAGGTCGTCAAGTTTTTTGCTATCTCTGCGAGCAGCCTGCTTAGGTTATACAGTCTGACAGTCGTAGGTAGGAAGGACCTGCAAAACCTCTCGGTTGTGCACCTAGGATGATGTAGTCTGCTGCTAAATGAGCTCCTCAGTGCGTTCAGTATGTCCTGCATAGGGTGGGACTCGGACTCCAGCAGAGATGACAGTTTAGCTACCATCCTTCTCTCTCCTATCTCCTCCACTGGGTCAAGGCGCTGCACCAGCACAGAGCTAGCTTTCTTGATCAGTTTGTTCAGTCTCTTCCTATCGGCTGCTGTAATGCCACTGCCCCAGCAGACCACTCCAAACGTGATGGCTGATGCCAACCACCGTGTCGTAGAATGTCTTCAGCAGCGCCCCTTGTACACGCAAAAGACCTGAGTCTCCCTCAGTAGGAACAGCCTGCGCTGTCCCTTCTTGTAGAGTGTGTCGGTATTGTGTGACCAGTCTAGTTTATTGTTCAAATGAACACCCAGGTACTTGTAGGATGTCACCATCCTCAATGTCTGTTCCCTGTATATTTACTTGGTGCTGTGAGGGGTTGTCCTTGCCGTTGCGGCAGTCCACACCAGCTCCTTAGTTTTCCCTCGCGTAGATCTGGAGGCAGATCCGATGGCACCAGTCCACAAAGTCCTGGATAAGTCCTCTGTACTCAGCTTCATCTCCGTTGGAGATGAGGCCAATGATCGCAGAGTCGTCAGAGAACTTCTGTAGATGGCAGTGTGTTGTGTTGTGTGAGAAGTCCGCAGTATAAAGAGTGAACAGGAAGGGAGCCAAAACCGTTCCCTGGGGGGCCCCCGTGATACCGATGATCGTGTCGGACACACAATCTCGGGTTCTCACAAACTGTGGTCGGTTAGTGAGGTAGTCCAGGATCCATGATGACAGATGCTGGTCCACCCCTGCGCACAGCAGCTTGTCCTTCAGGATCATCGGTTGGATGATCAATAAGATCATTACTCTATACTGTTAGTTGGGTATTATTTGGCATCTGGTCTCTGTGTTAAGACTTATGGTCCAGTGACCAATACCCAGATACTATAATGTATGTATGTACAGGATGGATGGATGGATGGTCTAAAATCTAATAGATAAATCTGAAGGTGCATTCAGACCAAACGTGAGAGAAGGGTGTGAATACATGTAACGTTAATGTAAAAAATGTGGAAAACGTGCAAATTTGGGCATTTGTGCATCCAAGGGATTTGGTAGCACAAGCTAGTAATCACCAGAGTTAATGTATCAATACTGACGAGTAAACTAATGAGACTGCCACTGACCAGCAGATGAACCAGGAGCTCTGGAGCTGAATCGGCGTGTCGGAGTTATCCAGCTCCGGACTCCTGCCATGGCTGTGCTAATGAGGGCTAGCAGACTAGCAGTGTAAACAACGGTTAAACAGGTGAAGTTTCAGAGCCAATTGTGACAGTTTTCTAGGTGAAAGCCCCTCCAGATAACGTAAACCTAAACATGGTGGCATTTTGGGGATTTCCACACTAGGTAGAAAGCAGCTGCAGAAGTTATAAAGGCAACTCCACCCCTGTGCAACT
Source organism: Pholidichthys leucotaenia (assembly GCA_020510985.1). NCBI lineage: Eukaryota > Metazoa > Chordata > Actinopteri > Cichliformes > Pholidichthyidae > Pholidichthys > Pholidichthys leucotaenia. The sequence continues at coordinate 289,107,698 of CM035839.1, read as the reverse complement.
CACTCAGATGGTGAATTCACATCTGTTCACATGTTAACATGGAATTAACGTGCAATTGTACCGTGCAAAAAAAATTATGCTTTCACGTTTGGTCTGAACACACTTTAAGTCTTGCTGGCATTCTAGCATAGAAACTGGAATGTTAGGGGCAGGTCGACGGGGGTGTGGCTGCTGGCCTGCACCGGCGGTCTCCCCGGCCGCTGCCGGGCACTGGTGCACATTCATAGTCACTGCATCTACACCGCAGCAGCCCTAAGTAATAAGAGTGAATGAGTATGGGTGAGTGTGTGGGGGAGAACACAAATGGATGTGAGTAGGTCATAGCGTGAGTGAAAGTGTGTGTATGGGTGAACGTGAGTGAGTGCGGGTGACTCTGAGGGTGAGTGGGAGTGGAAGTGAGATTGAGTGGGTACAGGAGTGGGAGAGACGGGGTAGGTCCGGGAGTGTGAGTGTGGGATTGTGTGGGGGAGAGAGCCAGCAAGAGTGAGTGAGTGCATGTGGGTGCAAATGGGTGCGTATGAGAGAATGAGAGTGTGAGTGTGTGGGAATGTGTGTGTGTGCTGGTTGGGAGGTGTTGGATTGAGGGGGTAGTGCCTCTTGGCTGTGTGGGCTCCTCTGAACAATGGGATCGGCCCTCTGTGGGGCCCTTGTGCCTTGCTGCCGCCTTCTTCCGGAGTGGGGTGTGGGGGTCCCCAAGGTGTGCAGCGATGGCACTGGGGTGGGGGCGGGTCTGCTGTGGGGGTGTCTGGGGGGGCCTCATGCCGGGGGACGCCGGCCTCCTGGTGCCTGGGGCCCAGGGGCTGGCGTTGGCCCCACTGGGGGGGGGGGGGGGGGGGGGGTTGGCCAGTGTGAGGGACCACTTCCCGGAAGTGGTCCCTCCATGCCTGATGCTTGGCAGCCTGGCCCCCCTCGGCTGTCCCTCCTGGGGTGGATGCCTGGTTGTCCTGGGGCTTGTGGGCCTCGGGACACCTGTGCCCTGTGGGGGTTGGTGGCGTTGTCCTTCTTGCTCGGGGTTTCCGGTTGAGGGGGGGGTAGTTGTTGTGACTGGCCATCCTCTTTGTATATTCCCTGATAAACTACTCACATGCACACACTTATTTTGCGCACGGTCTCATACACATGCACATGTATGCACACACATATATGTCTCTCCTTTAACAGGTGCAGATACCAGATTCGTGTGGAGACCTCTTCAGTGGAAGAAACAGTCTGTCTTCTGTTTGTTTCAGTTGTTAGTTTGTTTGTCTTCTTTGTTTGTTCCTCTCCCTTTTCTTTCCCCCTCCCGACCCCTCCTTTCCCTATTCCCCTCCTGTCGGGTCCTTCATGGGTAAAACAATTTAAATAAAGTATTAAAAGTTATTACAAGAGGAGTTTATAAACAATATACAGTACATATACATACACTGTATAAAGCTCCTTTTGGCAAAGTAAATCTGTTTGGCACAATCAGGGAAGCGGATTTCTGTTCTGCTCACCTAGCTGCCTGACAGGACAAGGGGGGGGGGAGAGAAACTGGAAAGTTAGAGCACCTGTTCATCTTTGATGCTTCCACACTGCCTAAAGACAACCTAACTGAATCTGTTATGTTTGTAGTATCAACCAGAAAAAAGTAAGATAGACAGCCAAATTTATTGTATTGGGCCTAAATACAACAAAACAAAGTAGAATTAAATTATGTATCTTCTATCTACAGTGTCAGTGACATCTAAAATTGGAGCGGCCACTGCCATGCAAGATGCTTCCATAAACATACCTTTGAATTGTGGGAGGAAACCCACACAGCATGGGAAGACCATGCAAACTCAGATTTAAAGACAAATTCTTGACCTGGGTATGCCTAATTTACAACATAAACTATCTTCTCTGTTCTCTGCTTAAGTGCTTTGAGTGGTCTTTGAGACAAGAAAAAGTGCTTTATAAGTACAGGTCCTTATCCCTTAACTAGACATTTTATATAGCCTGTAAAATGGCAGTGTTCACGACTTTAAGAAAACAAAAATATATTATTCCTGGGAAAGCAAATAGGAATGACGTATTATACCAAATAACTGAAGTGAAATTTGCCTTTAACAGAAAACCATGGGTAAATACAGCTTTGATTTAGAACAAATTATTCAACTTTGGAGGTATAGCATCATCTGGCTGTGGTGCTATAGCTTTACACATACAACCACACCTCTGTCTACCTTTAATCTGCAGTTGTTCACCCACTCCAGTAAAGACTAAGTCAACACTCAAGCTTTCTGCATGTGTACCTTAGTGCGTATATGTATGTGGCTTTTGAGTTTGTGTGCACATACCTTGCTGTGCCCTGTTGAGCCAACTGAGCCTTGACTTTGCCTCACACCTGTGGAATTTTCCCTCCTCGCCCAGTGTTGTCCTTCTCTAATACATCTATCTTAACTATTTCTAAATCAAACGTAGTTGACAGTTGGTGACCTCACACGATGTAACATGACATTCCGCCTGTGCATTGTTGTTCTTCTCAATACAGAATTAATATTGAAAGGAAAACCATATCCCTTAGTGATCACGGGCTATTTAGCCAGATGTGATGTCTTTGTGTTGGAAGTATAGTCGAGCAGTTGATATAATTCTGTCTTTAACAGGTTGCTAGTTTTATCTAGTTTTATCTAGCCTTTAAATCCAGTCTAAGATACCACCACCTAAAACACTGACAGTAATTATCTTGTAGATTTCTTTAAACTAATATTTTTAAAAGATTTGCTTTTTTTGGCATAAATGACTTCTGCTTTTTTCATAAATTTGGTATATTTTAGCAAATTTCACACTTTTGTTGACTAAAATAAAAGACTTGAAATAAATTAGGGACTTTTTTTGCAATAAAATTTCATCTTTTTTCATAAATTTTTATTGCAAATTCTTGGTTTCAAGGGGCGCACATGGCCACGCATTTTTCGTGTGGCGTGTTCCTCTGTAGCGGGGGGGGGGGGGGGTTCTGTGTATATTGCAGTGAAATGTAATAATGTTTTAATATAATTTTTATTACATTGTAGGCTATTTTTGCCTGTAAAAAAAAGGAACTGTGCTGTGTATGTCTGGGTTATTATGCCTTTGTTTTACTGTGTAATCGGGATCTGGTCAAGTGGACCCCTGACCAAGTGAGCACCCCAAGTGGACCCGGTATCCCATCTATACAAGTACATTTTCAATCCAATGACTCACAAAGTGATTCATAATTTTCTAAAGCCTCATTCAGAACATTATAGTCCCACAGACTGGTTTTCATCTGGGGGCAGCTAGCCCTGACGAGCAGCAGCGGTGGAGAAGAAAAGTGTTTTGAAAGCAGAAACAGAGCCAAAACCCTTTCCGGGTCAGCTTAGTTGTCATCTTACATGTATATATATATATACGTATATATATATATATATACGTATATATATATATATATATATACACTACCGTTCAAAAGTTTGGGGTCACCCAGACAATTATTTTGTGTTTTCCATGAAAAGTCACACTTATTTACCACCATGAGTTGTAAAATGAATAGAAAATATAGTCAAGACATTGACAAGTTTAGAAATAATGATTTGTATTTGAAATAATATTTTTTTCCAGATACTCAACCTGCTCAAAGGAAGGTCAGTTTTACAGCTTCTCTAACCAGCTAAGCTGTTTTCAGCTGTGCTAACATGATTGCACAAGGGTTTTCTATTAGCCTTCTGACGCAATGAGCAAACACATTGTACCATTAGAACACTGGAGTGATAGTTGCTGGAAATGGGCCTCTATACACCTATTTAGATATTGCACCAAAAACCAGACATTTGCAGCTAGAATAGTCATTTACCACATTATCAATGTATATTAGATATTAGAGTGTGTTTCTGATTAGTTTAAAGTTATCTTCATTGAAAAAAACAGTGCTTTTCTTTCAAAAATAAGGAAATTTCTAAGTGACCCCAAACTTTTGAACGGTAGTGTATATATATATATACAGTATATACTGTATATATATATATATATATATATATGTGTGTGTGTGTGTGTGTGTGTGTGTGTATATATATATATATATATATATATACAGTGGGGCAAAAGAGTATTTAGTCAGCCACCAATTGTGCAAGTTCTCCCACTTAAAAGATGAGAGAGGTCTCCAATTTTCATCATAGGTATACCTCAATTATGAGAGACAAAATGAGAAAAAAAAATCCAGAAAATCACACTGTCTGATGTTTAAAGAATTTATTTGCAAATTTCAAAAATAAGTATTTGGTCAATAACAAAAGTTCATCTCAATACTTTGTTACAGTATATACCCTTCGTTGGCAATGACAGAAGTCAAACGTTTTCTGTAAGTCTTCACAAGGTTTTCACACACTGTTGCTGGTATTTTGGCCAATTCCTCCATGCAGATCTCTAGAGCAGTGATGTTTTGGGGCTGTCGCTGGGCAACACGGACTTTCAACGCCCTCCAAAGATTTTCTATGGGGTTGAGATCTGGAGACTGGCTAGGCCACTCCAGGACCTTGAAATGCTTCTTACGAAGCCACTCCTTCGTTGCCTGGGCGGTGTGTTTGGGATCATTGTCATGCTGAAAGACCCAGCCACATTTCATCTTCAATGCCCTTGCTGATGGAAGGAGGTTTTCACTCAAAATCTCACGATACATGGCCCCATTCATTCCTTCCTTTACACGGATCAGTCGTCCTGGTCCCTTTGCAGAAAAACAGCCCCAAAGCATGATGTTTCCACCCCCATGCTTCACAGTAAGTATGGTGTTCTTTGGATGCAACTCAGCATTCTTTCTCCTCCAAACACGACAAGTTGAGTTTTTACCAAAAAGTTCTATTTTTGTTTCATCTGACCATATGACATTCTCCCAATCCTCTTCTGGATCATCCAAATGCTCTCTAGCAAACTTCAGACGGGCCTGGACATGTACTGGCTTAAGCGGGGGACACGTCTGGCACTGCAGGATTTGAGTCCCTGGTGGCGTAGTGTGTTACTGATGGTAGCCTTTGTTACTTTGGTCCCAGCTCTCTGCAGGTTATTCACTAGGTCCCCCCATGTGGTTCTGGGATTTTTGCTCACCATTCTCGTGATCATTTTGACCCCACGGGGTGAGATCTTGTGTGGAGCCCCAGATCGAGGGAGATAATCAGTGGTCTTGTATGTCTTCAATTTTCTAATAATTGCTCCCACCGTTGATTTCTTCACACCAAGCTGCTTACCTATTGCAGATTCAGTCTTCCCAGCCTGGTGCAGGTCTACAATTTTGTTTCTGGTGCCCTTTGACAGCTCTTTGGTCTTGGCCATAGTGGAGTTTGGAGTCTGACTGTTTGAGGTTGTGGACAGGTGTCTTTTATACTGATAACGAGTTCAAACAGGTGCCACTGATACAGGTAACGAGTGGAGGACAGAGGAGCCTCTTAACGAAGAAGCTGTGAGAGCCAGAAATCTTGCTTGTTTGTAGGTGACCAAATACTTATTTTCCACCATAATTTGCAAATAAGTTCTTTAAACATCAGACAATGTGATTTTCTGGATTTTTTTTCTCATTTTGTCTCTCATAGTTGAGGTATACCTATGATGAAAATTGGAAACCTCTGTCATCTTTTAAGTGGGAGAACTTGCACAATTGGTGGCTGGCTAAATACTTTTTTGCCCATCTGTGTATATATATATATATATACACACACACACATATATATATATTTTTTTTTTTTATTATTATTTTTTTTTTTTTTTGTTAAACACTTCTTGGTGACCAGGAAAAGTTTTTCAAACAACTTTACACAAATTATTGTTGTTCTCCTTCTTTGCATTTATAAATCACTGGATGGAGAATGTACTTGTACATGTACAGATTGAATTCCAGGGTCCACTTGGGGTGCTCACTTGGTCAGGGGTTCACTTGACCTCTGTTGAAGCATTCAAAAGTTATAGACGTTTTTCCAAGGTGAAAGGTGAACTGTGCCAAACTTTGCTGTGTACAGTTCAAAAACGCCTGGTTACAACCTTGAGAAAAAAGCTGTGTAATATATTCATTTTCTGTGGTATTGTGGAGGAATTAGCTCAGGCGAGATGCGTCAAGCTGGAAGGTTGCAGAGTTTTATTTCCTCTGTCAAAATGAGACGCACTTGTAGCGCTGTGCGCTACTGTGCTGCTGTGCTGTCTCCTGAGGCATGTATCGTCAGCTCTTTTATATGTTATACAGAGAGAATGCATGGCACATTAGTATATTGATATACATATCAGTCAATACATATGATTAACATGACCAACTGGCACCCGAACGTCTTCTCCTTAATCCGGGGATGTATAAACAATAGTCCATTGTTCTGGTTGTCCCCCCAGGGGCTCTCTGTCCGTATGTGAATGGTCCTCTGCTTCTTCCGGACCTTCTGAGTGTGAGGATGAATGTTCCTGTAGATTGTGGTGGGTCACCACAGGGCTCCCCCCAGAACAGGGGTTGTGACCCCCCCCCCCCTCCATCATTTGGGCTCCAGCTCCAGTAGAACTGTCCTGCTGTAGAGGAGGAGGGGGAGGGGTGGAAAGGACAGTGTGCTCCGCTCCAAGTTCCAGCACGTTGAACAGCCGTGGACTGTGGGTGCACGGGGCCGGTGCACGTTGTGCGTAATGGAACAAGACGGCGGTCGGCCGGCTTTAGGGGGTGAGGTGCAGGGCTTCGTTGTCACGAGCCGAGTCAGGGTTGGGGAGCTTGGTGGAAACCAACGCAGTTGGCGCCGGTGATCGTCCCCGTTCAGGCTGCTTCCTTCGTTTTGCTCGTGTCGCCTTTCATGGTGCGTGTCGGTCCAAGCACTGCCCGCTCCGGGGAGTGCGCTCCGGTGAGGATGAAGAGGTTGCAGGCATTCTCTGGTCCTCTGGGATCCACAGCGCAGTGAGAGGGAGCAGACGGTCATTCTGTCTCGTCAGGTCACCAGTGTGGAGGAATTGGATCAGGCGAGGGACGCTCCATGACACGTCTAGGGTCACCAGTGTGGAGGGAATGATCAGGCGAGGGGCCCACAATGACGCGTGCTGGGGCTTCCTGTCCGGATCATCATAAAATTTTGACCTGAACTTGATAATACTTGGTTCTACATTCCTATTCTGTTTTCCAGCCAGTATCTAACAGCTGTATTTTATTTGCAAGTATTTGTATCTTAAAAAAAAATGACTCAGGCAAACTTTATTTCTTCAAATTCAGTATGTTTAGATCATTGTTACTCAGTGGCAGAAGCACTTAGAGGGATTCTGACTCTTTTGCCAAAAAAAAAAAAAAAAAAAAATCAGTGTTTTCTTTTAAATGAGACCAACCCCATGAAGATACTGCAAAGGGTTGAAGAACAGCTTTTGATTTGCTTTGGGTATGTTATTTTAGGCGTTTTTAGGGAAACTGACCCCTTAGTGTAAGGGGTTAATTGCACCAGATGTTGCTTTTATTTCAAAGACTGGAAATTAATATATGAGGCTGTAAGGGGGAGTTTTTGTTGTAAGGAACTTACAGAGATCATATTTCCAACTAAAATTACCCACAGACTTTAATTACTTTAAACAAAAGCAGTGCAATTGTGAGTACAACGAGCATCCCAACAAGCTTTAAGCATGACTGAGAAGCATAGACTGAGAAGCACAGTCTTTAAGCATAGACTGTGCTTACGTCTTTTATCAGCCTCCAGTGGATGAAGAACGATTATTGCACGCCTTAAGTCACTGGTACAGATAATTGTGACGGGAAGTTCAGGTGCCAAAAGGGATATGCTATCGTTTCAATTTTATATGTCACAGAAATCAAGAGGCATTGCTCCGTGGATGTTTTCAGGGACCACCATAATCTCTGACATGGTAGCGTTTTGATAAAATGAACTGAAAGAATTGAATTTAGTCTTTGTCTCACTATTATTTTTTGACTAGTGCCGCATGGGTTTTTTTTAAAGTACAGAAGAAGCATAATTTTATTTAACCTTTATTTATACAGGGAAGGTCTGAGAGGCAACCTGTCTTTTACAAGGACACCCTATTCACATTCATGTACTTATACCTTCACACCTGGGAGCTGCTCAGTGTACAACTACAGATTGACCAGTGGCCAATGAGCAGCTCCGCTGGAGCAGTTGGAGTTAAGGGCCTTGCTCAAGGGCACCATAGCGGGATTAAGGAGGGTGGAGCAAACACTGCTACATCATCTGTCCCACGGAGATCTGATCCTGCCAGTGTAGGGATTGAATCAGTGACCCTCCAGTCACCAGTCCACATCCCTAGCCATTAGGCCACCACTGCTCCACAATGGACTCTCCATGTGTCTGTCTATAAAAATTTTTACATAGGCCAGGTCTCGGTTTCTGTGATCAGGGGACCATCTCGCACACAGTGCTATCGATTTGTTGTGGAATCACAGCAAATTTAGTGGGAGACAGGCCGGACTGACGCAAGATACACATCAACTGTGAATCAGGGAACCAGAGTGCTGCTCATCCGAGCTAGTAGGCGAGAAGCTAGTAAGCTAATGGCTAACTGACGAAACAGGGAATGCAAACTTGAGTAGGTGAAGGATGGCTCTTAAAGTGATAGGCTTTAAATCAGAGCATTTCAAGAAATCCAGGAAAAATACAAAACAAATTTGCTTCAATAATTTAAAAAAATTAAAGAAAATGTGAACAAAATGTGACTCACCATGAGTAAACCAGCAACAAGTCGGCCTGACGTGATTCTTAATAAACACAGAAATACTTTTTTTAATTTGTGATTGTTGTTTTTTTGCAAAATATGCTAGTTGAAATCATGAAGAAGCTCCTCCATGCTTCATATAACAGTGTGGGACATTTTAAAACTGTAAACTTTGTATTTGAAATAGTTTCAGAGGGAAATATCAGTGAGACCGCTTCCTAGTTTCGGGGGTGTGGATACCACAGCTGATTTACATATCCGGTTTGTTTGGCTATTCACATGTCTTTGTTATTATTTCTGCCAATCAGCAGCACGTTCAGGTTGAAGAACATGGCTACTTAAGCAGGGTTTCCAGAGCTCCTTTTGATAAGCGTTGTAAGGGGGTTGGGTTCATGCTAAGTCATGCAAATGACCAGCTTTTGTTATCGTCCCCACCTGGCTCCCCTGGAAGGTGACAATCCTTGGAAACTTTGAAGCTGATTGCCCCCCTGTAACCTGAAAAGGATTAAGCGGAAGAAGATGAATGAATGAATGAATGAAGTAGTTTGAGAGGTGCTAACATTCAAATGACCACATCTTCTTCACATCTTTTTGGATTTCCATGTATAAGACATCATTGGAACACTTAGGTTCGACACTTTTAGAATCTGTAAATAATTCATTAAAGACGTGTGTTAGTGTCACGGGGTGGAAGTATTTTATTGTGTTTTTTGGGTTTTATATGGTTTTTAAGTTTGTGTTGCATGTTTATTTTATATGTTGCATGTTTTGTAGTTTTTATATTTTAGCCTGTGTGCTTTTAGTTGGAAATGTTGTTTGCTTTCACCCTGCTTCCCCTAATTACTAATCAACAGCATCTGTACTGATTGGGGACGTGCAGCACCTGTGGTTGCTCATAGTATAAAAGGTGCTCTTGCAGTCCCAAAGAGAGAACTTTGCCAGGAGGAAAGATTCCTACCTGTGTAGGAGAGCTCTGCCTAAGGGAAGGCCTCACCGGATGAGGGCCTGTTTGGAGGAGAGCCCTGCCAGGACAGCCTGCCAGATGGGAGTTCTGTTGGACAAGAGGAGACTGCTGGTCCCAGGAAAATGGCTGAAGGAGGGTGTGACTGCGGAGGAAGAGCAGTAACGGCCAGGACTACCATGATGCCAGCATTTAGGGGAAGACATTTCTGTGTGGAGCAGTTGGTGGTGCTGCAGGCGAAGGATGGCAAGAGGCAGAGTGAGGAGCTCTGCCTTTGCTGTAAGTATCTGGTTTCCAAATAGCAGCACCCCATGGTGATGACATTGCTGCTGCTGATGACAATGAGGAATATGGACAGACTGCTTGCAAGTGTCTTCCCCTGGACAGGTTTCCTGAGGGCGTCGGTGTCGTAGTAGCAGATGGAGCATGGACAGAAAGGGTAGATCCTCCCCCACTGCTTTTAAGGACTTTCATCGTTTGTTTTAGCACACTTTTAATTTTTAGCTTAGGTTTTATAGTAAGCTTAATTTAGCTTAATTTAACTTAGTTTTAAATCTTGGGTTTTAGTTTAGGCTTTTAATTTAAGTGGGCATTTGTTGTACATATTTTATTGTAAATAAATTCTTTGAACATCCTCATTTTAAAGTTTCCTCTTTAATTGCTACCAGTGATTCTTCACCTGGTTTTAAAGAACCTTGCAGGTTATGTTTTTAACCATCCTTGGCCTACATGTTACATTAGCTATTAAAGTGTAGAAAAAGTGCAGTCAATGACCCCTTTAAGATTATCCTCAAACTGAATTCACACTAAAACTGTTTGTTTGTTTGTTTAGTGCTTGGTCCAATATGTTATACTGTACAGCTCACATATGAATATAGAGAAGCCGATCAGTAGGTTTATTAGGAGGAGAAATAACTAATATTACAGAGTAAATGTGTTTTTGTGCATAATCACTGACAAAAGAATGAAAGCGGATGCATTCTTCCTGTTACTGATGCTCCAGTTTATGTGTATGTGCAACCATGCATGTCCCCTAAATATTCCCATTCTGTCTCCTTAATGTGTATGTGTGTGTTTGTGTAAGCCCACAATACTGTAGACTGAGGTGTTGACAAAGGAGGAAGGTAACAGCTGAAAACTTTTCCACATGACTGCCTACACCGATGGCTCAGACTGATATGACACCATAATGACCAGACTGAATGGGTCATACGTTGTGTGTGTTGGGATGAGGGATAAGTGGCTTGATCATGGAGGGCAGGGATGCTAAATAATCCAGATTAAAAATCTGTGAAAATTATTTTTCCTAAAGCTTTGTTTGAGGTTGTAGCTTTCTTGTAACATTCTCACATTTCAAGGATTTGAAAGTTGAGTTGCAAAATGTCAGTAATATGTGTCTTGTATCTGCCAATGGCAGATGTAAATTATAATGTAGGACCCAAGAGCACAGGCAGGACTTCATGTACGATCATATTTATTAACAGAAACTGAAGAAAAACAAATGACAGCTCGGGGGCTGCAAACAAACTAAATTACAAGAGCAAACTGACTGGAGACTGGGCAGGATTCCAGACAAGGATGAATGACGATGAATCACTGGCAATGACATCAGACAGTACAAGCACAAACTGACATAAACAGAGGAACTGAAAATTACCAACATGAGACAGCTGGGGAACAATCAGGGGCTAAACAGGAACATATGAGGGAAAGAGGCTACAGGCACAGCAAACACGAGGAACTGGGAACAATAGGTAAACCAATATACACACAAGACCCAAAACCAGACAAAGGACAAAACAGGTAAATAATGCAAATAATAATCCGGGAAAACACAATGACATCATAAAATGAACATAGAGCATGGGCATGGTGCCCAGATCATGACAATATGTGTCATAAAATTTTGTGCTAGCACCATTTCAATGTATTATTATACAGTTTATGCAGTTATAGGTCAATGGTGTCTTGTTCTTTTTGGGTCACCATAGCATATCGTCATCTCATACACTATTGTGATGATCCACATTTTTGATTTAGCAAGGATTTTACACTGGATGTCCTTCCTGATGAAGCCCTTCCCATTTACCAAGGCTTGAGACTGGCAGAAGTACAGCGGGGAAAATGAGTATTGAACACGTCAACATTTTTCTTATTAAAAATATTTCTGATGGAGCCATTGACCTGAGATTTTCACCACATATCAGTAACAACCTAAGTAATCCATACATATAAAGAAATCAAGGCAACTGTGTTCACAAAACAAGTTATATTTAATAAGTGGAATGACACAGGGAATAAGTATTGAACACATGAAGAAAAAGAGGTGCAAAAAAGGCATAGAAGCCCAAGAAACCAGCTGAAATCCATCATAATTTAGGAAGCCATCCCATCCCCCATCAATGCAAACTAATTTCAACTGGTTAAGTCCTGACTGATAGCCTTTAAAAAGGTCTGTGAATATCAGATTGTCACACCACGAAGAACTCATGATGGGTAGAAGCAAAGAGCTCTCTTTAGACCTTCACAACCTTACTGTTGCAAAACATAATGATGGTATTGGTTACAGGTGCATTTCTAAACTGCTGAATGTTCCAGTGAGCACTGTTGGAGCCATCATTCAGAAGTGGAAAGAACATCATTTTACCATAAACTGGCCATGACCAGGAGCTCCTCACAAGATTTCTGACAGAGGAGTCAAAAGAATTATCAGAAGAGTTATCCAAGAGCCAAAGACCACTCATGGAGAGCTCCAGAAAGACCTGGAGTTAGCAGGTACTGCTGTTTCAAAGAAAACAATAAGTAATGCACTCAACCAACATGGGCTTAATGCCCACTCACCTTTCAAGACTCCATTGCTTAAGAAAAAGCATGTTGAAGCTTGTTTAAAGTTTGCTGCACAACATTTGCACAAGCCAATAAAATTCTGGGTGAAAACAGTCTGGTCAAATGAGATCAAAATTGAACTTTTTGGATGCCACAACACACAGCGTGTTTAGAGGAGAAATGGCACTGCACATTCCACCATGGTGTGGGGGTGTTTTTCAGCACATGGTACAGGAAGACTTCATATAATTGAAGGGAAGATGAATGGACAAATGTCATCAACAAAGAGACATCCTTGAAAAGGACCTGTTGCCATCTGCCAAGATGCTGACGATGAAACGAGGGTGGACATTTCAGCAGCACAATGATCCCAAACACACAGCCAAGGAAACTCTCAGCTGGCTCCAGAGAAGGAAAATAAAGCTGCTAGAATGGCCCAGTCACCTGACCTGAATCCAATTGAAAATCTATCGAGCAAACCGAAGATCAGAGTTCATTAAAAAGGCCCAAGGAACATTTAAGATTTGAAGATAGTTTGTGTGGAAGAATGCGCTAAAATCACTCCTGAGCAATGCCTGCACCTAGTTTTTCCATACAGGAGACATTTGGAAGCTGTTATTACCAACAAAGGCTTTTCTACTAAATATTAAATGAATTTCACCAAGCATGTTCAATACTTATTCCCTGTGCCATTCCACTTTGTTAAATAAAAGTTGCCTTGATTTCTATGTATGTATTTGGGTTGTTACTGACATCTGGTGAAACTCTCAGGTCAATGGCTCCATCAGAAATATGTTTAATGAGAAAAAACGGGCAGCACGGTGGCGGAGTGGTCAGCACTGCGGCAGCACAGCAACTCACCCTTGGCCGGGGGATCCTGGGTTCGATCCCAACCCCTGACCAACAGTGATCTGTGTGGAGTTTGCATGTTCTCCCCGTGTCTGCGTGGGTTTACTCCAGGATTTCTCGGGTTTCCTCCCACATGCCAAAAAACATGCAAGTTAGGTTAACTGGCATCAAACTGGGGATTCTAAATTGTCCTTAGGTACGGATGTGAGAGTGAATGGTTGTCTGTCTCTCTGTGTTGGCCCTGCAATGGACTGGCGATCTGTCCAGAGTGTACCCTGCCTCTCGCCCAAAGATGCCGGGATAGGCTCCAGCCCCCCCTCGACCCGAAAAGGATTAAGCAGAAGAAGATGGATGGATGGATGGATGGATGGAGAAAAATGTTGACATGTTCAATACTTATTTTCCTTGCTCTGTACTAGCTTGTGCTCCTCCTGTGTCTAGGTAACCAACTTTCCTTTCCCCATTTTGTTATGCTAAGCACCAAGCTAGAAGGTGGGAAGTACCAATTTTATATGACCTTTGGTGTGATCTGGCTTGGGCTCAAACCATCTACCTCCTGGCTGTGTGGTGAATGCGCTATACCACTAGGCTTCCACACTGATAATTTGTATTTCAATTGTGTATTGTTTAAATTTTCACTGTTTTACTGATTGTGTTTATTGTTGTGTTTACTTAGCTATTAAGCCTTCTTTTTCTTTCTGTCTGATATGTACTGTATGTTGATGAAAATTTAAACAATGCAAGGTTATTTCAAGTCTATTTTTCCAAAAGTTAGAGCAACAAAGTGGTTATATTATGAACTAGTGTTCAGACTAAAACTCCGGCTTACAATAAAAAAGTAATGGACCCTCAGGGCCAGCAAAGCCTTCTCTGCTGGCCTAAACACTATCAGAATTACATTTACAACCTTTACAACATACTGTATTTGTTCCATGAAGATGTGTTAAATTATTCTCATTAGTCTATTCTCTTCATTTTGTAGCTTTTTCTCTTGGTTGCACTCCTTCCAGTAGTGTAATGCATGTTAGAGTTTTTTGTCCAATCGTATTTCAGCCATCTGTGTGTGTGCTCTGTAGATTAAATTAACTGTTCAGGTTCAGGTTCAGGTTCACGTTACTTTATTTGTACCCGTAGGTAGATTTGTTTTGCAGTCTGGTGACATCCATATTTACAAGCCACTAATTACATTCAACATAGACACAAACAAAGGCACACATCTTACAAAATAGGTAAATATAAAATATGTACAATATAATTTTTACAGCTTGTTCAACTCTTTGACAGCAGCAGGGACAAAGCTGTTTTTGTAGCGCTGGGTTTTGCTTTTTGGGACAGCAAACCTCCGTCTGGAGGGAAGAAGCTGAAAGTTGCAGTGCAAAGGGTGGGAGTCATCATTTAAAATGGAGGTAGCAATCCTCTGTACTTGTCTGGTGTACAGGGATGTCAGGCTCAGCTGTGACTCACCAAGCAAACGACTGGACCATCTAACTACCTGATCCAAGGATTTCTTCTGTTTCAGTTTTATCTGACCAAACCATGACATTAAAGAAAAGGATAAAACAGATTCAATAAAAGCCCGATAAAACATAGTCATTATGGTTCGGTCAATTTGGAAGCGTGCAAGTTTCCTCAAACAATGCAAATTTTGCTGACCCTTTTTGCACACCCTTTCACAGTTCACTTCAAAGTTTAATTTACTATCAATAATCGTTAAAAACTGTTAAACTTGTCCTGTTGCTTTAATCAGTCAGATGTCTTCTGTACGTCCAGGAGCACGCATAGAAGGCATCTGAGAACGCTGGCATTTTCATGTCTTTTGATTGGATGGTTAGACTCCTCCAACCACACTGGAGATGATCCTAGCTAGCAAAATGCTGGTGCAAGGACTTACTTAAGCAGCTACAATATACTGTATCTGTTTAAATATAATAGCTGTTTTTCCACCCACAGTGGCTGACAGGGGAGAAGAAAATGATTTAGTCGCTGATATTTTAAAAATCCATTTTCCAGATGGACTTTTCAAGAAAAGCTGGTCATTATGAAGAGAGGTCTGCCAACCCCAAAGCTGGCAAGCCCACTTCAGCCGGGAAAAGAGTTTGTCCATCACTTCCTTGGATTACCGGCTCTGAGGAGTGCTGCAAATTATCTTGCTGGGAATGCCTGTTTTTTGCAACTGATCGAGTAGATACTTGGAGCCAGACAGGGTTTGCGAACGAGCTGTCTAACCAAGGCCGCAATGAGACGCCAAAGCACAGCCACCAGCCGGACACTTACAAGCAACAGTCCTTTTAAACCTTTAGGGAAGCAAGTGGATCTGCAGCTCAATGAACAAGTGTGCAGGGAAACGGAGCTCCAAAACGAAAAGGTGAAAATTTTTAAAACTATAATTTTATAGTTAAAATTATCTTTAAAATTCTTTGTGTGGACGGCCCTATAGGCTATTTTTATGGAGCTTGGTATGAATGGCATTTAAATTGGGTAGATCACCACTGAAGGCCCAGCTGTAAAATACGTACATAGTCCGCCACTGCAATAAAATACCGTTTTTGTTGTATATCACATTTGTTAGACAATCTCAGAACACAACACAAATAAATTTGAGTTTATTCAGATTGTTTTGCAGCATGGTACTATCACAGGAATTTTCCAACTTCAGAAAAGTGTGCCCTGCCAATTAAGGATTGAACCTTTTGTGTCAAGCCTGGGCCAGCTGCTGTGTGTGTGTAGAAGTGGGTGAGGATGAGGAAGTGGTGGGGATGAAGCTCTGTCAGCAGGAAGGATTAGACCGAGAGCAGCTCCAACAACAAGAACCTTTTCAGTGCTTCTCATCAAAGAATCTCGACGGAGGCGTGCACGCTCGCACAGTAAACTTTCCTGTGCTGTCTGACACTGGCGCTGGAGCAAAAAATCAGTGTACAGGCTCAGCACAACACACCTGTCGGCATTTGTGCGTGTCTGTATGTGTGTGTGTGTCCGTGTGTGCGCCTGTGTCAGTGTAAACCCTCCTCGGAGCAGCAGGGTTTTAGCGAGTGCATTTAGAGATCAGAGGTTTCTCAGGGAAATAATACAGCAAACTCCACTCCTTCCCTCCCAACCAAACCAAACCAAATACACCTGAAAACACTCACACAGGTGTGTAGGTGTGTATTGGGGTAGGTGGGGGGGACACGGGTGTGGAGGGGAGGGGAAAGTGAACCCAGCCACTTGTTCTCATATATACAAAAACAAACACATGCAACCTCGTTCTTATATCCTATTTTCTCTCTCTCTCTCTCTCAACCACAGGCGCACACACATTGATTCGGGGCTGCTGGAGGATTACAGCTCTGTAGTGCAGCTTAGCTTCAGTTTGAAATGTGAGGAGGGCTTGGACTGAACTGTCAGACTAATTCAATAATTACAGCTGTTCCAAGCAAGAAGGCCAGCCTGTCTGTGTGCCTCTGTGGGTATCTGTCTGTCTGCCTGTTTGTCTTCCAAACCTGTCCAACGTGAACAAATCTTTCTCTGCTTCCGTCCGTCTCACCTGTCTTAATTTTTACTCATCACTGGACAGTGTGTGTAAATACAAAGACCCGAGAAAGCTAAGTCACAGAGTCTTTTCACATGTAGGTCGAATCAAAGTGCAGATAGGGCAGTTTCATGGGCTCCATGATCAGCTCTTTCCCTGGCGTGTTTGTGCAATTATCAGGTCAGGCAGGGTTTAGTAACTGACTGCTAGAAACCTGGGTGTATGTGGTTGCTGTGGCAACATAATATGCACAACATGCTGAAGGTTTTGAGCCCCACCCCCTCAGAGCTCACCTGGCTCTGTACTTTGATAAATACTGCATCTTGAGTACCTGGTGAAATCGTCTTTTACAGTGCACACCAAAATATTTTTACATGGTTGCATTTCTCTGATACATTGGACCCTCCACTGTGTTGTTAAGGCATGTATATGTTCAACCCAAGAGCTATCCCAAGTTTATTATACAAAGCACATAACTTACACACTCCGCAAGAACAGAGAGATTTTTTTTTCTTTTTCTTGAGATGGCAAGAACTAGAAAAAAGTTCTTTCTGGCCAGGACATTCAATATTTCACAAGAAACTCAAGTGCAGAGCTCCTGGGAAATTCACATTTCTGACCAGTCATACAATAGTTCTTGGACACCATCCATCCATCCATCCATCCATCTTCTACCGCTTTTCCGGAGGTCCAGGTCGCGGAGGCAGCAGTTCAAGCAGAGAAGCACAGATTTTCCTCTCCCCAGCCACCTGCTCCAGCTCTTCAGAGAGGATACCAAGGCGTTCCCACACCAGCTGGGAGACATAGTCTCTCCAGCGAGTCCTGGGTCTGCCCCGGGGTCTCCTCCCAGTGGGACGTGCCCGAAACGCCTCAAGTGGGAGGCGTCCAGGAGGCATCCTGATCAGATGCCCATACCACCTCAACTGACTCCTTTCAATGTGGAGGAGCAGCGGTTCTACTCTGAGCCTTTCCCGGATGATTGACCTCCTCACCCTATCTCTGAGGGCGAGTGCAGCAATCCTACGAAGAAAGCTCATTTCAGTCGCTTGTATCCGTGATCTCATTCTTTCGGTCATTACCCAAAGCTCATGACCATAGGTGAGGGTAGGAACGTAGATTGACTAGTAAATTGACAGCTTTGCCTTAGAGCTTAACTCCCTCTTCACCACAACAGAATGGTACAACGTCTGCATCACTGCAGATGCTGCTCCAATCCGTCTGTCAATCTCTGTCTCCATTATTCCCTCACTCGTGAATAAGATCCCAAGATTCTTAAACTCCTCCACTCGGGGCAGGAGCTTGTCCCAAACCCGAAGAGAACAATCCACCTTTTTCCGGCTGTGGACCATGGACTCGGACTTGGAAGTACTGATTCTCATCCCAGTCACTTCACACTCAGTGGCAAACCATCCCAGTAAGACCTGTAGGTCATTGCTGGATGAAGCCAGCAGCACAACATCATCTGCAAACAACAGAGATGAGATCCTGTGGTCACCAAGCATGATCCCTGGCCGCGCCTAGAAATCCTGTCCATAAAAATTATGAACAGGATCAGTGACAAAGGGCAGCCCTGGCAAAGTCCAACTTTCACTGGGAATGAGTCTGACTGAGTGCTGGCAATAGGAAACAAACTCTCACAATGGTCGTATGGAGACCAAATAGCTCATAACAAGCCCGATACCCCATACTCCCGAAGCACCCCCCACAAAAATCCACAAGGGACGCGGCTGAATGCCTTCTCCAAGTCCACAAAACACATGTAAACTGGTTGGGTGAACTCCCACAAACCCTCGAGGATTCTCAAGAGTGTAAAGAGCTGGTCCGATGTGCCATGGCCAAGACGAAAACCACATTGCTCCTCCTGAATCCGAGGTTCGACCAACAACCAGACTCTCCTCTCCAGTACTTTGGCATAGACCTTCCCAGGGAGGCTGAGGAGTGTGAGCCGTCTAAAGTTTGAGCACACCCTCTGGTCCCCTTTTTTGAAGAGAGGAACCACCACCCCAGTTTGCCATGCTAAAGGCACTGCCCCCAACCTCCACACAATGTTGCAGAGGCGTGTCAACAATGACAGCCCTACAACATCCAGGGCCTTGAGGTACTCGGGGCGAATCTCGTTCACCCCCGGGGCCCGGCCACCAAAGAGATTTTTAACCACCTTGGCGACCTCAGCCTATGATAGGCGAGTCGTCCCCCTCGTCCATAAGCCCTGCTTCCTTTGTGGAAGGCATATCAGTGGGATTGAGGAAAACCTTGAAGTATTCCTTCACTGCCCAATGATATCCCCAGTTGAAGTCAGCATCCACACCATACACAGTGTGAACAGGGAGCTGCTTTCCCCTCCTGAGCCGCCGGACAGTTTGCCAGAATCTCTTTGAGGCCAACTGAAAGTCTTGTTCCATGGCCTCACCGAACTCCTCCCACACCCGAGTTTTTGCTTCAGCAACCACCCGAGCTGCACTCCGCTTGGCCTGCCAGTACACCTCAGCTGCTTTAGGAGTCCCACAAGCCAACCAAGTGCGATAGGACTCCTTCTTCAGCTTAATGGCCCCCCTCACCACTGGTGTCCACCACTTGGTTCGGGGGTTGCCACCACGAGATGCCCCAGTGACCTTGTGGCCGCAGCTCTGGGCAGCCGCTTCAAAAATGGAGTTGGAGAACATGGCCCATTCAGACTCCATCTCTCAAGACTCCCTCGGAATGTGGTTGAAGTTCTTCCGGAGGTGGGAGTTAAAGACCTCCCGGGCAGAGGCTTCAGCCAGACATTCCCAGCACACCCATACGTTTGCGTTGTCTACCAGGTCTGAATGGCATCCTCCCCTGCCATCGGATCCAACTCACCACCAGGTGGTGATCAGTTGACAGCTCTGTACCCCTCTTTACCCGAGGTCGCAGGTCTGATGACATGATAACAAAATCGATCATCAACCTAGACACCATACAAGAAAAAAGTTCTGCCACAAGAACAAGCTGCAAGAACCCCCAAACCAGGGCTGCAAGAACACAATGACGTTATTGTGTTCTTGCAGCCCTGGGAGAAAGAACACATTTCTCTGTTCTTGCAGAGTATGTGAAGGCCTTCATTTTGACATAGGCAGTTTAGTCACTACTTCAGTTTCAGGTCACGGCAATGTTTTAATGCAGTGTGACACTGGAAAAGATTTAATTAGAGGTAAATGACATAACATACTGTAGTACACTAGTGCATGTTAAAAACTTAGAATATTAAGAAAAAATTAAGATTTTATTTAAATAATTTAATTCAGAAAAGTTAAACTTTCAAATTTTCTGTCTTCATCTGTTTTTAATTCTGATAGGACTTTAAATTAAATATGTTTTCTGGAGGTACACTAATAAGTGTAAAACAGTAATGAACACAGACCAGGATCAGCAACCTGGACTACACAAAGAGTTACAAGGAAATGATTTTTGTATTAAAAAAAAAATCTGTGTGTAGCCGCAAAAATATCTGAGCCTAAAAACTAGAGTACAGTAACAAATTACAGCTACAATCTGACCTGACAACATCAGGATTAAGCGTTTTTTATGATAAATTTGCAAGTTTTTTTAATTATAAATTTGCTACCTTTTCTCACAAAATTGCTACTTTTTCTGGTAATTTTTTTTTTTTTTTTTTTGCAAAATGTTTGTATCTTCTTTTCTTGAAAAAATTGTGTGGGTTTTTTCCTCATTAAACTCTAATTTTTTTTTCAAAATTTGTAATATCCATCCATCCATCTATCTTCTACCGCTTTTCCGGAGGTCCGGGTCGCGGAGGCAGCAGTTCAAGCAGAGAAGCCCAGACTTCCCTCTCCCCAGCCACCTGCTCCAGCTCTTCAGAGGGGATACCAAGGCGTTCCCAGACCAGCTGGGAGACATAGTCTCTCCACCGAGTCCTGGGTCTGCCCCGGGGTCTCCTCCCAGTGGGACGTGCCTGAAACACCTCAAATGGAAGGCGTCCAGGAGGCATCCTAATCAGATGCCCATACCACCTCAACTGACTCCTTTCAATGTGGAGGAGCAGCGGTACTACTCTGAGCTTCTCCCGGATGACTGAGCTCCTCACCCTATCTCTGAGGGTGAGTCCAGCAATCCTACGGAGAAAGCTCATTTCAGCCGCTTGTATCCGCGATCTCGTTCTTTCGGTCATTACCAAAAGCTCGTGACCATAGGTGAGAGTAGGAACGTAGATTGACTGGTAAATCGACAGCTTTGCCTTAGAACTAAGCTCCCTCTTCACCACAACAGACCGGTACAATGTCCGCATCACTGCAGATGCTGCTCCAATCCGTCTGTCGATCTCTCGCTCCATTTTCCCCTCACTTGTGAACAAAACCCCAAGATACTTAAACTCCTCCACTTGGGGCAGGAGCCTGTCCCCAACCCGGAGAGGACAATCCACCTTTTTCCGGCTGAGGACCATGGACTCGGACTTGGAGGTGCTGATTCTCATCCCAGCCGCTTCACACTCAGCGGCAAACCGTCCCAGCAAGAGCTGTAGGTCATTGCTGGATGAAGCCAACAGGACAACATCATCTGCAAACAACAGAGATGAGATCCTGTGGTCACCAAGCATGACACCCTCCATTCCCTGGCTGCGCCTAGAAATCCTGTCCATAAAAATTATGAACAGGATCGGTGACAAAGGGCAGCCCTGGTGGAGTCCAACTCTCACTGGGAATGACTCCGACCGAGTGTTGGCAATACGAACCAAACTCTCACAACGGTCATACAGAGACCGAATAGCTCGTAACAACAAGCCCGATACCCCATACTCCCGAAGCACCCCCCACAAAAATCCACGAGGGACGCGGTCAAATGCCTTCTCCAAGTCCACAAAACACATGTAAACTGGTTGGGCAAACTCCCACGAACCCTCAAGAATTCTCGAGAGGGTAAAGAGCTGGTCCGATGTGCCACGGCCAGGACGAAAACCACATTGCTCCTCCTGAATCCGAGGTTCGACCAACGGCCGGACTCTCCTCTCCATTTGTAATATTTTTGGCATAAATTTGTTTTTTTTTTTCCCTAAATTTTGCATATTTTTCTTTGCAAATGTAATAAACTCAAGATGTTTTCCATTTAAATGTGTGACATTTTCCCCCAAGTTATAAGCTTTTTTATGTACAGTATTTTGATATCTTTGGCATAATCTTATGCTTTTGTCATAAGATTGTCTGTTCTGATTGTTACCTTTTTTAAGGTCAAAATACTGTCTTTCCGATATAAATTTACAATCGTTTTCTAATAAAATTACAGCTTTTTCTGGTGATCTGTGACTTTTTTCTTGCCAATTTGTGGGATTTTTTCCCTTCATAAAATTGCAACATTTTCCCTAAATTTTTAGTATTTTTGGCATAAATTTTCATCTATTCTCACAAATATGTTTTTCTTTGGAAATTTATTTCTTTTCATGGTTAAAGGTGCAATAGATAACATTTTCATGAAAACAAAGACTTTTTAAAAAAAATATACATCAACAAAGTGTTTAGAAACATGTACAATGTAAGTGAATGAATGAATGAATGAATGAATGAATGAATGAATGAATGAATGAATGAATTTATTTCGGATAATACAGTACAGGTTAAAAGAAACTGTATAATATAACAACAAGGTCAAATTAGACAAAGACTCCTTCTACTAAACAATTCCAGGTGAGTTATCCGAAATGGGTGATGGCTGAAGCCGCAGCTTATATTGCCCACCCATATTCCATCCAAGAATTCAAAGAAAAAATAGTAAACAAGACAAGAGTGATTACAATTTAGAACAAAGCTAAGACAAAGTGTGACTGAGAGGAAAAAAAAAAAAAGAAAACTAAGCTAAGCTAAGCGGTTACTATTCAAGACAAATCTAAGACAGAATGTCACAGAGAGAAAAAAAAAAAAAAAAACTAAGCTACAACACAACACAGGCTGGATATGTCAATCCTTATGTGAGTTTACATGTCGTCTTGTAAATATGTTTGGAGTATTTCTTCCTTTAGTTTTTGTTTAAATTGTCCAAGCGTTGTACATGATTTTAATTCAGGTCCATAATCGTTCCATAATCTGACTCCTTGCACTGAAATACAGTGTTGCTTGGTGGTTGTTCTCACTGTAGGCTTTTGAAATATACATGTTCCTCTGAAGTGATATCGTTTCTCCCTTGTTTGGAACAACTTTTGGATATTTGCGGGCAGTGATAAATTCTTCACTTTGAACATTATTATTGCGGTTTTAAAGTCAACCAGATCTTTCAACTTGAGAGTTTTTTGTTTAAGAAAAAGTGGGTTTGTTGGTTCCCTGTAAGCTGCTTTGTTTATTATTCTAATAGCTCTCTTTTGAAGCATAAAGAGTGGATATATGTTTGTTTTGTATGCATTTCCCCATACTTCATTACAATATGTCATGTATGGGAGTATTAATGAATGATACAAGGTGTATAGTGTGGGTTGATTCAGCAAATATTTCACTCTGTGTAATATTGCAATTGATTTGGAAACTTTACCTTTAATATAATTAATATGTGACTTCCAACACAGTTTGTTATCAATTATTACTCCAAGGAATTTAGTTTCAGATACCCTTTCAATCTCTACACCATTTACACTGAGTTTGGGTACTGGATTGTTGTGATGGTTGTTAAAGACTATAAATTTTGTCTTACTTAAATTGAGCGTTAATTTGTTTCAATCAAACCACAGTTTAAGCTTTCCTAATTCCTTCCCGAGTGTATCCAGAAGTTGTTCCAAATTGTTTCCACTGCATAGCAGATTAGTGTCATCGGCAAACAATATTAAGTCCATTTTTTCTGAGACTTTACATATATCGTTTATATACATATTGAATAATAATGGTCCCAAAACTGAACCCTGTGGGACTCCACAGGTGACCTTCAGCAACTCTGAATTTTTGTTGCTAACACATACATACTGATATCTATTCTTTAAGTAACTACTTAACCAGGACAGTGCTACCCCTCTAATACCAGAATTTTGTAGTTTCTTTAATAATAAATTATGATCTACTGTATCAAATGCTTTTTTAAGATCTAGGAATACTCCAACTGAATACTCTTTATTTTCAATGGCTGTTGATATTTTTTCTGTAAATTCCATTAGGGCATATGCAGTTGTCCTCTTGTGTCTGAACCCATATTGCTGCTCACATAATAAATCATTCTTCAGTATGAAGTTGTCAATTCTCTCATAGAATATTTTTTCAAGTATCTTGGAAAATTGCGGTAATAGTGAAATTGGTCTGTAGTTTGAGAGTTCCCCTCTGTCGCCCGTCTTGTATATCGGAATTACTTTAGCTATTTTCATTGCATTGGGAAATATACCTGATTGGAGAGACAGGTTGCAGATATACGTCAGTGGTTTTACTATGCATTCGATAACAGTTTTGACTAGTAGCATGTCGATACCATCACAGTCAGTAGATGTTTTACTTTTGAACGATTTAACAATTTCAATTACCTCTCTTTCGTCTGTGTTCTTTATGAAGATGGAGTCTTTTACAGCAGTGTTATTGCATATTGTATCACCTGTTGGCACCGTAGTGGGTATTTCTCGGGCCAGTTTAGGTCCAATGTTAACAAAAAAATTATTAAATTCATCTGCAGGTGAAGCAATATTCACACTCTGAGTCGTTTTATTATTTTTTGGAATATTAGTTGGGTAGCTTGTATTTCTGCTTTTATTTCCAAGGATACTGCTGAGTATTGTCCATGTATTTTTAATATTGTCTCTGTTTTTCTCCAGTTCTTTACTGTAATAGTCTCTTTTACTACATCTTATTATATATGTTAACTTATTTTTGTATGTTTTATACCGCTGCTCTGCTTCTTTTGTTCTTTTCTTTAGGAAAGCTTTATATAATAAATTTTTCTTTTTACACGCCTTTTGTAGTCCTTTGGTTAACCATGGCTTATTAACAAATTTGTGTTTAAGCTTTTTTATTACTAATGGGCAGTTTTTTTCATAAAGAGTGGTTACAATGTTTATAAATGTGACATAGGCTTCATTTACATCTGATACATAGACTTCTGTCCAGTCTTGCTTCAGCAAGTCCTCTTTAAGAGAACTGATTGCATTTGGTGATTTGTGTCTGAACGATTTTGAAGTTTTTTCTGCGTTGGGCCCCGTGTGGCCATGGATAAGTGCAAAGGTTGGCAAGTGGTTACTTATATCATTTATCAATAATCCACTTTCTATTTTCTTATCGAAAACATTGACAAACAGGTTGTCAATAAGTGTAGCAGAGTGAACTGTGATTCTACTGGGATGTGTTATTGTGGGATATAGACTCATGCTGTACATAGAGTTCATGAACTCTGTAACTACATTTTGTTGATGAGGATTCAGTAAGTCAATATTGAAATCTCCACAAATTGCTACCATTTTCTTACTAGTAATATTATTGTACAGCTCGACTAATTTATCTCTGAATGTCTCAATGCAAGTTCCCGGCGTTCTATATATGCAGCTTATGATTAGATTTTTTGTTTTGTCTAGGTCAATCTCAACAGTAACACATTCCAAAATCCCTGGTAGTGCTAAGGACATTTCATTTACAAGCTTACACCTGTACAGGTCATCAATATACAGTGCAACACCACCACCCTTTTTTTGAGTTCTGTTAATATAAAACATCTGATATCCCTCTATTGCCATCAGGGGAGCCTGCTCTTCGTTAAGCCAAGTTTCAGAGACTGCAATAGCTGTGAATTTTCTGTCTAGCTGTTTTAAATAGTCCTGAATCTGTGGAAAGTTTTTGTTAAGACTTCTGCTATTGAAGTGTATTATTGACAGTTTACCATCTAATTGCATTTGACTTTTGAATTGTTTTTCAGTGTAATATTCACAGTGGTTATGTATATTATTGAAAAAGTGGTTATCAGGATCAATATCATTCTCCATCTCTTGTGATTTATGTTCAGCATAATGGTATGTTTTCAGAGTTTGAGTTTCCTCATTCTGTGTCAAATGACTTCCTCCAACTGGGGATAATTGATGTCTACTTGAGTCGGTCATAAGTTTTTGTTTGTTTTGGTTATTTTTATTAAAGTACTTTGGCATGGTGTATCAAAAGAACTATTCTTATCGTGTGTATGAATATGGATTATCATTGGCTCATAATTTTCTAATCAGTGTTCATCTGTATTTATCTAAGTCAGTGGCATCTCTGATCATTATACTCTTTGCTTGCTCAGGTGATCCATTTAGTTTAATCCAAATTCTACAATTTCTTGTCCAGGTTGCTTGTATCTTATCTTGTTTTTTTAGCATCCGTGCCTGTCGTGCTAATTCAGCGTTTTTTTTTTGTCAGGTGTTCATTTATGTAAACTTGAGTTTCCTTTAGCTTTTTGGCCTGCCTCAGTATGTTATTCTTTACCCTTCTGTTCACAAAGCGCATCACAATTGATGTCTTTGTTTTGTTATCTTTCTTCGGTAGAGCATAGCAGGCTGAGATTGCATTGACTTCTACCTTAATGTCTTTATCATTAAGGAACTGAAGCACTTGATTTTCTAAGGACAATGATTCCCTCATGGGTGCATCTTCACCACTCAGACCTACTGTGGCATGGGCGTATGACTGATATCTGATGTCTAGTCCACTTATAACTAGGTCATCAATACGAGAACCTTGTTCAAGATCCTTGACGCGTTGCTCCAAAAGACGCCCGTGTTGCTCCAGGTCCATAATTTTTTTGTCTTTTTCTTGAATTATTAAATTTAGGGCTTGTACCTGTTCTATTAGGCCTATTATTTTGTCCTGTTGGCTAGTCAATTTGGCCAATTCTTCTGACATAAAGCTCAGAGCTTTTTTGATTTCTTCCATTTCCTCTTTCTTTGGTGGCATCTTACTGACCTGTAGATAGAAGTAAACAGAGAATCCGGCTAGGCCTCAACTAGCCCGGTCGCTGCTGAACTCGCCGCAACAGCTCCTGCACAGCTCCTCCGCCAAGTAGCGCTGCACAGCTCCGCAGATCACCCCCGTCATTCGCCACAGCCTGCCGCCGTTTGCCTGGCCGGTTATGCCGCACACCGCCGGCGCAGCCGAACTTCACCGATCACCGCCGCCGCTCGCCGCCGTCTGGCTGGGTGGCACCTCCGCTAGGCCCCGTCACCGACCGCCGTCAGTCTGGTAGTTCCTCAGCTGGACCTCGCAACTGGGTTCCAACTCAGGCCACTGTCCTGCTGGGTCCAGGTGGCCCCGTCTCTCACCAACGCCGCGCTCGAGCTCCCAACTGCCGCCTCGATTGGTTCCTCCGATAGGCCCTCACCGGGGACTGAGCCGCTTCGTGTCGGAGTTAGGTGGCGCACTGGGGCCAGCGTTAAGCTAACTAGCGTTAGCTTGGCAATCGCTTCTGGTAGAGCGCAGCAGTTCTACCCGATTAAAGGGGCATTCCAGCGGGATTCTGACGGAGGTGGAAATTCAGCCCGTGGGTGTCCGTCACGAAACTTCGTGAACGGACGTGGTAATGTATATATATATATATATATACAGTATATATATATATATATATATATATATATATATATATATATATATATATATATATATATATATATATATATATATACACTACCGTTCAAAAGTTTGGGGTCACTTAGAAATTTCCTTATTTTTGAAAGAAAAGCACTTTTTTTCAATGAAGATAACTTTAAACTAATCAGAAATACACTCTATACATTGCTAATGTATTAAAGGACTATTCTAGCTGCAAATGTCTGGTTTTTGGTGCAATATCTACATAGGCGTATAGAGGCCCATTTCCAGCAACTATCACTCCAGTGTTCTAATGGTACAACGTGTTTGCTCATTGCGTCAGAAGGCTAATGGATGATTAGAAAACCCTTGTGCAATCATGTTAGGTCTGCAATGCTGTAATTGCTGCAAATGGAGGATTCTTTGACGAAAGCAAAGTTTGAAGGAAAAAATTATTATTTCAAATACAAATCATTATTTCTAACCTTGTCAATGTCTTGACTATATTTTCTATTCATTTTACAACTCGTGGTAAATAAGTGTGACTTTTCATGGAAAACACAAAATAATTGTCTGGGTGACCCCAAACTTTTGAACGGTAGTATATATATATATATATGTGTGTGTGTGTGTGTGTGTGTGTGTGTGTGTGTGTGTGTGTATATATGTATATATATATATACTGTATATATAGAATTTTATGTCAGATTTTTGCTTATCAAGTAATAAACCAAAACATTTTTTTTCACCCTCTGTGGGGACTTCCTCCATCATGAGGTAAATAGGCACAGGTGGGTGTTTGGACAATGTCATCATGATACAGCAGAGAAGAGCTCCACCAAACCATGACTGGAGAGAGGGTCAGCAGCTTCTGAAGCCCTCACTGATGTGATGGACCGGCGGGAGTTAAGGACAGAACATCAGTTTCTGACCTTTGGGTGAGTATGATGCAAAGTTTTACATGTAAAAAAATCACAAAAAGGACTATTAATATGACTGTGTTCTCATTGATCAACATTTAAAAATTACATTCTGATGATGTCAACAGAAGCTTCTCTTCCATCCCACCTGTGTATGAGGCCTGGACTCCATTAGCAGCTCAGGACAACAACCACCAGAGGAACCGTCCAGTGAGGAAGGCAGTCGGTGGCACACCAATGTAAGTTTAGTCTTATCAAAACATTTTATACACAGTAATGAATAAAGCCAACTCCTTTATTTTGAATTTTTAAATGTGTTTGTTTAGGAGATTTTTTTTAACTGCTTTTGAAATGTTAAGGAGTGTTTATATATATATATATTTATTGAGTAACCTGGTCAAATGAATCATATTTTTGGATTATTTTGCCAAAAGTAGATGCAACAGATATTTGTTTCTTTCTTTTTTGAATAACTTCTCAAGACAACAGTCAAAATTTGGCAGCTAAAATGTCTTGGACTTTTCATTTTTATTAAAACTGCAACCTGCCTGTGCACTTGGCGTTCCAAGAATGTGTAATTAGAAAAAATGTTGTTCCTCTTCTTTAATCAGGTCCTGTCTTGCAGCAGGAATGAATATACAACACAGCCATCCATCCATCTTCTATGGCTTTTCTGGGGGTCCAGGGTTGTGGAGGCAGCAGTCTAATCAGGGAAGCCCAAACTTCCCTCTCCCCAGCCACCTCCTCCAGCTCTTCAGAGAGAACACCAAGACGTTCCCAGACCAGCTGGGAGACATAAGGCACTTTTCCACTAGGGTCAGTTTGGCACGGTTTGGTATGGGACGGGACAGTACAGTTCGGCCCGCTTTGTTTTTCCACTGCACTAGGTCCCATTTGGAGTGGGTGGGAAATAGTTACAGGGAGGCGGCGCAACCCTCTCCCTCCCACTATGTAAAACAAGCGTAACTGGCGTAAATCAAGCATAACGTTACGCAAAACACAAGTTGACAGGATACCAGGCGGCTGCATTCTCTGGCTGTTTTTGCCAGAATAAAGGTGAAAATGGAGAACAGAAGGCAAACCCGCAATATGACACACTCTGGAAAGGTACTGGAGCATTTAGGAAACCGTAGAGCAGTATAAAAGAAGACATGAGGATACAAACTGCATTACGTATGACGGTAAGCTAATGATTGCTAATGCTACTTTGCTTTTAAGTCCGCCGTACAACATTGTAATGTCGGCAAGTTATCGATATTGGGTACTAAAATATGTGTTCTCTGTGTGTGTGTGTTTCAGATGGTTCTCTTGTGGCAAAAATATTGCTTCAAATGGTCAGCGTTAACGTTCAACACAGTGATGTGACCCCAACTTCATGAACGCAAAGTGGCTTTAATGTCTGTAGAAATGTTTAGCTTCCTGTGCAACAAATTGCTCTGATCTGTGTCAAAATCATGGAGAGACTGTTGAGACGTCATGGAATTTATCTGCTCCAGCCAGTGGTGTCATGGCAAAACATGGATCAGATGCCATATAGTAGCATATGAGCTGTTAAATATATATTTCAACAGGTCAACAGTACTGAATTAGGCATAAGATATATTTAACAATTATGATGCATTTTAAGCCAAAACAAAGGGATCTAGGATTAAAAGTAATTAAAATAATGCAGTCACAAGGTTACATGCAGAAATATATGGATTAACTGGAAATATATCGTATTGACTATTGCTGACTACATGTAGATACTGTATAAATATATATTCTCTGCATCAACAGTGAACTATACATGTATTCATCATGTAGTATTGCCCTGGGTTCCAAGGTTCCAACCTGGTTCCAAGGTTGTCATAGCCAGGAGCGGCACTGGGGTTAAGCTCCCAGTGCTTACAAAATGCTCCTTATGGCGTGCGTCTCGAAAAGCCTCTGACAACTAAGTCCAACTCCTAGCCTGCCCGTGTGGTTTAGTCTCTAAGCCCGGCGGAACTGCTTTTACTAATAGGAGAAGGGGCGAGGGCGGATCTCTGGTGCCTTCAAACCAGATGCTTCGGGTAGATGGTGGCTCATCAACCTGGGAAGGTAGCCCATCTAGGGGAAGGTAAACCCTGATTTCAAACCTCTGCTGCCTTGCGGCACACCCGGTCAAGGGAAAGGCTTCGGGAGTCAACCCTGAGGAAAAATCCGGAGTCGGAGTCCCTAAGGCAGTTCTCTGTTGTGCTCAACATCGTTCTGGCAGCTCCTGCGACGGCGCTGGTGCCAAACTGTAGCAGCCCTGTTGTTCCTTTGGATTCATCAGTGACGTGGAGAGGGGGGACATGCTGCATGGGCAACATCTTGTCCTCCATATCTTCCTGCCCAGGCTTGAATTCTACCAACGCCCAATGCTGGAAGGTAGAACACCGGATCACTGGAGAGGACACTCCAGCTTCGCCTTTGGCATAGACAAAACACGGGGAATGACAGTTACCAGTTATAAGCCACCGCTCAATTGGTGTAGAGCGCGGCGCTCATCGGGTTGTTCGCGATGGTGGAAGGGATCATCGGATCTCACTGGACAGCTACCGCCCACCTCAAGCTGGGCAGCCCCCAGCCAATAAGGTGTTGTCCCGCCACAGCCTGCTTTCCTCATTGGGTGCATGGGGATGAGGAGAAGTCCGAACGGCAGACTGAGAACTTTCGCACCAGACAAGACAAAAAAACAAAAGAGACCAACTCTACAACTGGGAACTCGGAACGTCCGCACTATGATGACAGGACTCACTGCTAACCTCAAGGACATCAACGACACCAGGAAGACTGCCATCATCAATAATGAGCTGAAGAGACTGGAAGTGGATATCGCCACTCTCCAGGAAGCACGGTTGGCTGACGCAGGCACACTGAGAGAGAAGGACTACACGTTCTACTGGCAGGGAAAGAGTAGTGACAAACACAGGGAACACGGAGTGGGCTTCGCAGGGAAGAACACCTTGCTGAAGATGGTGGAACCAGGCAGCAATGGCTCTGCACGACTCCTCACCCTCCGCCTCAACACCACTCAAGGCCCAGTCACCCTCGTCAGTGTGTATGCCCCAACACTGACAGCCACACCAGAGGCAAAAGACGAGTTCTACGAGAATCTCACAACAACTGTCAGGATCATCCCCAACTCTGAACAACTCATTCTCCTTGGAAACTTCAATGCCAGAGTGGGTGCTGACCATGAATCCTGGCCCTCCTGTCTTGGACCATTTGGCGTGGGCAGAATGAACGACAACGGACAGCGGCTGCTCGAGTTCTGCACTTATCACAATCTGTGCATCACAAACTCGTTCTTCAAGACCAAGCCCCAACACAAGGTTTCCTGGTGACATCCGCGCTCAAAGTACTGGCACCAGCTGGACTTGATCCTGACCAGGCACACCTCACTGAAGAATGTGCTAATCACCCGTTCGTTCCAGAGTGCAGATTGCGACACAGATCATTCATTGGTGTGTTGCAAGGTCAAGCTGCAGCTGAAGAAATTCCATCATGCTAGACAGCCTGGAAAGGCACGGCTTGACACCAGCAAGATGGCCCAACCAGAACTTGTTGAGCAGTTTGCCTCCACCTTTGAGAAGGAACTTGGTGTACCACAAGGAGGAGAATCTGCAAAGCAGAAGTGGGAAGAGCTGCGAAACACCATCCACCGCACAGCCTTGGCTACCTTTGGGAGGAAGACCTCGAAGTCACAGGACTGGTTTGATGCCAAGTTGACCGAGATGACCCCCGTCATTGAAGCCAAGCGCTCAGCTCTTGCCGAGTACAAGAAGTACCCAAACGAGAAGAATCTCCAGATTCTCAGGGCTGCGAGAAGCAAAGTTCAGCAGACTGCTCGGCACTGTGCCAACGAGTACTGGACTCAGCTCAGCCAAGACATTCAAACTGCTGCCATAACAGGGAACATCCGTGGTATGTACAATGGCATCAAGAAAGCACTTGGTCCGGCTCAGAGCAAGACGGCCTCCCTCAAATCCTCCACTGGGGAGATGATCACAGAAAAGAACAAGCAGATGGAGAGATGGGTGGAGCACTACTCCGACCTCTACTCCAGACAGAACACCATGACACCGTCAGCCCTTGATGCCATCGATTGCCTGCCATCCATGGACGAACTTGACGCCGAGCCAACCATCGATGAACTCAGCAAGGCCATTGATAGCTTGGCCGCTGGCAAGGCACCCAGCAACAACGGCATACCCCTCGACCTGATCAAGCACTGCAAGACCGCCCTACTGCTGCCATTGCATGACGTCCTCTGCCAGTGCTGGAAGGAAGGTGCCGTACCACAGGACATGAGGGATGCCAAGATCATCACCCTCTACAAAAACAAAGGGGAGAGAAGCGACTGCAACAACTACAGGGGCATCTCCCTCCTCAGCGTTGTTGGCAAAGTCTACGCACGAGTTGTTCTCGTTCGTCTACAGGAGCTTGCCGAACGTGTCTACCCCGAGTCTCAGTGTGGCTTCTGCGCTGAGCGATCGACGGTAGACATGATATTCTCCATCCGCCAACTCCAGGAGAAATGCAGAGAACAGAACATGCCCCTGTACGTCACCTTCATCGACCTCACCAAAGCGTTCGATCCGGTCAGCAGAGAGGGCCTTTTCAAGATCCTGCCAAAGATAGGATGCCCACCAAAGTTGCAAAGCCTCATCGAATCGTTTCACACCAACATGCAGGGGGTAGTGCAGCACGACAGCAACGTCTCAGAGCCATTCAACATACGCAGCAGAGTGAAACAGGGCTGTGTACTTGCGTCAACCCTCTTTGGGATTTTCTTTGCTATGCTCCTGAGGCATGCCTTCAGCACAGCAACAGAGGGAATCTACCTGCACACAAGATCTGACGGCAGGCTTTTCAACCTCGCCCGCCTGAAAGCCAGAACCAAAGTACGCGAGGCTCTAATCAGAGACATGCTGTTCGCAGACGACGCTGCAGTCGCGACCCACACACAGCAGGAGCTTCAGACCCTGATGGACCGCTTCTCCCAGGCATGCAAGGACTTTGGGCTTACCATCAGCCTGAAGAAGACTAACGTCTTGGCGCAAGGCACGAAAGCACCACCAACCATCACCATCGACGACTACGAGCTGGAGGTCGTGAATCAGTTCACGTATCTGGGGTCCACGATCAGCAGCAACCTCTCCCTTGATACAGAGATCGACAAGAGGATTGGAAAATCAGCCTCCACACTCGCTCGCCTCACCACATGAGTGTGGGACAATCCCAAACTCTCTGTCAAGACAAAGATGGCAGTGTACAATGCCTGCGTCATCAGCACACTGCTCTATGGGAGTGAGACATGGACAACATACGCCCGGCAGGAAAAGAGACTGAATTCCTTCCACTTGCGCTGCTTTCGCCATATCCTGGACATATCCTGGCAGGACAAAGTGCCCAACACAGAAGTTCTGTCCCGCGCCGGCCTTCCCTCCATGTTTACTCTACTCAGGCAGCGCAGGCTCCGCTGGCTAGGCCACGTTCACCGTATGGAGGATGGCAGAATCCCCAAAGGCGTCCTCTACGGAGAACTGGCAACTGGCAGA
The DNA here is from genome assembly GCA_020510985.1 of Pholidichthys leucotaenia. Lineage (NCBI taxonomy): Eukaryota > Metazoa > Chordata > Actinopteri > Cichliformes > Pholidichthyidae > Pholidichthys > Pholidichthys leucotaenia. Next base: position 289,073,949 of record CM035839.1, on the reverse strand, counting down.
AGAGACGATGGCCGCCCACAGATGCGCTTTAGAGACGTCTGCAAGAGAGACATGAAAGCCCTGGAGATCAACACAGAGCGCTGGGAGGACCATGCAACGGACCGCTCCAAATGGAGAGGCACCCTGACCAGACAGCTCAAAGCGGGTGAAGAGAGACTGACTGCTGCAGCAGATGAAAAAAAGGACCCACAGGAAGAACCGCCACAGCTCCAGCAGCACGGAGACCACCCACAAGTGCGACCTGTGTGACAGGGACTGCCATTCGCGCATCGGCCTGTTCAGCCACAGGCGGTGCTGTTCCAGAAGAGTAGACGTTTAGGATTCTCTTCCATGGTCATCATAGACCGACGGAGGCCGACGACGATTGCCCTGGGAATTTTGACAATAAACCTTTGTACTTTTGCAGATGTCTGTATTTTGTTTTACAGTCTTCAGCAAATAATTGTTTTGGTTACTTTTCTTAAAAATGAGCCATTATTTTCAAAGTCACTGATAAATGGTTTGTACTGTTGACTCTTTTCCCACCGGTATCTTAACAGACAAAATAGAAAATCATGATGCAAGCACATAAATCACTAAATTGTTTATTCCAATCAGCAGCAAATTACAGATTATTTAGAATATGCAAAATTCAAACTGTAAAAAAAAAAAAAAATTGAAACTGGAATGGGTCACACACGCCGGCAACGCTGCCTCACTGAGAAGCACCTGGTCGGCCCCTCGTACTGGTCCTGGTTCAGCAGATCTTCAGCCTGCATCTCTGTAAATAGTGAGGCAAGAACTGGTTTGGGTGGATCGTTTTCCCCTTGCCTAGATGAAAGACAGAAATGGGTGGTGGATAATTAAAGCAAGTTTAAAACATATTTGAGAAATGAATGAATGAATAAATGAATCTTTATTTCGGATAGATTAGCTTAAAAGAAAGGAACAGAATAATAGAACAAAGGGGAAAAAAATCCAATAAGGTCAAATTAAACAGCAACTCCTCGGATTATACAATTCAACGTAATTTATCCGAAATGGGTGATGGCTGAAGCTGCACCTTATATTGCCCACCCATGTTCCATCTAAGAATTCAAAAAGAAAAATAAGAGTGATTACAAATCAGAACACAGCCAAGACAAAACGTGACAAAAACTAAGCAACAGCACACAGACTGGATATGATAATCCTTATGTGATTTTACATGTCATCTTGTATATATGTTTGGAGTATTTCTTCCTTTAGTTTTTGTTTAAATTGTCCAAGCGTTGTACATGATTTTAATTCAGCTACAAAAGCGTTCCACAGTCTGACTCCTTGTACTGAGACACAGTGTTGCTTGGTGGTAGTTCTCACTGAAGGTTTTTGAAATATACATGTTCCTCTGAAATGATATTGTTTCTCCCTTATTTGGAACAACTTTTGGATATTTGCGGGCAGTGATAGATTCTTAGCTTTAAACATTATTACTGCAGTTTTAAAGGCAACCAGATCTTTCAACTTGAGAGCTTTTAATTTAAGAAAAAGTGGGTTTGTTGGTTCTCTGTAAGCAGCTTTGTTTATTATTCTAATAGCTCTCTTCTGAAGCATAACAACTGGATATATGTTTTATATGTGTTTCCCCATACTTCAGTACAATATGTCATGTATGAGTATTGGTATCCTCTCTGAAGAGCTGGAGCAGGTGGCTGGGGAGAGGGAAGTCTGGGCTTCTCTGCTTGAACTGCTGCCTCTGCGACCCGGACCTCTGGAAAAGCGGTAGAAGATGGATGGATGAATGTCATGTATGGGAGTATTAATGAATGATACATAGTCTATAGTGTGGGTTGATTCAGCAAATATTTCACTCTATGCAGTATTGCAATTGATTTGCATATTTTACCTTTAATATAATTAATATGTGACTTCCAACACAGTTTTTTATTGATTATTATGCCAAGGATTTTAATTTTGGATACCCTTTCAATCTCTACACCATTTACACTGAGTTTAGATACTGAGTTGTTGTGATGGTGTGAAATAACGTTATCAATAAAAGTTTAGCCACCGCTGTGTCGCCCTGGTTTCAAGTGTGGGTGGTGTTTTGTGCTTGTATTGCTAAAATATGAAAGGAAGCAGTTCAATGGGTCTCAGATATTTGTAATGTGTTCTTTTACTGGATGAGTTTAAAGAAGAAATACTATAGACTACACATATAAACTAAATTCTAATGGTGACTGAACCACTCCCATTCCCCAAGGTGCAAGATACACTATTATGACTATAACTCATAAAGGATCACAGAAGTGATCTGATAAAAAATAAATAAACAAGCAGTTTACGGTGGCTATTATTGGATGTGCCATTCATTTTCAATTACTCTGTAATTAATATTCACACAAATACAGTAAATCTCAATTCAGTCCCTTTCATATTAAGTGGAAATTGTGCTACTTTAAATTTGGCACTTTACCTATACTTTAACTTAAAAAGCAAAAGATTTGACTATAAATATGATGTGTTGTTTACCTGTCACAATACATTGGTGTCAAAATGTCGCCATTCCGAGCAGATCCGGTTTGGACTCTACAGTGAAATACACACAAATTAAGTACATACACAGCATGATAGTGCAACATGTAAAAAAAACAAAACAAAACCAAAAAAAAACACCTTTTTAACCAAGATTACAACTAGCTTATTTCATCAGATATTGTCAACACAAAAAAGCAACATACAAGGACGGACGTAGCATTGAGCTAGGTCAACATTTAAACACGATTAAGTTTTCGTCTGTCCTAAGTGAACTTTCCACTGCTGGAAAAAATAACGTAAAACATGAATATCACATCACTCACCGTCCTGTATATCACAATATCACAGCTTCAACTGCTGAAGCTGGGTGAGCTGCAGCTGTACATTCAAATCAATTCTGGTGGCTGGGTCTATTTCCCGGCGCATCTCCGTCTATTTTCTAGTGCATCTGCTTGTGTTCCCCACTGCAAGCTCAGTCTGCTTCCCTCTGCATTCTCTCATCACCCGAAACGCACAGAAAACTCTGCTGGACCGCTGTGTAGATTTCTACTGATTTCTGTTAAGCCATTCTATCGTTGTTGTTTATAATATCACTTGTTCGCGGGCTCACGGATGAAAAATTGCAAATGGCGGCCAGCCAGCGATTCTGGAAAGTCAGTGCAACACCCACTCTCATGACGCTACGCCCGGACCAATCAATGGCCAGCAGTGGGTGATGTAACAGTGCCGGTACCCTTCGGACTAGCTCTGAAATGGTGTCGATAAAATTGGAACAGTTCTAAAATAACGGAACCATAAGAACTTAAGGTTCCAAATGGAAAAGCGGACAAAGGGTGCCGAACCGTACCAAACCGTGCCAAACTGACCCTAGTGGAAAAGCGCCTATAGTCTCTCTAACGTGTCCTAGATCTGCCCTGGGGTCTCCTCCTTCCTCCTACAACACACATAAAAAGTAATTCAATTTCTGTACCTGCTCTTTCCTTCACCTACAGTGTATTGTCATTCACATTATGTAGACCAAGCAAACTCTTTGCAGCATTGCTGTTGTCCTAAAACTGTTTAGTAGTTCACATATTATCATGTTTCAATATTATGAGTCTGTGATGACACTTTCTTAGAGACTGTCCTTTTTTACATCAACAATTTGTACCTGACTATAGTAACAAAGGTCAACACTGACTATGGAGACAACAAAAGCTTTCCAGAGTGTCATAATCCTGATTTAATTAATTTCTCTATTGCTCTCCCAGATCTGCCCCATGGACCCTACATCTGGACTGTTTATTTTTCAATAAATATTTTCCCCCAAATAAATTCCTGTTTGTTATATGGTGACTGACTTGATTTGAGGTTGATTTTCTTTTACATTCTACTCATCCACCTCCAACAGTTGAATATTGTGGTGAATTTATTTTTAGAAATAACTCAAATCTAAAAAGTAAAACTTTCATATTTTACAATAATCCCATATAAATTTAGCTATTTTAAGATTTTTGTTTGTTTGTTTGAAATTTGGATAAATATATCTGAGCTATTGTGGAGATGAAATAACCAAACCGACTTTCCGAGCAGACAAATTTTATTTCAATCTCACATCTTCCAAAATCAGAACATTGAACATTATTCCTGTCCCCAAGAAGTCATCTCCATCGGATCTGAATGACTACCGACCAGTTGCCCTCACATCTCATGTGATGAAGGTCCTGGAGAGACTGGTCTTAGCCCACCTGAGGCCGCAGGTCGAGACGTGGCTGGACACTCTGCAGTTTGCATATCAGCCCCACTTAGGAGTTGAAGATGCTGTCATCTACCTGCTGCAACGAGCCCATCAGCACCTGGATGGTGGAGGAGATACTGTGAGAATCACTTTTTTTGATTTCTCCAGTGCCTTTAACACCATCCAGCCACTGCTGCTGGGCGAGAAGCTGCGGGGGATGGGGGTTGACAGCTCTGTGATCTCCTGGCTTACCGACTACCTGACAGGCAGACCACAGTTTGTCAGGCTGGGCAGTGTCTTGTCTGGAGTGGTGGCAAGTGATACGGGAGCGCCACAGGGGACTATGCTCTCTCCTTTTCTTTTTACCTTATACACCACAGACTTTCAGTACAACACTGAGTCATGTCACCTGCAAAAATTCTCTGATGACTCAGCTGTTGTGGGGTGTATAAGAGGAGGAGAGGAGGGGGAGTACAGGGCACTGGTAGACAGATTTGTGGAGTGGACGGAACAGAATCACCTGAGGTTGAATGTCAGCAAGACCAGGGAGATGGTGATTGACTTCAGGAAGAGGAAGGCTCCTTCTCAGCCACTGCAGATTAGGGGGGGAGGATGTGGGAGTGGTTGAAGACTACAAATATCTGGGTGTCAGGATCAGCAGCGGGTTGGACTGGAGATCCAACACCGATGCTGTGCACAAGAAGGGAATGAGCAGACTCTATTTCCTGAGAAAACTGAGATCCTTCAATGTGTGCAGCAGGATGCTGGAGCTTTTCTATCAGACTGTTGTCGCCAGCGCCATCTTCTTTGCTGCGGTCTGTTGGGGTAGCAGTATCAGGGCCAGAGACACCAACAGACTTGACAAGATTATCAAGAGGGCTGGCTCTGTAACTGGTCTCAGACCAGAGACCTTTGAGACAGTGGTGGAGAGGAGAACACTAAATAAACTGCGATCCATAATGAACAATCCTGATCACCCCTTCCACCACACACTAGATAGACAGCGAAGCACTTTCTCCAGTAGACTACTACAGCTTCGCTGTCGAACGGCCAGGTACAGGAAATCTTTCCTGCCACATGCAATTTCACAGCACAATAACTCACTATGATGTTGTATTCTGGTCATATCTATGCTGCCACACTGCACCTTACAGACTAACTGGTACCTCACATTTCGCTCTGCTCCTGATAGTTCTTTTTTGTGCAATGGGATGATTCATGTGTTTATACAGGTCATCATATATTAAGCTATGATGTATATAGGTTCTATAGTCATGTTAGTTTCTTTTTTACTTTCCATGGGTAATCCCTTTGTCTGTCGTGTGTGTTTCTGTTATTTGGCTGTCAACTGTCATGCTGCTGTTACACTGTAATTTCCCAGTTTGGGATCAATAAAGTACATCTATCTATCTATCTATCTATAAACATGTGTAGCAGGGACTCTCTCTTTTATATCCCGAAACTCACACCTCCCTGCTACCTGAGGTCCTGCATTCACCATTCACTCCCCCAAGACAATTCCCCTCACCCCCCAGCCCTTTGATCTCCATGCTCTCTCAGTCTGAGAGTCTCAGTCTGAGAGGAAAACTACTGAACTCTACAGCATGGGTCCCAGCATGGGTCCCCCACACTATTTGATATAGATCTGAATGGTGATGTGCTAATTTTTGGAGATGCAGTTTTGTTTTTGCACAATATTATTTGAAAAAAGATTATTCTACCATAAATTATTTCCAACTTCACTAAGTAGTAGTAGATTAGTTTATTTGACAGGGACAGTGCAATAAACATAGACAATTAATCAAAGACAATCAATCTGATGTGTTGCACATAGAGTGTATAGCTATTAGCTAATTTGCAACTCTTGTCCCTGGATGGGCTTTAGAAAAAAGAATCAAGATAAAAAATATACACAATAACCACATACATCAATGCAGAAAAATTATAAATACACAATTATAAATATTATAAATATTATAAATACACAAATATAACAGCCTGACTCACATTTAACACATATAACATAACTCACATTTGCCTATTTCAGGCCTTCCTCCCTTCGTCACTCACTATAAACAAACACATTTATTCCTTCCCTTCATTCACTCTCACTTTGCAGACAATTAATTCATACATGAGTACATTCTTGTTTATTTTTCAGCCAGTTTTTAACATTTTTAGTGAATGTTTTAAAGTTCGTTATTATTTTAATTTCATTTGGCATTGTGTTCCAGATGTGACTGCCCTTTATAGAGAAAGCTGTTCGTCCAAATGTGGTTCTGCGGTGGAATATTTTACAGTTATTGTTAACAGAACTCCTGGTGGCTCTGCTGCTGTCCTGTCTTTGGACAAAACCAGCAAGTGGCTCGGGTGCTGATTTATGAAAACATTTGAACGTTAATTTCAGAAGACAGAGGTCAATGAAGCTCTCAAAACTCAATAGGTTGTATTTTTTTAAAACATTACAGTGATGCCACCTAATGGGCTTTTTGTCCAAGATTTTTAGGGTTTGATTATATAATGAACCTATATGTCTTATTGTGGAAGGGGCTGCTTGAGCCCAGACTGTCAAACAGTATGATATATGAGAAAAAACCATAGAATGCATATACAGTGCAGCTGCTTCGTAAGGTATGTAATATCTAATTAATTTAAAGCAGTTCAGATTTTTTTTTACTGTTTTTGAAATTTTCTTTATATGAAGATTAAATTTGAGTTGAGGATCTAGTACAATGCCAAGGTATTTGAATTCTGTAACTAAACTGATGTCATGATCATGTATATTAACTTTAAAATGTTGCAGGTTACATTTTTTGATTGAAAAGCACATTGAGACTGTTTTCTGAAGGTTCAGCAATAGATGGTTCTTGAGGAGCCACTCTTGGACATCAACCATACTTGTAGACAGTACATCTGCAGCCTGTGCTGGAGTCTTGGCAGCTGTGTAAATAACTGCATCATCTGCATAAAGTTGGCATGTTGCAGCTGAGCAGTGTAACGGCAGGTCATTAATAAAAATGCTGAAAAGTAAAGGACCAAGAATGGACCCTTGTGGGATACCCATGCGGTTGTTTAAAAATGAGGATTTATCCTGGTGAACTTTTACACACTGTTCTCTATTCTGGAGATAAGATGCAAACCATTCTAATGTATTTGGGGAGAAGTTAAAAGATACCATTTTGGATAAAAGCAAACTGTGGTTTACAGTATCGAAAGCCTTTTTGAGATCTAGAAAAACAGCTCCTACCACATTACCCCTGTCCAAGGACTGTTTGACGTTTTCAATAAGGCAACAATTTGCTGTTTCTGTTGAGTATCCTGGTCTAAAACCAAATTGATGTGGATGAAGAAGTTGACTGTCTTGTAAGTAGTCTATCAGCTGTGTAGCTACAACTTTTTCAAGAACCTTAGATAGGACTGGTAAGATAGAGATTGGGCGGTAATTGCATATATCGTCTTTACTGCCTGATTTATGAACTGGTATGACGACAGCTTTTTTCCAGCCAGATGGAAATGTACTAGACCTAATGGAGAGATTAATGAGATGAGTCAGTGGTTTGATTAATATTTTGCTGTGCATTTTGAGAAAGGAAGTGCTCATATTGTAGATATCATTAGTTTTTGAGTTTGACAGTGTTTTAACAATACCAGCAATTAACTTCTCATTTACCTCATCGATGTGAAAAGTATCTGTTGGAAGTATGGAATTTGTGTTGTTGAGCACATTTGGCAGCACAAAAATTTTTGTTAAGTCTTCCACAGAGCCCACAAAGTGTGAATTAAATTCATTTGCCAAAGTAGCCTTGTCACTGACGGTCTTGCCATTGATTCTAAGTTCCTTTACCCCCTTCTGATCGTTTTTTTTATTAGTTAAGTTATTTAAATGCCTCCATAGGGAACTGTTGTTACCCTTTGCATGATCTATCAGTTTATTGTAATAAGATATTTTTGATTTTCGCAGCTCATGTACCACTTTATTTCTTAAACTTTTGTACACAAGGTGATCATTTTGTAGTTTGGAGGTTAGTGATGTTTTCAGTGCATAGTCTCGCCTCTTCATAAGTTTTCTTATTTCATTATTTAACCATGGTAGGCTAATCTTCTGTTGTCTACTTTTAATTTGCTTTGAAAATTTTTCTATAGACTTTGTGATTGTTGCAGTTATAAAATTACAACAATCATCTACTTCACATGTTGACATGAGCTGCTCCCAATTTTGATTCTCTAAGTAATGTTCAAACTCCTCATTTTTTGATTTGGGGATAATAAAATTTGATTTGTCAATATCGACTCCCCCAAAATACTGTAGTCGCTTTTTAGTAAGTTTCCTGACAGCAAGAACCATGTTATGATCTGAGAGACCAGTTACAAGATTATAGGTTCTGGTTATTCGTTCTGGTTTATTAGTAAATACCATGTCAATAAGTGTTCTGGATTGTTTGGTTATCCTGGTGGGTCCTTTGATGATTTGCTGGTAATTAAATTTAGTCATGAGGCTTTTCAGTTTTTGTTTGTCTTTTTTATCAGACCAGTTGATATTAAAGTCACCATGAATTATTGTTTCTCTGTTCTTCTCAAGTTGTTTAACCAGATCACTTAATTCATTATAAAAGGAAGAGTTGTGTGACGGTGGGTTGTACACTACTGCAATGTTGAAATTCATTACCGGAGAGAGACATACATTAACAGCTAAACATTCAAGTGAAGTATTCAAATCAACCAGTTGACATTTATATTTGTCTTTGATGTAAATTAAAACACCTCCTCCCCTCCCTACCTGCCTGTCTTTTCTAAAACACTGGTAGCCCACAATATCGATCATATTAGTGTCTATGTTACTGTGTAGCCAGCTTTCTGAGAGACAAAGGTAGTCCAGATTTGAGTCCAACAGCAACACCGAAATCTCATCTCTTTTGGGGATTATGCTCCGTATGTTTAAATGACCGCCGAGGATCCCCTTTGGTTTAGCCTTGGTGTCCCAAAGAACTCGTGCATGATTAACAGTTTGGAAAAATAAATGTTGTTTTTGCTTTTGTGCAGCTCGGTTTTGTGCTAACCCAGTGGTCTGCTGTTTAATAGTGGCAGGTCCAGGGTTAAGGTGAATATCTCCTGCCAGAAGTAGCAGAACTAACAGAACTTTAACTGTATATCCTCTGCCATATTGTGATTTTTGCTTAACAGCCATGTTTGCCTTAATTTGGAAGTTTTTGCTCAGGCCTTTTAAAGACCACATAGAGTGTAGGGTGAGATGTCCAAGCCCAAATCCATACAGATAAAACTTTTTAACTTCACCTTTGGTTGAGTTTGTCGGAAAATCCTTCTTGTTGCAGGTCCAGACACACAAAGACAAAACGAAGAGGAAGTAGAGAAGTAGAGAAGGCTTATTAGTGGTGCCCATCAGCCCACTTTTTAATCCGGTGGCCGCCATCTTCAGTCTTTCTTGGAAAGAAGGAAAAAGAAAATCTGTGGATAGTAAAATAAATTCTGCTTATATCGCCAGAATCTGATCCGATCGTCCTCGAATCCAGCTGGGCCTCAGCTAGCCAACTAGCCCCTTCCGTTGCTGGTCTCGTTGCTCATAGTCGCCGTAACTGGTCTCCCGTCCCGCTCCTCCAACCGAGTCTCGTCACACACCGCCGCTGCCACCGAGCTCCGCTGAGGTCACGGTAAGTCCTCCGCTAGGCACCGCCACCTACCGTTGTCTGCCTGGGTGAAATCTCTGCTGAGCCCCGTCAACAACTAGCCGCTTGCCTGGTAGTATCTCCGCTGGGCCTCGCAGCTGGGCTTCGATTCAGGCTGGTGTAAGGTGGAATGACTGGCGCCAGCATTAAGCTAACTAGCGTTAGCTTAGCAATCGCTTCGGGTAGTCTCGTCGCACACCGCCGCTGCAGTCACGGTAAGTCCTCCGCTGGGCACCGCCGCCTACCGCCGTCTGCCTGGGTGAAATCTCTGCTGAGCCCCGTCAAACAAATAGCCGCCTGCCTGGTAGTATCTCCGCTGGGCCTCGCAGCTGGGCTTTGATTCAGGCTGGTGTTAGGTGGAATGGCTGGCGCCAGCATTAAGCTAACTAGCGTTAGCTTAGCAATCGCTTCAGGTAGGGCACATCAGTGAATCACAAGGAAGCGCTGGAATCGCTGGTCAGTTTACTCACAGTGGCCGGATAAAAGCGATCAAAGGGGTAATCCACCGGAGGTATATCCGATCGCTGTAGGTTAGATTTTTAGAGACTGGCGCCAGCATTAAGCTAACTAGCGTTAGCTTAGCAATCGCTTCAGGTAGCATTAAGCTAACTAGTGTTAGCTTAGCAATCGCTTCAGGAAGGCGCAGGAAGTCGCTGGATTATTGATTACAATGTTGTGTAGATATCTAATATGTACAGTGTATTTTAGGTTCTTGTTTATCACTACGTTATAAAAAAAAAGGTTGAAAATACTTTAGTTTTGCAAAGGTGAGGTAAACCATTACTTTGTGAATCTGTCACACTGAATAAACAATAGATTTCATCTTCTACAGGCGACTGAAAGGACACAAATGAATTCAGGCATCCCAATGTTTCACATCCATCCATCCATCTTCTTCCGCTTAATCCTTTTCGGGTCACGGGGGGGCTGGAGCCTTAACCTAACAATTAACCTAACTTGCATGTTTTTGGCATGTGGGAGGAAACCGGAGAAATCCTGGAGTAAACCCACGCAGACATGGGGAGAACATGCAAACTCCACACAGATCACTGTTAGTTCGGGGGCTGGGATCGAACCCAGGATCCCCCGGCCAAGGGTGAGTTGCTGTGCTGCCGCAGTGCTAACCACTCCGCCAACATTTATTTATATATTTTAAAACAATAAAAACAAAACACATTTAAAACCTAAAATGAACTGGAACTGACATAAATGGCTGCTGGAGCTTAATAGCAGCAATGTTTTTTTTGTTTTTTTAAGCATGTGTAGCTAAAATGGATGAACATAAACAGGCCATAAAAGTGTGATTCAACATATTTACAAAAACCACAGAACAACTAACAGCAGTCAAAGTCCTTACAATCTGATCTAAAGTGTTGTCATAATTACGTTGTCAAAACTACAGCGCTATCGGGTTTCATCACAGCTGTGCTACATTAGCATTACTGTCAATAACACTATACTGTATAGTTATTTAAAAAATGTTTACTGGAGATGCGCATCAGAGAGGATTACTGTATGTTAAATTCACAATTCTACTGTATACCACAAGTGTCCTCGCTTGACCCACTGTCCGGGTCATAATAACCAAAGATCCGAGAATTTAGCATTCTGCATTATATTGATGTTAGCCTCCAGGATGTGCTGTTTATCTCTCTACCTGGCAACCGGTACAAGATTATAGTGAGTCAGCAGTGCGTGCGACATCTACTGGCCAGGAGGTCAGAATGCTATCTCTTGCACCTTTAAACTGCAGCATTTCTTACATAAATGTGTCATGAAGTTCTGACTTATTATGTTTTTGCCCTAGTTTCCACCTGGCGCTTCAGGGAGCTTGGGTCTCTGCCCCCTGACAGCTTGGGCATGCCCCCTCCTAGTGTCAAGTGCCATCAACTGTACTGTCACGGGTGTTCACACACATACTCACATTCACACACACACACACATGCACATGTTCCATTCATTCCCATTCGTAGACTCATGCACGCTCTCTCACACACCAGGTCCAATTAAGTTCAGCCCACACTTTCTCGCACCGGCAATCTCTGTCCTCGTTAGCTTCAGGAGTATTTGTTCGCTGCTGTTGTGCTGTTGCGGAGCATTCACCTTCATATGCGGCAGCTAGCTCTCCACGTATGAGTTATTATTACCTTCTTTGTATTCAGCCCAGCACTTTAAGTTTGGTCAACCCCTTGTTGTTACGGCTGGCCCAGCGTCTCTCTTCATCCTCCAGACTGCATAGATCGCCCCGGAATCGCTCCTGCCCCGTAAGTCTCTTTATCACCTTTTCCTTTGTGCTGCAGCACTAGGCTCCTTTTTGACCGGGCTGTACAGCATCTGGCTGGCGCCCTGTATGTCTGGTGGCCTCATTTTCATCATTTGCACATCCCTGTATTTTGTGGTCTACTGGACTTGTTACTTTGTTGTTATATTTAATAAAATGGCACTTTCTACTTCCGCAGTTGGGTTTTTCATTCCCTCCCTCGTGCGCTGCACAATGGCGCACAGAGGTTTGTGACAAAATGTATTACATTTTTCTCATAAAACTCCAACTTTTTGCAGTAACTTTGTGATTTCTTTTCCCAAAATTTTGTGACTTTTACTTTGTAAATCTGTGGGTATGTTCTCAGAAAATTGCAAAAAAAAAAAAAAGTTTTGTAAATTTCTGAGGTTTTTTCAGGTTTTCCCATTTTCAGCTTTTTAGGATATTTTTCTCATGAATGTGCAACCTTTTATCTTGTAGATGTATTGCTTCTTTTCCTGGAAATTTGTGTTATTTTCTCAAGGCCTCAGGGAGCCATTGTCTATGGGCAAAAGGGCCACATGTGGCCCCAGAGCCACAGGTTGTAGACCCCTGACCTTGACAAAGACAGCTAGTAATGTAGCATATAGAACACTCTGCTGTGAGCTTTATTCATACTTCACTTTGGGCAACTGAAATTCTTGCATTTTGCCAAACTGCTGCAGAGCTTTAACTAGTCATCAATGAGAAAGTCACTGGTTAACAACGCTTTTTTTGTATTATCTGACAAAAAAGATAAAATAAAATTTCTGACCCTAAAATAGGGTCAGAAACAAATCATACAAGTAATGGCAGGTGTGGGTCACATGAGCGGGCAAAAGGTAACAATGATTCATAATTCAGACCAGCTGGGAGCAATGAGAGGGGAGCAACCGGCGCTGACAGTTGACAGGGGTGATGCCCACATGGAGCACAAACCCAGAAGCGCCACTGACAGCTGTCAACCCAGAGGAAGAACAGAACAGTAAGGATATAAAGAATAAAATGTCAATAAATGTAGACTGAGATATAAATACAAATTAATACAAAATAAAAGTATAACAAAACTAAGACATAAACAAGAAAATAGAAAACAGTACGAGAATAACAGAAACCAAAAAGCACAAAATACAACAAATATATAAATACAGAGAAAAAGCCATGAACCTCCAGTGCTCAGCTCATGACACCCACCCCCTCAAACTCTCACAACTTTAAAAGTAACATTTTTATGGGGGGACTTTAAAATTCAGCTCAAAATTATATTTTCCAAATATTTTAGTCCTGTTTATCACTGTTGATTTTAATGGTGCATTTTTAAAGAAACTTTTTTTTCTTCAAGACATGCCTGTTTTGACTTCATTAAAATGTAATAACTGACTTGAGGCTCCCGCTACAGACAGTATAGCAGAAGGTTAAGGTTAGTGCTTCACCCTTGACTGTAATTGTCTGCATTTAGAAGGTAGAATATTGCTTGAAAATAAAACCTTCCTCACAAGAATTGAGGATTTTTTTGAGTATAAGGTTGAGATTTTTTTTGTCCCTCAAAATTCATGTTCCATTATGAGAATTCAACAGAAATTAATTAGAAAACTAATTATTGCAGCTATTTTTTGAATGAATATTTTTACCTTTCAGACCAAGCTATTACTATAACCTTGAATTATCACAGTAGTGTATTTGCAAGTAACCTCCGTTGGCTGTGTTAGTTTAGTACAGTGGTTCCAACCCTTTTTCCCTTAGAGCCCCACTTGCTTGTGGGACCCCAGTCCCTGTCGGCACGCATGCATCAAAAGAATAAAATGTGTTTTTTTTAAATCTTTATATGGAAACCAACGTGTTTATAATACTGTATGTTTTCAGTTATTCGGGGGTCAACAATCTGTGTTATGCACAAAGAGCCATTTCAAGTGATTTTTCACCCCCCACAAATCTACATGGAACCCCAAAACTAAGGTGAAAGAGCAGAGTTACAAACTGGCCTGGCAACATCTGTATCGGGGGTGTTTTTTTTTCCCCTCAGGTAAAATTGCAGCCAATTTCATGTAAATTTGTGATGTTTTTCTGCACAATATTTGAGCTGTTCTCAGTACATTTGTTATTTTTTGGCAGAATTTTTTTGAATTTTCTTGCAAATGAGTGAGGGCATTTTCCTATAAAAGTATAATCGTTTTCCTGAAATTTGTAAGATTTTTAGCATAAATTTTCTGCATTTTTTTTAACAAACTGGATGTAAATTAGCCTTTCTTTTTTCCTTATACATTTATGATGTTTTCTTCTAAAACAACAACTTTTTCCAATAAACTAATATGTAAAATATTGTACAAACTTTTTTCTTTCAAATTTGTGGAAGATTTTCCTCATAAGATTGCAGCTTTTGGCCTTAAATTTGTTGCTTTTCTCATACATTTTTGACTTTTTTTTTTTAAATGCGTACATTTTGTTTGCAAATGTGTGTCTTCTTTCCTGAAATCTGAGGTTTTTTGTTTTGTTTTGTTTTTTGTGGGTGGGGGGGGGGGTCAAGGCCTCAAGGACCCACTCTGGGCAGTAGATGTTATTAATATAACTGCACTAATATAATTTTCACAACCACTGACAATGCAAAGCTGGCATTGGAAACCAATGCTGTGGTACATGGAAATATGTAAAAAGGGGATAATATAGAACATTTTTACATGGGTGGAATAAAAAAACAGTGTCAGTCATTGCATCGAAATGTGGACTTGTTATAATAATAATAATAATAATAATAATAATAATAATAATAATATATTAATAATAATAATAATAATAATAATAATAATAATAATAATAATAATAATAATAATAATAATAATAATAATAATAATAATTCTAACCCAGGTTCTTGAAATTCAGTCCTTCTGTTTCAGTCCTGAATAAAATGTAATTCAGAAAAAATAGTAAGCACTGCAGTTTATGAACTGTGTGACTGTAAATGTCACTGATATCTAATGATACCACATCTATTTTTCCAGTAGAATTTGTTTTATTCAAAACAATAAACAGGAGTGAGTGGCGAGCTGAGGTCATGGAAAACCTTGAACATAAACAGCGGCAAAAAGCACGGTTGAACTCTCACTGTTTGTGTTATTACAGCAGCCCTGCTGTCTCTGTGTTCATGTGAGCGATTTTACACCAGAGTGTGTACATCTATTGCCGGTGTATATGTTTATTTCGGGGCGTGGAAATGTGTGCATGCCGTGCACGCTTGTCTGTGTGTGTGTGCGTGCGTGCGTGCGTGCATGTGAAATCAGATGAGCTCATTGTAGCACTATGAATGGTAATCATGCAGCCTCCCCTCAGCAGCCGTGTGTAACCTACTGAAACCCAAACAAGAGATGGAGTGGGATAATGCACGCACATGCACGCACACACACACACTGATGGGAGATGCAGTGCTATTGTGGAACTTGAACCCTCATGTCTCACTGCCAGGTGATCTCATGTGTTGGCCCAAATAAGGGAGAGAGAAAGAGAGACAGCATGTAACAGGTTGGGGGGGCAGTAATAAATACAGGAGCAGTAATACTGTAATCTTATTCCTGTTCTTGCTGCTCAGACTCGCTCCTCAAAGCTAAATAACCATTCGTGTTAGCAACAAAAATACCCAGAGAACAGAATCCACGACGAGCATTTCTGATCGCCTCCTGAGTGTAACTCTCTTATTGTGCACATTTTGAACGGTAGCTTTGCTGTGAAAATTTATTAATTCAAAATTCAAAAGCCAAATTTGCTTATGTAATGCCATCCAGGAAATGTGACACACATGCAGTCCTGACTCCAATGCCCTCAATTATCTGTAAAAACAGAGGCAGTGAGATGGAACATGATACTGATTTATGCTGGAGAAGAGTAGAGGTGAGGATGAAAACAGGAATAAAGAAATTGGGAAAAATTACAGACAAGTAAACAAGCTCTTTATTTTGTTCCTTTTCACTTAATTAATGTATTATATTAGTGTAAACATCAAGTTTAATTTGATCTTTCCTCTTTTCCTGGAGTCTCATGTGCTCAGTGAGGACACACTGCTACCAAAGCAGCACATTTTCTGCCTTTCATTTATTGCAAAAATTCCTGGAGTCAAATCAAATTTGAAAACAATATCACTTTTTAAAAAAAAAAAATGTCCTATATTGTGCATTAAATTGAAGCTTTGAAATGTTAAAGGAATACAGTATGTAGATTTTAAGACCAAGAATCATTTCTATGTTCTTTTTTTTAGCTTCTCAGAAAGACTGTCTGTGTAGCTCTCTGTGGAACAGTTTTCAGTCTACTGACTAAAATTAAAGCTGCACTGGATTGTATTGCCATGTAAACAATTTTTAAAAAATCATCAAAAAGGTGTACTCTTTATATTCATCAAAAAAATAATACAGTGGTGTGAAAAAGTGTTTGCCCCCTTCCTGGTTTCTCTTTTTTTTTAATATGTATGTCACTCTTAAATGCTTCAGATCATCAAACAAATTTAAATATTAGACAAAGATAATACAAGTAAACAACATGCAGTTTTTAAATGAAGGTGTTTATTATCAAGGGTAAAAAAAAAATTCAAACCTACATGGCCCTGTGTGGAAAAAATGATTCCCCCTGCCCCCATTAAAACATAAATTAACTGTGGTTTATCACATCTTTGGAAAGCTGAGTTTAATTTCTCTAGCCACACCCAGACCTGATTACTGCCACACCTGCTCTCAATCAAGAAACCACTTAAATAGGACCTGCCTGACAAAGTGAAGTAGATCAAAAGATCCTCAAAAGCTAGACATCATGCTGCAATCCAGAGAAATTCAGGAACAAATGAAAAACAAAGTAACTGAGATCTATCAGTCTGGAAATGGTTATAAAGTCATTTCTAAAGCTTTGGGACTCCAGCGAATCACAGTGAGAGCCATTATCCACAAATGGCAAAACCATGGAACAGTGGTGAACCTTCCCAGGAGTGGCCGGCCGACCAAAATGACCCCAGGAGCACAGCGACAACTCATCCAAGAGGTCACAAAAGACCCCACAGCAACATCCAAAGAACTGCAGGCCTCACTTGCCTCAGCTAAGGTCAAGGTTCATGACCCCACCATAAGAAAGAGACTGGGCAAAAATAGCCTGAAGTGGTGAATCAGTACAAATATCTGGGAACATTAATTGACAACAAACTTTCTTTTGACCACAATGTCGATGTTATTTGTGTACAAGCCCATCAGCACATGTATTTTTATCATAAACTTAGGAGTTTTAATGTTGACACCTTTTTAATAAAAATGTTCTATTCTTGTTTTATTGAGTCTGTTTGAATCTTCTCTTTTATTAGCCAGTTTGGGTTACCAACACGCTGTCACAAATTTACTCAGACTTGGTCCCTTATACAGTGTTAGAGCCATGAAAAGCTCAGGCTATTTTGGCTGACAGCAGTCACCCTCTAAAGGCAGAGTACAAGATGCTGCCATCAGGTAGACGGTTTGCTCTGCCCAAATGCAAAACAAATAGATTTAAAAAATCATTTGTCCCTGCTACCATTGGCCTTCTGAATAGCGGTATGTAACTCCCATGCAACTCCTGTCCTTGCAGTATGTGGATCTTGGATGTGTTTTTATTTGTTTTTTTTTAAACTGTTGCTGCTGTAGAGCAAATTGCCCCATTGGATATAATAAAGTTCACCTTGACCTTGACCTAAAAGATTTAGATAAAGGCAGCGTGCATTTCTCTGTGAAGTGAGTGTTTTAATGCTTTAAAGGTATTTATAAAGCCTATGGGCATACAGTATATTATGAGGTTAGAACTCATATACACCATTTTGTACAGTATGGGCCCTTTAAAGTAACCATAGTAACACTTTACTGGTATTAACCAATTTAAACACGTCATCTAGGCAAGTATGTGCACATGTACGTGCACATGTGTGGATGAGCACAAAAGAGCACTGTGGATTAGTGCTGATGCAATTTTTTAATCTTAGGGTTTTGATGATAGTTGCAAATTCATGTTATTTTATCCATGCATTGTTGTCTATGCATTGTTATGTATATGTGGTGAATCAAAGACAATTTTTCCACATAGACCGACAGTAAAGAATTATTCTATTCTATTCTATTCTAACTTATTCTGGTTGTGCCTTCTGTTGATGACCAGCAAAATAGATCTGGGAGAGAAATTCATGTCCCCATTTGTAATCTTTTATTAAAAATATTCTGGATCCTGGTTTTAAGCCTGATCACCATTAAAAAGTATTCACCTTCTAAGTTTGGCTAAGCTGCACCTCTGGTAAACTTTTTATTCAAATCCATCAATGAGTGTACTGTTAACAATCAAACAAAGTGATTGTCCATGTTTAATCTTCTCAGTGAGGGTAAAATAATCAGTAAGAATTTTATTGAAATGTCTAAAACTTGGGACAGTTGCAGAATTATCCATCATCATATTTTCTTTCCTTTCCTGTTTGCTGTACCTGCAAGCGGCTGTTCATTTTGGCTAAACTGTTCCTTTAAGAAGAAAAAAAAGAATGAGAAACTGGGGTGAGAGGAATAGTCCAGGGAAGACTGGAGGGAAAAGGGAGAGGGAGGGATGGGGGGCAGTCACCTGTGGTGTGGGAATGGACCAGAGCTCTCCACAGGGGTTGGTGGTCTCCTGCCCCTCCACCCCACCCCACTCTACATCCCACTACACTTACCTCATCAACCCCCCACCCCATTTTTTTTTAATCTCCTCTTCTCTTTTGGATACAGCTGCAGGATGGAAGGAGGAGGGACGTTTGTGGGAGAGGTGGACGGGTGCAAAGTGAGGAGGGACCAGGTGGCAGAAAAGTGAAGGAGTTGGGGGACTTTAATATATTGCTAAAATAAAGCCTCCTGGAAATAAAGTTATATGGCTAAATGTGACATTTGATACTACATACTTTTAATTTTGCTATGAACATGCTTTGAATTAACAAGGTTTATTTAGCATTACAGTACAAAGTACTAATAATGAGCAACCAGCATTTTTCCAATTATTTAGTCTTTTCCCTTAGACTGCTATGGTGGCATAATTTGGATCAACAAATATGCAGAGCATGCAGACAAAGACTTCCAAGAAAACAGCAAACTTGATGGATACTTTCCCTGTGCTGTGAATGCCATTTGCAGAGTCATTCATTCATTCGTTCATCTTCCGCTTAATCCTTTTCGGGTCGCGGGGGGGCTGGACTCATTTTTTCTGCTTGTATAATACCTCCACTAACATACCTAAATCAGCATGTCAATAATAATTAAGACTGTTTGTGTAACTGTGGCTTAATATGTTTTCCACCACTTAAAATTTACCACTAATTTTTAATAACAACACAAGATGACATGCTACATGAATGTATGCATGTGTTGCCCTCCATCCTCCAGACAGCTGCTTCCAGATGAACCCCAGCAGCGAGCTGTCACTGGACATCTGCATCACACACATACACACTCACATACGCACACACACACACGTTTGTGTGCCCGCATGTCCACGTACAAATGTGGTGGCCTCTTTTCTGCTTGGTTGAGATTCTGTCACAAGTGTTTGAAGGCCCTCGCAGCCACACACACTGACAGCCATGGACACTGACCACAGGAGACAGACGGACAGATGTACAGTACGTGTGTGTGTGTGTGTGTGTGTGTGTGTGTGTGTGTGTTGTTGTTGCGAATGTTGATGACTGGCGAAAAAGTCGCGTTACTTCAGTGCCGCCAAAATCAAGGCCCGTGACCCCTTATAAGGAGATGAATGCAAGCAAGCACATTCAAAAGCTTGCAAAACAATTCACATTTTGCTCTGTGACTCACATGAATTCATGCAATCATCTTAATTATTATTGTATTAAACTGTACTGTCAAATTTGGCATGGATGTATAAGATGTGAGAACTAGAAAAGCACTCAGAATGCATTCCTCCGCCAAGGCTCCTTCTGTCCCTCATGGATCACCTCCAAAATTCCATAATGTAATGGGTTTGTGTGTAGGCCTAAAGCCACTTCTGGTGAAAACTGCATCAAAGTCTGTCCATTAGTTTTGGAGTATTGTTGCTAACACACTGTGAGAAGATTAGAGCCTTGGTGGAGATATGCACTCTCAGATCATCACCAAAAAGTAATGGCTTCCTCTGTAGCCCGAGGACCACCTTTGGTGAAAATTTTATCTGTGTTTAAGACACACCTATAGATGCACTGGGACACATCATCAGTGATGTACCCGAGCTCATTGGGTATTTCGGCTCATCATACACTCTCACTCAGCCGACCCAGACAGGGTTGATCAGGCCCTGGCATGTGTCCCAGCAGCAGTACTGGCCCATAAATCACTCCTCTTGAGCCACAGCCACCTGGAGGCCCTTTCTGATGCCTCCATGGTTGATTTGATGGATTTTCTTCTGGCAACCCCAGTGATACCAAGCAGTGTGTACACCTTATGCAGTGATTGACCAGCAAAGCCTCTGCAACTCACTTCAGTGGGCTCACAGCATGTCTTCCAGCCTGCCCTCCTGCATTGCTCCACCAGCTCCTGGTACCTGACCCACATGCACTCATTTGCCTCTTCAATTTGGTCCTCCCATGGAATTGTAAGCTCTAGCAGCAAAACCTGCTTTGAGGTGATAGATGTTAATGTCATGTCTGGTCTTAAGGAAGTTGTTGTGACAAAGTCTGGGAATTTGACCTGTCTACCCAGACCTACTCGAAGCTCCCAGTCCAACGGCAAGTTAAACAATGTATGTGCAGGTCAAATAAGTTCATTTTGTCTTCTCTCAATTATTTATCTTTTGCTCTTATAAAAGACAAAAATAAAATAGAAAGGAGATGTCTTTACCTTCTTAACATGTCTTTTATAAGAACAAAAGATAAATAAATGTATGTGCAGGTTTGGGCTGAATACGTGCCTGCTCTCTGGCTCTGACAAAGCTGATATTTTCTTGCTGGCGGACCGGCTTGTTGCTAGCCACAGCTTTTGAGATGACTTCTGCTATGGACTTGAGAACCTGGTCATGCTGCTAACGTTAGCGGCTGTCACTAAGGGCTGTTGGGCAACTGCTTAAAGTATGCTCTAGGGAGCCCCTTCCTGAGCACAAAGGACAAGTTGGTGAGTCCTTCTTCCCCCAGATGTAAAAATTTATAGGGCTGGGAAGAATATCATAGACTGCATGTATCAAAAATTTGATTCGTTCTGATTCAGCTTGCCAGATCTCAGTCCAGGAAACCTTTGTCTCAATTGCACCCTCCCACCTTGACCATGTACCCTGTTGCCACATGGCCAGCATCTTGGTGGTCCTCTCCTCTTCAAAACACCAGCTCGAACTTCATTTAAGAACAGCTGGCATCTTTCTTTGCCATGGACATTGTAATACTGGGGCTGGATGATGGCTCCCACACCAGCTCAGCCCATGGCTACAGTGCCCACCAGAGCGCTATGTCTCAGTCGTGACTCAGCCACTTCCAGACCTTCCTGAGCACTCCACTTTCTACCCAATCGGACAAGAATGCCAGCTGATGCTACTCGTGAGTCCTTGGAGTCCCAGTATAACAAGGCCTCCCTTGTGTGTGAGACCTTGAACTTTTCCTCAAGACTGCTGAAAGGGAGCTGAAGCTTGTTTCTCTTCCCATAGAGTGCTGTGCTGCTCAAGCTACATGGCAGGCCCAGCCATCTACAGAGGTAACTGCTGATCTTCTTGTCCATGGTCTCCACCATTAACAAGGTTACCGCATACACTAAAAGCAGCCATAGGACTCGAGGTAAGATGCCATGTTGGTAAATCCAGGCCTTATATCGGCCTGGTAGACCTGACTTGTCAATACTGGTGAGCCAAGAGTCCAGCTCTTTCATGGTCGCTCTGATAGCACTTACATCCTTGAGGAGTCAAAAACCTTACCAAGGCTCTTGACTGGTTTCTCAGTAATAGATGGAATTGTGATGCCGTCCAACTGAAATCAAAATTTGTCAACCACCTTTCTCTTTCTCAGCACCATGGATCTGGATTTGGATGGTTTAAAACTGATAGAATCAGAATCAGATCAGAATCAGAATCAGAATAAGTTTATTGCCAAGCACATTTACAAGTAAATAACAGGTAAATATACGAGGAATTTGACTTGACACTGAAAACGTCATAGATGACATTCTCAATGACGCGGCGAGCCATGGAGGCACCTGTCAGCAGGAAGGGAATAGAAGGCGGGGGGAAGGGGGAGGGGGGGACACAATAGGAGAGAGAAAAAAGCATTGTTGATCAGAATAAAGTTCATATATGACCGATATTATGATTACAAGAAAAAAACTCTCAATGCACAATTAGCAGACAATAGAATCCACACAATAACACAAAGAGAGCAGTGAGTGAATATGTCTTCATCAGTATAAATGGGTCAGTGTGTGTGAGTTGGATGCAATCAGTGGCAAATCAGTTAGGTGGACAACAATAGTCTCTTCCTCAGCAGATGTTATGACTAGAGTCTGAAGCAAAGGCACGTGTCCTTGAACACGGCAGATGGAATAGTTTGAGCCAGACAGCTGTCCTTGAGAGTCAGATGCTGCCCGCCAATGTTATGAAAACAATTATACTGTTGATTATCAGGAGGACTGAGTGCTGAGGGTGCCGAAAAACAGGTTGAATAGCACTGACTTCAGAGAAAAAACGTTCCATTCTCTTACGGATTCAGTGCTCCAGTTCCATCATGGCCAGGCATTGAAATTGATTCGTGAACAGCTCTCAGCGTGATCGTGATGTAATCCATTTTCCTGTACAGTTCTCCATTGGCCGCTGTCAGAGTCCTGCCCAGTTGGTCAATTTGATGAGAGAGCTTCGCCGGGTCCGCTTTTTGATAAGCTCTGTCCATCTGTCCATGATACTGGCCCAAGATATGAGTTTTTCCAGGCCATTTCCAGAGAATCCTCTGGCTTCCTGGAACTGATGTGGTGACTGTGAGGTCATCCATAAAGGCTTTGATGGGTGGCTGTCGCATGCCAGATTTGGACCAGAGGCCTCTGCACTCAGCTTCTGGCAACTTAACTACCATGTTCATGGCAAGGGCAAAGAGGATAACTGAGATTGTGCACCCAGTTATAA
Source organism: Pholidichthys leucotaenia (assembly GCA_020510985.1). Taxonomy (NCBI): domain Eukaryota; kingdom Metazoa; phylum Chordata; class Actinopteri; order Cichliformes; family Pholidichthyidae; genus Pholidichthys; species Pholidichthys leucotaenia. Next base: position 289,050,698 of record CM035839.1, on the reverse strand, counting down.
TCCCCTTCTCTAGCCTATGCCATTCTGATGTAAAGTTCCCAACAGTTCAAGTTTAGGTTCAGGTTTAGGTTACTTTATTTTTACCCGTAGGTAGATTTGTTTTGCAGTCAGGTGACATCCTTTTAGACACATATTTACCTCTTGTAACTCTAAGCCTGAAACTTCCATAGTAGGTCAGGATGAGATCCTTGATCTTACTGGGTACATGGTGTCGGTCCAGGGTTGTTTTCACGAGTTTGTGCGGAATGAAACCATAAGCATTGGCCAAATCAAGCCAAAGCACCATAAGATCACTGTTCCCCTCACGGGCCTTTCTGATGAGTTGTGTGATGATCCCAGTATGTTCCAGACACCCTGGAATTCCTGGGATGCCACCTATTTGAACTGAGGTGTCGATGTAGCTGTTTTTTTAAGAGAAAGACTCTCATTCATCTAGCTAAAACACTGAATAAAATCTTGCCCTCCACACTAAGAAGTGAGATGATTCTGAACTGCTCTAGCTTAGTAGACTTTTCCTCCTTCAGAATCCAGACTCCCTCTGCTTGTCTCCACTGGGATGCCACTCTTCCCCTGTGCCACACTGCTTGTAGGATCTTCCAGAGAACTTTGAGAAGTTCTGGACAGAGCTTATACACCTTATAAGGTACATGACTTGGTCCTGATGCAGAGCTGGATCTGGCTGCTTTCACCACCTCTTGTACCTCCTTCTGTGAAGGCTCTGACATGTTCTGGACCCAGGAAACAGACACTGACACGAGCAGATATAGACAATTATTCTTTATTGTAAAGTGAGGGAGTGTAGTGTGTGTGTGAGTGCAAGTATAGAAGTCTGGTCACTGGAACTGAGCAGTTCAGATGGCGACTTGGCAACCCTGGAACACACAAGCAGAAACAATTACAGCTGTTCAACGATGGCAGGTAATTGTGGGTGGTTAGGCTTACTTGGATATACCACAGGTAATGTTCTGCTGACTTCCAGTGTCCGTGCAACGTGGTGGTGATAGTACCCGTAGCCGTGGTGGTGATAGTGTCCATAGCCGTGGTGGTGATTGCACCTGTAGCTGTGATGATGATTGCTCCTGTAGCAGAGGTGGTGGTTGTACCAGTGTCCGTGATGATGATAGCTCCTGAAGCTGTAATGATGCTAGCTCCTGTAGCTGTGGTGATGGTTGTACCCGTAGCTGTGGTGGTAACGAGGAGCTCCGTGAAGAAGGAGGCAACGCCCCGTCGGCTGGGAAGTTGGTCCGCCGCCTGGGAGGTCCACCTGTGCACAGGGGTAAAGGCAAGGGGTAGAAAAGCAGATTGTTTTCTTACGTGGCCGATCCTGACGAGACATTCTTGGCTTGACAGTGGAACGAAGCTCTGGCTCAAACTCAGACGAGGAAGACAGACGACTCCGTGCCGGGCTGTCAGAAACACTGGCTTTTAACAGCGGCTGATTGGCACCTGCTGGTCTGTGCGCAGCTGGAGCTGATGAGGCAGATGACGGCCCAGTAGCCATCATGACAGTACTCCCCCCTCTAGCAGTGCCTCCAGGCACCTGCCCAATTCTACCTGGATTCGTCCGATGGAAATCGCGGATCAACTGCTTATCCAGGATCAATGCTGGGCGAATCCAAGAACGATCCTCTGGTCCAAAGCCCTCCCAGTCCACCAAATACTGAAGACCACGACCCCGCCTGCGAACGTCCAGAATGGCAGTCACCCCCCAGGCCGGATGGCCATCGATCATCCTCGGGGGGGCAGGAGCCGCGGGAGGCGGGCACAGGGGGTCAGAGATGTACAGTTTAACCTGGGAGACATGAAAGGTGGGGCAGATGTGCATGGAAGAGGGGAGAGACAAGCGCACAGACACAGGATTGACAATTCGAGAGATGGTGTAAGGACCAATGAAGCGCTTGCGCTTCTCAGCCGGTACACCAATATTTCGGGTAGACAACCAAACTTTCTGACCCACCTTGTAGTCTGGGGCGGGTCTCCTGTGATGGTTGGCTACCTGGATGTTGCGTTCAGTGGTCTTCAAAAGAGCTCTGCGGGTGATGGACCATGCTCGCCGACAGCGCTTAATGTGGGCTTGGACAGACGGGACCGCTACCTCCTTCTCCTACTCAGGGAACAGTGGTGGATCAAACCCAAACGATGCCTTAAAAGGAGAGAAACCCATGGCCGTAGAGATCGTGGTGTTATGGGCGTACTCTATCCAAGGAAGGTGCTTGCTCCAGGAGGACGAACAGGAGGAGATGACACAACGCAGCGCGGCCTCAAGCTCCTGGTTAGCCCGCTCACACTGGCCATTACTCTGTGGATGATAACCTGAAGAGAGGCTCGCTGTAGCTCCCAGCGCTGCGCAGAACGCTTTCCAGACCTGAGAGATGAACTGTGGTCCCCGGTCCGACACTATGTCGGCGGGGATGCCGTGGAGATGGACCACATGCTGGACAAGGAGGTCCGCTGTTTCCTGAGCCGAAGGCAAACCCCGAAGGGGCACAAAATGGGCCGCCTTCGAGAAACGGTCCACAATAGTCAAGACTGTGGTAAAATTATCTGAGGGGGGCAAACCAGTCACAAAATCCATGGCAACATGGGACCAAGGGCGGGAGGGGACCAGCGGAGGATGTAACAGACCCGCTGGGGGGGATGATGTCATTTTCCCCGTGGCGCATTGAGCGCAAGCCCGGATGTAACTCACAATGTCCTTCCGCAGCACAGGCCACCAGAAGGTCCTCTGGAGAAGGTCCACAGTCCGACCCACCCCCGGATGACAAGCCAACTTGGAGGCGTGACCCCACTCAATCACTTGACCCCGAATAGAGCGTGGAACAAACAGGCGGCCCGGGGGACCCCCCCCCCCCCCCCCCCCGGGATCTGGCTCCATCTTCAGTGCTCTATGGACTGTCCTACAAATGCCCCAGGACAGGGCACCCACGACACAGGAGGGCGGCAGGATGGGTGCTTCCTGATCCTCAGAGGATGGTGCGTTGAACTGCCGCGAGAGGGCGTCCGGCTTACCGTTCTTGCTTCCCGGCCGATAAGTGATGGTAAAATTAAAACGGCCAAAGAAAAGGGACCAACGAGCCTGGCGTGCGTTCAGGCGCTTCGCCGTCCTGAGGTACTCCAGATTACGGTGATCAGTCCATACCACAAACGGCTGAGCAGCCCCCTCCAGCCAGTGTCTCCATTCCTCCAAGGCGAGTTTCACCGCCAGCAGCTCCCTGTCTCCTATGCTATAATTCCTCTCCACTGGTGACAGGCGATGAGAGAAGTAGGCGCATGGGCGGATCTTACCGTCTTCAGGAGAACGTTGGGAAAGCACCGCTCCTACCCCCGAATCAGAGGCGTCCACCTCCACCAAGCACTGTAGCTTCGGGTCCACCTGGGTTAGAACACGGGCAGAAGCAAACTCCTTCTTAAGTTTCTTAAACGCCCGGGCTGCCTCCTCACTCCAGCAAAACGGGGTCTTTGGGGAGGTGAGCGCAGTCAGGGGCTGAGCAATATTTCCAAAATTGGGCACAAACCTCCGATAGAAATTAGCAAAGCCCAAAAATTCCTGAAGCTGCTTCCTAGAGGTTGGTGCGGGCCAATCTACTACTGCCTTGACTTTGTCCGGGTCGGGAAGCACCTGGTTCCAAGCTATGATGAACCCAAGGAAGGAGGTCTGGTCGGTGTGAAACTCATACTTCTCTGCCTTGACGAACAGTTGGTTCTCCAGGAGGCGCTGTAACACTTTACGGACGTGCACCTGGTGCTCTTCTAATGTGCAAGAGAAGATTAGTATATCATCAAGATACACAAATACAAACGAGTTAAGGAAGTCCCGCAAAACATTGTTTATTAGTCGCTGGAAGATGGCCGGAGCGTTGGTTAGCCCAAACGGCATTACCAGGTACTCGAAATGACCGCTTGGGGTCCGGAAAGCCGTCTTCCACTCGTCACCTTCTGTGATGCGCACCAGGTGATAAGCATTCCTGAGATCCAGTTTGGTAAACCAGGACGCCCCCTGGAGGGAGTCAAAGGCTGTGTTCATCAAAGGCAGAGTGTACTTGTCTTTTACCGTAATCTCGTTGAGACCCCGGAAGTCGATGCAGGGGCGTAATGAGCCGTCCTTCTTCCCAATGAAGAAGAAACCCGCACCCACGGCCGAGGACGACGGGCGGATGATTCCTGAGGCCAGGGATTCCTTGATGTAGGTGTCCATGGCCTCGTGCTCCGGGGCTGATAGGCTGTACAGGTGGCTAGCAGGAAGAGGGGCCCCAGCCTTCAGATTTATGGCACAGTCGTAAGGTCGATGGGGGGGGGGGGGGGTAGAGACAACACCTGAGACTTGCTAAATACTAACCCCAAGTCATGGTAAACCTCCGGTACCTTGGACAGATCCGGTGGTGACGTAGAGGGTGGAGGCACCTTGACAGATGGGGCGCACGCCGCAGATTGGAGGCAGGCATTCAGACAGAATGTACTCCACGCTGTAATACTCCCTGCCTGCCAGTCAATGGTGGGATTGTGTAGCCGAAGCCAGGGGTAACCCAGGATGACGGGCGAGGATGAAACGGGCAGAACCAGGAACCTAATCTCCTCCCTGTGATTACCAGAAATGATCACAGAAACTGGGGCCGTCTGATAGGCAACGGTGGTCAGTGATGCCTTGGACAGGGTGATGAGATTGACAGGGGGATCCAGAGTCTGACAGCTGAGGCCCATCCGGGTTTCCAGGTCTCTGGAAACAAAGTTCTGCTCAGCTCCTGAGTCTACTAAAGCCAGCGTGGAATGTTCTGTATGCGTGTGAATTAATCTGATGGGTATGCGGAAACTAGTGAGGGGTTTTTCTAAGTTCTTGTCCGTGAATCCCCCTACTGCGATCCACGGACCTTCCCTTTTAACCGACTGGGACATTCAAATACCCCATGTGACTCTTTCCCGCAATAGAAACAAAGGCCAAGATCCCTGCGGCGCTGTCTTTCAGCCGCTGACACTTTAGACTGCCCTATTACCATAGCCTCTTGGTCCGGGAGTTCCTCTGACGCGGGTAGAGCGAGCAGAGGGGAGCTAGTGGAGCGAGGGCGGGGTTTAGCTGAACGGGAAGTAGTTCGCCGTTTGGCCGCTCGCTCCCTTAACCTACTATCTAGGCTTATAGTAAGAGCAATTAATTCACTCAAATTATCCGGTTTGTCCCGTGCCGCTAACTCATCCTTTAGCTCGGCATTGAGACTGCGAAGGAAGATACCACAAAGTGACGGCTCCCCCCACCCAATCTCTGCGGCCAGGACCCGGAAGTCAATAGCGTAATCAGCAGCTGATCTGTTACCATGCTGCAGACTCAACAGCCGTTCTGTCAACACCGCACCCCTATCTGAATGATCAAACACCAACATGAACTCCGCCACAAACTCTTGGTAAGTCAACACAGGATAGCTCGGTTTAGCCATTACTGTATATGCCCAACCCAAGGCTCTACCCCCCAACAAGTTGATGATATAACCAATCTTACTTGAGTCTATGGCGAAGTCTCCCGGGACGCGGAGGAAAACTGATTCACATTGTAGAATGAACCCTCGGGCTTCCCCGAGCTTCCCGCTGAACCGGGCAGGAGTGGGAACAGGGGTGAGGCGAGGAGATGATGAATCAGAAATCAGAAATCAGAATCAGAAAAAGATTTATTGCCAAGTACATTAACAGATCACTGATAACATACGAGAGAATTTGACTTGACACAGAAAATGAACCTGCATTTCCAGTGACACGGCTGCATCGGGGACGCGCCTGCCAATAGGATGGTACAGATAAGAAATCATACAATAGGAAGGAGCAAAAAAATCATTGAATTCAGAATATTGACCATAAGTAATCAATATTATGATTACAAAGACAAAAAAAGCCCACGATGCACATTCAAGACCAGAGTCCACAGGACACAAGGAGAGCAGTGAATGTTATCTTGTTGTCAGTTTCTGGGTCAGTGTGGATGTAGTGTTGAAGCAATGTTGTATCAATATGAGCACAAGGACACTTTGGCAGAAGATGTTTTGTCTGGCTGCAGCAATTGTCCTTGGCAATTGTCCCAAGCAGCTACTGTCCAGAGGCCGTGTGCTCAGTGTTTTGAAAAACAAAGACTGGGGATTATCAGGAGGATTTTTGTAAGGGAAATTGAGCCAAATAGACTGAACACAGAGAAAGAACTTTATTTTCTTCTGCAGATTCAGTGCTTAATCCTTCATTGCGAGGGCTTTGAGTCCGTCGTGGATAGACTTAAGCGTAGATGTAATCCACCTTCCGAGACAGTTCTCCATTTGTCGCTATCAAAGTCTCCTCCATTTTTCCAATTTGATGGATGCACCTCGCGTGGCCAGCATTTTGATAGGTTGTATCCATCTTCAGCAATTTGCGGTACACCAGGACAATCCCAGTTCCAATCAGAACGATCCCAGTCACCATTATTACGAAGATATACAAATCTTCAATATCTTCGATAGAGAGATTACTCAGGCACAAGATCCTCCAAACACTTGTCACCCGTAAATAGCCCGCTGGAGCCGTCCCTGCGGGGCAAACAGCTTCCCCCGGAGCACTGTTCCTTGTTGAAAAAATAGTGTCAATTGCGTTCAAAGCCCAGCTTATCAATTCCATAATTTCTTTTCGATAATCAGCAGTAGACGCAGACAGACAACAGCAAGCTGGGATCCAGTTAGTTAGGGAAGTGGGGAGCTAGAGCAGAGAGAAAAGAGAGAAGCGTCTACTCTCCTTGAAGAGCGGAAGTGAAGAGGTGTTAGTTTGACCTGTCGCTACGCCTGCAGGGGTTGAAACACTAGCGGTCGGGGAGAACGTCTGGTGTCCCTCCAGACGATCCAGCCGACTGTTAATTAAAGTCAGTTGGTTAAGAATAACTGTCTGTTGGTGTGATAACATATCTACCCGAGCGCTAAGTGTGTTTAGTTTGCGCGACAGTGTACTGTCCGCTGGGTCAACGTGACTGAGTCGTACTGACATGTTCTGGACCCAGGAAACAGACACTGACACGAGCAGATATAGACAATTATCCTTTATTGTAAAGTGAGGGAGTGTAGTAGTAGTAGTAGTAGATTAGTTTATTTGACAGGGACAGTGCAATAAACATAGACAATTAATCAAAGACAATCAATCTGATGTGTTGCACATAGAGTGTATAGCTATTAGCTAATTTGCAACTCTTGTCCCTGGATGGGCTTTAGAAAAAAGAATCAAGTAAAGATGGGAAAAAAAATAAAAAATATACACAATAACCACATACATCAATGCAGAAAAATTATAAATACACAATTATAAATATTATAAATATTATAAATACACAAATATAACAGCCTGACTCACATTTAACATAAATATTATAAATATTATAAATACACAAATATAACAGCCTGACTCACATTTAACACATATAACATAACTCACATTTGCCTATTTCAGGCCTTCCTCCCTCCGTCACTCACTATAAACAAACACATTTATTCCTTCCCTTCATTCACTCTCACTTTGCAGACAATTAATTCATACATGAGTACATTCTTGTTTATTTTTCAGCCAGTTTTTAACATTTTTAGTGAATGTTTTAAAGTCCGTTATTATTTTAATTTCATTTGGCATTGTGTTCCAGATGTGACTGCCCTTTATAGAGAAAGCTGTTTGTCCAAATGTGGTTCTGCGGTGGAATATTTTACAGTTATTGTTAACAGAACTCCTGGTGGCTCTGCTGCTGTCCTGTCTTTGGACGAAACCAGCAAGTGGCTCGGGTGCTGATTTATGGAAACATTTGAACGTTAATTTCAGAAGACAGAGGTCAATGAAGCTCTCAAAACTCAATAGGTTGTATTTTTTTAAAACATTACAGTGATGCCACCTAATGGGCTTTTTGTCCAAGATTTTTAGGGTTTGATTATATAATGAACCTATATGTCTTATTGTGGAAGGGGCTGCTTGAGCCCAGACTGTCAAACAGTATGATATATGAGAAAAAACCATAGAATGCATATACAGTGCAGCTGCTTCGTAAGGTATGTAATATCTAATTAATTTAAAGCAGTTCAGATTTTTTTTTACTGTTTTTGAAATTTTCTTTATATGAAGATTAAATTTGAGTTGAGGATCTAGTACAATGCCAAGGTATTTGAATTCTGTAGCTAAACTGATGTCATGATCATGTAGATTAACTTTAAAATGTTGCAGGTTACATTTTTTGATTGAAAAGCACATTGAGACTGTTTTCTGAAGGTTCAGCAATAAATGGTTCTTGAGGAGCCACTCTTGGACATCAACCATACTTGTAGACAGTACATCTGCAGCCTGTGCTGGAGTCTTGGCAGCTGTGTAAATAACTGCATCATCTGCATAAAGTTGGCATGTTGCAGCTGAGCAGTATAACGGCAAGTCATTAATAAAAATGCTGAAAAGTAAAGGACCAAGAATGGACCCTTGTGGGATGTGTAGTGCGTGTGTGAGTGCAAGTATAGAAGTCTGGTCACTGGAACTGAGCAGTTCAGATGGCGACTTGGCAACCCTGGAACACACAAGCAGAAACAATTACAGCTGTTCAATGATGGCAGGTAATTGTGGGTGGTTAGGCTTACTTGGATATACCACAGGTAATGTTCTGCTGACTTCCAGTGTCCGTGCAACGTGGTGGTGATAGTACCCGTAGCCGTGGTGGTGATAGTGTCCGTAGCCGTGGTGGTGATTGCACCTGTAGCTGTGATGATGATTGCTCCTGTAGCAGAGGTGGTGGTTGTACCAGTGTCCGTGATGACGATAGCTCCTGAAGCTGTAATGATGCTAGCTCCTGTAGCTGTGGTGATGGTTGTACCCGTAGCTGTGGTGGTAACGAGGAGCTCCGTGAAGAAGGAGGCAACGCCCCGTCGGCTGGGGAAGTTGGTCCGCCGCCTGGGAGGTCCACCTGTGCACAGGGGTAAAGGCAAGGGGTAGAAAAGCAGATTGTTTTCTTACGTGGCCGATCCTGATGAGACGTTCTTGGCTTGACAGTGGAACGAAGCTCTGGCTCAAACTCAGACGAGGAAGACAGATGACTCCGTGCCGGGCTGTCAGAAACACTGGCTTTTAACAGCCGCTGATTGGCACCTGCTGGTCTGTGCGCAGCTGGAGCTGATGAGGCAGATGACGGCCCAGAGGCTATCATGACAGGCTCACTGATATTAAACTCCACTGATGGAGAAGTTACATCCAATATGGCTTTAGGGGTCCTAAATCTTTTCCCCTCTGTGACTCGCTTAGTGCATTGTGCAAGGAACTATCAGCTTCCTCCTCTGAGCAAGTCAGCCATCCACTGCGCTTCTACCCTAAGAGTTGTTTAGTAAACCTAAAGGGGTTAGCAATAAATGCTGTTCTCTTCCTGGCTCTCTCCCTCTGCCACCTTCTATGCCATTCTGCTCTCAGTTTCTTCCTTAAGATGTAACTGAGCTCAGCGAGTGGCAATGGTAATCTACTCACCTAGCTGCTTGACAGGACAAGGGGGAAAAAAAGAGCAAAAAATGTAGGCTTGATCCTATGATCAAGCCCAGATTATGATAGAGCCCACGCCTCAAGGGCGGATTCTAGATGCCCTCCAAACCAAACAAAGGGCACCCCAATCGGGTCGGAGGAGGGGCATACAGGCATGGTGGGGCAAAATGGGACTACAAACAAGAAAAAATCTTCATCAGATGGTTGGCCGAAATCCCACGACCACCAACAGGAGGAACTTGACGCATCTGGTGGCCTATCAGAGTCCAAGGGCCACCAGATGGATGGACATAGTGTGTCGGGTGGCCTGCCCAAGTCCAAGTACCACCAGACGGTTGAACATGGTGCGTCAGGTAGCCTATCAAAGTCCGAGGACCACCAGACGAATGAACATGGTGTGTCAGGTGGCCTACCAAAGTCCAAGGGCCACCGGACAGGTGAATACTGCCTGTCAGGTGGCCTATCAAAGTCTGATCGCTGCCAGACGGATGAATAAGGCGCCGCAGGGGCACAGAGCTCCAGGACAAAAGGGGCCTTGAACTCAGGAGACAACACAGAGGCCTGTTGTCCTGGCGAAAACAGCACAGTGGTCCTAAACACAGGAGGTGACAACATGGACCCTTTAAACTCAACAAGTGACAACATGGACACTTTAAATTCAGGATGTGACAATATAGAACCTTTAAACTCAGGAGATGACAACATAAAACCTTTAACCTTGGGAGATGACATGGGAGCTTTTCACTTTGGAGAAAACAACTGAGAATTTTTTTGCTCTCAAGAAAATAATGAAAATTTCTTGTTCTGGAGAAAAGAAAATAAGAACCTCTTGCTCTGGAGATAACAAAGTAAGAGCCTCTTTCTCTAGAGATAACAATACAGGAGTTTTTTGCTCTAGAGATAATAACATAGAAGTTTTAAACTCAGGCGATAACATACGTCGAAATCTCTTACTCAAAAGAAAACACAATGGGGGTTTTAAACTCAGGAGATAGCATTGGAGCCTTTTGCTCTGGGGAAAAATACATTGGAGTTTTAAACTCAGGAGAAAGCATGGGGGTGTTTTGCTCTGGAGACCATAAAGGAGCTTTTTGCTTTGGGGACAACAACATAAGAGTTTTTAGCTCTGGAAATACCAACATAGGAACTCTTAGCTCTAGAGATAACAATATAGGAGCTTTCTGCTCAGGAGACAATAACTCAGGGGTTTCTAGTTTAGGAGATATCAACACAGAAGTTTCTAGTTCTGGAGCTAGTACCTGAGGGACCTTCAGTGCAGGGGCTAACAGCAGCTGAGAAGCGGCGACCCCAGGCAGCGAAGGTGGAGCGGATTGCTCAGGCAGCGAAGGTGGAGCGGACTGCCTGGGCAGTGAAGGTGGAGCGGACTGCTCAGACAAACCAGGTGGAGCGGACTGCTTGGACAAACCAGATGGAGTGGACTGCTCGGAGACAGCTGGAGCTGTGGCATGCACCTCAGAGACAGCTGGAGCTGTGGTGTACACCTCCATCCCTGATGCAGACACCTTGGATGTGGAGGGAGAGATGGAGGACTGGTCAATAAAGGAATAGGCAGTGGAGGTCAGCGGAGGAAGGCCAGAAGCAGATGAGAGCTGCAACTGGGTTCCTCCATCAGGAATGAGGCAAGACTTTTTAAGTATATATGTTAAAAATGCAAAATAAAGTACCTGCCTTAACGCCTGCTCCACTGCCGGTGAGGACCTTGGTGACTCTGCTGCTGGAGAAAGCGAAGGCAACCTCTGGAGATCCTGCTGGAACAAGCCCCACCCCTGGAGATGCTGGAGGGGTAGCAGATGAGGCAGTCTGAGGAGTTGCAGCGGGCGTGGGCACCAATGTAGAAAATGTGGGAGCCGACACTGCAGCTGCCATGATAGCCGACTGGAGCTGTAACACTCCGTGGGGCTGGTGCAGAGGTGGAAGAGCAGCGAGGACATGGAACTGGGGCTGGAGAAGAAGGAGAGGCTGAAGACGTTGGGGCCAGGGGACGGACGCTGTCTCATCGACAGTCTCCGGCATCTCAGGCAAACCCCTCTCTCGCCCGTACTGTGACAGCGAGACTGGTGAGTTGCGAGGAGGTGAAAAAGCTGAAGCAGACATGATGGCAGCTGCAGCTGATGGAGCCAACATGGAGCACAGGGGAGCAGAGAGAGGAGATGCTGAAGCCAGGGGACACTTAATCGTCTGCACAGATCTCAGTGGAACAGGTGAGTTCTCTCTATTGGTTCAGGACCATGATGCCAAGCTGATGAGCAGTGAGGGGCTGAGGCTGGAGCAGAGCAACGAGATGTGGGTGATGGAGCCACAGGACGGTCCACCGTTGGCACAGGCGCCAGGCTTTTCACCAGTCCACGGAGCGAATTTAGCAAGTTTGGCACAGAATTGAGCAGTCCGACCAGACTGGGATATCTGCATAAACTGGGGTCATCCGCAATCACTTCAGTCGCTGCATCCAGGAGCCCCATTGCTCTTTCCAGTGTGTAGCTAGTTCGGACATCAAAAATACTGTTAGCTGAGCTATCCAGCACTCCTCCTCATCGAAGCCATAAATGCTGTAGTCCGTGCCCATTGAGTCCTCATTTGGTGGCGTCATTCTGTCATAATTCACCTCCAGTAGAACAGGAGAAATGAACTCAGACATGCGGGCAGAATTCCAGCGTAACATAATTTATTAAACAACAAACTCAAAGAAATAAAAGACAGCATGGGGACTGAAAACAATGGAGAACACAATAAATAAATGAACTTACAAGAAACTTGGGATACAGGGTTACCGGAAGGAAGACGGGATACAAAGTTAACATTAATGACGGCACATCAGACAGACTCTGAATACCAAAATATATACAATAACAGATAATCACAAATGAGAGACAGCTGGGAAACAATTAAGTGTAGCAGGGAAGTGGCTGCAGGTGAGAAGAACAAGACGGGTGGGGCTGTACAAACAATCACAAACAGGGGATGCCCATGAAACATGACAAAGCACCAGGGAAGACATGACCATGAACACAGAAGACAATGACAGGAAAGACACATAAGGCAAATAATGCAAATAACCATAAGTAATCACATAAAAAACCAATAACAGAACATAAATTATGGGCTTTGTGATCCGTAGTAAAAGTAGGGAGCAGGTGGAAGAGAACCTGGAGAGGTGGAGGTATGCTCTGGAGAGAAGAGGAATGAAAGTCAGTAGAAGCAAGACAGAATACATGAGCGTGAATGAGAGTGAGGCAACTGTAACGGTGAAGATGGAAGAAGCAAAGGTAGTGAAAGTAGATGAGTTAAAATACCTGGGGTCAACCATCCAAAGCAATGGAAAATGAAAAAGGGAAGTGAAGAAGAAAGTGCAGGTAGGGTGGAGTGGGTGGAGAAGAGTATCAGGGGTGATTTGTGACAGAAAGGTAGCTGTAATGATCCGGGGGCATGGGGGGGGGGGGTCATGCCCCGTCTCTAGTTTAGCTCAGTCTTCTCTCTTTCTTTGTGCTTTTATAGTTATAGTTACATTATGTTTGGCGTATAAGGGCACAGCAAACCTCTTGGGGGTTGTCGTGTCCTCCTTCTTGTGCACCCATCCTCAGGCGCTCCAAATTATCCTGAGTGTGTTTGAGTCCCATTGTAGAGATGAGTGGAGGGCTCCGTCCAGGTAATTCTTCCCTATGTCCAGCCGTGAGCTCCGGCTGCCTTCGGGTGTGCTCCGGTTGGATTCTGTCCCCCTTTGCTCGGCGATTCCAGCTTCATGTTTCCCTGGACGTTGAGCCCCAGTTGCCTCCACTGGTTTTGTGTTAATAAATGTGCAAACTCACAGAGAGCATTTGGTGTCCTAATTAGCTCTCATTTCATGACAGAAGGACACGACCACCTGGACACCAGACTCTGTGAGTTTTGCAATTTTTCTTCTGTTTACCTTTTTGTTTTCCCCTGCCATCCTTCACCTGCTGAGATGTCAGCAGGCGGAAGACTACATTCACGGAACTTGGGGTGGGAGCGCTGTGCTCCGGGAGATGGATGGACATATCGCCAACACTCGGGCATCTTCCAATTTTAAGTGTGGCAGAGGCGGTTGTGCAGCATAAACCTCAGCTCGTGCTGCACACCGAAGGAAGGGAGAGGGTTTTCCAGCTGGAGGATCTGCAGCAGGAGTGCTGTGGGAGGAGCTCAGTCCGTGCATCCAGGTCGGTGCCAACTGGAGGGTGCTCCCAGACGTCAGCATCATAGACTCCTCTCCAGCCTCAAGCTCCGGCGTCCCACCTCCCTCGCTAGAAGGCCGGGCCTCCGCCTCCTCACCAGAAGATGTCAGCGGTGGCCAGAGGAGTATTGCCTGGCCCAATTTCAGCAGCAGGAACCATCATGACCCAGGAAATAAGGCAAGTGGGTTTTCAGGTGGAGAGACCTGAGACATCCCTGTCAGGATCGCCAGAGTCCTGGACGGCGGTGGAGCTCGAGCTCAGGCAAGTGCTCTTTCTTGTTTTCACCTTCTCTGTTTTAGAAAGATCTTGCCTGGATCTTGGTGGGGAGGTCCAGATGCAGCCATCAGCCGCACCTGAGCCCTGCTTGCCGGGCTCCACTGCTGCCGGCGATCCAGACTCAGTGTGTGTGTATGTCTCCGTTCCTTTGTCCAAGGTCTCCATGGGTGCTGCTCCCCCTCCGTCTGAGGTTTCGGTGGGTGCTGCTCCCTCTCCATCTGAGGTCTCCATCGGTGCTGCTCCCCCTCCATCTGAGGTCTCCATGGGTGCTGCTCCCCCTCTGTCCAGGGTCTTTGTGGGTGCTGCTCCCCCTTCGTTTGGGCCATTGTGGGTGCTGTGCCCCAGCCTGGGGGCGGCGTCTTGGATGATGCACCCCAGTCTGAGTTCATTGTGGGTGCTGCGCTCCAGCTTGGGTCCATGGATGAAGCTGCGTCCCAGCCCGGGGGCCACCGTGGATGTAACACCTCAGCCCGAGGCCACAGTGGGTGTGATGCCTCAGCCCGAGGCCACCATGGGTGCAACACCTCGGCCCGAGGCCGCCGTGGGTGCTGCCAACCCACCGCCTATGGTCCCCGAGGGTGCTGCCGACCCACCGCCTATGCTCCCCGAGGATGCTGCTGACCCACCGCCTATGGTCCCCAATGGTGCAGCTATTCCCCAGCCTGAGGCCACCGCAGGTGCGTCACCCCTGCCCGGGGCCGCCAAGGGTGCGTCATGGGAGGTTCCTGCTGATCGGCTGCCCTTTACTGGTGGATGCTACCTCCTAGCTTCCATGGCTTGCTGGCTTAGGGATGCCGGGAGGCCACCTGAAGGGCTGTCCCTCCTTCACGGGTGGCCCTGAAACACAGGGTTGCTACCCGACGTGTTTCAGCTTAGATGCTGGTTGACCTGGGACTCTGGAAGACTGCCCGAGCTGCTCCGTCCAGTGATCTGTTGGGCTTAGAGTCCCATGTTGCCACCTGTTGGACAGTGTGTGGGTGATGAGTGTTTTCTTTCAGTTTCCCTTTGTTTTTGGGTTGTGTGTTTTTGTTTCGGTCCCTCCGTGCCTGGCTTCCCCCTCCTCCCCCCGGGGTGAGTTGTTTTTCTGTTTATTTCATGTTTTTTTTTGTTTTCCTTTTAGTGCAATGTTTTTTTTTTCTGGGTTCTTCATCTGTTTATGCTTGGTTCTTATTTCTTCTTGCCTTTGAAATGTTGAGTTCTTGCTAGTCTACGAACTGGTTTGTTTTTGTTTTTTGGGTTTTGCTGTTTATTGTTTTTCTGTTCTTTTGTTTCTTTCCTTTTTGTAATTATTTGAGGTAGTTTATTTGCTAATTTGTTTTGAGTTATTATCCTTTGTTTGGCGCTGTGGTTACTTTTCATTGTAGTCCGGCTTTATTTTCTCTTTGTCAGATTTTGGAATATATACACTCTGTTTCATTATGTCTCAGTCTCAGTTTAATTCTTGATTGTCTTATTTATTAGTATTCATGTTAATGTCACAGGTATGGTTTGGTTTGTTTGTTTTTTTTTTTATCTGGGTCTGTTCACGTCCTCAGTTGGTCTACCGTTGAGGAGAGTGTGTTGAGCTCCAACCAGGTTTTGTCCTTTTCCCTTTTCCGTCAGCCGTCGAGTCCTGCTGTGCTCCGGCTGAAATTGTCTTTTTCCCAACATATAGTTGCGGCTCAGTCGCAGTGTTCCGGGCTGTTCTGTTTCCCCCTGGTCGTGAGCTCCGCCCTCCTCCAGTAAGCACATTTTTCCCTGGTTTTGGTCATAGTGTCATTTTGGGTTCCGTTTTGTATTTGGTGGTGGGGTGGGTCTTCTGTGCATGTGTGTGGGGAGGGGGGGGGTTTGTGATGTTACCCTGGGGTGTCTGGGTTCCACCCCTTGAGGGGTCGGGCTCTGTCATGATATGGGAGCACGGGGGTTGCCGTGCCCTGTCACTAGTTTAGCTCAGTCTTCTCTGTTTCTATGTGCATTTACAGTTATGTTCTTGTGTTATTATGTTTTCTGGTTTGTGTTTTATGTTGACAACGTTGTGCAGCTTCTGGCTGTCAAACCAGTCGAAGCTGAATACCTGTTTGTCATTCTGTTATTTTTTCCACTCATGTATCCACACCTGTTTTCATCATGTTTGGCAAATAAGGGCACAGCAAACCTCTTGGGGGTTGTCATGTCCTCCTTCTTGTGCACCCATCCTCAGGACCTCCAAAATATCCTGAGTGTGTTTGGGTCCCACTGTAGAGGTGCGTGGAGGGCTCCGTCCAGGTAATTCTTCCCTACTTCCAGCTGTGAGCCTGGCTGCCTTCGGGTGTGCTCCAGCTGGATTCTGTCCCCCTTTGCTCGGCGATTCCGGCTTCATGTTCCCCTGGACGTTGAGCCCAGATGATCCACTGTGGCAACCCCTAAAGGGAGCGGCTGAAAGAAGAAGAAGAATTGAATCAATAAAGGATGTGGTCCTGCACTACCCTCACATACTTCTCTGCCACTCTTGACTTTCTCACACATTACCACATTGCCTCTCTTGGCACCCTATCATATGCTTTCTCTAGATCCACAAAGATGCAGTGCAACTCCTTCTGACCTTCTCTATACTTCTCCATCAGCACTCTTAGAGCAAACATTGCATCTATGAGTACTCTTTTTTTGGCATGAAACTGTACTGCTGCTCACTGATTGTCAGCTCTCCCCTTAACCTGGCTTCAACAACTCTTTCCCATAATTTCATAGTGTGGGCCCTGGAAGGGATATTGTGTTCTCTCCTTTCCTGTTTCCCCTACCTCCCACCCGGGTTTGGGTTGTTTGTCCCTGTTGGGGGAAGGGGGGGTCTGGGATGTTACTTTGGGTGTCTGGGAATCCACCCCTTAAAGGGTGGACCCTGTCATTAGCCGAGCTGGCTTGGTTACCCCCGGCTCAGTCCTGATCTCTATGTGGGTTTAGGTATCACTAGGCATGTGCATATTATGTATTCTGTGCTTTGCCTTACCCATAGCCACTGCTTTCTGGCCGGCAGTGGTGAGGCAGCCCCTTGGGCTCACGCTGGTGTGAGCGCTGTCTGACTGTCTGCCGGTCCGACCACGCCCCCTCGCTTATTACTGTCAGCTGTTCCCACTCCCGTTTGCCATCTCCCCGCTCCTCGCCCAGGTGCGACCAATCTACCATCCCCAGCAATGCGTGTACTTAAGGAGCCTTTTGCCAGTCACACATTGCTGGGTCACTGCACTTCACATACGATCGCTAATCATCAGATGAAATCAAGTCATTAAAGGGCTGTGTTTCTCTTGGTGCTTATTTGGACTTACTCAGACAGCTCCAGTTCCGTGAGTATTAGCTGTGTGTGTTTTCCCCAGTGATCCTCACCCTGAGACTGTTGAGCATCCTTGAGGACTCCTTAAGCTTCTAAGGAAACAATAGTTGGAACTGCTTGTCAGTATCATTGTGTTTAATAAATGTGTGTGGTGTAAAACCCTGAGCGTAAATCCTCATCCTTTCACCCCTCGCCGTGCGCTATGGAGAGATGCACGGGAGGGTTCATGACATTGCCATTTTTGTCTTTAATCAGCCTAACCAGCTGGACATCTTTTCCAGCTCGATCTCTCTGTCCAGTCAGTCGATACAAGTCCATTTCTCCTTCCTTAGTGTTTAGCCTCTCATACAACTCACTAATGCCTTTTCCTGCACCTTTGTCACCTCTCTCTTTGCCATGTGCCTAGATTCCAAATACTCCTGTCTACTTTCTTCATGTCCCTAATTATCCCACTTTTCCTTTGCTAACCTCTTCCTTTGAATACTTTCCTGTACCTCCTCATTCCACAATCAAGTCTCCTTGTCTTCCTTCCTACAGTATGTCCACTGGATACACCACATACCTTTCTACCCGTTTCACTCAATACTTTTGCTGTATTTTCCCAGTCACCTGGTAATTCTTCTCTGCCACCCAGAGCCTGTATTAACTCCTTCCTGAACTCTGTGCGACCTTCTTCCATCTGTAACTTCCTCCAATTAATCTTTGGCTCTACCTTCACTCTTTTCCTCTTCTTGCTTTCCAAAGTCATCCTTCAGACTACCATTCGATGCTGTGTAGCTACATTCTCCCCTGCCATCACCTTGTAGTCTCCTGTCTATTTCAGATTTCTCTTAAGACAATACCTACCCAGAACCTCCTCATCACCTCTGTTCCCTTCACCTACATGCCCATTAAAGTCCACTCCAATCACCCCTCTCTACCCACTGGGAACACTCTCTATCACTTCATCCTACTTACTCAAGAATTCCACGTTCTCTTCTACCTGACATCCAACTTGTGGGGCATACGCACTGACAACATTCAACATCACACCTTTGACTTCTAGCTTCAGACTCCTGATTCTTTCTGACTCCCTCTTTACCTCCTGAACACTCTTCATAAGATAAGATAAGATAAGATAAGATAAGCCTTTATTAGTCCCACAATGGGGAAATTCCAGGATTGCAACAGCACAGGGATAGCAACACTCAGAGCAACAATCAGAAGGCAAGAGAAAAAAAAGAAACAAGAGCAGCAAGTATACATATGTACATATATATATATATATACAGTATATATATATATACTGTATATATATATATATATATATAGACACAGTGCGGAGCATTGTAGCTGGATGGAATAAATATGTAAATATATAAACACACACAGTGCGGAGCATTGCAGCTAGATGGAATAATATGTAGATATATAAACACACCCAGTGCGGAGCATTGTAGCTAGATGGAATAAATATGTAAATATATAAACACACACAGTGCGGAGCATTGTAGCTAGATGGAATGAAACAGCACAACCATCTACTTAGTTATCCTACATGGTATGATTATGTACCCATACATATTCTCACCCTCCATAGCGACCGGTATTTTCCTAGTTGTATGCCGGAGGGGACCATTGTATAAGTCTATTGCGTCTTTTGCATTCAAAACTATTAGGTTGTCACGTCTTTTTGCTATCTCTGCGAGCAGCCCTGCTTAGGTTGTACAGTCTGACAGCCATTGGTAGGAAGGACCTGCAAAACCTCTCGGTTGTGCACCTAGGATGATGTAGTCTGCTGCTAAATGAGCTCCTCAGTGCATCCAGTATGTCCTGCATAGGGTGGGACTCGGACTCCAGCAGAGATGACAGTTTAGCCACCGTCCTTCTCTCTCCTGTCTCCTCCACTGGGTCAAGGCGCTGCCCCAGGACAGAGCTAGCTTTCTTGATCAGTTTGTTCAGTCTCTTCCTATCGGCTGCAGTAATGCCACTGCCCCAGCAGACCACTCCAAAAGTGATGGCTGATGCCACCACCGTGTCATAGAATGTCTTCAGCAGCGCCCCTTGTACACCAAAAGACCTGAGTCTCCTCAGTAGGAACAGCCTGTGCTGTCCCTTCTTGTAGAGTGTGTCAGTATTGTGTGACCAGTCTAGTTTATTGTTCAGATGAACACCCAGGTACTTGTAGGATGTCACCATCTCAATGTCTGTTCCCTGTATATTTACTGGTGCTGTGAGGGGTTGCCCATGCCTGCGGCAGTCCACCACCAGCTCCTTAGTTTTCCTCGCGTTGATCTGGAGGCAGTTCCGATGGCACCAGTCCACGAAGTCCTGGATAAGCCCTCTGTACTCAGCTTCATCTCCATTGGAGATGAGGCCAATGATCGCAGAGTCATCAGAGAACTTCTGTAGATGGTAGTGTGTTGTGTTGTGTGAGAAGTCCGCAGTATAAAGGGTGAACAGGAAGGGAGCCAAAACCGTTCCCTGGGTGGCCCCCGTGCTACTGATGATCGTGTCGGACACACAGTCCCGGGTTCTCACAAACTGAGGCCGGTTAGTGAGGTAGTCCAGGATCCATGATGACAGGTGCTGGTCCACCCCTGCGCACAGCAGCTTGTCCTTCAGGATCATCGGTTGGATGGTGTTGAAAGCACTGGAGAAGTCAAAAAACATGGTCCTCACCGCATTCCCGGGCTTCTCCAGGTGGGACAGAGAACGGTGAAGGAGGAAGATCACCGCATCCTCCACCCCAATGCCATGCTGGTAGGCGAACTGGAGTGGATCCATCGCTGGTCCCACCAGGGGGCGGAGGTGAGCAAGGAGCAGTCTCTCCAGGGTCTTCATCATGTGGGACATCAAGGCCACTGGTCTGTAGCTGTTCAGGTCTTTGGGGTGGGAGGTCTTTGGTACAGGTACCACACAAGATGTTTTCCACAACTGTGGTACCCTCCCCAGCTTCAGGCTCAGATTGAAGATGTGCTCCACAATCCCACACAGCTGGTCTGCACAGGACTTGAGGAGCTTTGCGCTGATGCCGTCCGGTCTGACGCCTTCCTCGCCTTGATCTTCCTCAGCTCCGTCCTCACCTGGGTCTTAGTGAGGGTCAGGTTGGGGGGCTGTGTGTTGGGAGTGGGGGGGTGATGGTGGAGTGGGGAGTGGGCAGCAGGTCTTGATGTCTTTAGAGGCAGCAGTGGTTGTTGTGCAGTCAGGGGGGAGGGCGGTTGGTCAAACCTATTGAAAAACAGATTCAGATTGTTCGCCCACTCCCTGCCCCCCGTGGCCTGGGAGGAGGTATTCTGGAGCCCCGAGATGGTTTTGAGGTTTCTCCAGACCCCGCTGATGTCGCTCTGTTGCAGCTTATCCTCCATCTTCTTCCTGAAGCTGTCCTTGCCTTCTCTGATCTTTCTCCTCAGCTCCCTCTGTACGGACTTCAGCATCTCCCTGTTCCCCGACCTGAAGATCTTCTTCTTCTCTCTCAGAAGTGTTTTTATCTCAGGGTTGATCCAGGGTTTGTTGTTTGAGCAACACCGTATGGGCTTGGTGGGAACGGTGTTGTCCACACAGAAGCTGAGGTAGTCCGTGATGGTGTGAGTGAGGCCATCAATGTCCTCACCATGTGGATCGCAGAGCTGCTCCCTGGCGGTGGTTTCAAAACAGTCCTTTAGAGCGTCCATTGCCTCCTCAGACCATAACTTCACTGTGCGCATGGCCGGAGGTTGTCTGTGCACTAGGGGTTTGTACACCGGCCGGAGATGAACCAAGTTGTGATCCGATCTCCCGAGTGGGGGGAGTTGTGATGAGGTGTACGCCTCCTTAGTGTTTGCGTAGAATAAGTCCAGTGTTTTATTGTCACTAGTGTGGCATGTGACATACTGGGTAAACGTGGGCAAAATGGGAGACACTGAAACATGGTTGAAATTGCCTGAGATGAGGAGAAGAGCATCTGGGTGTTCTGTCTGCAGCCTGCCAGTTACTGAATGGATGACGTCACGCGTTGTCCCAGTGTTCGCCGTCGGATTTGCATAAACAACAATGCAGATCACGTGTGAGTATTCCCTTGGGAGATATGTAGGCTGCATGCTAACAGCTAGCAACTCAATGAGTTCATATACTCATATACTCTTCCTTCAAGATTACTCCTACTCCATTTCTCTTCCTATCTACAACATGATAGAACAGCTTACATCCTCCTCCAATGCTCCTACTGTAGAGGGTGCGAAGGAAAGGATGTGGAGGCGAGGCATGAGCATAGGTCAGTACAGATTCTTTATTTACCCTCTAATATGAATACAGCCTGTTGGCCCCAGCGTGGCTGCTGGAGCCCGGTTAGTCATGATGGGTTGAGAGTGTTAGAGTTAAGAAAGAGAGATGAGGAAGAGCCGCTCTTTTATAATGTCATACAGACAGAGAGAATGCATGGCACATTAACATATCAATTGTCCTCTAATATCACTGGTCAGTACACATGATTAGCACGACACTGGTTGGCACAAAGATGTATGCATTCAGTCCCGTCTGATTGTCTCCTGTGAGACAGAGGGTGGTATCTAGATAGATAGATAGATAGATAGATAGATAGATAGATCCAAAAAGGATTAAGTGGTAGATGGATGGATGGATGGATGGATATACATATACTGGATGTATATGTACAGTATACTGCTTAATAATTTAACTGCTTGTATACACTGTCTTACCTCATTTTATTGTTATTGTATATACCATTTTGCCTTATTTTTATTATTTATTATTGCACTGAGTGCTGCTATCTCTTTGCTGCTGCAATCCTATTAATTTCCCCATCGTCGGACTAATAAAGGTTTATCTTATCTCATCTTATCTCAATGATCCAATTATGTTGTCCGGGACAATTTGCTTCTGGCAGGGTCTCCCAGGGCAAATTGGTGCTGGGTGAAGGGCCAGACTAAGAGCAGTCCGGTTGATCCCCATGAATAAGTTCCAACAAGGATCCATTTTGGGGTTACCAGAGCTTGAGGACAAGTGCCTGGCGACCAGGTTTCTGCCCATAGGACCTGGCCGGATGGATGGATGGATGAATGGATGGATGGATGGATGGTATTAAAAGCTTAAAGCACATGATGTTTTTTTTTCTCTATTTCTGGCATTCATTGTTACTCATTGTATTTTCTTCTCATTAATCTTCTGATAACTGTAATTGAACAAAACTCATCTCCTGATAAAGAAAAATAAAACTTAAATGTACTGTCCCTTTATATTTACAATACTTGCAAACATGACTAAATTATCAGTTAGAGAATAAGCAAGCGTGCAGGAAGCCTGTTTGACAGCGTTTACAAGCAATCGAATATAATCTGCTGAAACAATGTGCTTAGGTGTGTGTGTGCATGCATGTGTGAGCAGTGCAAGGTAGGATAAGGTCTCACGCTACCGTGATTGGGGTCGGAGTTCACTGGGGAACCAGTTAGCTGTCATGCTCCATTAGGCTGTGCTCTGGAACAGAACTAAAACTGCACTGAAAACTTTTTTTAGTCCACTTAACAGTCCTATTTTGCACTCATCTGGACACTTACAAGCTATGCATGACCACACAAGCATGCATAGACACACACACACACACACACACACACACACACACACACACACACAGAATTATAGGTACAGATCCAAGACAAAATGCATTTATTAAGTTTTTACAAGTTTTTATGTTTCTGCTCATATTTAGATAGATGGCATAACATTGATGTCCTGAATTACCAGACATGTTTGCGCGAAATCATTATTAATCTGATTTTACCTTTCAATTTACACACCAACAAATCATTACTTCTTTTGTGACAAAGCTCTCCTTCTTGCTAGTCTTACACAAACAAAGCTACAATGGAAAATCATTATTTTCTTTTTAACGTTTGCACTGGGATCGCCCGTTTCTTTTTAATTTTTTAAGGCAACTTTCCTGCCTCTACCCTCGTATCAACTGTTTCCCTGAATGAAGGTGCTCTCAGCTGTCTGCAGCCTATTTATCACTCCAACAGGCTGGCTGACTTAATGTCTGCCAGCTCTGCAAAGAGACACACGTGATGATGGAAAACATGGCTGCCCGGAGCAGCAGGTGTGTGTGTGTGTGTGTGTGTGTGTGTGCAATGAAATACAGCCAGGTAGCCTTTTGTCTTTCATTCTGTCAGGCTAAGCCCAGATGGCTAGATTGATGGACTTAAAGGAAAGGTGCACTAGACAGTAGTTTCATGAAAACAAATAAAAAATATAACAACAAAATCTTTAAAAGGGTGCAGAATAAAAGTCTTTATATTCTAAAAAAAAATAAATACAAAAAAATTACAGATCCAAAATAATCATAATATTTACATTTGAACAGCCAATGATGAGGGGTCAGTAAAATAGATATATATATAAATACTAGATAGGACATGCCTAACATGTTCATGGCAAACAGAGGCGCCATGTTCTGTAGGTAGCTATAATGGTTGGCAGTAGGGATGCTAATGATTAATCAACTTTTGATAAATTGTCAAATAAGAATTTAGTCAACTAAATTAAATTAGTTGTCAATTAACTGATAACTCAGCAGGCCTTTTCAATTGGCGTTTATTCTGTGAAATGTAGTGGCATTGCCAGTCCAGGCAGGAGTACACGCAGTCATCCAGTACTGCTTTCCAACCACAACAAAAGACAAAGAGCAGAGGAAGACCCCCACCCCCGAATGTCTCTGGCCGTTAACCTTGGCACCACTTCCAAACCAAATAGGATACACAAAAGAATATTGAGGAAGTTAGCAGACACAGAACATTTCTATGTATCCTAGCCCCATTAATTACATAGATTTTCAACTGACAGCAACCAGGGGTCTCGAACCTGGGGATCCTGGAACATTTAGGTTTCTGTGGGAAATTTTCTAATTTCACTTCTTAATTGGTCCAAAGATTTGCAAATAATTTGTCCTTGTGGTGCATGTGTTCTGTAGGCACCCTTGTATCCATGCACAACAACAGCAAATTATTTGCAAATCTTTGGACCAATTAAGAAGTGAAATTAGAAAATTTCCCACAGAACCTGAACATTCCAGGAGCTCCAGGTTGACAACCACTGAGTCAGCAACGGTGGTGGTCGTACATGTCATTTTCTGTAGTGTCTTTGTTTGCCTCTGTTGCAGCAATTTCATGATTTTTTTTTTAATTTTTATTTTTTTACATTCATTGGCTCCAACTCCATTACAATGCGCTTATGACCGTTGCTATTTAATAAACAAAAACACCAGATGAACACAAATCACCCTGTACATCAGCAGAAACCCGTTTTGGCAACACACCAACATATTCAGAATAGCGGACAAGAAAAAAATGTTGATAATGCCATTGGTGATGTGTGTTGGCAATGTCTTTAGTCTACTTTTTCTCATAATTTACTTTATGCTACTGAAGTTTAATATCAGCCAGTGCACAAATTTTCATGTTAAAGTAGCCTAAATCTTTGATTTTTCAGAGTTTATTTTATGATGTTAATGTTTAACAGGCAACAAATTAAAATAAAATCAATAAATCACTGAGGAATATAATGTGAATTTTTTGTTCAGTGTGCTGTAAACAATAATTAGCTTTCTATATTAGCGATAGTGTGAGGGCATGGGGTAGGGGCTTCTCCACCCAGAGAGGACAGTGGGAAGAGGAGGACAATGGACCGAAGGAGGAGGTGTCACCGGGGAGTATCAGACGGGACTGTTGGCTCTATGCACCCCCCGGGGAGAGTAAGAGATGCCCGAGTAGCGGAGAGAAGAAAGGTGTTGGAGGGGCGCCAGCATTATGTTATGTTAATGTGTCACACAATTCTTTGTTCATACAACAATGTGTATGGTCGGAAGGTCCGGGTCTCGACGCATGGGAATAAAGATATAAAAGAGGAATGCACAGAGACCCAGGACTCTCTTTTGCTGTAAATTATGTTGGAGAAGGAATAAAGTTCCTGTGTCATCCAGCTCGTTGCCCCGCCTGCCTCTTTTCTCCACATTGGTGACCCGAAGAAGTGCTATGGAAAGTGAGCCGAGCACCGCCCCGGAAACTGCCTGGAGGGAGAGCACCAGCGCCGTATGTTTGGTATCAGTCGAGCTCCCAGACTTCTGGCTTCACAACCCGACTGCATGGTTCTTGCACATAGAAGCCCAGTTCACACTCTGCGGGATAACAACAGACAATACCAGATATTACTACGTGGTGGCTGTGCTGGATTCCCACACCACGCAACAGGTGATGGGCCTGCTCCAGGAGCACACTGCCCATCTCAAGACAGTTTTCCAGAGGTTGAAAGCGCACAGGCTGATAGTTAACCCGGCAAAGTGCCAATTCAGTGTGCCAGTGATTGACTTTTTGGGCCACCGCATTTCGCTGAAGGGCGCGATCACGTTACCGGACAAGGTGCGCGCTATGTCGGACTTTCCATGCCCACAGACCACGAGGGCACTACAGGAGTTTTTGGGAATGGTAAATTTTTATAACTGTTTCCGTCCCCGGGCAGCCCAGCTGATGCAGCCGTTGTATGCCACGCTTAAAAAAGAAGCCTGCAGAAAACATGGATTGGACTCCTGAGCAAGACCAGGCTTTTACGAACGCCAAAACAGCACTGGCGGATGCCACGTTGCTAGCCCACCCGTCTGCACGGATTGTGCTCACTACAGATGCATCTGATGTTACCATAGGGGCAGTGGTGGAGCAGTGCATCTCAGGTTCATGGCAGCCGCTCGCATTTTTCAGCAGGACTTTGCGCAACAACAAACACAAATACAGCACATTGGATAGAGAAATGCTGGCTCTCCACCTGGCGACACACCATTTCCAGTTCTGGCTGGAGAGGTGCGAGTTCACCGCGTTTGTAGATCATAAGCCACTGACGTACACCATGTCCAAAGTATCGGAAGCGTGGTTGGCCTGGCAGCAACGGAAGTTGGCTGCAATTTCAGAGTTTACTACCGACATTCAACACATTGCTGGTAAGCTCAACGTCATGGCCGATTGCCTGTCATGCGCGTTAATCGCCCCAGTCTACATGAGAAGAGATTTCCCCGCCATGGCCGTGGACCAAGCCGGGGACGCTGACATTTGCACGCTCCAGTCTGTGCCAACTGGGTTAAGGCTGGAGAGCAGGGTGGTGCAAGAAGGGTGCCCTCCCTTGCTCTGCGACGTCTCCGGTTCCAAGCTCTTGGCGTCGTCGTGTTTTCGAGTCGGTCCACTCCCTTTTGCATCTTGGAATGCACGCTTCAGTGAAGCTAGTGGGGGCAAAATTCATCTGGCCACGCTTGCGCAAGGACGTGAAAGAGTGGGCTGCAGCTTGTGTCGCGTGCCAGTGGGCCAAAGTGCACAAGCACACCAGAGCTCCCCTCAAGCCATTCCAAATCCCGGCTAGGAGGTTCGACCACGTCCACGTAGATTTGGTGGGACCCCGCCCACTGTCGCAAGGTTTCACGCACCTTTTGACAGTCGTGGACCACACCACATGCTGGCCTGAAGTGGTCCCGCTGGCTTCTACCACATCCGCGGAAGTGGCACGTGCTTTTTTGTTGGCTTGGTTTGCACGTTTCAATTCAGTTTCAATTCAGTTCAATTCAGCTTTATTTATACTGTGCCATATCACAACAGAAGTCGTCTCGTAGTGCCACAGTGCGGAAAAAAACCCCACAGTCTCAGAAAAACCCAGCAATCAGATGATTCCCTGTGAGCAAGCACTTAGCGACAGTGGAGAGGAAAAACTCCCATTTGGCAGGAAGAAACCTCTAGCAGAACCAAGCTCAGGGAGGGGCAGTCATCTGAGAACAAACTGAAATCTATCGGACAAATAAGATCTAAACCACTGCAACGGAGTTCCATTTAGTCCAACAAAGTGTTCCAATCTATCAAGTAGAATGGTATGATCGATAGTGTCGAAGGCTTCACTGAGATCTAAAAGAACAAGAACAGAGACAAGTCCATTATCAGATGTGATCATGTCATTAGTGACCTTCACTAAGGCAGTTTCAGTGCTGTGATGAGCTCTGAACCCAGATTGAAACACCTCAAACAAACCAACTCCCTGCAAATGGTCAAATAATTGTGCAGCAACAACTTTTTCCAAGATTTTTGAAATGAAAGGCAAATTAGAGATTGGTCGATAATTGGCCCAAACTCCTGGATCAAGCGTCGGTTTTTTGAGTAAGGGTTTAATTACAGCAGTTTTAAAAGCCAGTGGTACATAACCCAGAGTTAAAGAAGAATTAATTATAAGAAGAATACGGCTGCCAATAATTGAGAAGATAATTTTAAATAACCTGGAAGGAATAGGGTCTAAAACGCAAGATGAAGACTTAGATGAGGAAATTATTTTATCCAACTCTAAGAGGTCGATTGGAGTAAACTTATCTAAGCAGATATTAATTGAGGGAGTTGTAGTAGTTAATGTACTTGAGTTTA
This sequence comes from Pholidichthys leucotaenia, assembly GCA_020510985.1. Lineage (NCBI taxonomy): Eukaryota > Metazoa > Chordata > Actinopteri > Cichliformes > Pholidichthyidae > Pholidichthys > Pholidichthys leucotaenia. The sequence goes on along the minus strand of CM035839.1, from coordinate 289,023,042 downwards.
CGGTAGGAAAAATCTGACTGATTTCATTTCTAAGAGATAAAATTTTAAGATTGAAAAAGTTCAGAAAGTCCTGACTAGAAAGCTCAGGGGGGATGCAAGGATTGACCGAGTCCTGGCTCTTTGTAAGCCTGGCTATAGTGTTGAAGAGAAACCTGGGGTTATTCTTGTCCCCTAACCAAGGGGTTAGAAATCTCTGGTAAGACTTTTTCTTTTTTAAAGGGGCTACCAAATCTAGAGTCCGACGCAGAGAGGCTGTAACACTATCAACCATGCTATCAATCACGAATGGAGTAGACTCTCCATCTTTTATTTCTGTTGTTTCTGTTGTGTTGACCCATGGCATAGAGGAGACAATCTGCAAAAACTCGGCAACAATGTCATCAGAAAGACATCTGCTGTAGTAGTATTTTTCTTTAGGAAACAAGTGATCAGAGATAATGAAATCAAAAATTAACAGACAATGGCCAGACAGTACAGGATTATGAAGAGACTCTACCAGATTTTTGATATCTATACCATAAGTCAAAACAAGGTCCAATGTATGGTGGAAATGATGGGTAGAATTTTTTACTTTCTGGGAAAACCCCATTGAGTCTAAAATTGAATTGAATGCTTTATTAAGACAGTCACTCTCTACATCAACATGTATATTAAAGTCCCCTACAATAATTATTCTATCGGATTTCAGCACTAAAGCCACTAAAAATTCAGCAAATTCAGATAGAAACTCTGAATAGGCCAAGGGAGGACGATAAACTATGGCAAAGAGAATTGGGTTCAAGCCAAGATTGCCAACAAGCCCCACACTGAGGACCAAACCTTCAAAGGACTTAAAACATCATTTTTGCTTAACTAGTAATTTAGAATGGAAAATTGCCGCCACTCCACCACCACAACCAGAACCTCCGGGGTTATGACAGTTTAAATACCCAGAGGGAGTTGATTCATTCAGACCAACAAAATCATCTTGCCCAAGCCAGGTCTCTGTGAGGGATAGTAGATCGATCTGATGATCGATTAATAGATCATGAACCAGAAGAGACTTAGAAGTTAGAGACCTAATATTTAATAGACCACATTTAATTTTTAAATTTTGGGGAGGAACTGAGGCCAATTTATTAATTTTAGGGACTTGAGGTTGGATTTGAATTTTACCAACATTTTGTTTAATCAGTTTGGCATGTTTATGCATTCTATTTTTATTAACTTTTTTAACTTTAGAGGGAGCAGAAAAAGATTCTTTAAGGAAGGAAACAGGGGCAAGGTTGAAAGGTGGTGGATGAGGAGGAGCGGCAGAAGTGCGTGTGTTTTTCAAGTTGTGTTGTATTTGTCCTGGGTTACAATATTTAGGGCAACGGGAGACAGACACAATCTCTGTAGGATTATAAATCAAAGGCTGATCCAAACGGTTAAGACCACCTGAATTAATGGGATCGATACAAGAAGTGAGAACAGAACCAAAAAAGGGCAATTTGGCAAACCCAGAAGCTTCAGAGCCAGTAAGCACACCAAGTCCCAGTCACTGTATCAAAAAACACTGAATGGAATAGAATAGATTGTCTCTTAAAACACGTGCACCAAGTCTATTTGGGTGGATGCCATTAGGCCTCATAAGTGATGGGCGGTTCCAAAATAAGTTAAAATTATCAACAAAACCAATGTTAAAAATAGGACAAGTAAAACACAGCTAAGTATTAAGACTGAGAGTTCTGCTAAAACAATTGCAGTTTCGGCTCTCCATCGGACATCACGTCCGACAGGGGTCCACAATTCATTTCAGAGCTCTGGTCCACGATGGCCCAGAGCCTGTGGGTCAAAATTCACCGCACTACCGCGTACAATCCCCAGGCTAATGGTTTATGTGAGTGTTTTCATAGGTCGCTTAAAGCAGCGCTCAGAGCTTCGCTCACGGACACAAATTGGGTTGACCATCTGCCCTGGGTTCTTTTAGGGTTGTGCTCCGCACCTAAGGAGGATTTGGGAGCCTCCCCAGCAGAACTCATTTTTTCTCAGCTGCTGTGGATTCCTGGAGAGTTTTTACTGGATAACCCCACGCCCAAGGCTGGTCCGTCCGCACAATTTTTACACAAGATGGAGGCTGTGAGCGTACCGGGCCCAGCCCACCATTGTTCTCCCCGCACATTTGTCCCAAAAAGCTTGCAGAACACCAAGTTTTGTTTTTGTCAGGCACGATGCGCACCGGACCCCACTGCACCCACCGTACGACGGACCATTCAGGGTGTTGGAACCTGGAGAGAAACATTTTGTGTTAGACTTGGGGGGACGTAGGAAGACCATCTGCATCGACAGGCTGAAGCCTGCTTCTGTGTTGGCAGACGAGCAGGTGGTGTTGGCACAAGCTCCCCGGCGCGGACGATCACCGTTGGTGCCTCTGCAAAGTGGTGATCCCTCGACAGGGACCTGTGCTTGCAAAGTTAATGTGTTTTCCCCCCCTCCCTCTTTCCCTCCACTGGATGATGTGCCCTGCGTTACACCTCACCAGCAGGGCGGTTCGAGTGGATTGGCAACCCCCGCTACAGCCGCTATGGGCTCCGGCTCTCAAGCCCAAAGGACGGGGGGGTTAGTGCCCCTTCTGGGTGTTCAGGGGGGGCTGTGTGGGGGCATGGGGTGGGGGTTTCTCCACCCAGAAAGGGCAGAGGGAAGAGGAGGACAATGGACTGAAGGAGGAGGTGCTACCAGGGGGGTATCAGATGGGACTGTTGGTTCTATGCGCCCCCTCCCCCCCCCCGGGGAGAATAAGAGATGCCAGAGCCGCGGAGAGAAGAAGGGTGTTGGAGCGGCGCCAGCATTATGTTATGTTAATGTGCCACACAATTCTTTGTTCATACAACAATGTGTATGGTTGGAAGTTCCAGGTCCCGATGCATGGGAATAAAGATATAAAAGAGGAATGCACAGAGACTCGGGACTCTCTTTTGTTGTAAATTGTGTTGGAGAAGGAATAAAGTTTCTGTGTCTTTCAGCTCGTTGCCTCGCCTGCCTCCTTTCTCCACAATAGATCGTACTGATACTAGGGATGAGCCTATCTAATCCACCATATTGGTATTGGGTTTGATTCAGGCAAAATAGCTGGATTGGTATTAGTAAGGAATAAAAGCAATTTAGCTATCTGATACATTATTAATATTAAAATGAAGGTGTGGTCATCATTCTAGCCACGCTGTGCATGACTTCTGTAAACAGAACCAACGAATGTCACTGAAGCCTGTCTGTGGGACTCGCCTCAGTATGTTTGCTGTCTGGTACCAGCCTTTACAATTTTAACACCCTCAACTTGATAAAACACTTGCAAAAGTATCACAGTAAAGGAGTATGCTGAATTCTGTCAAAAACAGAGCAAAAGGAAGTGTAGCGTGCATCAGCAGCTGTTGCTTTTCTAGCTCGGAGGCTGGAAGATGTTAAAAGTGAAACTAAAAGGACAAAACTGAAAGTCAACCAGACAGGAACCAGAAATCAACAGGAACAAAGACACAACATGAGTTTACCTTTCGGTGGAGAGTTACAGCTGACGAGAAGTAGGTGACAGAAACATAAACAACAAATCACAACGGTGAACTGGGAAACAGGACTAGAACAACAAGGCTACAGGAAATGGAACAGGAATGACTTCAAAATAAGAGCAAACCTAAAAACTAAGAATGAACAGACAATAATATCAGAAACACTATTTAATAAACTGAGGACCAGAATAATACTTACGATAACAATAACAGATGACAAAAATACAGCTTAAAAGATTAGTTCCTTTATTTTCAGATCCATAGCATTTTTTACCGCATTCATAAAGTGGCATTTTGAATTTCATCTGAATGTTTACTTCAATACTCAGCTTCAAAGTTTTGCATAAACTTGCACTTAAAATTTCAGAATGCATGTTTACATGGTCCTGACCAGTGAAAGCTGCCAATGTTACAAAGTTTAAAATATAAAAACCAGCAGGGTTGCTGAACTGAGTCAAATTTGTAATATATTCTTTGACTTTTAGATTTATGTTTTTATATGTGTGCAAAATGTAACCAGTCATTACCAAAGTATCAGACGATACTCAAAGTCACGTTATCGGTATTGGTATCAGACTTGAAAAAGTGGTATCAGCTCATCCCTAGTTGATACCAAGGGAAAATTATATTCTCAGTTAAAAAAAAACCCAAACCACTGCTTATCAATTAATCATTAATCAATGATTGTCGTGGGCGGCGAGAGCACGCCCCCTCCTTCCTGTTCATCTCTTCTCAGCCCATCAGCACACCTGAGCGAGAGGACACACCTGCACCCTCTCATCAGCCAGCATCCTTCAGTGATTCAACGCTGGCTCGTCTGGGTATACTGCTGTAAAAGACAGCAAGTCGTTTCACACTGGTGAAGAATTTACTGACCTGTGTGCTCTTTTTCTCTTGTTCAGGTTGTTGCCATCGTGCGGGTGTATCACTGAGGCTGCGCTCGCTGTCCTGCCACATCTCCACTCTCCAACAGTTAACCTCCACCCAGTCAGGCACCACCAGCTCATTCCCCACCCTGCTGGTTCGTCAATTCCCCGCTGGAGTCCTGCTGGTGCTCCCTTGGAGCCCACGTAAGTGGTAATTTGGCTCGCCCATTTCCCCTTACTCCATTCCTCCTCTCACGGCTCTCGTCTTCTCTCCACAGGCTTCTTCCTCTGGCGAGTGACTGTTTCCGTAGCTGTGCGAGGGTTTTTTGTTATTTAATAAAGAAACTCAAACGTGTATTATTGTTTGTCTCTTTGTTGCTGCATCTTGCACGTGGGCTGAATTATTATATCAGTCATGACAGATGATTAACGAATGATGAATGAATTAATCAATAACCCGCATCCCTAGTTGACAGCACATGCAGCATTGTGATAACAGGACACACCATTAATTGATCATTGCATTTACTGTAATCATATAACTATGTATATGAAACGTGACTAGCCTAGCAGCTAGCCATGTACTATTTAGTGTTTACATACTGTATCTATGCCCACAATAGATGTCACAGCAGGTCACAGCCAATAGCATGACTGGGTTGATGTTATGTGTCTCTACTAAGAAGGTGGGGCAAAGAGTACATGGGACACCTACTGGCCAGAGTGCCAGAATGTTGTCTGTCTCACTTATAATCGAATATTAACAAAGACCTGAAATGGTAGCCGATACCATGTCTGTCTCAGTGACGTGCACAGACATCACAGGGGAGAGGTGCTCAACCAAAAAAAAAGTTATACATACTGAAAAAGTCAAAAGACATACAGAGTGGTTGCACAACTTTTACTGTACTGATTTAGTATATCAATTTTATTTTAATAGTCACTCGGATGAAAAATCTATCTTTCAGTTCCGTTCCAGTAAAACCGGTCTAAATGATCTTCACACAATAATGTTGTAAAAAATATATTGAAGAACAATTCACATAGTTCAACTCGAAAAATATGCACAAAAACGAAATCTAACTCGAGAAAAAATTTAACATTTACAATTTTTTCAACGCGAAGATGATCGCCACGTGATCCGTCTGGACCAATCACTGATCAGCTTTCCTCTCCAAGCAACTAGTAAACATGGCGTCCCCTGCTGCGGAAACCAGCAAGGCAGATAGTGACGGGCAAATAAAATGCTTTTTCCACCTAATTGGGTCGGTCTGCCGCATACGAATCGCCGCCCCGAGTCAACTCTGTGTGTGGCGTTAGCATAGATAGACTGGCTCCGTGTCCTAAGGACTCAACTAGACTGGTTGCCGCTCCCTAAAGGAATATAGGGACCGGTAGCTATCGCTGAATTCGTGCTTTCCAGTTGACTTGGTTTATGAAAACATTCCTTTCCCCTTCTGTGATATCCTACCGTGTAGCAATGATCACACTTGAGTTATTTCTTTGGCTAACTCTGCCATTTATTCTGCAACACACATATAAGACTGAACATGGATTCTGCGCGGGGTTTTCACACTCTTATTCTAATGTGTCCCCTTAGTAGCAGTGCTGAACAATACAGGTAGTTCCCCCTAGAGGCATGTGCCAGTAATGTTTTAAATTAGACTTGCAGTCTACCACATCCCTCCCCTCTAGATTAAACTACTTTTAATTACACTAGCCAATTATGCTAGACATCCTGGAACTCCCATTTAACCCTAAACAATCACAGTTACTTTTAACTTCTTAAACACATGTGCCATACACATAATTTCTTTCTCTTTTTTTTTTTTTTTTTACATGTATAACACACATAACAGTCTAACTGGGGAATTGGTTTGACTACCGCATCCCAGTGAGGTTCCAGGACGCATTCTTGTCCTGTGGCTGGGGAACTCACTACTGACTAAGTATAGTCCTTCAAGTAGTCTGGAGCTTTCCTAGCTCGCTGAGATCTTCTCACGGCGGGTGAGCCAACTGCAGGTGAAGACTCAGACTGCTCCACTGTTTCGGCTGCTGCAGTGCTGCCCGTAGAATCTGCAGAGACGGTTACCTCAGGTTTCACCTGAAGTGGTGGTTCGTTGATGCTCTCCTCAGGATGGGTGTCAGACAACACCTCTGGTGCCATCGGCAGGGGAATGGAGCTCCTACCATGAACTTGGTCGATGTGTCGCCTCACCACTTGTCCATGGCCTAATGTCACCTTGAATGACACAGGGCCTGTCTTTTCTGTTATTTCTCCTGGTACCCAGGCTGGTCCTGAGCCAAAGTTGCGGGTGTAGACCACGTCTCCTTCTCTCAGTATTCTCTCTCTAGCATGCATGTCATGATAACCTTTTTGTTTCTCTTGTTTGTCATGCACTTTGTTTCTGAAGTCTGGATGTATTAAGTCAAATGTTGACCTCAACTTTCTTCCCATCCATGGACCTGCGTAGTCAATGTGAATTCTTCTCCATAGTTTATCTGGAACTTCCCAGGGATGTAGTGGGGCTGCTGGAGGACTGTTCCTGTTCTCCTGGCATGCCGCACATGACTTCACAAGCGCCTCCACCTCTGCATCCATGTTGGGCCACCACATGTAACTCCTCGCCAACGCTTTCATGCGAGTGATGCCAGGGTGTGCTTGGTGTAGTTGTTGCAGTAAGGCATTCCTACCAGGTGGTGGAACAACCACGCGTCCTCCCCACAGGATACAACCTTCCTGGGTGCTGAGCTCATCCTGTCGTCGGGCATAGGGAATGAACTCAGGACTGTTCATCTTCGGCCATCCTCGCAAGATGTATTCTCGCACTCTTGCTAGAACAGGGTCTTTGTCTGTCCACTTCTTTATTTGTTGTGCGTTCACCAGGGGCACGCCGATATCTTCAAACAATAGCACTCTCTCCTCCTCCTCAGGCGTGCTGTCTCTTCCTCCATCCAAGGGTAGCCTACTCATCGCGTCAGCATTCGTATGGTCCCGTCCGGCTTTGTAAACGATGGTGTACTCATACGCTGCTAATGTAACGGCCCATCTCTGAATTCTCTGAGATGTCATCTGGGGTATGGCTCTCATTTCACTGAACAGTGAAATTAGTGGCTTGTGGTCAGTCACTATAGCGAACTGTCTCCCATACAGGTATTTGTGGAACTTTTTTACACCAAATACTACTGCAAGGCCCTCCTTGTCTAGCTGGGAGTAGTTTTTCTCAGCTGCACTAAGAGTTCTTGAGACGAACCCTATGGGTCTCTCTGAGCCATCCTCCATACGATGAGAGAGTACAGCACCCACACCGTAGGGTGATGCGTCACACGCCAGGATGAGTGGTTTGTTTGAATCATAGTGCACTAACACACTACAGGACTGAAGTAGCGCTTTGGACTCTTCAAACGCCTTCTGCTGCTTGACCCCCCATGACCATTTTTCTTCCTTCTTAAGTAAGGTATGTAGTGGTGCCAGCAGCGTGGAGAGCTTTGGGAGGAACCTATGGTAATAGTTCAACAAGCCCAGGTAGGCTTTTAACTCAGTAACATTTTGTGGCTCAGGCGCCTCCGCAATGGCTTCCACTTTGTCTGTTAGAGGGTGTAGACCACTGGCGTTGATCTTGTGGCCTAGGAACACCACCTCTTTTCCCATGAACTCACACTTGCTTCTTTTCAACCTCAGACCGCTTTTCTCCAACCGTTGAAGCACTTCCTCCAGCGTTTTCAGATGTTCTTGTTCATTTGGTCCTGTACAAAGGATGTCATCCAAATAAATGGTAACATTCGGAATTCCACCTAGGATGCCCTCCATAGTTCTCTGGAATATAGCAGGACTGGAAGCTACTCCAAATGGTAAGCGTGTGTAGGTATATAAGCCTTTGTGTGTATTGATGGTTACATACTTTCTTGATTCTTCTTCCAGGACTACTTGTTGGTAGGCGTGACTCATGTCTAATTTCGTGAAGTGTCGGCCGCCATTCAGCTGTGCGAAGAGGTCCTCCACTTTAGGAATTGGATACTGATCCACCCGTGATGCTCGATTGACAGTGAGTTTGTAATCTCCACATATTCTAATGGAGCCATCCGGCTTTCTCACTGGGACTATGGGCGCCGCCCATTCTGCAACCTGCACTGGCTCAATGATCTTGTCATCCAGCAGCCTCTGTAGCTCGCTTTCGACCAGTGGCTTGACTGCATAGGGTACCGGTCGGGGTTTGCAGAATCGTGGTTGGGCCTCCTTGTCCACATTAATCTTTGCAGTGACACCTTTTAGCTGTCCTAAGCCTTCTTTGAACACCTCAGCGTGTCTTTCGAGGATCTCCTCCAGCTGCAATTTGGGCTGAGATTCCACTTTATTCACCAACTGATCAATCATGGCCAGTTCTTGTAGCCAACTTCGCCCTAGTAGATTTGGTCCTTCGCTCCCAACTACTACTACAGGTAAGTCCTTTTCTTTGTTTTCGTGCTGCACCTTCACTTGTGCCATGCCTAGCACGTCTAGCTTCTCTCCTGTGTATGTTTTTAATTTTAATGAACAGGGACTTAATTCTGCTGTGTCTGTTTTCTTCCACAGTTGTGTATATTGCTGTTTACTTAATATGGTTACTCCACAGCCTGTATCAACTTCAAATGTTACTTTCATTCCATTAACATTCATGGTACGCGTGATGGGCGCTACCTTGGTCAGCTCCTCTGACGTGTTGTAAATTGTGTGAAAATCCATGTCTTCTGTATCACTTTCTCCCTCCCCTCTCAGTTGATTCGCTTGCTGTTCCTTTCCTGGGCCCTTGTTTTCATACTTTTGCCCATTAACTGTCGCTTTCAGCACCTGTGCGCTGTCCACCTTTATTCTACATGCTTTCTTAATGTGCCCTCGCTTGCCACAATTATGACACAGCTCAGTGGCAAATTTGCACTCGGCGGCATTGTGCTGGCCTTTGCAGCGATAACAACTGGGGAATTTGTGCTGAGTTTTGTCAGTCAACACTTTGTGGACACCTACTTGGGTCTTAGGCACACGAACATGCGTTGCTGTGTCCTCTGTTAGCTTCCCTTGCATCTCTCTCACATCTTTAGATGCTGTTTCCATCGCTTGGCATAATTCCAAAGCCTTCGCAAAAGTGAGTTTTGTTTCAGATAAAAGTCGCCGTTGCATTCGGTCATCATTCACTCCACACACAAGTCTGTCTCTTAACATTTCTTCCAATGAGTCTTTGTAATCACAGTGCAGTGTTAATTTCCTCAATTCTGCCACATACTCTGCTATGGACTCAGTGTTCCTCCTTATGCGTGAATTAAATTTGAATCGTTGCACGATTTCACTCGGTTTGGGGCTGAAGTGCTTCTGAAGCTCAGCAGTAAGCTGGTCGTATGTTTTATCTTTCGGTAATGCAGGGCTTATTAAATTTCTCAACAAGCTGTAAGTAGTTGCACCAACTCCACTCAACAGTACAGCCTTCCTTTTGTCTGGCTCCTCAATATCATTAGCTTCGAAGAAAAAGTCCAACATTTCACTATATTCTTCCCATGACTGAGTCGAGTTATCAAAAGGGGTTACCGTTCCGATTACAGCCGCCATTGCTCGTCGTGGTGGGGAAACCTCGTTTTTCCTCCTCTGAACTTGCACTCGAACTACTGGAGTCACTTGAGTTCGCCACACTTGCAATGTTCTCTGTTTCTCGCCGCTGATTTTTTTCTTTTAATCCTCGTCGCCAATTGTGTGATATCCTACCGTGTAGCAATGATCACACTTGAGTTATTTCTTTGGCTAACTCTGCCATTTATTCTGCAACACACATATAAGACTGAACATGGATTCTGCGCGGGGTTTTCACACTCTTATTCTAATGTGTCCCCTTAGTAGCAGTGCTGAACAATACAGGTAGTTCCCCCTAGAGGCATGTGCCAGTAATGTTTTAAATTAGACTTGCAGTCTACCACACCTTCAATATCAACTTGTAATGGCATTAAAATTTCTTGATTTTTATTTTTTACCCAGACACCAAAGCAACCGAATAAATAATATGAATGTTCATTTTTAAATATTTCCTCACTGTTTATCTTCATCATCACCATCGGGCTTTCCATGCTTTTTGTATTTAAGGGGCAGACACTATTAAATCAATAACTGTCTCCATGTTGTCTCCCTACAGCAAAGTGATCTCCCAAAATGATTTCAAATTACATGTACATGTGCTTGCAATGATTCATGTAGTTCATTAGAGATCAACTAAAAACAAACTACCTCCATTGAACAATTCATGATAAGCTAGTTGAAAAAAAAAAATTCTAGCCATGTCATTTTGGCCCGTGGAATAAAAATGCAAATGTATGTACATGTACAAAGAAAATACACAATATGTAAAATATAATTTGGTCCGAATTTAGGACCTTCCAGGCACTACAATCCGTCCGTCCAAATTTCGCCACGATTTACAACATTCAACAACCTTAATCCACCTCACTGCTGTCATGGGAGCAGCTTTCTCATTTTTCACGGAATCGAGGTGGAAAAAGCATTTTATTTGCCCGTCACTATCTGCCTTGCTGGTTTCCGCAGCAGGGGACGCCATGTTTACTCGTTGCTTGGAGAGGAAAGCTGATCAGTGATTGGTCCAGATGGATCACGTGGCGATCATCTTCGCGTTGAAAAAATTGTAAATGTTAAATTTTTTCTCGAGTTAGATTTCGTTTTTGTGCATATTTTTCGAGTTGAACTATGTGAATTGTTCTTCAATATATTTTTTACAACATTACTGTGTGAAGATCATTTAGACCGATTTCACTGGAACGGGAATTTATTTCTGGGTATATTTCTCGTGTTCAGCTGAACGACTATAATACCTGTACACTCATGGAGATATTTAATGTCATGTAAATTTTTACAAAATTAGCAACTCACACAAAGACCATGGTCTTCATCATTAATCATTTGTTATTTATTTACATGGAAAAAGTTCAATGACAAAAAACAGGCAGCTTCCATAGAAAAAAATATCTGTTCAAAATATATAAATCTTTGGAAAAATCAGAAAAAGGCTTTTCGTTCAATAAATAAAATATTAAATCTCCATTCACATAATTAAATTGTTACAAAAAATTTGACCCCAAATCCTGCCCTCTGTTAACCTGCCACCCGCCATCCCCATAACGACTGTAAAGATAGTTTATGAAGGACAGCTTAGTATATGAGTGAGAGGATGGCAGCAAATGTACAAGAAAAATCATGAAAATTTGAGGAAAAAATTGTAAATTTTATAAAAAAAAATAGTTAAAAATTTATGAGTATATTGTAAATCTCTGTGGAAAATTTATAGGGAAAAAAGGTATTACATTTACTACAAAAGTGATAAATTTGCCAGGAAACACCTACAAATTTATATTAAAGAAGTTATAACTTTCCAAGAAAAATGTTAAAGTTTACAAGAAAAACCTCACTAATTGGTGAGAAAATTGGACATTTATGAAAGAAAAAAGTAAAAAAAAAATGTATAAAAATGTTGTAAAAATTGGCAATTTTTTTCTTGCAAATGTGTGACTTTATTGTTGTAAATTTATGACTTTTTTCCTGGATTTTTTTTTACAGCATTTGAAAGCTGTGCTTTTTTCTCATGAAAATGTCACTTTTTTTTGGTGGTAAATTTGAGATTTGCTTATAGGAAACTTGTGACTTTTGAAATTGCAAATTTGTACTGAAATTACAGAGTTGCTAAATTTTTGATTATCTCCCGCAACCACCATCCCCCTCGTTAAAAAATAAACCACCAACTGCGTGTACTTTCATAACAGCAACAAAAAATGCTAACTGAACAATTAATACCCTAAACTGCTCCACTCTGTGTGAAGGAGAGGAGACAGTGAAACAGGCTGCAGCTGCTGCTTGTGCGCAGTGGACGGAGCAGGTCACAGAGAATTGTTTGGACGTCAAAATATAGTTATCAGACATTAAAACACATTTTATCAGCAATTGGGGTCTCCATGGGGGAAGTTTAAAATAATTAAAAAAAAAAAGCTCTCCAAAAGGGCACTTCAGGGGGGAAATGGCAGAGAGGAAGTCCTCAAGCTTCACTTCATGTCATTCTGTGCATGTGGCTGCAGTGGCTCGTCTTGACAGGAAGGTTTGTCTCTATTTAACACCACATCTGGGTGTGGCCAGTTTCATATACTTTCTAACTTTTATAACTTGCTGTAGAGTCTTCATTATAAGTGTAATGCAAGTCAGTGCAATATGTTTTGATTTATATGTTTGATAGCATATTTGTTTGCACAAGTTGATAGGAAGTTCTCATTGATTAAAACATTGAAGAATATAAGATTTGTGTTTATGCATATCTCTTCAGAGACAGAGACTAAGTAGATTAGCTTAGCAAGAAGACCAAATACCTGAAATAACAAGCCTGGCTTGTTATTTCAGTGACAAAATCCACCATTTATACATCATATAGCTTTACTCTAAGTAGCTTATGTATGGTATGTAATATTTCTTGGCTTTTTGCCATCAGCTGACAAACTTGGATTAGGTGCGTGAACAAACTGAACTTGACATGACCTTTATTTTTAAACCTACAACACCTGCAGATGTCTTCATTTTGTGTAATTTAGCTCCTGCAAATTGTTATTTCTTGGCACACTCCTGTGAATAATTTGGAGATAAAAAGGCCTCACTCTCAGATCTTCCTGCAAAAAACACTTCCCTCTCCTTTTGTTGCAACATCCACATACTTTTTACCCTCAAACTATATTACCCTGTTAGGCAGCTTTGGCCCATCGATAAGGGGACGCAAAGCAGACCTGTTAGAAGTGTGCTGAGATGTGAGGATTTCCAGAAGGTCTGTGTGAACTGGGTGGTGATGTTGCAAGCTGCTACTCAGCAAGCATCTCATACTTATTCCTAATCTGGTAGAAAAAAAAAAAACAAAACTGGCCTAACCTGTCCCATGCTACCTCTGCTAGGACTGCCAGTATGTGTGTGTGTGTGTGTGTGTGTCGGCTTCTTACCTAACGAGGTGCTCCAGGAAAAACATCCGAACATTCATCAAAACAGTATAACACAGATGCAGATAAGGGGGCAATGTTATTGTATGACAGGTCTGTTTTGCAGCATGTACACCCCCTTCAAAGGAGAAAGCGTGGGGTATAACAGCGAGGGGGGTGAAGACACAAGGCGGGACGCAGAGACAAAGAGCAGGCTTCAACTAGTTTTCAAGCCCCGTGTGGCCACCAAGTCAAATATCTGTCTTTGACTGGAACGCTCCTCGGGGTCAGATAAGAGAAAGTCTCGGCAGTGTTGCGTGTACGTGGTTTTCAAGCTGCAGCTTTCAAGGCATCTTATTTTCCCCTGAAGTCTGATAACGCACATTAAAGGCTGCTTGAGATCCTTTGTGAGCAGTATAGGTGGGCAGAACACCCTGGTAACAAGAATCAAAATAAGAGAACAAGTCCTTAAAACAAAATAGCAAAATAGCTCGTTTGTCTGACAATTTATATGATGTGTTATTTTTTTCGATTTGGAGCTAAAGTCTAACTGTTAAAGTCACTTGATATATGATTAAATTGCCACATTTGAAAAAAAAATGTTACTAGTTAGATAAATAATATTGGATATACAGTTGTAAAAAAATTAGGACACCCTGTATAAGCTTGTGTGTTTTTTTAACATATTTGGACATATGGATATTGAATATCAGCGTTAAAAAAAACTGGGAGATTCATGTAATACAACTAAACAATTAAAAATGAATTAAAGACTTTATACATTTTTTTTTGTAAAATGTAATTCTAAACAAATAGTGAGGAGTAAATTAGGACACCCCCCATCTTTTTTAGGACATCCCCGTGTTCATTCCCACTTAAAATGAATAAAATAAATGTTAAAAAAAATGCAAATAAAAACAAAAACAAGGCTAGACATAGATATGTGAACATTTTTTAATAAAGAACTGACTATTTAAAGGGGCGTCCAGATTTTTTCACATGACTCTATACTGTCCAACAAAGTTAAGAAACTTTTAATTTACCCATTAAATTCAGTTTTTATAAATATTTGTTGTTTTCTTTTTTTGTATTTTTTATGCTTTATCAATCCCAGAGGGAAATTCAGGGCATCCACCTGGATAAGGCAGCAACACGCAGCACCAATCCCTTCACCATTCACACACACATTCACACCTAGAGCCACTTTAAAGTCTCCAGTTAAGCTAACCTGCATGTTTCTGGTCTGTGGGAGGAAACCGGAGTACCCAGGATAAACCCACGCAGACACGGGGAGAAAATGCAAACTCCACACAGAAGAGTCACCAGTGATCAGGGAGTGGTGTGTGTGTGTTTGTGTGTGTGTGTGTGTGTGTGTGTGTGTGTGTGTGTGTGTGTGTGTGTGTGTGTGTGTGTGTGTGTGTGTGTGAAGTTAAGAAAACGTGATTTTTATGCAATAACAAAATGAAAATGTTTCATCTATGTGTACATGTGACAGCTTTTTTACTGACCTTCAGTTCGACTTAAAACACATGTTGGTAAATACCTGAAAACAACTGAAAGAATATAATACAACAATTTGCTCTAAATGAGCAATCTGACTGGACGATATGGATTCAGGGAGTTACTATATTCCCCAGTAATCACACTCTGAAATGTCACCAAATATGTATTACTCCATTTCAGCTGTGTTTTAATAATCTTTAAATTATAGTTAATACTAGTGGATTCTTATAATAAGTGAGAATTGTAATGCTGTGTTGAAGACCTTAATTTCCACGGTGACGCCCTATTTGAAAAGTGATGGTACGAAAAATCAGACCTCCGTCACCTGGAAGTCCCACCCTTATAAACATACTGTAGATATTGCATGTCCATTTACAACAAAATGGACAAGCTACAGTTGGATTTATTGCCTCGTTAACCAACCATAATAACTTTGTGGTGATGGACATCATCTGAAAATGCCAAGAAAAATTCAATTCAGTTCAATTCAACTTTATTTATATAGCGCCATTTCACAACAACAGTCATCTCATAGCACTATCAACTGTAGGGGGAACTCCCACAGTTGCAGAAAGACCCCAGCAATCAGGCGATCCCCTGTGAGCAAACACTTGGCGACGGTGGAGAGGAAAAACTCCCTTTTAACAGGAAGAAACCTCCAGCAGAACCAGGCTCAGGGAGGGCCAGTCATCTGCTGCGACTGGCTGGGGGTGAGGGGATAGAGAAGAAGAAAAGAACAGACATGTAGAGAGCAAACAGCACGATGGGGACTCAATCTATGGGAGAGAACAAACAAATGTTAATGACCAACAAAAAAAAATATTTCATTGAGAGTGAGGAAAGGAGTGAGGCCCAGTGCATTACTGGAGGTCCCCCGGCTGACTAAACCTATTAGCAGCATAACTAAGGGAGGGTTCAGAAACACATGATCCCTCCCTAATTGTAGGCTATATCAAAAAGGTAGGTTTTAGCCCTATTCTTAAAAACAGAGATCGAGTCTGACTCCCGAATCCAGATTGGCAGCTGATTCCACAGGAGAGGAGCTTGATAACTGAAGGCTCTGCTTCCCATTGTACTTTTGGAGATTCTAGGTATTACAAGTAATCCTGCATTTTGGGAGCGTAGTGCTCTGTTAGGATAATACGGTAGTATCAGATCTTTTAAATAAAAAGGAGCCTGACTGTTTAGAGCTTTGTAAGTAAGAAGAAGGATTTTAAACTTAATTCTAAACTCTATGGGAAGCCAATGAAGGGAGGCCAGAACCGGAGAGATATGATCTCTCTTTCTAGTACCTGTTAAAACTCTTGCTGCAGCATTTTGGATCAGCTGAAGACTTTTTAAAGATGTTTTAGGACAACCTGATAATAAAGAATTACAATAATCTAATCTCGAGCTAACAAAAGCGTGGATCAGTTTCTCAGCATCACTCTGAGACAAGATGCTCCTAATCTTGGCAATATTACGCAAATGATAGAAGGCAGTCTTAGAAACAAATTTAATATGTGAATTGAAGGACAAATCCTGATCAAAAATAACTCCAAGGTTCCTCACAGAGCAATTAAGAGAAAGAGTAACCGCATCCAAACTGAAAGTTTGATTTGGAAAGAAATTTCTAAGGTTTTTTGGACCAACAAGAATGACTTCAGTCTTATCTGAATTTAATAGCAGGAAATTACAAGTCATCCAAGCTTTGATTTCCTTAAGACAGGGTTCTAACTTGGCTAATTGATTACTATCATCTGGCTTCATTGACAGGTATAATTGTGTGTCATCAGCATAACAATGAAAATGTATACAGTGCTTTCTAATAATGTTGCCTAACAGAAGCATATATAAACTAAAAAGAGTAGGGCCTAGCACAGATCCCTGTGGAACTCCATGACTAAGCTTTGAGTTGAAAGAAAACTCATTATTTACATGAACAAACTGGAACCTATCAGATAAATAAGATCTAAACCACTGCAACGAAGTTCAATTAAGTCCAACATAGTGTTCTAATCTATCAAGTAGAATATTATGATCGATAGTATCAAAAGCTGCACTAAGGTCTAAAAGGACAAGTACAGAAACTAGTCCATTATCAGATGCAATGAGGAGGTCGTTAGTGACATTCGCTAAGGCTGTTTCAGTACTATGATGGATTCTAAACCCAGATTGAAACTCTTCAAGTAAACCATTTCCCTGCAGGTGGTCAAATAATTGCGTAGCAGCAACTCTTTCTAAAATTTTTGAAATGAAAGGGAGATTAGAGATTGGTCTATAGTTAGCTAAAGCTCTTGGATCTAGCGTTGGCTTTTTGAGTAAGGGGTTAATTACAGCCGTTTTAAAAGCCTGCGGTACATGGCCTAAAGTTAATGAAGAATTGATTATATGAAGAATAAGGCTACCAATAAGTGGGAAGACTTCTTTAAATAACTTGGTAGGAATAGGGTCTAAAAGACAAGTTGAAGGTTTGGATGAGGAAACTATTTTGTCTAACTCACAAAGGTCGATTGGAGTAAACTCATCAAGACAGACATCAATAGAAGGAGTTGCAGTAGTTACAGTATTTAAGTTAACTGTGGGAAGAATCTGATTGATTTTATCTCTGATGAATGAAATTTTATTATTGAAAAAGTTCATAAAGTCCTGACTAGTAAGCTCTAAGGGAATGCTAGGATTGACAGAGTCCTGACTCTTTGTCAACCTGGCTACAGTACTGAAAAGAAACCTGGGATTATTCTTGTTCTCTTCTATTAATGCAGAGTAATAACTCGTTCTAGCTTTTCTAAGAGATTTTTTATAAATTAAAAGATGATTTCTCCAAGCTAAATAGATTTCATCTAAATTAGTGGAGTGCCATTTTCTTTCTAATTGACGAGTCTTCTGTTTTAAGCTACGAGTTTCTGTGTTGAACCAAGGAGTTAGAAATCTCTGATTAGACTTTTTCTTTTTTAAGGGGGCCACTAAGTCTAGAGTCTGATGCAGAGAAGCTGAAACACTATCCACCATGTTATCAATTACAGAAGGAGCAAGCTGTCTGTAGCTTATTTCCGTTGTGTTGACACATGGCATAGAGGAAACAATCTGCATAAATTTGGTAACAGCATAATCTGAGAGGCATCTACTGTAATAATATTTTTCTTTAGGAGCCAAATAGTCAGAAATAGTAAAATCAAAGGTTAACTAACTAACTAACTAACTAACCTGCACTTATATAGCGCTTTTCTAGTCACAAAGACCACTCAAAGCGCTTTCATTAATACTAACCCTCTATTCTAAGGGCCTATAGGAAACAGATATCTAGGGACAATTTAGAACAGCCAATTAACCTAACATGCATGTTTTTGGCATGTGGGAGGAAACCGGAGAAATCCCGGAGTAAACCCACGCAACACGGGGAGCATTGTCATCCATGAAGATGAAATTAGGCCTGTGTTGTCCATGCAGGGGCAAAATGACTGGATTAATGATGTTATTCAGGTAGTATCGGCTTGTCACTGTACCATTCACAAGGTGTATGTTATGGTTCGAGCGCCGATCTCGCCCGCGCTCGAGCCATGCACTATTTTCTCCCTTCTGACGGCTGTGTGCCCCTTTTGGCTTTCCAAGCCTTTATGGTGACAGCGCTCGGAGGGGCTTCTGGCTGTCAGAGCTGTCAGCTGAGCCGCATTTCGCCTCATCAGCTGCTCCCTACTTAAGAGGGCAGTTGGGAGCGAAATGTGCGGCAGTCTCGTCAAAAACTTCCCCTTGTTTGACGTTAGCGAGCATCCCTCTGTTTGGACGTTGACCATTCTTCTTCTGTGATCGTAAGTGTGCCTCTTTATGTATCCGTTATTCCCTGTCATTGACTGTACATCATTGTAGTGTGTTTTAGCCCCCCGTGGCTTGTTATTTTGTTCCTTTTCTGTTCCTTTAATAAAACTGTGCAAACTCACAGGTGATTTGTGGCGTCTTATGATGGCTCGTGAGGGCCATCCATGACAGTAGACTGCCGCCAGACTGAGACGCCTGTCGCCATGAGTTTTGCCAAAATTGGACTTGTTCTTCCCTGTCTGGGTAACTGCGTGCTGGGAGAATGTCACGGCTCAGGGGCCACGCTCAGAGCCTGGACTACGAGCTGATGGAGGCCCTCGACTACATAGATGGAACGCTTTTTCACCGCAGGCCTCTATGACACTCCCAGCGATGTACGCCGGCACCTGGACCTCGCTGAGGACATTATTCAGCGCCTTCCCTGCTACTCCAACCACCCGGAAGTTACGGCGAGGAAGGCAGACATCGCTACACACCGTGAGAGACTCCGTGGGCTGGAGGGAAACTCCGGCAGGAAGCCGAAGGGAAGGCACCCTCGCTCCTTGCTTCAGGAGTCCAGGAGTTCACACCACCCAGGGGTCATCCCCAAACGAGCATGATATCAGTTGGGATTCCCCCAGAGAGGTTGCAGCTGACAGCAATCTCCATCTGGGACCAAATGGCTGCAGCTCGCTCCGCCGGCCATCCCACACAAATCTTGAAGCACGTGACGGCGGCGGTCAGACTGGTAGAGAGGAATCCCGAGCTGAGTGATTATCCGGAATACGCTGACCTGCTCGCCTCCGTGTCCGCACAGGAACAGCGTTTTCCGGACCTCACCTTCGCCTCACCATCAGCCAGTGAACGTCGTCGCCAAGCTCCCAACAAGCCTCAGTGAGAACTCCGTCCGGATCCTGTTCCGGGTCGTCGCAAGGACTCAACCTCTCTGACAGGTGCCACTCCTGCATCTCGTCAGAAGGGAATTCCCGCAGCCTCTCCCCCCAGGTCATCTTTCCCTGCTGTCCCATCAGCTCATCGTGCCCGGTTCGTCTCGGCTGTCATCCCCTCCTCCTCAACGTCTTCTCCGGCTGCTGTGAGTGTTTTGAGTCCTGCTCCAGCGTTATTGGACCATCGCGAGCGGCTCCTCCTCGTCCTCCCAGGGAGCCCTCCGTCACCAGCCAGCGAGGAAAGGGAGGAACAACGTCCGCTACAGCAGGCACCATCCATCCTCCGGGAAACAGGCAAGTGCAAGTTCATGTTTCTCCCCGTAGTTGTGATTTGCCTTGTCTGACTCCTGGGGATGAAGTTCGGGTTTCGCAGTCCCCCGAGCTCCCACCACCTGCTGTAGCTTCTGTCATTATACCTGCTGCCTCTGTGTCTCCCTCCGCTGAGCGGTCCACGACGCCAGGCCTACATCGCCGGACGAGGAGGGGGCCTGCAGTTCTGGAGAGCCTGGTTCCAGCCCCGCAGCCACGTCATGGGCAGAGGAGGAGAGCGGACTGCAGCGTGGAGCCTGCGCCGATGACGAAGCATCCCCGGGTCTCCACAGATATGAGCAGTTCGATCCAGCGGGTTGAGGGTCCCCTGCCACCATGCCGTGCGGGTCGTCGGCGTGAACATCAGTGCCGGAGGGTCCTCAGGCTGCGGAGACCATCATGCCGGCTGCAGAGCCCGCCGTAGCTGAGTGGGAGCCAGATGACGACCTTCTTCGTCTTTAGCCCGGATCATCCTGGACAGTGACAGAACTCGAGTGCAGGCAAGTGCTCTACCTTGTTTTCCTTCTTTCCATTTTAGAGCATTTTTGCCTGTCTCTCGGGGAGACGAGCCAGGGGCAGCCGTCTGCTGCACCTGAGCTCGTCTCTCTGGGCTCTGTCGCTACCGGTGATTCTGATCACGGTTCTTTTCCTTCTCCTGAGCCTTCTCCCAGGGTCACCGGTGCAGAGCCAATCCCGGTCGCTGTACTGGAGGTTCCGGGTTCGGGGTTGGAGGTCATTACTGGTGCTACGCCGACCCAGTCGGGGTCCATCGCGGGTGCAGCCGTGACCCAATTGGGGTCCATCGTGGGTGCAGCACCGGTGTCGTTCAAGGTCGGTGAAGGAGCTGCAGACCCTCTGCCGCCTGACATTGAACTGGCTCATCATCATCTTCATCGTCATCATCGTCATCGTCACCGTCTTCGTCATCCCAGCTCATCTCCACCGGGGGCCGTTGGGGTTCTCTACATTCGGCCCGGCTCTCCCTCATCTTTCCCCTCTCCAAGGAGGCCGTCTTCAGTTTTTTCCTTGCCGTCCTGGTGGCTGAGTGATGCAGGTCGGCCGCCTGATGAGCTTTTTCGCCGGTTCGGCATTCTGGGACGGTCACCCGACGTACTGTGCTTCCTGCTGGGCGACCTGGTTCGGCCGCTGGAGGTTCCGTCTCTCCGGGCCTGGGACTGGGGTAGGCCACCCGAACGCTCCCTTTTCCCCTCATTGACCGTTTGGACATTGGACGCAGGAAGACCCCCAGAACTGTTCCAGTCTCATTGGACTCTGCCTGCTGTCATCCCCGTGTGTCTCGTATTTTCATTAAATATTAAGGTCACTCGGGTGAATTGTCTTTTGCTCTATGTTGATCTGTGTATTCACTGCTGTTTAGCGTGCCTTTTTTTTTCCCCTCTCCTGTCTGAGGGATGATGTATATCTGTCTCTTTATGTCGTATTGGCCTGTGTGTTCAGTTTTAGGTCTCTTACTATTATTTGCATTTGTTGCCCTGTTCTATGTCTCATCTGTGCATTATGGAGTGTTGTGAATGTGGTTTTTTTTGTAACCACACTCTGTAATTGCCTCATTTGTTCCCTGTCTTCATCATGTTTTTTTTTTTTCTCTCTCTCTTTCTGATTCTCGCCCTCCAGGCCTTTTTCCCCCATCCGCCCACCCTGGGTGGGGTGGGGGTGGGGGCGTTTGGGTGTCTTACGGCGCTCGTAGTTCGCCGCCTCGGGGGGGGAGGTACTGTTATGGTTCGAGTGCCAATCTCGCCCGCGCTTGAGCCATGCACTATTTTCTCCCTTCTGACGGCTGTGTGTGTGTGTATATCCCATTTACACAGGGTGCGTGTGAAGCGTCTAGTGCAGTAGTATAGTAACGTAGCGATGTTTGTAGATAGTGCATGCTGCATGGCATATGTTGCATGTTGCTTTCTGCTTGCTGCTCTGCTTACAGCTACCGCCACCAGCTAGCCCCCATCGGGGGTGAAAAGAGGAGCCGAGTGCGTAAGTCTCCTCCTGCTGGTACATAGCCTCTCCACCACCAAGACCCCTGCAGTGTCTCCTCGTGGCCACACATGGTAACTGGGTACCCTGCGGTCCCAGGCTAAACTGGAGGGGATCTCGGAGCAGCAGGGGGCCCCAGAGACGCGGCGTATAGGCCCACCCTGTGTGGACACGCCCTGGCGCCCGTCACCCCCTGCCCCAACTATGGGTAAATAGCCCCACTGCCTTGTGGGTAATCTATTAAGGTGAAGGCTAAGGGAGCAACCCCTGACAGAAAAGCAATGTGCTGGTGGTGCGCAAAAGGCGGGACTTAAAAGACCAAGGACCCGGCAGCCTCCTGCAGCCATGTTGAGGGACTGGTTGTCATGGGCTTACCCACGCCACCGGATTTACCTCATCATCGTGAAGACAGTGCTATTGGGAAGAGCGCGCCCCCTACAGCACTCTAAATAATTCAATGCGCAGGTGTCCACCTCTGACCATGGTGGGCCTTACCTTCCTGGACATCTGGTTGAAGTCTGGTGGCGACAGGGTGTGTGGCGACGGGAGCAGGTATGAATGTTACTGGGAGCTCCTAGCTATAACCCTGCACATCAGCAGCACAGGGCTATTATGGTCGCTAACAGCTGGGGTGGCAGCTGTTTTCGGCAGACCCCTGTGTGATTGAGCAGCCCTATTTAGGACAGCACTGCTCACCTCAACTGGGGAGGGGCCTAGAAAAGGTGGCCTAAAAATTGCCCACCCATCTTTCGCCTGAACAGGTTACCGCACCTGTTGGGTCATTCCACCTCTGCGGTCGAAATAATAAAAAGAGAACATGCAACCTAAAACTGGCAACATGGAATGTAAGGACACTCCTGGATCGAGGTTCTGATAGACCCCATAGGAGAACAGCTCTGGTTGCTGCTGAACTGAGTCGCTACAACATTGATATTGCTGCACTGAGCGAGACCAGGCTCCTAGATGAGGGCTCTTTAACAGAGGAAGGGATGGGCTACACATTCTTCTGGAGGGGTTACCCCTCAGGAGAACAACATCTGCATGGTGTAGGACTGGCCATCAAAAACACCCTTCTACCAAGACTCAGTGAAACACCTGTTGGCATTAGTGAGAGACTGATGACACTCCGTATCCCCCTGGTTAAGAATCGCTTTGTTACACTTCTTAGTGCCTATGCACCGACCCTGCCATCGGAGAGTGAGGCCAAGGATTCCTTCTACCAGTTACTGGACGAAACTCTTCGCCGGAACCCCAAGAATGACAAGATCTTCTTACTTGGAGATTTTAACGCCAGAGTGGGTCAGAACAATCAGATATGGAGTGGAATGCTTGGCAGACACGGAGTTGGCCAGGTTAACGCAAATGGACTGAGATTGCTCACTCTCTGCTCTGAGCATAACCTGAGCATAACCAACACCATCTTCCAGCAAAAGGCCAAATACAAAACATCATGGATGCACCCTCGCTCTAAACACTGGCACCTGATTGATTACATCATTGTGAGGCGCAGTGACATCAGAGATGTCCACATCACCCGTGCCATGAGAGGTGCAGAATGCTGGACAGATCACCGGCTGATCGTGGCCAAGGTCCACATGCAAGTGCCACCCCCCCCCCCCCCCCGCGACTACAAGGGCCCAAAAGGAGGAAACTTGATTGCTCCCGTCTGGCAAATCTGGATGTAAGAAATGATTTTCGGCACTCCCTGGTTGAGAAACTAGGGGGGGGGGGGGGTGGAGCATTTCCTGAGTCTGCCTGAGAAGACCATGGACCAGAAGTGGGACTTTATCAGCTCAGCTCTTTGTGAGGCAGCAGCCCAAACGATTGGCTATAAGAGAAAGAACCACCAAGACTGGTTTGATGACAACTCGGACACCATCCACGACTTGTTGGAGAACAAGCATAGAGCACATCAGGCAACCTTAAGGAACCCCTCATCCATTATCATCAGGCATCAGTGGCAGAGAGCTCGGCGGGATGTACAAAGGGCTACTCGGAAAATGCAGAACGAGTGGTGGACAAAAAAGGCACATGAAATCCAGGCCTTCGCCAATAAAAATGACATGCATAATTTTTATAATGCTGTCAAGAAGATTTACGGCCCAACAAATCGCTGCATCACTCCCCTGAAAACAGCAGATGGGCTGAGAATCCTAAAGGATCAGCCTAACATCTTGCTGAGATGGGCTGAACACTTTAGTACCCTGCTTAACCAGGACTCAGATGCAGACCCCACTGTTCTCGACGACTTGCCTACTCTTCCTCCGATGCAAGACCTGGATCAGCCCCCAACCTTCCTGGAGGTTCTATCAGCTACCCGCTCTCTCAAAAACAACAAGCCCCCTGGTAATGACAACATCCTTGCCGAGCTGTTGAAACAAGGAGGCTACTTGTGTACAAAAACCCTGCACAAGTACATCACCAAGGTCTGGGCCGATGATAACATCCCACAACAATGGAGAGATGCCACAATTGTCACCATTTATAAAAACAAGGGTGACAAGGCTGTCTGCGGCAACAGCAGGGGTATTTCGCTCCTTGCTGTTGCTGGTAAGGTCCTGGCGAAGGTGATGCTTCACAGGCTGATCAACAACATCACAGAATCAGTGCTGCCTGAATCGCAATGCGGTTTCAGGAAGGGCAGGAGCTCGGTGGACATGATTTTCACAGCTCGGCAGCTGCAGGAGAAATGTTGGGAGAAACACCAGGACCTTTTCATGGTCTTTGTCGATCTCTCCAAAGCTTTCGACACTGTCCATAGAGAACTCCTATGGGAAGTTCTTCTTAAGTTTGGCTGCCCTAGTAAGTTTGTCAATATCTTCCACCAATTTCATGATGGTATGACTGCTCGCGTGACTATAGGATGACAGGAATCTCCTTCCTTCCCCGTTTGTACAGGGGTTAGGCAGGGGTGTGTATTAGCACCAGTACTTTTTAACATCTTCCTGCTCTGTGTCACCCAACTTCTCCACAAGGAGATTGAGGACAGCAGTGGTGTAACAGTGGACTTCTGTCTAGATGGCAACCTTTTTAATATAAGGAGGCTCCAGGCAACCACCAAACTGCAAAGGGTGAGAGTCATTGAGCTACAGTATGCAGATGACTGTGCTCTGGTATCTCATAGCCCACAAGATCTCCAGTCTGTTCTTACTGCTGCGGTGAGAGCATACAGCAGGATGGGACTGACGGTGAACACCATCAAAACAGAGGTTGTCTGCCAATGGAGCACCAATATCCCATCTACTCCACCTACCTTCACTGTTGCTGGTGAACAGCTGTCTGTTGTTTCATCTTTCAAGTACCTGGGGAGCATCCTCTCTGTAGACAACACCATTGACAGTGAGGTCCAGAAAAGGATCAGGCAGGCATCAGCTTCCTTTGGGAGACTCCGGCGTCGAGTCTTCCAGAACAAGAACCTCCATCTCCAAACGAAGATCTTCTGTTTACCAGGCAGTCTGTGTCACTACTCTCCTCTACAGCTATGAATCCTGGGTGACTTACAGCAGCCACATTAGGGATCTAGAGCGGTTCCATATACGCTGCCTTCAGCGCATCCTGGGAATCACCTGGCGTAACCATGTGCCTCATTCTGAGATACTCTTTAAGACCAGCTGTAGGAGTATTGAGGCAACGATCACCCAGCACCAGCTACGCTGGCTGGGACATGTGGTGAGGATGCCCCCAAACCGGTTGCCTCGCAGGGTGTTATATGGCCAGCTACACCATGGTCGACGCTCTGCTGGAGGGCAGAAGAAACGCTACAAGGACCAGCTAAAGATGGCCTTAAAGAAGTGCAGGATCAGACCTGAGGCTCTGGAGGAGGCTACTGCTGACCGGAACACCTGGCGACAGCAGTGTCTTGTGGGGACCCGTATGATGGAGGAGGACAGGACAGCCAGGAGACAGGAGAGAAGACTGAGGAGGATTGCACCTGCAGCCCCTGCTGCCACTACTACAACTTTTACATGCCCTACCTGCAACAGGACATGTGGGTCCAGGATAGGACTATACAGCCATCAAAGGGCTCACCGATAGAAGTGGACGTCATCATCGGACTCGATGGACAACCGCAAGCAAAGCAATTTTCTCCCTTCTGACGGCTGTGTGCCCCTTTTGGCTCTCCGAGCCTTTATGGTGACAGCGCTCGGAGGGGCTTCCGGCTGTCAGAGCTGTCAGCTGAGCTGCATTTCGCCTCATCAGCTGCTCCCTACTTAAGAGGGCAGT
The DNA here is from genome assembly GCA_020510985.1 of Pholidichthys leucotaenia. Classification (NCBI taxonomy): domain Eukaryota; kingdom Metazoa; phylum Chordata; class Actinopteri; order Cichliformes; family Pholidichthyidae; genus Pholidichthys; species Pholidichthys leucotaenia. The sequence goes on along the minus strand of CM035839.1, from coordinate 288,996,933 downwards.
TGGGAGCGAAATGTACGGCAGTCTCGTCAAAAACTTCCCCTTGTCTGACGTTAGCAAGCATCCCTCTGTTCGGACGTTGACCATTCTTCTTCTGTGATCGTAAGTGTGCCTCTTTATGTATCCGTTATTCCCTGTCATTGACTGTACATCGTTGTAGTGTGTTTTAGCCCCCCGTGGCTTGTTATTTTGTTCCTTTTCTGTTCCTTTAATAAAACTGTGCAAACTCACCGGTGATTTGTGGCGTCTTATGGTGGCTCGTGAGGGCCATCCATGACAGTGTAGGACAGTTCTGTATTGACTAGACATACATGCCCTGACTGTAACACCATTACCACCACCAAAGGCTCGTCTGGTGACAACAGTGGCTGATGCATAGCGCTCTCCTCCAGGGGAACTACAGGCGCAAATTAGCAGTATATGCTAAATCTGGCATACTTACATTTGTATTAATGTTCATTAGTATGTAATGTCCCTTTCATATAAACATTAAACTTAAACTTGACGTCTCCAACATTGTTGGCAGCCGTCATTTCTGCTCAGTGTATATCGACTTTCATCAGAGAACAGCAGTGAGGCCCACTGGTCCCTTATCCAGCGTAACTGCTCCCTGGCACATGCAAGACGATGACGCCTGTGCCTGGTGGTGTGGTCAGGTACCCTTTTAGGTTGTTTAGCACGCAGACCACGCTGATGTAGATGGTTTTGAACAATCAGACGTGACACTTGGGTGCCTCTCACCTCCCTTAAATAGAATATAATAGAAGAGAAGAGAAGAGAATAGGCTTTATTGTCATTGTACAGTTGTACAGCACAACAAAATTGTGGGTGCTCCACCAGGTACTGTGCAGTATAGTAAGTGAGAAGAAGTTGAAAATAAAACAGCTTCAGGACACCCAGTTAACCATCTGACTGAAGTAAAAATAAAATAAAAGTAAAAAATAACAACTAGCCCATTGGTATATACACAGGTACAGTAGTGGCTTCACGGGTGGAACTATATACACAAGAGTGCGGAGTGCAGAACACATAAAGTAAAATGGCCCAAGGATTATGGAAAATACGTACAGTAGTGATTTCACGGATGAGTCAATATACATGAAAGTGAGGAGTGCAAAGACAGGTGAGTTATAGTGTTAATTAAAAGATCCTCAGTTCTGCGCATGTGAGTGTTCAGAGGGAGGGGGGCCTCTGACTGTTTGCAGCCAGGGGAAGAAACTGTTTGTCAATCAGGAGATGTAGGACCTGATCAATCTGAACCGTCGTCCAGAGAGAAGCAGGTCTAACAGGTGGTGCGCAGGATGTGAGGGGTCTCCTATGATGGCTTTGGTCCTTCTGAGACAGGAGGCTCTGGAGATGTCTTCCAGGGAGGGCAGAGGGCTATCGATAATTTTTGGGGCGGTGTTGATGACCCTTTGCACAGCCTTCCTGTTCTCGGCCGTGAAGCTGGCATACCACACTCCCAGACAGTAGGTGAGCACGCTCTCCACTGAGCAGTGATAGAAGGCCAGCAGCAGCTTCTGGTCAAGGTTATGCTTCCTCACGACATGAAGGAAGTGCAGCCGCTGCTGGGCTTTCTTCACCAGCGCCTCGGTGTTGACAGTCCTGGAGAGGTCAGAGGAGATGTGGGTGCCCAGGAGCCTGAAGGCGAGGACGTTTTCCACGTGGTCGGCATTTATGAGGAGGGGGGGCGGTCCTGTCTGTTCTTCCTGAAGTCCAGAATGATGAGTTCTTTGATTTTTTGGACATTCAGTTTCAGGTTGTTTGCTTGGCACCACAGCAGCAGATTCTCTATCTACGCCCTGTAAGCCTTCTCACCATGGTCGGTGATGAGCCCAACCAAGGTGGTGTCATCAGTGTATTTCACGATGACGGTGGTTGGGTGGGTTGAAATACAGTCAAAGGTGTACAGGGAGTACAGTAGAGGGCCTAGCACATAGCCTTGAGGGGAGCCAGTGCTGTGGAACAGTGTGGAGGAGTGGTGGGGGCCAAGTCTGACTATTTGTGGGTGGTTGGTGAGAAAGTTCTTTATCCAGGAGCAGGTGGGGGGGGGAGGTCTGGAGGAGGTACAGTTTGTTGATCAGGATGTCCAGGATGATGGTGTTAATAGCTGAGCTGTAGTCCACAAAGAGCAGCCTCACACAGCTCCTTGGGTTGCCCAGGTGGCTCAGCGCTCTGTGGAGAATGGTGGTGATAGCGTCTTCTGTAGACCAGTTCTCCCTGTAGGTGATGTGGGTCGAAGGAGGGGGGAAGACAGTCCCTGTTGTGCTGGGACACAAGTGGCTCAAAACACTTTATGACTACAGACGTGAGTACCATGGGTCTGTAGTCATTCAGGCTGTCAATTGTGGACTTTTTGGGGATGGGGATGATGGTGGAGGCCTTGAGGCAGGAGGGGACGGTGGCATGCATCAGGGAGAGGTTGAACATCTTGATGAGGATCCCTGCCAGCTGGTCTGCACAAGCTTTGACCACCGCTCCTGGGATGCCGTCTGGGCCAACAGCTCTGTGAGGGTTCATTGCTATCAATTGCCTTCTCACCTCGTGCACCTGTAGAGAGAGAGGGGAGGGGAGGGGAGGGGAGGGGAGTGAGAGGGTAGGAGGGGAGAGAGAGGGGAGGGGGGCAGGTTTGAGGGGGAGGTGTGTTCAAACCGGGCAAAGAAGCTGTTAACCTCCTCTGCCAGAATGAGGCTGCTGCCTGATGTTGTGGGGGGGGGGGGCTGTAGTTGGTGAGGGTCTGGATGCCTCTCCACATCTGTTGGGGGTTGTTATCTGTGAGGAAGTCCACCACCTTCCTCCTATAGGCGTTTTTTGCAAGTTTTATGCCTCCCCTTAGCTTAGCTCTGGCAGTGCAGTACAGAGAGCTGTTGCTCTGTCTGAAGGCTGAGTTGCAGGCTCTGATCAGAGCCTGGACTTCACGGGTCATCCAGGGTTTGCACTTTGGTAATACCCAGATGTGTTTGGTGACTGTCACACTTTCTACACAGCATTTGATGTAGAAAAGGACAGATTCAGTGTAGGAGTCCAGGTCCTACTGTTCAAAGATGCGCCAATCAGTGCAAGCAAAGCAGTCTTGTAGCTGGAGAAGAGCGTTTTCAGGCCAGGTTTTAATTGTTTGTTTGGTAGGGAGGGAGCGCTTCCTAAGTGGGGTGTAGGCAGGAATCATAAACTGGGAGAGGTGGTCTGATTGTCCCAGGTGGGGGAGAGGGGTGGCTCTCTAGGCGTGCTTAAGCTGGATTCATGCTGCACCACTGCAGTCTGTGTATGTGTAACCAGAAACCTTGTGTGACAAAATTTATGTCACTGTCTCCACTCTGCTAGTGTCCGCAGTGCTCGACCGCGGACGACCGCGTGCAGCCCAAATTTTGTGTGCACGCCGCCTGACCACGACCTGAATGCGTTGAAAAGCGCATGCTTAAGACTGAACGTCCCATTCACGAGGTGGCAATATCGGTACAGAATACCAAGACAAAGTAGACAAAGAAGACAACAAGCAAGCAGAAGACGAGAATAAACATACATGAATCATACATAAATACTTCAGCAGCAGCAGCAGCAGCAGCAGCAGCAGCATCTTCATGGAAAAGGAGTGAAATCCGGGAAGTCAAGCAGCAGAAAGCAAGCAGCGTTTCTTCGCTGGTGAAAATCCTGATGTGTCAGCACATTGGCGCTACCTATTGGGCAGGAGTGAATCTACAAATGATGGTTGTGCACATGCATCAACCGCTTGGCCTGGGTAGATGAAAAAAGTGAGCATGAACGCATGCGTGCCGGGCTCGTCCAAAGCACACGTGGACCAAAGCAGACTAGAGGGGAAATGCAGCATGAATAAGGCTTTAATGTTGCTCTAAACATGATCCAGTGTCCTTTCCCCTCTTGTGGGACACTTAACATTTTGGCAGAATTTAGAGAGTACAGTCTTTAAGCATGCTTTGTTAAAATCCCCTGCAATAATGTGGACTGCATCAGGGTGGTGTCTTTGCTGCCTGCTGACAATGTGCTGGAGGTAATTGAGTGCTAAGCTAATGTTAGCATCAGGAGAAATGTAAACGGCTGTCATGAATCACTACCGGTTTAGAGGCAGCAGAGTCGAGCAAAACCCAAATGCAGGAGGAAGTGGTGTTTATTAACAAAAAGTGTCCCAAACAATTAATCCAAAGAGCAAACAGGTGAGCAAGTATAATAACAGTCAGAGTACCTGACAGAACTTGACAGGAGAGGAAGGGCCCACCGTAACCAAAATACAAGAGAACAAATCTGAGCAATGAAACACAATATGAAACTCAAAAGATAACAGAATGCATAGATCATACAGAAACAGAAAAAGTCATGAAGTCGGGTTCGGGAGAATCCCAAGCCCGATTCATGACAATGGCTGTTAAAATTACTGCCGTTAGCTTGCGGGGGAGATGAAATGGCCTACACAGGAAGGACATGATCTTTAAGTCCGATGAACAGTGGCTATGAATTATTCTGCTGTTATTACACCAAGTCTGAAGCACATAAGCACAGAGCCCTCCCCCCCTTCCCTTACCAGAATCAGTGTTGCAGTCCAAACAGTGTGTAGTTCGGCCAGGTAATTCCACAGTGGTAGGAAGGCATCATTCATTCTGCCATGATTCGGTCACAATTAGAATACAACAGTCCCGGACATAGCGATTATGGCTATCTCTGTGCACAGCTCGTCCATTTTGTTGGCGAGGGATCTGGCATTGGTGAGGAAAATTGAAGGTAACGGTGGTTTGGAGTGAAGTTTGTGCAGCTGGGCATGAAGGCCAGCCCTGCAGCCTTGTTTCTGCTTCCTCTCCAGTCGTCTATGCTGTTTGTGGGGCATAGCGAACCACGGAGCGCCTGAAGGTCTACCAGTTTCCTCAGGGATAAGATAAGATAAGATAAGATAAGCCTTTATTAGTCCCACAATGGGGAAATTCCAGGATTGCAAGAGCACAGGGATAGCAACACTCAGAGCAACAATCAGAAGGCAAGAAAAAAACAAGAACAGCTAGTATACATATGTACATATTACTATAAATATATATATATATATATATATATATATATATAGACACACAGTGCGGAGCATTGTGGTTGGTGAATGTGCAGCAGAACGGATGTGGTGGAAATTACTGGAATGAGCACTGGAGATGTTGGAGGTAAGTTGGTGACCGATTCCTATAAGCTCCTGGCAACTGTAGGTAATTAGTCTATCACATGGGGGTGAAAAAAGTTTGACATCTGTGTCTCTGTTTTTATGCACTTTAATGTGTTTTAAAGTAATTCTCTGTGCCGTTTTTGTCCTTGAATGTTTGTGGACTATATAACGAAGAGCTCCCTGGTTCCATCGGTATGGATTTCCTCCTTGTTTTTGCACTGTCGTTTCTTTCCTACTGGCTCTTTGTCTTGGAGGTAAGCGCGATCATGCCGGGAAGAATACAATATTCCAGAGACATGTTACTGCATTTAAACATGGATAATGCAGCGTCTGTGTTTGAGTCTGTGCCGCAACTGCCGGACTTTATTTTAAGAGATTTTCATGGACACAGCGATGAAAAGAGAGACAAGAGGAGGAAACGTGGAAAGCGTGGAGGCGTAAGATTAAGCCTGAGGAGGCGTCAGCTTAACCGCATTCCTCTTCCTTCCATTATTATGGGGAACGTACAATCCCTGAGAAATAAACTGGATGAAATTCAAGGGAATGTACAATATCAGAAGGATTTCAAGAACTGCTGTGTCATGGCTTACACGGAGACGTGGCTTACGGCGCATGACCGGGATGCAGACCTGAGTATTGACGGCTTTGGAGCCCCACTTGGCTCGGATCGGCAGGCAGAGGTAACAGGGAAAAGGCAGGGGGACGGCGTATGTTTATATATTAACAAACAGTACTGCACATCTGTCACAGTCAGAGAGCGCATCTGTACACCCGATGTGGAGCTTCTGTCCGTGTCACTACGCCCCTTTTATCTGCCCCGCGAGTTGCCCCAACTGTTCATAACGACTGTGTACATTCACCCAAGAGCAGATGCTGACTCCGCCTCCAGCACCGTCTTTGATGTGGTACAGCGGTTGCAGTCGATTTCCCCAGAGGCTCCAAATTTTATTTTTGGGGATTTTAACCATGTTTCTTTAAAGAAGACACTTAAAAACTTTTATCAGTATGTCTCCTGTCCAACAAGGCAAAAAAAGACATTGAACCTGTGCTACGGCTCCATAGAGAGGGCCTATAAATCACTTCCCCTTCCTCCTTTACCATCCTCAGATCACAACTGTGTACATTTGCTGCCCACATATAAAACTGCTCTCAGAAGAGGCAAGGCGAAGACCAGAGACATAGACGTGTGGACAGAGGATTCAGTGCACTGCCTCCAGGAATGCTTTAACTGTACGGACTGGCTAGGTGTTCACACTGGCCTGCGGGGATGATTTGGACTCTTTGGTGGACGTCACATGCTCATACATGGCGTTCTGCAGAGATATGATTGTTCCACGTAAACGTGTCAAAATATATCCCAACAACAAGCCACGGGTTACAAAATCAGTTAAATCCTGCTTACAGAGGAAAGCACTTGCCTTTAAACAGGGGGTTGTTTCTGAGCTACAGGTTGCCACAAAAGAGCTGAAGGCCGAACTTTTAAGAGCAAAACAGGATTATAAGTCAGAGTTGGAAAGCAAGATGGCAGCAAAGAAGCTTGATTCAGCCTGGGCCAGTATGAAAATTATTGCAGGCCTTCAGAGCACAGAGTGCAGTCATTGTGTGTTTTTAGATGGTTTTAATTCAGACACAGAGCTGGCTAATGCTCTTAATTGTTTTTATGGTCATTTTGACTCCTTTGATTTTAGCACAGAAACCCAAGATTTGAAACAAAAACTCAAAGACAATCAGCACTTTAATATTGAGGTGCAGGATATTAAAAGGGCGTTCTGTGCTGTAAAAGTGAACAAAAGTCAGGGCCCTGATAATATATGTGGGCGATTGGTAAAGTCCTGTGCACATGAACTGAGTCCTGTATTTCACTACATTTTCACTAAGTCCTTACAGATACAACATGTGCCTAAGATCTGGAAAGATGCCGTGGCTGTCCCCGTTCCAAAATCCAGCTGTCCTAAAACAGTAAACCACTTTAGACCAGTTGCTTTGACTTCAATTTTAATGAAAATTTTTGAAAAACTGGTCAGATTTGAGGTCCTAAAGCAGACTGAGCATGCATTGGATCCTCTGCAGTTTGCCTATAGGCCTCACAGAGCAGTGGAGGATGCCACTGTCACTCTGTTTAACATGCTTTTTAAACATCTGGATTTTAATGGGACACACGCCAGGCTTTAATTTGTGGACTTTTCTTCCGCCTTTAATACAATCCAACCTCATATTTTAGTTGAAAGGCTCCTGCAACAATTTGATTTGAGTAATAATCTGGTGGGTTGGATTCTGGATTTTTTAACCAACAAGACACAGAGAGTAAGGGTCAATGGTACATTGTCTGACTAAAAGTGTTCTTCTACTGGCTCTCCTCAGGGGTGTGTGCTGTCACCACTACTCTTCATCCTGTACACAAACATGTGTCAGAGCAGACATGACAACAGACACATTATAAAGTATGCTGATGATTCAGTTGTTGTCAGTCTCCTCCAGGATGGTGAGAGTGGCCACGGCCCAGTAGTTAATGATTTTGTTCACTGGTGTGAGGATTCCTACCTGCAGCTGAATACGACAAAAACTAAAGATATGATTATTGACTTTAGGAGGAAAATTCCCAGGCACAAAGTCACTGTACTAAAAGGCCAGACCACTGAATGTGTACAATCCTACAAATATCTTGGGACGATTATTGATAGTAATTTAAACTTTGAAGAGAACTGTGAAAGGGTGTGCAAAAAGGGTCAGCAACATTTGCATTGTTTAAGGAAACTTGCACACTTCCAAATTGACCGAACCATAATGATAATGTTTTATCGGGCTTTTATTGAATCTGCTTTATCCTTTTCTTTAGTGTCATGGTTTGGTCAGATAAAACTGAAACAGAGGAAATCCTTGGATCAGGTAGTTAGATGGTCCAGTCGTTTGCTTGGTGAGTCACAGCTGAGCCTGATATCCCTGTACACCAGACAGGTACAGAGGATTGCTACCTCCATTTTAAATGATGACTCCCACCCTTTGCACTGCCACTTTCAGCTTCTTCCCTCCAGACGGAGGTTTGCTGTCCCAAAAAGTAAAACCCAGCACTACAAAAACAGCTTTGCTGCTGCTGTCAAAGAGTTGAACAAGTTGTAACAATATATTGCACATACTGTAATTTAGTTACCTATTTACTAATTTCATTTTATATTTACTTATTTTAGGAGGTTTTTTATTTGGGTTCTAAATCTTTTTTGGGGTTTTAGACTTTTGAGTTTTTAACCTCTTTGACTAGTCTTAAACTTTTTAATATGACCCTTCTCTCTTATCTCTGTTTTTTTTTTCTCTTATCTCTTTGTCTTATGTCCTGTTTGATGGAGCCTTGAGCACTTTTATCATGTTTATAGTCAGCTTCATGTGTGCCTGTGTTTTGTGTTTATGGTGAATGTAATTGTGGTTTGTAAATATGGATGTCACCTGACTGCAAAACAAATCTAACTACGGGTATGTAGAAGATGTGCTCAAATGACGAGGCTGAGTTTAGTCATAAACCAGCTTTATTTGACAGAACACAGCTTCAAGCATTCTCAAAGCAGGAAAGAGGAAGAGTCATATCTCAACACCCTTTTATACGTTTCCAGCATCAGGATTCAAGTCACATGGTGTCTTCAGTAAACATACAGTTACAAAGCATCCCTTTGAAGCTTCACCTATTGTCTCTCATTTCCTGATGAAGCAGAATTCTCTCCGGGGCATCTTCTGTGGGACAAAGAGACAAATCTCACACTTCCTTGTTATCTTCTGCAGATTCGAGTTCTCTGTCCTTGCAGACGTGACACCCCACAATACACATGCAGTCCTGTCTCTGTGGCAACGTGAGCCCACAATGTGTGTCGGCCACACTACCCCCCCCCCAAACGTCTAGTAAGGCAAAACCTGCATGGCATAATAAAAAAAAAAAAAAAGAAAAACACAAAACACTCTATACATCACTAATCAATCCACCAACTGCCTAGGTTTTAACCTTCTGCCGAATCTGCTACAACCTGGCTTGGCTGCACCTGCAACATCTCTCTGCACCTGTGGATTAAAGCCTGCCACGGCAGGGGGGGCCTCGCGAGCTGCACCTCCTCGTCAGCCAGAACAAAAGCGGGTTTGAGCCTGTTTATGCAAATCAGCTCCCTTCTGCCCCTAAATCTAGCAGAAAATGCTTCTGCCCGGTCTCCAGCACTCAAAACGGTCCGTCGTAAAACGGCCGCAAACTTGGACGCTGAGCATCATGTTTAACAAAAACAAACTCTGCATTTTTTAAAGCCTTTGGCACAAAAACGTGTGGGAAACTGTGATGGACCGGGCCAGGGAGCGTGTTTGCTCCTGAGCCGCTCTGCCACGGCTGAGCCGGGGGGCCATTAGGTGCGGGATTATCGGGAAGAAATTCCCCCGGCAAACGGAGTGGTTGTGCAAAAACTAATTCAGCCGGGGAAGCATGCAAATCTTCCTTGGGTGCAGAACGCAACCCCAATAAAACCCATGGAAGTTTGTCTACCCAATTTGTATCCGTTAGCGACGCTCTGAGGGCTGCTTTCAATGACCTGTGAAAGCGTTCGCATAAACCATTAGCCTGGGGGTTATACGCGGTGGTGCGATGAATCTTCACCCCCAAGCTGCGGGCCATCGATGACCATAGCTCGGAAATAAATTGGGGACCCCTGTCGGACGTTATGTCCGACGATACACCAAAACGCGCAACCCACGCTGCTAAAAATGCTCGCGCAACTTCTTCCGCTGTGGTTGATGTCAGAGGAATCGCCTCTGGCCAGCGCGTGGTGCGATCTACCATCGTCAAAAGATGTGTGTGCCCGTGTGATAACGGAAGCGGACCGACCAAGTCAACATGCACATGATCAAAACGCTTAGCGGGGATGTGAAAAGGTTGTAACGGGGCCTTAGTGTGTCTGTGTATTTTGGCTCGCTGACACACTACGCAGGCTGCCGCCCACTCCTTGACCTGTTTGCGCAACCCGGGCCAAACAAATTTCTCCCCCACCAATTTGATCGATGCGCACACCCCCGGGTGTGCGAGAGAATGGACCAAGTCAAAAACGCGGCGACGCCACGCGGCTGGCACCACGGGGCGGGGCCGTCCCGTGGAGACATCGCAGATTAGTGGGGGCATACCGTTTTGTTGCACCCTGTGCTCCAGCCTTAACCCTGTTGGTCCAGACTGGAGCGCGCGCACGTCCGCGTCGTTAACCTGCTCCGCAGCCATGGCTGCATAATCTAACCCAACACAGACCGGGGCTGCGCGCGCTCCCGCGTCGCTGCCCGGGCACGCGGCCATGGCTACAGAGTCTGCCCCTATGGGGCTTGGCGGTGCTACTGCACGCGAGAGGCAGTCTGCCACAACATTGTGTTTACCCGCGACATGTTGAATATCAGTAGTGAACTCCGATATTGCGGCTAGTTGCCTTTGTTGCCGGCCTGACCAGGGTTCTGAAATTTTGGCCATCGCAAACGTTAGCGGTTTATGATCCACAAAAGCGGTGAAATGTCACCCCTCTAACCAGAACTGAAAATTACGGATGGCCAAGTGTAGGGCCAAAAGCTCCCTGTCAAATGCGCTGTATTTCCGTTCACTATCGCGCAAAGTCCTGCTGAAAAACGCGAGGGGTTGCCAAGTACCTGCCACAAACTGTTCAACTACCGCCCCCACCGCTACATCGGAAGCGTCAGTGGTGAGCGCCATGCGGGCCGTTGGAACTGGGTGCGCTAACAAAACTGCGTTTGCCAGGGCTGATTTGACCTGGGCAAAAGCGCGCTCCCGCTCCGGAGACCATTCAACTTTATTTGCGGGCTTTTGTTTTTTTAACGCGGTGTACAATGGCTGCATGAGTCGTGCTGCGCTTGGAAGGAATCGGTTGTAAAAATTAACCATCCCTAGAAACTCCTGAAGCGCCTTGACCGTTTGAGGTTGCGGAAAATCCGTTATGGCACGCAATTTATTTGGAAGGGGAACCGCTCCCTCTGCCGAAACGTGATGTCCCAAAAAATCAATCTGCGCCACCCCAAACTGGCATTTCGCTGGGTTAACTATTAACCCGTGCTCTGCCAGCCTCCGGAAAACTGCTGTGAGGTGTTTTTCATGTTCGCCTTCGGACGCGCTGGCTACCAAAATATCGTCCAAATAAACAAACACGAAAGGCAGGTCGCGTAAAACTGCATCCATCATGTGTTGGAAAGTCTGCGCGGCCCCCTTGAGGCCAAAAGGCATGCGCAAGAACTCAAAAAGGCCGAAAGGAGTTATGACCGCTGTTTTGGGTACATCCTGCGCGCGCACTGGAACCTGGTGGTAGCCGCGCACCAAGTCTATTTTAGAAAAAATGCGCGCCCCCGCCAAATGAACAGAAAAATCCTGAATGTGCGGAATCGGGTAGCGGTCATGAGCTGAAACGTTGTTCAACCTGCGGAAATCGCCGCAAGGTCGCCATGAGCCGTCAGCCTTTGGGACCATGTGTAACGGTGAAGCCCAAGGGCTCTTGGAGCGTCTAACGATGCCCAGTTTTTCCAGATTAGTGAACTCCTCGCGCGCGATGGCCAGTTTAGCTGGGTCCAAGCGCCGAGCTTTTGCAAAAACGGGAGGACCTGTGGTTGTTATGAAATGTTCTACCCCATGTTTGGCCACCGTTGCCGAAAATGTGGGGACTGTGAGTGCTGGGAACTGAGCAAGCAAAGTGTGAAACTTACCACCCGCAGCTGAGACGGTGGCATGTGCAGTTGGCGGGGCCACCCGAGCTGTGCAGGGAATAGAATGAAAGGACAGTGCATTAATTAGACGTCTATTAGCAAGGTCAACCAATAAACCATGTGAGCACAAAAAATCAGCCCCTAACATGTTGAAACTGACTGCTGCTACAATAAATGTCCACTCAAATGAACGGCCCTGTAAGGACAGAAGCATGGTCCTCTCACCGAACGTTTTAATCGTGGAGCCGTTCGCTGCTGACACTGACACCCAGGGGGCTTTAGAAGGCGACAGCCGTTCCGCGTAGGTGGGTGTGACGAAGCTCAGCTGAGAGCCCGTGTCCACGAGGAACTGTTTCCCCGAGCGTGCATCCGTCAGGTAAAGCAGCCTGTTCTCATTGCCGAGGGTCGCAGCTGCTACCGGCCCTCGGTCTTGGCGTTTCCCTGGCGCTTAAAGTTGCACGGTGGGATGCACCTGTGCGCTCTCTCTGCAAAACGGCGGTGGTAGAAGCACGGGCTGTCCTCCGCTCCGCGTCGTCTGGCTCCCGTCGCCGCCGCCGTTGGTGCGTCTGGCGCCGCGGCCGCTGGACCTGCACTGTCTCCGGACGCCGTTCCCGGACTGGCCGCCGCGGCCGAAACCGCGTTCCGCTTGTGGGTGTCGACCAACCGCTGCGCCTCTTTGCTCAACCCATGGTAGTCTCGCCTGGCCAATCGGGACGACTCTGCCAGGGCCACTCTCACTGCTGGTGGTAGGGTTCGGAGGAAAAGGTGGGCGAAAATGAATTCGCCATCCTCAGAGGCTTTGAGCTGCAGCATCTTCACCATCAGGTCCGCAGGTCTATCGTTTTCTGCCTCCGTCAGCGCCAGGAGCCCCTCTGCTCGTTGTTGGACTGAGGGGGTGAAATGGCTGATCAGCGCGTCCTTCAATGCGCTGTACTTGTTGCTGTCTGGTGGATGGTTAACCAGATCCTCCACTCTCTGGACCGTGTTGCTGTCCAGCTTCGCTACCACGTGGTAGAATCTTGTGTCGTCGTTGGAGATTCTCCGGAGGTTGAACTGCGCCTCGACTGCGCTAAACCATGAGCGCGGGCTGTGCTGCCAGAAATCGGGCAGCCGGATTGTGGAGGCGGCCATCAGGCTGGCTTCCGCCGAGCCCCGCTCGGGAGAATTCTGTCTGCTCATTTTCCGTCGTAGGTCACCAGTGTAGAAGATGTGCTCAAATGACGAGGCTGAGTTTAGTCATAAACCAGCTTTATTTGACAGAACACAGCTTCTAGCATTCTCAAAGCAGGAAAGAGGAAGAGTCATATCTCAACACCCTTTTATACGTTTCCAGCATCAGGATTCAAGTCACATGGTGTCTTCAGTAAACATACAGTTACAAAGCATCCCTTTGAAGCTTCACCTATTGTCTCTCATTTCCTGATGAAGCGGAATTCTCTCCGGGGCATCTTCTGTGGGACAAAGAGACAAATCTCACACTTCCTTGTTATCTTCTGCAGATTCGAGTTCTCTGTCCTTGCAGACGTGACACCCCACAATACGCATGCAGTCCTGTCTCTGTGGCAACGTGAGCCCACAATGTGTGTCGGCCACAGGTACAAATAAAGTAACCTGAACCTGAACCTGAACAGAAGAAGCATAGAAAAAGGCAGAAAAGAAAAGTCTTGCCGCTGCGTTCACACGTGCCACCATCTTGACGAATAATGTGCCTGGAGTTGAGTGGCATTCATCATCCTCTTCCATAGGGCACTGTTTACAATGAAGCGGCCATCAGTGTGGGATGTAGCCAAAGGACATCCACTTCTATGCCTTTCTGTTACTCTTCCAGTCTCTCTGCATCTCTGTTGCAACCTGCTGATGACACTCTGTGACACTGTAAACTCAGTGGCCACTTCCCTCTGAGAACATCCTGTTTGAAGCCTCACAAAGGCGAGGTACTGTTGACCAATTGTGAAGTGTCGTCTTGGTCTCATGATGTCAAAATGTGAACAGCATGATGAAAAGGACTGTTTAAATACCAATTCTAACTGAACCAGAAAATTTATTGGTCGATTCATGGATCAAACACCTGTTGTGAATTTTGCCATTAAGCACCTTGTTAGTTATGCAAAAAGTACTCAAACATTTAACAGTTGGACATGTGCATTCAAAAGGTTAGAGAAGGTCAAGTTAAGTTCACCTGTAAAGGTTATAGTGCATTTTAGCTGCATTCTTAAATTTCACCCAAAAGCCGAATATCTCTAACCATTTTTGTGAGTAAGATAAGATAAGATAAGATAAGATAAGCCTTTATTAGTCCCACAACGGGGAAATTCCAGGATTGCAACAGCACAGGGATAGCAACACTCAGAGCAACAATCAGAAGGCAAGAAAAAAAACAAGCAAGCAAGAGCAGCTAATATACATATGTACATATTACTATAAAATATATATATACACACACACACACACACACACAGACACACAGTGCAGAGCATTGTAGCTGGATGGAATAAATATATGAATATATGAACACACAGTGCAGAGCATTGTAGCTAGATGGAATAAATATGTAAATATATAAACACCCACAGTACGGAGCATTGCAGCTAGGTGGAATAAATATGCAAGTATATAAACACACACAGTGCGGAGCAATGTAGCTAGATGGAATAATATGTAGATATATAAAAACACAGTGCGGAGCATTGTAGCTAGATGGAATAAATATATAGATATATAAATATAAACACACCCAGTGCTGAGCATTGTAGCTAGATGGAATAAATATGTAAATATATAAACACACAGTGCAGAGCATTGTTGCTAGGTGGGATGAAACAGCATAACCGTCTATTTAGTTATCCTACATGGTATGAGGATAACTAAAGTAGTGTAATTGTGACCAGAACAACATAGTGTAGGTTTAAAATCATAAATTGAGACAATTAAAATAGGAAACTAATCAAAAGCTAGGTTAAAAGAAATGATTGACATTTCATTATCAACTTAGAGATATAAACTGTGCATTTGTTTCCATTGACTGGTGAAGCGGATGATAAAATAAAGGCAGTGATGAGAGTTTTAAGCAGGTTTATTAAATCATACCGCCTTCATAGGAACTCCGCTCCAGCCCATTGTGTGAGCAGGCTGGAGCGGGATTCCTCAGGCTCTCAGAGAGGAGACACAAAGTGTGTGTCTGCAGCAGCAGCTGAAGAGTGAGTGAATGAGAGACAGATTTACAGAACAGTGCAGCATATATACCCAACTCAGACAATACATCAAAGACATTCACAGCAGTCGATATGGGCATTAGCATATGAGAGGCACAGACAGGACAGGATGCATGAACACAATGCCTGAATGGCACATTAGCATCACAGCAGTGAAACAATGCATGAATGGCAGATTACATCGCAGCATGCAGCGGAAAAAACCAGAAGTAGCGAGCTGTCTGTCCCAGTCTGTTGTGGGGGTTGCCACACCTGAATAATTAAGATGCAAACTTTTATAGGAAACAACCTCATTTTTAAAGGGTACGAATATACTGAGCAAAAGCCACACAGTGTTGAATATGAAACCAATCCTGAAAATCACTTTTTCAACAGTATAAAACATCAGTGTAAATACTTTAGCTCAGACCAACTAAAAAACAATTTCTGACCAATCATTGTCAATAATACTGTCTAATAGTAGAAGTGTCAACATGAATTTTTCCAAAATCCAGGACAGTTTGTTGCAATATAACACAAATTTTTCTGCTGTTGCAATTTCTGAGACTTGGCTAAAAAATTACCAACTTCATACAGTGCAAATGAGAGGCTATGATTTATATACCACAAGCAGGTCAAAAAAGGCGGTGCAGTGGAGCAGTGGTTAGCACTGCGGCAGCACAGAACTCACCCTTGGCCGGGGGAGCCTGAGTTCGATCCCAGCCCCCAACCAACAGTGATCTGTGTGAAGGTTACATTTTCTCCCTGTGTCTGTGTGGGTTTACTAAGGGATTTCTCCGGTTTCCTCCCACATGTCAAAAACATGCAAGTTAGGTTAATTGGCATCAAAACTGGGGATTCTAAATTGTCCATAGGTATGACTGTGAGAGTGAATGGTTGTCTGTCTCTCTGTGTTGGCCCTGCGATGGACTAGCGATCTGTCCAGGGTGTACCCTGCCTCTCGCCCAAAAGATGCTGGGATAGGCTCCAGCCCCCCCGTGACCTGAAAAGGATTAAACGGAAGAAGATGAATTAATGAATTAATGAAAGCAGGTAAAAAAAAAAAGGGGTGGTAGTGTTGCTTTATGTATCAGGTTCTGCTACCAAAGCCAAGTTGTAGATAATATGTCTTTTGAAATGGAAAACATCATGGAGTGTGTAACTGTGGAATTAATTACAACTACAAAAAACATCATAAGTTGCATTAATAGAGCACCGGGTACTGATATTGACATTTTCAAAGAGAAACTGTCTGAGCTTTTCAGTGCAGTAGGTAATAAGAAGCTGGTATTTATTTGTGGAAACTTCAGTATTGACTTATTAAATCCAAATGACCACATCCAAATAAGTGAATTCATAAATTCCATGTTTTGTATGGGTTTCTACCGTTCAATAACATATCCCATTAGAATAACAACACATTCAGCAACACTTACTGATAATATTTTCACAAATGTCATTGAGGGGAATGTAAGTGCTGGTCTTATTATCAATGATGTGACAGACCATCTGCCTGCTTTTGTTTCTTCACACACTGGTGGAACACATAACGTTGAAATAGATCAGGTTATTAAACGACTTGTAACAGAAACCGCAATCAACAATCTTAGAAATAACCTAAAAATACAAGACTGGAGCAGTGTTTATGTTGACGACATTGATACAGCATATGGAGAATTTGTCTCCATTTTATCACAACTATATAATAAACACTGCCCTCTAGTGGTAAAGGAAACTAAAGTTAAATCCAGAGACAAGCCTTGGATCACCAAGGGCCTGCAATATGCTTGTAAAGAGAAAAACTTGTTATACAAAACGTTTCTGAAATTAAGAACTGTGGAAGCAGAAAAGAAATACAAGACTTACAAAAATAAACTTATTAGTATTTTAAGATCGAGGAAAAAAACATATTACAGTAAATTATTGAAAAATAACAAAACTAATACATGTAACAATGGAAGGTGTTAAATAATATAACAAAGAGAGGAAAACTAAATTCCAACCACATCTCTTATTTAAATTCAGATAATGAAATAATCAATGAAAATAGCTTGATCTCCAACACGTTTAATGACTATTTTGTTAATATAGGAAAAAAGATCGCCAATTCCACTGTATCATCAGCAAATACAAGTGGCGCTGACAATGTCATCAACATAAACGCTTATTCAATGTTTATGAAAGAAACAGATGAAAAAGAAATTCTTGACATTGTTAACAAATTCAAAGACAAAAAATCAATGATTTCAGTATGTTCTTGGTTAAATGTTTTATTGATTGTATTGTTAAACACTTCACTTTCATATGCAACATGTCACTTACTGCTGGTAAATTTCCAAAGAAAATGAAAATAGCAAGAGTCGTTCCTCTGTATAAGACTGGTGACAAACACGTATTGTCAAACTACAGACCCATCTCCTTGTTACCTCAGTTCTCCAAAATACTGGAAAAAATATTTGTTAAGAGACTAAATGATTTCATTGATAAGCACAATATACTCTGCAAACAACAGTATGGATTCAGGAAGAACCGGACCACCTCACTGGCACTCATGAACTTTGTTGAACAGATTACTAACTAGCTAACCTGTACATATATAGCTCTTTTCTAGTCACAAAGACCGCTCAAAGCGCTTTTACTAGTACTTACCCTCTATTCTAAGGAAACAGATATCTAGGGACAATTTAGAACAGCCAATTAACCTAACATGCATGTCTTTGGATTGTGGGAGGAAGCCGGAGCCCCCGGAGTAAACCCACGCAGCACAGGGAGAACATGCAAACTCCACACAGAAAGGTTCCAACCCCTGCCAGCCTGGGGATTCAAACCAGGAACCTTCTAGTTGTAAGGCAACAGTGCTAACCACTGCACCACCGTGCTGCCTACAAATGCAACAGATAGAAGAGAATACACAGTTTGAATATTTCTGGACTTACTAAAAGGCATTTGATACAGTTAACCATAAATTACTCCTCAGTAAATTACATAAGTATGGAATCAGAGGAATTGCTTTTGACTGGTTACACAGTTATTTGGAAGACAGATATCAATATGTTCATGTGAATAATACAGACTCTGAGTTGCTGAAGATGACGTGTGGGGTACCACAGGGTTCTGTGCTTGGTCCATTGCTGTTTATTTTGTATATTAATTATTTATGTTCTGTGTCTAAATTGCTCAAGTGTATTTTATTTGCAGATGACACAACTGTTTTTTTTGTAGTGGAGAAAATCTTAAGCAGCTTCTGGATTCAGTAGAAAATTAACTTAAACAAATCAAGCAGTGCTTCACTGCCAATAAATTATCTATTCACCTTGGAAAAACAAAATGTATAATATTTGGAAACCACAAATTATACAATCACAGAAAAATTAAAATAAACAATGTTGAAATTGACACAGTTTTCGAAACCAAGTTTCTAGGGATCATTGTTGATAACAAACTAAACTGGAAATCACACATAAATTATGTCAAAACTAAAATGTCTAAATCCATTACCGTACTGTATAAAGTTAAGGATCTCCTGTGTCAGAAATCTCTTTGCATTTTATATAATTCACTGATAGTTCCTTTTATGACATACTGTGTGGAGATCTGGGGAAACACATATAAAACAAACACAAACTTAATCTTTTTACTACAGAAAAAAGCCGTATGCATTGTATCAAAGAAACCATAATGTGAACCAACAAATCCCATATTCATTCAATTACATACTCTTAAATTTGGAGATCTGGTAGATTATAATGTCATTCAAATCATGTACAAAGCAAATAATAACCAATTACCTGTAAATATTCAGAGACTGTTTAAAAAAAAGGGAAAGCAAATATGAGCTAAGCGGTAACTGTTTTTAATAAGCCAAAGGTTAGAACAAATACAAAGTATCATTACATGTCTGTCAGTGGAGTTAAACTGTGGAACTGTTGCTCTGAAAATATTAAAATATGTTCAACTCTGAAGTAATTTAAAAAAATGTACAAAGATGAGAAAATCTCCCAGTATCTCACTGTAAATACTGGGAGATAAATTTGTAATAACTTAAAGGGGTTTTTTTGTTGTTGTTTTTTTTTTTTTTTTGTCTGTTTGTTCTATTTGATTTTCTTTGTTGATTTTGGGTATGTCTTAAATTTTTATGTTATTGATTTTAAAATCGTAACGGGGCAGGCACTATATAAGCACTAGCTTCAGCCTACACCCTTTCGGTTGTTCTTTTGTGTGTTCTCATTGTATTGTATGTGTTTATTATTATTATTACCGAATAAATTCATTCATTCATAAATTCATTCATTCATTCAAAATAGTAGGTCTTGAGCCTGCTTTTAAAACCATGCACTTTCTCAGAGTGGTGGCCTAGTTAATAGAGCATCCGCCCCACAACCTGGAGGTTGTAGGTTCAAGTCCCGGCCGAGTCATACCAAAGACCATATAAAAATGGTACTTCCCGCCTTCTACCTTGGTGCTCAGCATAATAGAATGGGGGAAGAAGAAGTTGTTTGTGGCTGCACCTTGAATGGCAGTGACCCCTCTGATGCTACATGTGATTAACATTGTAGATAGAAGAAATGTAATTTCGTTCTACTGTGCATGATTGACTGTATGGACTGAATGATAATAGAGATGGCTTCTTTTTCTTCTCGGCAGCCCTGATGTTCTCTGGCAGGCTGTTCCACAAACATGGGCCATAGCAACTAAAAGCAGTTTCACCATGGGTGTGTCTTCTGATGGTCAAGATAATTAAAAGACCAGTGCCAGAGGACCTCAGGGACCATGGGGGCTCATATGTTAAAAGCAGTTCTGATAAATAAGAAGGCCCAAGACTATGCAAACATTTATAAACCAGAAAAAGAACCTTAAAAACAATTCAGAAACTTGGGTCAAAGTTGTTGTATATGTGGACTGGCTGAAATTGGTGTGTGATGTCACCTTTCTCCCAGCAGCTCCGTCCACTCAGAAGTAGTACAGGTGCCAAAGAAAAAAAGACTTCACTCTGGAGCCTGGATTAAAACCTTTACAGTTTCACACCTCTGAAATCATGGCATTGTATTGACGAACGGCCAAGCTGCAAGAAACGTTTGAGGTAAAAATGTTGTAATATCAAAATGTCACAGATATAATGGCCTTATCATTTAGTTGTCTCTTGAGAAGACCCCATACTCTACCAAACCTGATACCCACCAAAAATGACAGAGCTCTGTTTGTGTCATTTGTCCTCATAATTGAAATAAAACACTCTTGACAGTAGCCAGGATTGGCTACAAATATCCACCTTTGCCGACCTTTGGCAACCCAACTGAACAAATAAATAAACCTCTTAATGCTGCAATAAAAATGCAATTTTATAAAAACCCAGTCCTGGTATGGCCAAACCAGTCATAATTTCATTTAAGTACTACCCAGCATGTCACAGCCTTCACACCAATTTAAGAAGCATAGCTCATCAACAATCACAAGCAAATCTACAACACTTTCAAATGCTGGCAGAGCATTTCAAGCTAAGCAATAAGTTTGTGAAGTGTGAGTAGGATTTCACATATCCCCATGAAGCCCTCTGTTCTTTTAAGAAAGCTAAAGTTATAAGTCAGTGCTAAAATGTTTGATGAGGGGTGAGTCCATGACTTAAAGTGTTTAAGTCTTTCATCTCTCCCTTCCAGAGACATTTTAATATGTTACACATTAACTGTACAGATGTTGTCGGAGGGTGACAGACCAACGTGTGCGTGGCAGAGGCGTGTAATTGTACCATCGCTCGACTCGGCGGTTTGTCTTCCGAGCCGGGAGATGATTGGAGCTGATAAGGCAAACCTCTAAATATAAAGTTGAGAAATCATTAAAACCATGTAAATATTCCCCTCCAATCCCTTTACACTAATCCTCACCATGGCCAATGAAACTATTCATTAGAAAATCATCAGCTTTGCAACATTCCAGGATTTTTTACTTGAAGCGAGCGTGTTTGCATTTGCATGTAAGCAGAGTGAGAACCTGAGCCTGAGCCTGTGAGTGTGTGTGCACGCGGGCTTATTTATGCTAATTACGGTGCCATTTTTATCTAGGTATAACTGACAACATTAGTGCCTAATGCTGAGTAGAAATTATCAGCCATTGTTCCTGGTCCTTTTAACCAGATGGATAATCAGAACAGGAACCGTTACCTGGCAGAGTTTCTACCATTACCTTTATTTTTATGGCAGAGCTTCAAGGTCATTAAACTATTACATTTTCAAACTGCACCAACCTCAGTCTTTGTGCGTGTGATTGGAGTTGGGAAATAAGGTGAAAAGTCATGATGGGGTTAAGGTTTCTAATTAACTGTGAAGATGAAAATATAAAAGCTTCTGGACAGACTATTAATGCACAAACTACACATTTGGCCTTGAGGTAACTATGCGGGTCATATAGACTACCACAACCACGCATATGTGCACGCGCGCGTACACACACACACACACACACGGTGAATGATGAAAACTTGAGGTGACTGGCTTTGTATTAAAAGTGAGATAGGACTGACATGAATAAACATTTCAATTTTGGACCGTGAACTGGAATAGTGAACTGCCTCCCATTCTGTGGACAAGTGGAATAGGCTGCACTGCCACCATTCTCCACCCGCAACCACCTCTGGGCAGTTAAGAAAGCTATGCTATATTTACTAGTACAGCAAAAATAATGTGGCCATGTGCATCCAAGGACACAAGAAGTCACAGCTGCTGCAGGCCATTGCAGGCTAACAGCATCCCACTTGAACAGTTGAGTTAATTAAAGTCAGACACTCACCAATAGATAATCTGGCCAATTTTGTGCTCAGTTCTTAATTCGATTGTAAGTAAAATTGCAATCATCATGATGGCTCTACAGCTGATTTTTTTTTCTGACTTTCTTGAACATCGAGACTGCTCCCATGTCAAATTGTAAATATCCACATGTTGAATGGTTACGGGCCAAGATCATATTGCGTGGCGGGATTCCCAAGGACAGACGAGCACACATATTTAAAGATAGAAGTTGCCACTTATACTTTCTCTATTTCCCATGACTTTGGGAATGTTTACACTCGTGGTGGCAAACACAAAAGTTATCTAAAACTCAAATGTCTTAGCAACAAAAGATTCAGCATACTATGTACAACAGTAACACACACAGTAAACTGACAGTGAGATAATGATTATTTTCCAACATTCAACATTTCCCATCAGCCCTTGCAGCTGCATTTTTTGAGAGCGAGAGAGATTTAAAAGTATCTTCATTTGATGAGTATGGTTATAATTTTTGAAATTACAAATCAAAATATTCAAATTTACTGAGCAGCACTAGTATTATTTTCTGCAGATTTTAACTGCTTGAGTCAACTTGAGATCGTTAATCTGAATTTTAGATTGACAAATCTAGTCTGTTTTCTTCTTAAAATGTACAAGACTGATGCCATGAAGCATCTTTCTCTCCTTTTCTAAAACAGGGGCCTGCAATTTTGTGTAGGGCCCAAAAAGCAGGAAATAATAATAATAATAATAATGCATCAGTTTTATATAGCGCTTTATCATATATACTCAAAGACGCTTTACAAATAGGTACATTATTCATTCACTCCAGACAGACAATGGTAGTGGCAAGCTACTTCTGCAGCCACAGCTGCCCTGGGGCAGGCTGACGGAAATGTGGCAGCCAATCTGCGCCAACGGCCTTTCCGGCCGCCACTGAACATTTTTATACATTTATACACATTCATACCCAGTGTTATGGACACTGGAGGCAATGCGGGTGAAGTGTCTTGCCCAGGGACACAACGGCAGGATATCTGCCATGTTCCTTGATTGTCTGGTTTTCAAAACATTAGAATAGTATTATTTTTTTTTAAATGTCACTTTGTAGAGGAGCTGAAATAACGAGGCGATTTTTGTATTAAAAACAGGGTTTTTAATGAATAGCTCTTCTATCGAGTCTCATCAGGTGTAGAGCTTGGCAGAAGGCAAGAGAGTGATCTCTGCTCCGCTCGCTGGTTAAATACAAGCACACATAGAGCCACACATTGAAAAAGCTGACATCAGAGCCACACATTGAAAAAGCTGACATCCCCCTGTTATCTTAACCCCCCCATTGTTCTGCTATCTCCTCTCCTTGTCTTGGGAGGTGATGGGAACTCCTCCTCTCGCCTTAGGGGGTAAAGGTGTCAAGTCCATCTCCACCGCCGCGTCTTGGGAGGTCCATTGACTTTAACCCGGCGGGGGAGATCCTTTGTCCTTTCCAGGTGTGAAGTTCCTTACATATGCTGTCACAAAACATTTCCACTTGCTCTAACATATGTAAGTATGGGATATAAGAGTCATATATACCACAGGCCCCCCAAACACTAGGAAAGGACACAGAAAGAATCACAGTCTAAGATAATAACTATGAAATACTACTTGTTACAACTGTTGCCACAGGAGAAGTTTTCTAGCAGCCATGCTCCTAAGAAAGTTCAGTGGTAAACATAACAGCATAGTGAAATCATAAGTAGCCTTAAACTGTTGTAGCACAATTAGTGAATAATTGCGGGGTGGTTGGTATCAGTCCCTGTGCTGTCTGGGCTTTATTCTTCTCCCAAAACTGCTGTAGGTTGGCTTAGGTGTCCCGCTGGGACCTTCTCGTGGTGAATCTGCATTGTGGGAAGGAAAGAGATTATTTGTTCCCTGCCTGGGGGCTGAGACTTTTCCTCTGGGGGGTCTACCACGCCGAGGTGCTCGTGTCAACTGTGCAGGTTCGTCTCTCAGCAAGAAAGCAGGTTTGAGTCTGTCAACACTGACCACTTTGTCTGGAAGCGGAAATGCCCCTGTCGGGGAGACCCTATGTCCCAAAAAATCAATTTGCGATACGCCGAATTTGCATTTGGCTGGATTGATTATAAGTCTGTGCTCTTCCAGCCTCTGAAAAACGGTAGTGAGGTGCTGCTTGTGTTCTTCCTCGGATGAGCTGGCTACCAGCATGTCATCGAGGTAGACAAAAACAAAGGGTAGGTCGCGCAGGACTGCATCCATCATCCGTTGAAAAGTTTGAGCAGCGCCTTTGAGGCCGAACGGCATTCTTAGGAATTCAAAAAGGCCGAAAGGGGTTATAACCGCTGTTTTAGGAATATCTTCAGCTCGGACTGGGACTTGGTGATAACCGCGGACTAAGTCTATTTTTGAAAAAATGCACGCACCCGCTAAATGTAGTGAGAAATCCTGAATGTGAGGAATGGGGTAGCGGTCATGCGCTGTAGCGTTGTTTAGCCTGCGGTAATCTCCGCACGGTCTCCAAGAACCGTCGGATTTCGGAACCATGTGAAGTGGTGAAGCCCAGGGGCTCTTCGAGCGTCTAACAATGCCCAATTTTTCGAGAGCTGCAAATTCAACCTTTGCTATGTTGAGCTTGGCCGCGTCTAAGCGGCGAGCTTTGGCAAAAACAGGAGGTCCTGTTGTCGGAATGAAGTGTTTAACCCCGTGTTTGGCTACAGTGGCTGAGAATTTGGGGGTTGTGAGTGCTGGAAATTGGGTGAGGAGTTGTTCAAACTTACCTCCCGCTGTGGTGACATTGGCCTGCACAGGTGGTGGGGAAACTCGAGCTGAACATGGAATAGAAGCAAAAGATCCACTAATAACCCGTGTGCACACAGAAAATCTGCGCCTAACAAGTTAAAGCTCACCGTTGCTACAACAAATGTCCATCTGTAGCTGCGGCCGTGGATGAGGAGGTGCAGGCTCTTTTCCCCGAACGTGTCGATGTCAGAGCCGTTGGCTGCCACTGCTCCGTTGCCCTGGGTGCCCATGGTTCGATCTGCGTGGGAGGGCATGACGAAACTCAGCTGAGCTCTCGTGTCGATGAGGAACTGCTTGCCTGTGTATCCATCCGTCACGTATAACAGCTTATTCTTCTCGCCGAGAACCGCTGCTGTTAATGGCCCTCGGCTTTGGCGTTTCCACGATATCGTAAACTTGCAGGGGGGAACGCATTTGCGGGCTTTCTCTGCGAAGCGGTGGTGATAATGGCAGACGTCGTTCTGCTCGTTGCGCTTGGGCCGCGCCGCTGTCACCGTGGGTTGAGTCTTTCCAAGGCTCGGGGTGTCAGTTTTCAGATCTGCAGATGCCGCTGTGAGTGTCCGTTCTCTGCAGGCGTTGACGAGCCGGTAAGCCTCGTTGGCCAGTGTGCGGAAATTCTGATGATTGTTGCACTTCATACTGGCGAGTGTCCCTCTCAACTGCGGTGGTAGCGTGCTGAGGAAAATGAATTGGAAAAGGAAATTATCATTATCCTCCTCCTTGAGTTGTAGCAAATCCTCCATGAGGGTCCTCGGATTGCTCCCTCTGTGGCCGTAGACCGCCAGGATCCTCTCGGCTCTTTCCTCCACTGACGGGACATAATTCGCCACGATGGTCGCCTTGAGTGTCTCATATTTGTCCCGGGCTGGTGGTCGCCAGACCAAGCTCTGCACACACTTCGAAGTGGTGGAGTCGAGTTTGGAGACGATATGGTAAAACTTAATATCGTCTGCTGTGATGCCCGCCAGTATAAACTGGGCTTCAGCTTGTTGAAACCAAGAGGCAGGGTCTTCTCACCAGAAGTCTGGCAGGTTGACAGCAACGGCGTTCGTGCACACCATCACTGTTGTGCCCGCCGGGTGAGAGTGCCTTGCCTCGGCACTCACGGCGGTGCTGGAGCTCGGTTGAGCTCTCTCAGTGCCCTCTGCCATGGGGAAGAGCTGTCTGCTTGTTCCCTCGTCTGCGTCGTCGCTGGCGTAGGCCCGAGTCACCATGGATGAGCAGCCTGAAGAACGCCTCCGGTCCATATTCTCGCGTCAAAGTCACCAGTGTAGAGGAGCTGAAATAACGAGGCGATTTTTGTATTAAAAACAGGGTTTTTAATGAATAGCTCTTCTATCGAGTCTCATCAGGTGTAGAGCTTGGCAGAAGGCAAGAGAGTGATCTCTGCTCCGCTCGCTGGTTAAATACAAGCACACATAGAGCCACACATTGAAAAAGCTGACATCAGAGCCACACATTGAAAAAGCTGACATCCCCCTGTTATCTTAACCCCCCCATTGTTCTGCTATCTCCTCTCCTTGTCTTGGGAGGTGATGGGAACTCCTCCTCTCGCCTTAGGGGGTAAAGGTGTCAAGTCCATCTCCGCCGCCGCGTCTTGGGAGGTCCATTGACTTTAACCCGGCGGGGGAGATCCTTTGTCCTTTCCAGGTGTGAAGTTCCTTACATATGCTGTCACAAAACATTTCCACTTGTTCTAACATATGTAGATATGGGATATAAGAGTCATATATACCACAACTTTAGAATTGATGGTGATCCTATCAAAAGTTATGTCCCCCATAATTAAAAAAAAAAAATCATGAAAATTTGCTTTAATTGTGCCATTATCAAAGTGGTTGATTAATTCTCTGTGTGTTGACTTAACAAGAATTACAAGACTGCAGCTGGTAATGCCATTTTAAAAGAACATAAAATTATCTGGATTACTGGAGAACAGCCTGATGATTTCAAACCCTTAATAAAAAAAAAATGTCAGCAGTCTTTTTATAGCAATATTGAAGTTAACTCAGATGAAATGAGTAAATGCAACAAACTGGATTTATATCACCAATACTTAAAATGCCCCCAAAATGCAAGTGCACTCATAGCAGCTGAGTTATTACTACTAATGTGGATTTCTGAGTACTGTTAAATTTGAAGAAATGAGTGACTCCAATTTTTTTTTTTTTTTTTTGAAGGATTCGATTACATTTGCTTACTTCTTTTATTAAGAAGTACTGGTTTTACAGTGTATTTTTGTTTACTTTTATTTTTATTCAGCGGATGATACTATCTGAATTGGGGGGAAAAATTCTCAGTTTTTTGTGTGAAATCTTGCATTTTTGATGAAGATGACCTACTTCCAAGTGCTGTCTAAAAAAAAAAGAATGGAGCTATTGTGGTGGACACAGTACACATGGCACTCCACCCAGGACAACGGGGTTGGTGGGGGAGAAGATAGTCAGGGATGCTAATGGAGAAAGGTGAGGGGAGCCAAACAAACAAAGATGTGCCTTTCGGCCCCCGCCGTGCCAGGTTCACACCTGAAGATGCAGGGGTGCAAATGTATTGTACCAAGACCTGCTCTGTGACATGTGGGTCAATGTCATGTTAATGTGTGTACATGTCTTTCATGTCTGTATGTTAATGTGGTTACCCTGTGTGCCGGAGGCGGGAATAGAAGTGTATAAAAGAGTTCGCTCAGGCACTCAGAGGAAGATTTTTCTGTGTTGTATGTTGGCAGGTGAATAAACTTTATGTGTCGTCTAGCTCGCTGTCTTGTCTGCTTTCATCTTCCACACTATAATAAAATATTTTTTGGTAATATCTGTTCTTTCTTTTGATGTATTCACTGTTTATGCATTCCTTAAACAATAATTCTGGACAGCTTAAAAAATAAGTATATTTGGCACTGGCTGGAAACCTAAACATAACGCAATGGTGAGGAAAGGGCTAAAAGCTATTTTTCGTCTTGATTTTGCTTTTGTCACTTTTAGATTTGCACAGTGGCAGACCGTGTATTTTACAACTAGGCCTTCAGTGGTGATCTACCTGATTTAAGTGCCAAACACCATAAAAATAGCCTACAGAGCCGTCCACACAAAGCATGTTAAAGATAACTTTAACTATAAAATTATAGTTTTAAAAATCTTTACCTTTCCATTATAGAGCTCTGTTTCCCTGCACACTTGTTCGTTGAGCTGCAGATCCATTCTAGTTTCCCCAAAGGTTTAAAAGTACTGTTGCTTGTCCAGCTGGCAGCTGTGCTTTCGTGTCTCGCTGCTGCCTTGGTTAAGGCCCTGTCACACCTAAATGATTTAGGCAGCATTTGCAAGATGTGTGAAAAATTTGGAGAATACGCTGGAGTATGTTGAATTAGTTATGGATGAGTTTTGTCTAAGTTAAGAGCATGCTGAAGCATGCTGGTATACGGCATTGTTAGTTGAGCTACTCTGAAAATTAATTTTCAGCATGCTGAAAATTTTCCAACGTACCCATCATATAGCTGATAATGTCCCACATTCGCGGAGCAAGCAGTGTTGTTTCACAGGAAAAACCTGTACAGAGCTCTCTGCCTGCAGCACGCACGTGCACACACATACACACACAGAGCTGAACACACGGGACCTGTTGGGGTTTTTTATATTTAACTGAAGTCTATACGATCATCTGTCCAGTGTTGTTCTGATAGATATGCCAAAATGTCAGAACACCGGAGGAAGAGGATTCAATCAGCTGATCACCTGAAGTGCAGAGCGCAGCTGTTTACTTTCGTGTTGGCTGCGCCTCCCAGCAAAAGCACACTCCATGTATTATCTTGGTTTTATTTTTTTCACTTTATTGAAAATAAACATTTTTATTGTCATCAGTTTGTGTGCCTATGAGCCAGGTTGTGACAGATGTCATCTGATGTTCCTGACGTGTCACATCAGCTGTTTTAGGCACGACTGACCTGACAGATTTGACAGCTCTGCCAGGTTGGTCACGCCCCCCTCAGTGGTCTTTGGAGGGGAGAATCATCTCAGTTGAACAGAGAGGATCTCTCCCATAACTAGAGTTCATGGATCGGGAAGCAACGGCAGTTTGGCATGACTGCGCTATGCAGAAGTTAGACTGTTGTTGCGCATAAGTTGTGAATGTTGGCAACACGCTAAGCATTAGTTGGTTTAAGGTACTATTACTTAGTTATATGTCCAAGTCGTTATGGAATATGTGATGCATATGGCCAAAAGTGAAAATTTTGGCGTATCCCAGCATTTTAGACCAATTTTTATACGTTTGGTGAACGTTGCATAAATCGTCATGGTGTGACAGACAGCCCAAGTTTGCAAACCCTGTCTGGCTCCAAGTATCTACTCGAGCAGTTGCAAACAACAGGTTTTCCCAGCGAGATAATTTGCAGTACTCCCCGGAGGCTGTAATCCAAGGATACCGTTTGTTGTTAAAATCGAAGTGACTGATAAATCCTTTCCCCGGCTGAGACAGGCCTGCTAGCTTCAGGGTTGGTCGACCTCACTTCACAATGACGAACTTTTCTTGAAAAGTCCATCTGAAAAATTGATTTTTTTTTTAAATAGCAACCAAATCATTTTCCTCTCCCCTGTCAGCCATTGTGGGTGGAAAAACAGCTGTTATATTTAAACAGACACAGTATATTGTAGCTGCTTAAGCAAGTCTTTGCACTGGCGTTTTACTAGCTAGGATCCTCTGCATTGCATTTGGAGGAGTCTAACCATCCAATCAAAAGACATAAAAATGCCGACATTTTCAGATGCCTTCTATGCATACTCCTGGATGTACAGAAGACATCTGATTGGTTAAAGCAACAGGATAAATTTAACAGCTAATTTAACCTACAGAGCTGCACTGTTAATTCCTGAAGGCTTAAGGCAGATTTGCTTGACCCTGACAACACAGATGGCTGAAATATAATTGGACAAAAAAACTCTTAACAGGCATTACACTACTGGAAGAAGTACAACCAAGAGAAAAGCTACAAAATGAATAGAATAGACCATTGGGAATAATTTAATACATCCTCATGGAACAAATATAAGAATGTAGGTTGCAATTGTAATTCTGATACTGTTTAGGCCAGCAGAGAAGGCTTTGCTGGCCCTGAGGATCCACCGTCGGCCTCCGTCTGTCTATGATGACCATGGAAGAGAATCCTAAACGTCTACTCTGCTGGAACAGCACCGCCTGTGGCTGAACAGGCCGATGCGCGAATGGCAGTCCCTGTCACACAGGTCACACTTGTGAGTGGTCTCCGTGCTGCTGGGTCTGTGGCGGTTCTTCCTGCGGGTCCTTTTTTCATCTGCAGCAGCAGTCAGTCTCTCTTCACCCGCCTTGAGCTGTCTGGTCAGGGTGCCTCTCCATTTGGAGCGGTCCGTTGCAAGGTCCTCCCAGCGCTCTGTGTTGATCTCCAGGGCCTTCATGTCTCTCTTGCAGACGTCTCTAAAACGCAGCTGTGGGCGGCCAACGTCTCTCTTGCCAGTTGCCAGTTCTCCATAGAGGACGTCTTTGGGGATTCTGCCATCCTCCATACGGTGAACGTGGCCTAGCCAGCGGAGCCTGTGCTGTCTGAGTAGAGTGAACATGGAGGGAAGGCCGGCGCGGGACAGAACTTCTGTGTTGGGCACTTTGTCCTGCCAGGATATGTCCAGGATGTGGCGAATGCAGTGTAAGTGGAAGGAGTTCAGTCTCTTTTCCTGCCGGGCATATGTTGTCCACGTCTCACTCCCATAGAGCAGTGTGCTGATGACACAGGCGTTGTACACTGCCATCTTCGTCTTGACAGAGAGTTTGGGATTCTCCCACACTCATGTGGTGAGGCTCTGAGACGTTGCCATCGTGCTGCACTATCCCCTGCATGTTGGTGTGAAACGATTCAATGAGGCTTTGCAACTTTGGTAGGCATCCTATCTTTGGCAGGATCTTGAAAAGGCCCTCTCTGCTGACCAGATCGAACGCTTTGGTGAGGTCGATGAAGGCGACGTACAGGGGCATGTTCTGTTCTCTGCATTTCTCCTGGAGTTGGCGGATGGAGAATATCATGTCTACCGTCGATCGCTCAGTGCGGAAGCCACACTGAGACTCGGGGTAGACACGTTCGGCAAGCTTCTGTAGACGAACGAGAACAACTCGTGAGTAGACTTTGCCAACAACGCTGAGGAGGGAGATGCCCCTGTAGTTGTTGCAGTCGCTTCTCTCCCCTTTGTTTTTGTAGAGGGTGATGATCTTGGCGTCCCTCATATCCTGTGGTACGGCACCTTCCTTCCAACACTGGCAGAGGACGTCATGCAATGGCAGCAGTAGGGCGGTCTTGCAGTGCTTGATCAGGTCGGGGAGTATGCCGTCGTTGCCGGGTGCCTTGCCAGCGGCCAAGCTATCAATGGCCTTGCTGAGTTCGTTGATGGTTGGCTTGGCGTCAAGTTCGTCCATGGATGGCAGGCAGTCGATGGCATCAAGGGTTGACGGTGTCACGGTGTTCTGTCTGGAGTAGAGGTCGGAGTAGTGTTCCACCCATCTCTCCATCTGCTTGTTCTTTTCTGTGATCATCTCCCCAGTGTGTCATATCCGGCTCTAGGGAGCCGGGCAATCAGAGCCAGGGGCAAGCCAGTGAGTCATGATATTTTATTCAGGGTAAAGGGGAAGGGATGAGGAGAGCACAGATACTCATGCAGACGTACACTCACAGGTTGCACAGCGCAGAGGTAAGCAGCTCGTACCGGACGTGGGGGTAGCAAGACGTACATACTCACAGCGGGATACAAACACAGGAATGCTGCAAGAGGAGTATAAGCTGACACCAGACGAAGGGGCTTCAGCTTAGCAATGTGTTTATGTCGCAGCCCCGAGTCATCGAGGCTGCTCCTATTTATCCTCATTGGCAGCGCCCCAGCTGATGAAGACTAATTGGCCCCAGCCGTCCATAATGCTGCCAGCTGGGGGCCAGCTGAGACGCTGCTCAATGGGAAGCAGGGATGAGGGAAAACATGGGCTGAGTGCCGAGACGGCATCTCAACCCATGGTGACAGAGCCCCTCCCTCAAGGTCGGGCTCCTGAACGACCAGGAACATCCCAGCCCCCCCCCCCACCTAGGGTGGGAGGAAGGGAGGCGGACCGGAGGGGAAGAAGCCAAGGGAAGGACAACACCAATGGGGCAATGTAGGGTAGCGGGAAAGAAAAACCCAAATACAATACTGACAAAACAGAATGATTAACCCAGGTACAGATGGGGAGAAGAACTGGGTCAGCACGCCGGTTACATACTACCCAGAGAGTACCAACCATGCGTGACCCAGAGCAAGGAAAAAAGAACCACCAAAAAGGTACAAGGCAAAAAATGCTGAGTACGGTTAAATAAAGGGGAACCTATACACAGCGCTAATTTAAGTACATACACACAGTCACCAAGAAAAGTGAGGGTGACTGGAACAAATGACAATTATAGAGCATGGTGTTACGGAAAACAAGGCACATGACTCTATAATGAACCAACAGGACAAAAAAGAAATACTGAGTGCAGGCAAAGAAAAACCCACACACACGAATATATAAATACCCAGTCACCTAAAGAAATGAGTGACTGGAATAAATGGATAACTGCAGAGCATGGTGTCATGGAAAACAAAACATAACTCTACAATACAAAAAACGAGGCTAAAAACATGGCACAAAAAGTAAAATGCTGAGCATGAGCGATGGAAAACACAGCACTATAAAAACGAATCCACCAACAGGACAAAACATTACACCCGAGTGACCTTAATAACAAAAGAAAAAGTGACACCCGAGGTGAATGGCAGGCAGAGTCCAAAAATGGCCGAGATGGCTCCGGAGATCTCCCCGCCCATTGTCCAGCTGGCGAATCAGGGAAAGAGAAGTGTTCGGACGGCGAACTCTGGACCCAGATCCCAGGAATCCAGTCCACCGGCAGCCGAACCAGGCTGCCCAGAGGGAAACACAGACCAGTGGGGGGAACCAGATCACCGAACCGAAAGTTCTGTGGGTCGGGTCGTCGACCCGCATCACTCAACCACCAGGACCGTTGAGACGGGCGAAGGATCAGAGCGGATCCCGGTGGAAGAGACTCAGGGGAGAGCCGATGACGAGGGTGGCGGGCGTCAGGCCGCAGGAAAACGGCCACCTCCTCACCGGACCTGGACAATACTGGGGCAGCACCCACGTCGGACCCCGATCGGGCCTCAGGCGAACCCACGTTGGACCCCGACTGGGTCTCGGGCGAACCCACGTTGAATACTGCACCAGAACCGACCTCCAACGTTGAACCCGGACCCTCCAGCACCACGAGGAACAGCAACTCCTTGCCGGTGACCCTGGAAGAAGGCTCAGAAGAGAAAACAGAACCGGGATCAGGATCACCGGCAGCGCCAGAACCCGCCGAGACGAGCTCAGACGCAGCGGACGGCTGCACCCGGCTCGTCTCCCCTGGAGATAGGCTGAAGTGCTCGGGGATAAAAAGAGAGAAAAGAAAGGAGAGCACTCGCCTGATCTCGGGTTCTGACGCCGTCCAGGACTGCGAAGATCCAGGATCCGTCGTCAGGAGGTCGTTGTCAGGCTCCCATCTAGCCGCGTCGGGCCCCGCAGCCAGCACGATGGTCAGCGCAGCTTGAGATCCCTCCAGCTCAGGTAACCCCGCCGACGATCCACTCGGCGTGAAGCCAGAAGAATCTCGTCCCGCCGGACCGAACCGCTCCTCCGTGGAGACCCGGGGACGCTCAGTCGTCGGCGTAGACTCCACGCAGCAGTCAGTCCCCCTCCTCCGTCCGCAATGTAGCTGCGGAACCACAGGCCCTCTCCATATCCCACCACGTTGACCCGGAGCCGGGGACCGCTCGGCGGAGAGAGACACAGAGGATGCGGGATTAGGCATACAGGTTACAGCAGGTGGGGAGAGTTCAGGGAGCTGCGAACCCTGAACTTCTCCTCCAGGGATGTGACAGAGCAAATCATTAAGCAGGTGTGAAAAAACAATGACTTGCCTGCCCCCTGGAGGTTGAGTATCGCCTGCTGTAGTGGAATCTGCTTCTTCCTCTCCCCGCCCGGCGATAACGGAGGACCCCCCGGGAATTCGTCTGAGGGTCGCTCGCGTTGTCTCCAGCAGAGAGCTCACCAGGCCGGGATTCCAGGCACACACAGCGGTCAGGAAGCGCGTCGAGGAGGAGGGGGAAACAGCCGGGGTGAGCCAGCCCGAATGTCCAGGAATGACAGCGGGGGAACGAGGCTCAGGGGACGAGGCTGTAGAATCTCCACACTGACGAGGCGAAGGGATGACAGCTGCGTGGGAGGAACGGTCCTGACGATGACCCAGAACTGGATCCGGACGAGGTTCGTGCAGAGGTGACTCGGCGATGTGATGACGACTACTCCCAGGGGACGAAGCGAGGGGGAAACCCAGGATTCGCCGCTCCAGATCGGAGATCGAGATGAGGAAGGCGTCGAGCACGGGAAAGCTTCGTAGCCCTGAAGTCCTCACCATCAATCTCACTGCCGCCGCCACATGCCTGAAGGTGGTGACAGGAAACACAGTAGAGCTCGCGACAGCCACTCGACCCCGGACATAACTGCTGTCAGCTGCGGCTCCTAGAAGGGAATCCCGAGTGACGTGGCGCAGGTCGGGGGAAGTCCTCTGGTTGGCGCGAACTCCCGGACTGGAATAGCGGCAGGAACGGGACTCCGAAGCGGGGAAAGACGTCGCCCACTTTGACTCCCTGCCGGGATTTCCATCCACCCCGTGGAGCTTCTCTCGCTGTGTACCTGCAGCGTCTATCCTGGCACTGTCCTCCAGATGGTACAGAGAGTGAGGGTGACAGTCCAGGAGTTCCTCAGCACGGCCCGGATGCCAGCGTCTCGCGTTGGAGGCGTCGTGCAGGGTGAAGAACGTCCCGTCGACAGCCTCCGAGATGGACCTCAGCTCGTCGCGCTGGCGCCGGAAGTGACTCCTGGGAAACGGCATGCTAGCAGCGCTGACACCCGGACAGAAAGGTACATTTCCACGGCGACTCACGGCCGCCGGTAGCTCTTCTGGCTGCGACATACTGTCATATCCGGCTCTAGGGAGCCGGGCAATCAGAGCCAGGGGCAAGCCAGTGAGTCGTGATATTTTATTCAGGGTAAAGGGGAAGGGATGAGGAGAGCACAGATACTCATGCAGACGTACACTCACAGGTTGCACAGCGCAGAGGTAAGCAGCTCGTACCGGACGTGGGGGTAGCAAGACGTACATACTCACAGCGGGATACAAACACAGGAATGCTGCAAGAGGAGTATAAGCTGACACCAGACGAAGGGGCTTCAGCTTAGCAATGTGTTTATGTCGCAGCCCCGAGTCATCGAGGCTGCTCCTATTTATCCTCATTGGCAGCGCCCCAGCTGATGAAGACTAATTGGCCCCAGCCGTCCATAATGCTGCCAGCTGGGGGCCAGCTGAGACGCTGCTCAATGGGAAGCAGGGATGAGGGAAAACATGGGCTGAGTGCCAAGATGGCATCTCAACCCATGGTGACACAGTGGAGGATTTGAGGGGGGCTGTCTTGCTCTGAGCCGGACCAAGTGCTTTCTTGATGCCATCGTACATACCACGGATGTTCCCTGTTATGGCAGCGGTTTGAATGTCTTGGCTGAGCTGAGTCCAGTACTCGTTGGCACAGCGTCGAGCAGTCTGCTGAACTTTGCTTCTCGCAGCCCTGAGAATCTGGAGATTCTTCTCGTTTGGGTACTTCTTGTACTCAGCAAGTGCTGAGCGCTTGGCTTCAATGACGGGGGTCATCTCGGTCAACTTGGCATCAAACCAGTCCTGTGACTTCGAGGTCTTCCTCCCAAAGGTAGCCAAGGCTGTGCGGTGGATGGTGTTTCGCAGCTCTTCCCACTTCTGCTTTGCAGATTCTCCTTCTTGTGATACGCCAAGTTCCTTCTCAAAGGTGGAGGCAAACTGCTCAACAAGTTCTGGTTGAGCCATCTTGCTGGTGTCAATCCGTGCCTTTCCAGGTTGTCTAGCACGATGGAATTTCTTCAGCTGCAGCTTGACCTTGCAACACACCAATGAATGGTCTGTGTCGCAATCTGCACTCTGGAACGAACGGGTGATTAGCACGTTCTTCAGTGAGGTGCGCCTGGTCAGGATCAAGTCCAGCTGGTGCCAGTGCTTTGAGCGTGGATGTTGCCAGGAAACCTTGTGTTGGGGCTTGGTCTTGAAGAACGAGTTTGTGATGCACAGATCGTGATATGTGCAGAACTCGAGCAGCCGCTGTCCGTTGTCATTCATTCTGCCCATGCCAAAAGGTCCAAGACAGGAGGGCCAGGAGTCATGGTCAGCACCCACTCTGGCATTGAAGTCTCCAAGGAGAATGAGTTGTTCAGAGTTGGGGACGATCCTGACAGTTGTTGCGAGATTCTCGTAGAACTCGTTTTTTGCCTCTGGTGTGGCTGTCAGTGTTGGGGCATACACACTGACGAGGGTGACTGGGCCTTGAGTGGTGTTCAGGCGGAGGGTGAGGAGTCGTGCAGAGCCAGTGCTGCTCGGTTCCACCATCTTCAGCAAGGTGTTCTTCACTGCAAATCCCACTCGGTGTTCCCTGTGTTCGTCACTGCCCTTTCCCTGCCAGTAGAACGTGTAGTCCTTCTCTCTCAGTGTGCCTGCGTCAGCCAACCGTGTTTCCTGGAGAGTGGCGATATCCACTCCCAGTCTCTTCAGCTCATTATTGATGATGGCAGTCTTCCTGGTGTTGTTGATGTCCTTGAGGTTAGTAGCGAGTCCTGTCATCATAGTGCGGACGTTCCAAGTTCCCAGTTTTAGAGTTGGTCTCTATTGTTTTATTGTCTTGCCTGGTGCGAAAGTTCTCAGCCTGCTGTTCAGACTTCTCCTTATCCCCATGCACCCAATGAGGAAAGCAAGCTGTGGAGGGACATCACCTTATTGGCTGGGGGCTGCCCAGCTTGAGGCGGGCGGTAGCTGTCCAGTGAGATCTGATGATCCCTCCCACCGTCGGGAATAACCCCTGGCGCCGAGCTCTATGCCAATTGAGCGGTGGCTTATAACCGGTAACTGTCATTCCCCGTGTTTTGTCTACGCCAAAGGCGAAGCTGGAGTGTCGTCTCCAGTGATCCGGTGTTCTACCTTCCAGTGTTGGGCGTTGGTAGGATTCAAGCCTGGGCAGGAAGATATGGAGGATTAGATGTTGCCCATGCAGCATGTCCCCCCTCTCCACGTCACTGATGAATCCAAAGGAACAGCAGGGCTGCTACAGTCTGGCACCAGCGCCGTTGCAGGAGCTGCCAGAACGATGTTGAGCACAACATAGAACTGCCTTAGGGGCTCCGACTCTGGATTTTTCCTCAGGGTTGACTCCCGAAGCTTTTCCCGTGACCGGGTATGCCGCAAGGCAGTGGAGGTTTGAAATCAGGGTTTACCTTCCCCTAGATGGGCTACCTTCCCAGGTTGACGAGCCACCATCTACCCGAAGCATCTGGTTTTAAGGCGCCAGAGATCCGCCCTCGCCCCTTCTCCTATTAGTAAAAGCAGTTCCGCTGGCTTAGAGACTAAACCACACGGGCAGGCTAGGAGTTGGACTTAGTTGTCAGAGGCTTTTCGAGACGCACGCCATAAGGAGCATTTTATGAGCACTGGGAGCTTAACCCCAGTGCCACTCCTGGCTATGACAACCTTGGAAGCCGGCTGAAATATGATTGGACAAAAAAACTCTAACAGGCATTACACTACTGGAAGAAGTACAACCAAGAGAAAAGCTACAAAATGAATAGAATAGACCATTGGGAATAATTTAATACATCCTCATGGAACAAATATAAGAATGTAGGTTGCAATTGTCCACTGGATCCACCACTGGATTTGCATTACAGGAAGTTCATTCACACATTTAATCAGTTCTATTAAAAAGATTGTAAACAAATTAGTAAGAACTTTTGATTAAGTCTTTCTTGTGCAAAATTCCAAACACAGCCGAGCTGACCAGGATTTTTGTGCAGTGTGACGACAAACAGAAACGCTCTCTAACTACAAGATGGAAGAGGTGGCCTCCATTTCAAACCAAGCAGTGGGTATCAGCGAACCTCCTCCCAGCTGTGCATGTGTGTATGTGTCAGGGAGTCAGTAAGAGAAGGCGAGCTAAAGGAACCCTCCATGGCAGCCAGGTTGAGGAAAGATTATCTTGACAAATTGGATAAACATCTTGTGTGTGACAGGATGCTGATGGAGGGTCCGACTGCCCACACACACACACACACACACACACACACACACACACACACCTGGTATAGTTGGTTTGTTTAGCCACAGACCGTGTGTGTGTGTGTGTGTGCGTGTGTGTGTGTGTGTGTGTGTGTGTGTGTGTGTGTGTGTGTGTGTGTGTGTGTGTGTGAGAGTGTGCAGAGAGAGAGAGAGAGAGAGAGACCAGCCTAAAGGCAGGTAAGGACAAGTCTCCTTCCTCAAACAGAGCATGCAGGTTCTCAGGTGTGTCTGCCTGATTTGCTTCAAATGCTCAGCCCGTCTTTTCTCCAGATGTTTGTGTGTGTGTGTGTGTGTGTGTGTGTGTGTGTGTGTGTGTGTGTGTGTGTGTGTGTGTGTGTGTGTGTGTGTGTGTGAAGAGTGATAGTCAACAGAGAGTTTAAAAGACCTCATTGGTGTTTTTTTAATCTTACATAAGTTTTCTCATGCTACATCTTTAGCGAATTGTGTGCATGGGTGTAAAAACTCCTTAATGCCAAGTGGATTTGGGGTTATTTAGTCCTCTCTAAAGGATATAATGTAATGTAATATTCCTCTTGTATTGTACTAGAGTGTGTACTCATTAATGTGATGACTTGGATTGTTGATTTGATGATAATAACAGACGTGTAACAGAAGATAATAACACAATATCTTTGGCTTTGGAGCTTTGAGAAGATATAGGCAAGGCCAAGTGGGGATTATGAGAATACCCACCCCTGCTCGCTGGCTTTTGCCCAGAACAACTCCAAAAAAGGAC
Source organism: Pholidichthys leucotaenia (assembly GCA_020510985.1). Taxonomy (NCBI): domain Eukaryota; kingdom Metazoa; phylum Chordata; class Actinopteri; order Cichliformes; family Pholidichthyidae; genus Pholidichthys; species Pholidichthys leucotaenia. The sequence goes on along the minus strand of CM035839.1, from coordinate 288,958,340 downwards.
CCCTCGCCAGGAGACTGGTGATTGGTCCACAACCCAAAATGTGCATTGAGGAGAGCTCAACTATATCTAGATGGTATTGCTCAACCTTGTGAACAAAGTCAAGCTCTTCACCACCAGAGAGGTGACGTTCCATGTTACAAAAGACAGTTTAGTAAGCTGTGGATGGAACCGCCAAGGTCTCTGCCTTCGATCACAGCCCAATGCACATAGCACCAGACCCCCATGGTCCCTCTTGTAGGAAGTGAGCCCACTGTAGGGTGGAGTCATGTGGCTTGTTCGGGCTAAGCCTGGCCGGGTGCCTTGGGTAGAAAGCTGTCCATAGGGCCCTTGCCATCGAGCCCCTCCCCCAGGCCTGGCACCTTTATTCTTGAAAATTTGAATTTAATTTACATGCGCGTCTTGCTTTTGCTAAATAAGTGATGACTCTCCATCACCCCCTTCTAACACTGGGCCATCCCCTTTGATAAAAACAACAAATCGCTTACTGCTTATAAGTACATGCTTTATGGATATTAAACAGGATTTTTTTTAAAAATTCTGTGAAAATATCAATATGATAAAGACTTACAGAATTAAAGGTTTGCCATCAGGGCTTGACATGAACTTTTTTGCTCCCCAGCCACTGTGGCTAGTGATTTTCCAAAGATACTAGCCACTCAGCCTTTTCACTAGCCACAATTTTGTGGTTGGAAAATTATGTTTAATATGTTCAAACCTGAGTATTGCAATTTACCTGAACTAAATTTACAACCATTTTAAATGTGAATGACCCTTATAGATACATAAAAATAGCAAGAAAAATACTGTTGAATTATTTATTAACAGCAGTAAATGCTGTAAAACAGTCTAGAAAAAATATTTGCAATATGAGAGTGAAGTACAGGTAGATTTGGGGTCCCTCCCAGTTCTCATTTGTATCCCTCCTCCTACCCCTTGGCCCTTGATAGCGGTTGAAAATGACCCCTATGAATTGTGACACCCGCTCAGGGCTGGACAATGTCATTAGTAGTTGCTGATGGATTTAATCTACATCGACATGACCCGTGGACGTTCATCACCCCGAACCTGAACCAAGTCCATAACCCGAAGTAAAATTTTCCGATGTGCTGCTTCTGAGCATGCGGTAACTCCACGCTTGTTGGTCTGGCCCCGTCCTCTTCTATAAACGTTGTAGTGTACACTGTCATAGCTGCAGACCCTCCTCCCAACTGTGGCCAAGTACCTGAGGCATCTGGAGCTAGCACGGTGTCGCTCATCGGCATGGATACCGACACTGAACGAGAACTGGTCGCTTTGAAAGTGAGGGTGTCCATTAGCTCCTCATACCGCTCTCTCCCAGTGTCCGTTGGGGGTGGGCGGGGTGATTTTTCCCGTGGGTTCCCCAGGTAAGACAAACGGCACACCCTGGCGTAGTGATTCAAACGGCCACATCTTCTACAATGTTTTTCTCTTGCCGGGCATTTCTTCACTTTATGGCGGTGCATTGCAGACCTACAACCCCTGCAAATGGGAGTTTCCCGGGGCAGACCTTTGGCTGGCAGCATTGATTTCCCAGTAATCTTCGTCCAAGCTATCCTCGCTATCAGGGTCCACAACATTAGCTGAGGCAGGCGGCTCCAGTGGCTTCTGTGGCCAGCGCCAATTTAGCTCCACAGCTAGCTTATCAACGGCTTCCAACCGGAGCTAGCTCAACTGCTTCAGCTATCGTCAAGTCATTAGGCGCCACTAAAAGCCTAGCACGCAGCTCAGCGTTGCACGTGTGCTCTGCTAGTTGGTCGCTTACCATCTCATCTTCAAGCGGTCCAAAACGACATTCGCTGGCTAGCTGCTTCAAGTCAATGACATACTGGCGGACAGGCTCACCTACCCACTGGTGTCTTTGGCAAAAGCGAATTCTCCGAACAGTCATACTGTCTGGAGTAGAGAAACATTTAGCTTGCAGCTCCACAACTTCCCCAAACGAGTCTGTGGTGCCGAGCGTCCATAGGACCCTCTGGCCCTCAATACCCAGGTTGTGGACGAGAAGCACCTGCGCCCTCACCTTATTGAGCTTCCCGAGTTCCAGTGTCATAATATACGTTTGATAGGCCTCCAACCAATGCACCATATAACCGGTGGTTCGCCCGGGAGCTTGAGGGAGGGACGGAGTGGTGTAAGGCATGCCTCCATACGTTAATCCGACATCGCCAAATAGAAAATACCTGGGTGAAGGATGAGGCAAGATGAGTTGGCAAACACAGCTTTATTATGAACTATGTACAAAGCAGTACATGGCAGGCACCAGCGTGGGCATCCGGCAAAGAGGCCGAGCCATGGTGACTCGCCCCTATATAGGGCAGTGCAGTGACGCGATGGGCTGTGCACGTCACCACACTAAGTGCCGTTTCCCATATACCACAGATGCCCTTGAGAAAACTACAACCTGCCAAATTTGCTGTCTTACCTGCCACCGGTGAAATCCACCTGCCATTTGGGGGTGGGTGTTACTGTCAAGCCCTGTTTGCCACATTAAGCTGAATAAACTCTCTTCATAAACCTTTTGAAGTTTCACTGACCTTAAACAGTGCACTTCACAGCACAAGTCAAAGTAATCAGGGCCTAAACAGTAGTATGTTAATAAAGGTTATAAACAGAAACTTTAGAAGGCCAGAGTCACAGTTATGCAGTCAGTGGCTTATGGTGTGGTGCCTGTGCTCTTCAAAGGGATGCCACTGCATGAGTGGCAAGAGTTCTTCCACACACTTTTTAAAAGTCACAAATAACCTACAAAAGCATTCATGCTCAAACACATTTCAACTTAGCGTAGTACTATCCTGAAAAATGCAGCTAAATGGACAGAGGAATTGTCAAGAGAGAATCATGGGTTTGTTTCCCAGTGTTGCTTATCATGGTGCTGATGCCAGCTTCACATTGGCTGGGATGCATGGAATGATCTGGGCATCCATCCATCTATCCATCTTCTTCCTCTTAATCCTTTTCGGGTCGCGGGGGTGCTGGAGCCTATCCCAGCATCTTTTGGGTGAGAGGCAGGGTACACCCTGGACAGATCGCCAGCCCATCGTAGGGCCAACACAGAGAGACAGACAACCATTCACTCTCACAGTCATACCTAAGGACAATTTAGAATCCCCAGTTTGATGCCAATTAACCTAACTTGCATGTTTTTGGCATGTGGGAGGAAACCAGAGAAATCCTGGAGTAAACCCACACAGACACAGGGAGAACATGCAAACTCCACACAGATCACTGTTGGTCAGGATCCAGGTTACAAAATTCACACCACCAGAGAGAGTGTTGAGCAGCGGTTCTGAGAGAGGAAAGGCAAATAAGGAGGAAGGCAACGCTAAGAATACCTCAGTTAACACACAGTGCATCAGTTCAACTGACTTTTGATATTCTCCACAGGTATGTTGAAGCTGTTAGCAAGACCATGCCAGGTGTACACTTCAGTTAATGTGGTGTCCTCATGCGCAAAAATGGGACTTTGGTGTGACGTTCTTGCTGACACATACAAATCCAAATTTTTTTATATAGAAAATACAACAATATATCCTCACCCTCTTTTAGTCTCATTTTGATGGGTCCATCTCTTTATTTAATCTGGGATTTGGTCATTTTCCTCCTTCTATCTTTGTCATTTTATTTCCTCTCTGCTCCACAGGGGGTTGAGACCGCTCACATTTGGAGGCTTTTCAGAGCCACTTTTGTCTAAATTAACCAGCCAGCCTGGTTCTTAGCTCCAGCAGAAGAACAGAGAGATGGCTGTGATGAAGAGGGTGACACTGAAAACACTTCTCTCTATGAGTTTTCAGTCTCTGAGTGTGTGTGCGTGTGGGTGGGTGGCACGGAGAGGTCACTGGCTTTGCTCTTATTGCAGTGGCATGCTTCATTCCTGAGTAGTTGCACTTTAGGCATTTACCGTTCAGACCAACATAAGGTAAGCAAAAGTCAACCAAGCACCCCCTCCCCTCACACACACACGCCTTGGCTGTATATTACAAAACTTGACCCAATGCCACTTTATTGATAATATAAATCAGTTCTTAACTGACCAACTTAAACTTTCAGACTTTTACTGGTTTGACACGACACTATCTGCTGCCAAGAAGAAACACAAGCATGTAAGGGAAATAAAGAATTAGCAGCATTTAAACATGCTTAGAAATTTAAATAGAACAAATTGTAGTCAGTGAAAATCATTTTTTGACATCTATTGCCACTAATTATATTACAAAGACATCAGTAGAAGCATTTGGAAAGGCTGTGCAAAATCTCCAAAACAGGAGCACATTTTTGAGATTTCATGGTCTGGATCTTGAAACTGAAATAAAGAATCATGGAAGACAAATCTCTTTCCCATTTTACTTCAGCATTGCTGGTGGCTGAATACAAAGCTTGCATATCTTAGCAATAATGCTCAAGGTTACTTTTAAGAGAAATTTCTGCATGAGGATTTTAGGAAACCGTTGTGAGGTGCACCTTATAAGATCAGACTGGAGGGTCTGACCTAATAGCCCCCGATGCAACATGAAGAGAAGACAGGGATGTAAAGGTAGATTGTTTGAGGTGAAGTTTTGAATATTGTCATTTTAAATTTGCCATCTAAGCTTTAAATCAAAAGATAAATCAACATCTCTGTGCAATAAAGTAAGATTTCTGGCTTAGCACAGATATTCAGGAACCAAAAATTGTAAACTGTTGTCCCTTTTTTTTGTTAAACACAGAATTTTTAAAACCAAACTGGGTTTATAGAGTGTGCATGGAAATATAATCCTGATACAGAGACTAATTTAAACACTAAAGATTATTTATGTAAAATCAGCCTCTCAATGATTTAATATTTGTTTGCCCCTTCCTAAATTGTTATAGCATAAGGAACAAGATTGAAATTGAATTATACTACTTTAAGCAACAAAGTGAGTTTACAAAATAGAGGATTGCAATTATTGTCAGACCTACTTGTGACTCAGTGATGGGCAGCAAAATGCATTAACCCATTAACTCATTCAATTATGTAGTCTGTTTTTGGCCAGCCTTCCTTCATGACTGACAGCTGCAACAGAGCTGAATTTAACATGTGTTACACTGAAACATCCTCAAATTTAGGACATTTAGGACATTTTGGTCTTCATCAAAGAATAATTCAGCACGAAGCTCCTCAAGTCCTGTGCAGACCAGCTGTGTGGGATTTTGGAGCACATCTTCAACCTCAGCCTGAAGCTGGGGAGGGTACCACAGTTGTGGAAAACATCTTGTGTGGTACCTGTACCAAAGACTTACCACCCCAAAGACCTGAACAGCTACAGACCAGTGGCCCTGACGTCTCACATGATGAAGACCCTGGAGAGACTGCTCCTTGCTCACCTCCGCCCCCTGGTGGGACAAGCGATCAATCCACTCCAGTTCACCTACCAGCATGGCATTGGGGTGGAGGATGCAGTGATCTTCCTCCTTCACCGTTCTCTGTCCCACCTGGAGAAGCCCGGGAATGCGGTGAGGACCGGTGAGGACCGTGGCAAACAGCCACAGTTTGTGAGAACCCGGGACTGTGTGTCCAACACGATCATCGGTAGCACGGGGGCCCCCAGGGAACGGTTTTGGCTCCCTTTCTGTTTACCCTTTATACTGCGGACTTCTCACACAACACAACACACTGCCACCTACAGAAGTTCTCTGACGACTCTGCGATCGTCGGCTTCATCTCCAACGGAGATGAAGCAGAGTACAGAGGACTTATTCGGACTTCGTGGACTGGTGCCATCGGAACTGCCTCCAGATCAACGCAAGGAAAACTAAGGAGCTGATGGTGGACTGCCGCAGGCAAGGACAACCCCTCACAGCACCAGTAAACATACAGGGAACAGACATTGAGATGGTGACATCCTACAAGTACCTGGGTGTTCATCTGAACAATAAACTGGACTGGTCACACAATACTGACGCACTCTACAAGAAGGGACAGTGCAGGCTGTTCCTACTGAGGATACTCAGGTCTTTTGGTGTACAAGAGGCGCTGCTGAAGACGTTCTACGACACGGTGGTGGCATCAGCCATCACTTTTGGAGTGGTCTGCTGGGGCAGTGGCATTACAGCAGCCGACAGGAAGAGACTGAACAAACTGATCAAGAAAGCTAGCTCTGTCCTGGGGCAACGCCTTGACCCAATGGAGGAGCTAGGAGAGAGAAGGACGGTGGCTAAATTGTCATCTCTGCTGGAGTCCAAGTCCCACCCTATGCAGGTGGGACTTGGACATACTGAACATACTGCACATACTGCATACTGCACATACTGCACATACTGCACATACTGAACGCACTGAGGAGCTCATTTAGCAGCAGACTACATCATCCTAGGTGCGCAACCGAGGGGTTTCGCAGGTCCTTCCTACCCACGGCTGTCAGACTGTATAACCTAAGCAGGGCTGCTCGCAGAGATAGCAAAAAAACGTGACGACCTAATAGTATTGAATGCAAAAGACGCAATAGACTTACACAATGGTCCCCTGCAGTATACAACTAGGACAATATCAGTCACTACGGAGGATGACAATATGTATGGGTACATATTCATACTATGTAGGATAACTAAGAAGATGGTTATGCTGTTTATTCCATCTAGCTACAATGCTCCACACTGTGTGTATATATATTTATATATTTATGTGTACATATGTAAATTCGCTGCTCTTGTTTTTCTTGTCTTCTTGATTGTTGCTCTGATCCTACTGATCCAAGATGGTGCCCACAGTGGTCGCCATGGTGTTTCGCTGCGCTTTGTGTTGTTTGTTTTTGTTTGTCAATTGTGTGTCTGCCTGTTCTTACACCCGTGAAGAGCTACTAAATATCAGGACTTTCACTCCCACGGACCTACTCCCCGTTTTTTTGGCTCCTGCCGCCGATCTGGTTCACCTTTTAGCCCAAAAAGTGAGACGGCGAAAGAGAGGAAGACGAGCGGGCGCTCTCATGCGGCTTCACAGGAGAGGCAGGCGCATGGCTTTGCCTGGGATATTTCTGTCCAACGTCAATTCTCTCTATAACAAGGTAGATGAACTGAGACTGCTGATGCGATTTAAGGACCTCTCCACCTCATGTGCCCTCTGCTTTACTGAGACCTGGCTCAAGGAAAGGACACCGGACAGCGCGCTCCTCCTCGAGGGATTTCAGCTGTTTCGTGCTGATCGAGACTCGGGGCTCTCCGGCAAGACCACAGGCGGAGGAGTCTGCTTCTACATCAACAGCAGCTGGTGCTCCGATGTAACTGTGATCTCCCAACACTGTTCTCCCACTCTGGAATATTTATTCATCAACTGCAAGCCATTTTATTCCCCGCGTGAATTCGCTTCATTCATCCTGGCTGCTGTTTACGTCCCGCCCGACGTGGACGTGCGCGAGGCTCAGCGCGCGCTCGCGGATCACATTCAACAAGCGGAGCAGACTTTTCCGGACTCTCTGGTTATTGTGGTTGGCGACTTTAACAAGAGCAACCTGAGCCACGAGCTCCCCCGATACAAAGAGTTTATTAAATGCCCCACCAGAGGAGAGAACACGCTGGATCACTGTTACACTACAGTTAAGGACGCGTATCACGCTGTTCCCCACACTGCGCTCGGACTATCTGATCACGTGATGGTCCACCTGATTCCCACATACAGACAGAGACTGAAGCTCACAAAACCTGATGTGAGCACTACGAAGAAATGGACCAGTGAAGCTGGGGAGGAGCTGAGCACGTGCTTGGAAATAACTGACTGGGGCATGTTTAAAGGAGCCACACATGATCTGGATGAATACACGGACACTGTGACCTCATATATCCACTTTTGTGAGGAGAGTATTCTTCCATCACGCACCAGGGTGAGATACTCCAACGACAAGCCCTGGTTCACAGCTAAGCTCAGACAGATCAGGAAGGAGAAGGAAGCAGCGTTGAAAAGTGGAGACAGGGACTGCTACAGGGAGGTCAAATACCGGTTTAGCAGAGAGCTGAGGAGAGCTAAATCTGTGTATTCTGAAAGACTCCAGCAACAGCTCACTGCTAACGACTCTGCTTCTGTGTGGAGAGGACTGAGGCAAATCACCAACTATCGGCCTCAGGCTTCTAAGGGTCAGGATGACAAAGCCCTTTGTCAAAGTCTGTCCCAACACTATGCCCGCTTTGACACCTCGTCAGCTGTGTCCAACTCCCCCCCTCCCCCCAGCGCCACTGCCTCCATGGTCCCCACTTCATCAAAGGCGCCCCCCCTCCTCCCCCCCTGCCCTTGCCATCAGTGAGCAGGACGTGCACAGACAGTTCTCCAGACTGAACCCGCGCAAGGTCCCCGGTCCGGACGGCGTGTCTCCCTCCACCCTGAGACATTGTGCAGAGGAGCTGACTCCTGTCTTCACAGACATTTTTAACACCTCCCTGAAGTCATGCCACATGCCGGCCTGCCTCAAAACCTCTACCATCGTCCCTGTCCCCAAGAAGCCACGGATCACTGGACTTAACGACTACAGACGTGCAGCGCTCACCTCTGTAGTCATGAAGTCCTTTGAGCGCCTGGTCCTGCCCCACCTCAAGACCATCACCACTCCCCTCCTGGACCCGCTGCAGTTTGCCTACAGAGCCAACAGGTCTGTGGACGACACAGTCAACCTGGCCCTCCACTCCATCCTGCAGCACCTGGACTCCCCGGGAACCTACGCCAGGATCCTGTTTGTGGACTTCAGCTCTGCATTCAATACCATCCGCCCCGCTCTGCTCCAGGTCAAGCTGTCCCTGCTCAACGTGCCTGACTCCCTCTGCAGGTGGATCACCGACTTCCTGACAGACCGGAGGCAGCATGTGCGGCTGGGAAAGACTGTCTCAGACTCTGTTAGCATCAGCACCGGATCACCCCAGGGCTGTGTACTTTCCCCCCTGCTCTTCTCCCTGTACACCAACTCCTGCACCTCCAGCCACCAGTCTGTCAAGCTGATCAAGTTTGCGGACGACACCACCCTCATCGGGCTCATCTCCAACGGCGATGAGTCCGTCTACAGGAGAGAGGTGGCCCAGCTGGCGTCCTGGTGCAGCCACAACAACCTGCAGCTGAACGCTCTGAAGACAGTGGAGATGATCATGGACTTCAGAAAAGTAACAGCCCCTCTGCCCCCCCTTACCCTCACAGACTCTCCCATCACCACTGCGGATTCCTTCCGCTTCCTGGGCACCACCATCACCCGGGACCTCAAGTGGGAGCCGACCATCAGCTCCCTCATCAAAAAGGCCCAGCAGAGGATGTTCTTCCTGCGGCAGCTGAGGAAGCTCAAGCTACCCACCATGATGTTGGTGCAGTTCTACACGGCCATCATCGAGTCCATCCTCACCACCTCCATCACCATGTGGTACGCAGGAGCCACCGCCAGGGACAGACTAAGACTGCAGCGCGTTGTGCGCGCTGCTGAGAAGGTGATCGGCTGCGAGCTCCCATCCCTCCAGGACCTGTACATCTCCAGGTCAGATCATAGCTGACCCTTCACACCCTGGACACGCACTGTTTGCCCCCCTCCCCTCAGGTAGAAGACTTCGGTCCATTCAGACTAAAACCTCCCGCTACATGAACAGCTTCTTCCCCTCTGCCATCAGACTACTGAACACTAAGTGACTTATTGGACTCTCGTGCACTACGTACAGCAGCTCAACCGGACTCATGATAATTATCACTGTTTTCTTTTGCACTACCGACTGCACTGTGTGGATCTCCACAATATCTGCTGCTTGTTAATATATTTTAAATTGCATAGATTAGTATTACTCATTCATATTCTACATTTTATTGCATGCATAGTTTTTTTTTATTTTTATCTTTAGTGCTACACCATGTTTAATGTTGCAGCATTGCACCGAGACAAATTCCTAGATTGTGTACTACATGAACAATGGCAATAAATCTGATTCTGATTCTGATTCTGATTCTGATTCTGAGTGTTGCTGTCCCTGTGCTGTTGCAATCCTGGAATTTCCCCATTGTGGGACTAATAAAGGCTTATCTTATCTTATCTTAAATATGTGGCCAGCAGCACCTCTGTTATAGGAACGTACTGGTTAATTTCAGATATCTGGGTTGGTATACTGACACTGATCAACTTTGGATCATTTCTGGAGAATCTGGCAAAATATTTTGGCTTCTGAAACAGTCACTCAACTGGAAATACACTGCTAAGAGCAGGCAGTAAAAAAAAGGCACAGTGCCCACTCAGTCATGCTCATTGGATGGATGGTATAGCGAGTATTGTACCTTATATACTGTATATTTATAGAAAAATTCCATATTATTCTTATATTATTCCATGTTGTCATGTTCAGGGTCATCACCCCGAGCATGACTTGTGGCAGCTGGGTTTAATTATCGCTTATTAATTTCAGCTGGCGGATTGAGGCTCACTCTCTGCCAGCCCCACAGCCGTGCCTCCTCCTCACCAGGTATCCACCAGCAGTATGGTTCACCACATACACACTCACACACTCATGCACGCACACACACGTACACTCACACTCATGTACGCACACACACACTGTTCAATCAGTCATGCACCGGGTGGCCACACAGCTGTATCCATTTGCCCTCATTTTGGGTTTGTGTATTTATAGGGTAGAATGTGGCCAGCTGTTGTGGCAACTTCAGCATGTCAACCTTGGACATCCAGACTCGCTTATGTTGGTTCCCCCTCGGACTGAATCGTGTTGTCCCCTCAGAACCTTTCCGCTCCAACGCCATAGTAAGGCCTTGTGCCTTTTCCTCCGCTCCTGCCTGTTTGGAGCACTTTAGGCATCCTTTGAACTAACTGAGCTTGTAGCTGGGTGTCTTCCCTTCCATTGTGACTGTTTTTGGGCATTCAACCCATTCATCCATTGTAAATAAACACGTTACTTACTCTGCGTTTTGGGCTCATTGCTATTTTATATGTTCGCTGCGCAGTTTGCGCAGTGAACATGACACGTCTTTTATATTCTCATACGTGCATTTTATATATGGCCTTTGGGCAGCTTCATTCTGTGTATAAGAGTGCATGAGTTAGCAATTATAAATCACATAGCTGTAATTATACGTACCTTCTGTTAATGGATGTCCAGTCTATGAGTGAGTGTGGTGTTCAGATATGCAATAAGACACAGCTGTTTTCAGTTCGTCATGTTCAGCTCTGTGTGACTGAGAGTGTATTTATCTCCCTGTTTCCTGTGAGTAAAAGATGATAAGGACTGTGTGCTTCATGGACTCAAGGACAAGACTGTTCGTCTTCTGGACAATGTCTCAACCCCCATCGATAAGGACAAGCTTTAAAAGTTCGACAGTGGGGACTTCCGGGAAGATGGCGGAGAGACATAACGCTTAAACAGAGAGCTCTCCCTAGTCGGATTTAAAATCTTCGATAAATGGCCAACTCGACATAAATGGAACAATAAACCAAGGGATGAAAACACGAAGAAGCCGGGCACATGGACAAAAGCACGGTAAAACTAAAGAATCCCTCTTCAACAACGCAGGAGAAATCACTGAACATGAGGCCCAAAAAAATGAGGTGACTACAGCAGAGAAAATGAAGGACGCCAAACTCGATATTATGAACACTGGCATCGCCAATATAAGTAAAGACATAAAAGACTTCAAGCGACAACTCCAACAGGATTTAACGGCTCTTTAGGAAGATCTGAAAAAAGAGATGGAGGAAATTATGGGCCTCCGAAAAGAAATGAAACGCAAGCTAGCTGAAAACATGGAGGAACTGCGCACTCAACGGGCGTGTTTGACAGAAGCACAAGTTCGAATATCAGAGTTGGAAGACTGGAGGACCGAGGCAAGCGAGCGGCTTCAGACCCTGACGGCACAAACACAGAGGATGCAGGAAAAAATAACCGACCTGGAGAGCAGGTCCAGACGGAGCAATATACGCATCTTCGGGATTCCGGAGGGCATTGAAGGCAACTCGATGACGAAATTCATGGATCAATTCTTAAAAAAAGAGCTTGAGCTGCCCGATGAAACGGGCCTGCAGATCCAACGAGCGCACAGAGCCTTGGCACAGAACCCAAATCCAAACTCTACACCCAGGTCAGTTGTGGTAAACTTTCTAAAATACGACGTAAAGGAAAGAATCCTGACACAAGCGTGGAAAAAAAGATACGAGTCGGCGACAAACAGATATTCTTTGACCATGACTACCCAACAGAAATTGTGCAGCAGCGAAAGAAATATGCCAACATTAAAAAAACGCTGAAAGAGAAAAAAATTAGATTCCAAACGCCGTTAACGAAGATGAGAATTCATTGGGAGGACGGTGTGAAAACCTACAGCACGGCCAGAGAGGCAGCGCGGGACATGACGGAGCGAGGCTTTGTGGTGAGCGTACCGGAGGAAGCGGCTGGAGCAGCGGCGGCACGGAACGCATCGTGACAGCCGGAGTGGAGGCGAGTGAGCGGCAGAAGGCAGGAGATGGACGTGGCGCACCGGGCCCAAGAAAAACTGCAAGGCTTTCAACGGAAAGCCTAGATTATAACAAAGATTAAGAAAGACACAGAAGAAATGAAGGCCAAGAAGACAAGGTAAAAGAGAAACAAACGGCTAGGAGAGGTTTAAGTGATTTTTGTTGGACATTTCTAGACTAATGACTATTACTTGGATAGTAAATACAGGTCTAGGGAGGGCCCCTCACTCGGTGAGGACAATCCCCTCACCCACCAACAGGGACCAGTGGGCAGAAGAAAGGCCCAAAGTACGGAGGTTGAGATTCGTTAATGTGTTTTTGTACAAATATGTGTTAGTTTTGTTGTTAAAGGGGTTAGGAGCACAAGTTAAAAAAATGGAAAAACATGAATATGGTTAAAAATCTTAAGATAATGACATTAAACGTGAATGGTCTGAACTCACCTGTTAAAAGGGAAAGAATAATAAGAAAATTCAAGAAGGAAAAAGCCGAAATTATACTTTTACAAGAGACACATTTGAACAGGACAGAACATGAGAAACTAAAGAGATTTGGCTATAAGAACTCCTACTACAGTTCATTTAAGGGAGGAACTAAAAGGGGGGTTATGATACGAATTTCAAATAAAATACAATTTGAATGTGAACAAGAAATCCAGGATAAAGAAGGCAGATATGTAATAATAAAGGGAAGAATAGATGGTATGCAGATCACATTAGTGAACATCTATGCCCCACCAGAAAGTGACAAGGGTTTTTTTCAACAACTGTTTGATCTCATAGCAACACACAGTGAAGGAGTCCTAATTTGTGGAGGAGACTTAAATGCTGTCATGGATCATGAAGTTGACACAACAAGTGTTAAGAAGACAAAAAAACATGTAACAAAATTCATAAGAACCTCACTGGCAGAAATGGGTATGGTAGACATATGGAGGGACCTGCACCCACTCGAAAAAGACTATACACATTATTTAGCAGTCCATAAAGTACACTCTAGAATAGATTACTTCCTTATGAATGAAGGTGACAGACACAGGGTGAGAAATTGTCGGATTGGAGGGACAGAAATATCAGATCATAATCCTATATACATGGAAATATATTTAAACAATAGAAAACAACAAACAACATGGAAACTTAATGTAGGACTATTAAATGATGAGAAAATGGAAGAAAGAATAAAGGTAAACATAAATGAGTATATCGAGGAGAATGATAATGGAGAAGTGGACCCAACAATACTATGGGACGCACTAAAAGCCGTGTTAAGAGGTAAATTAATTGTTGAATCAGGAAAAGCAAAAAAGTCTAAACTGGAATCATATGAACAAAGATGTGAGAGACTGACGGAATTAGAACGTAAACATCAAAGCACAAATGACCCAAAAATATATCAAGAAATTAAGGAAGAAAAAATAAAGATAAAAGAAATACAAATAGATGAAATCAAAAGGAAAAATAGATATTTAAAACAAAAATATTATGAAACGGGGCCAAAGGCCACAAAACTGCTGGCAAAACGGTTAAGAAAACAACAAACAGTGAATAATGTATATAAGATTAAGGACCCCATTGTCACGCCGCGCCATTCATCAGCGGCGCCACCTGCTCACGCACCTGCTACTCGTCAGCGGCGAAGGATAAAAGCCGCCTCGCCCTGAGCGTCGGCCTGAAGCCGTAGACTTCATTTCCTTTGTATGGACTTCTACCACATTCTCTTCAGCATCCTCATCTCCGGTAAGAAGTTCACTTACCTCATCTCTCCAGTCTGCTCCCCTGTGCACAGGTGGATTCCTCGGCGGCGGACAATCCCGTCCCTCGTCTCTCCTCGCTGCTGCACCGAGCCCTGCAGGTGGCTGTCTCCCGGGCTTCCATCCTTGAAGCGCCAGTCATCTGCCCAAACAAGTAAGCTTCTCTCCCTCGCCTATTCTCCTCCCGTGTTGGTGTGTGCTCATCACCCTGTGTCTGATTTCTCCCATAGGGTTGCCGGCTGAACGGTCTCCTGCCTCTGGGTCCGAAGCAGACGCCACCACCAACACATTAACATTCCGCAGACACGCACCCAAACATCCTTGTTGTTAATAAACAGTTTGAACTACTCTGAGCCTGTGTGTGTGCGTCTCCTGAGCCGAACGTTATGTCAGTACGGCTTCAGCAGAGCGGCTCGGCGGATGGCGGGCTCGCACACCGGTTTACCATCCTCGAGGCTCGGGTGGATCAGATTGTTTATCAGCAACAGGTGGTTCTTCATCAATTATTAGAACTGACTAACCGATTGAACCGCTTGGACCCCCAACAGCCGTTCCTCCCGACTCACCAGGGTGGCGCGGCTCCTGCTGTTCCAGCGGCCGTCCAGCCGGCTCCAGTGGCACCGGTTCGGCTCACGCCGATTCCGACCCCCGCCCGCTTTAGCGGTAAGCTCGGCGGAGCGCGGGGGTTTATCATGCAGTGTGAGTCCGTGTTCCACCGTGTGCCCGGAGATTTTCCCTCGGATCACAGCTGAATTGGTTACATAGGGAATCTTCTGGAGGGGCGTGCGTTAACCTGGACCTACGCCGTAATGGCGAGGCCCAGTTATGCCACCCTCACCTATGACCAATTCGTGAGGCGCTTTCTGGAGGTCTTTGACCACTCACAAACCGAAACGGTCCAGGTCGATCGGCTTCTCGCTCTCCAGCAGGGAAGCCGGTCGGCAGCGGACCACTCGGTCGACTTCCGGGTAGCGGCGGAGGAATTGGGCTGGGAGGAACGCTCCCTCTGTGGCCTGTTCCTCCGCAGCCTCAATAGTGATCTGAGGGATGAACTGGCTGGTTGGGATATCCCTGGGACGCTAGCGGAGCTGACATCCTTAGCGATAAGTTTGGATAACAGGCTGCGCGAGCGCTCCTCGGGGCGGAGGTATTCTTCTTCTCGCCCTCGTGGAGCCTCGCCGCACCTGTTCCAAGCTCGCCCCCTGGCGGCGCCGCCAGCATCGCGCCCCGAGGAGTCGGAGCCGATGGTGACGGGCTGGACTAAACTTTCCCCTGTGGAGAAACAACGCCGCCGTGAGTTGGGCCTCTGCATGTATTGCGGAGGCGACCAACACACCGTGGAGCGTTGTCCACGGAAAGCCAGTCGGTGGGGTCCGCGAGTCACTGTTGGAAGCCTCGCGGATGTCAATCGGTTAGGATCACTTACTCAATTGAAGCTGCCCATCCGTTTCTGCCATAACCCTACTGGGCACCTCACCCACGCACTGGTGGATTCGGGCGCAGAAGGCAGCTTCATTTCACAAAGCCTGGCAACCCGACTGGGCATCCGCTGCCAGGCACTCAACACTCCCATCTCCCTAATCCACCTCTCCCGTGCCACCCTCGGGAGAGTGACACATCAAACTGTTCCCCTACCGGTCATCATCTCGGGAAACCACCGGGAGGAAATGACCTTTTACGTCCTTCCCAACTCTGTGTCGCCCGTCATCCTGGGGTATCCCTGGCTCCGCCTTCACAATCCGGTCCTGGATTGGAAATCAGCTGGGATCTCGGCATGGAGTACGTTCTGTATGGGCACCTGCCTTCAGTCCGCTGCCTGCTCTCCGTCCGCTCCTCCCCCTGCTACGGACGCTGCACCCCCGGACCTGTCTCTGGTGCCCCCAGAATTTCACGACCTGGGTATAGTGTTCAGCAAAGCGAAAGCTATGTCTCTTCCCCCTCATCGGCCCTATGACTGCGCCATCAACCTCCGCCAGGGGGCTCCCTTACCTTCTGGTCGCCTTTACAGCCTGTCTGCGCCGGAGAAGGAGACGATGAACGCCTACCTGAAGGAATCATTAAGTGCTGGGATTATCCGCCCATCATCGTCACCCGTGGGGGCAGGGTTCTTCTTCGTGGGGAAAAAGGATGGGTCCCTCCGCCCTTGTATCGACTACCGGGCCCTCAACAATATCACGGAGAGGGACCGTTACACCCTGCCTCTCATGGACACTGCTTTCCACTCCCTCCAGGGGGCGACCTGGTTCACCAAGCTGGACCTACGCAGCGCTTACCACCTCGTCCGGATCCGGGAGGGAGATGAGTGGAAAACGGCCTTCCGTACCCCGAACGGCCACTTTGAATATCTGGTGATGCCGTTCGGGTTGACCAACGCTCCTGCAGTCTTCCAGCGCCTCATTAATGACGTCCTCCAGGACTTCATTGGCCTTTTCGTGTTCGTCTACCTGGACGATATTCTAATCTTCTCCAAGTCCAGGGATGAGCACCAGGTCCACGTGAGGCGGGTCCTCCAAAGGCTGCTGGAGAATCGTCTGTACGTTAAGGCGGAAAAGTGTGAATTTTACGCCAGGAGTACATCCTTCCTGGGGTTCATCATCGCCCACGATAAGGTGCTCCCCGACCCAGAGAAGGTAAAGGCGGTGGTGGAATGGCCCACACCTGCATCTCGGAAACAGGTGCAGCAATTTGTTGGCTTCGCCAATTTCTACCACCGCTTTGTCCCCAACTTCAGTGCCATCGTGGGACCACTGACCCGCCTCACGTCCCCGAAGGTCCCGTTCCGGTGGACCGAAGAGGTCGCTGCCGCCTTTGAGGCGCTGAAGGCGGAATTCTCCTCCTCCCGGGTCCTTCGCCAGGTCGACCCCGCGCTGCAGTGCATTGTAGAGGTAGACGCCTCGGACACGGGAGTGGGAGCAGTGCTGTCCCAGCGGTCACCGGACGATGGCGCCAAGCGACCGTGCGCCTTCTTCTCCCGGCGCTTGTCCCCGGCGGAGAGAAACTACGATGTGGGGGACAGAGAGCTCTTGGCCATCAAGCTCGCCCTGCAGGAGTGGCGCCACTGGTTGGAGGGGGCAAGCCTGCCGTTTGTGGTCCTCACGGACCACAAGAACCTGGAATACTTACGGTCTGCCAAGCGCCTGAACGCCCGCCAGGCGCGCTGGTCCCTGTTCTTCGCCAGGTTCCAATTTTCCATCACCTTCAGGCCTGGCTCTAAGAACGTCCTGCCTGACGCCCTCTCCAGGCAGTTCGCCCCCGTGGAGTCGGAGGAGGCGCCCCACTCCATCCTGCCCAGATCGTGCGTCGTGGGAGCCATCTCGTGGGACATTGAGAGCAAGATCCGGAAGGCACAGGAGGTGGAACCTGACCCTGGCGGCGGACCGGAGGGGAGGCTGTTCGTGCCATCCGCGGTCCGAGGAGAGGTCATCCACTGGCTCCACACCTCCAAGCTCACCTGTCACCCTGGCACCTCCCGGATGATAGATCTCCTCCAACGGTCCTTTTGGTGGCCAGGCCTGCGGAGGGATGCAGCCCGCTACGCCCGGGCTTGCCCAATCTGTGCCACCTGCAAGTCGGGAAATGCCCCTCCAGCGGGTCTGCTCCAGCCCCTGCCCGTCCCTGGCAGGCCCTGGTCGCACATCGCTCTGGATTTCGTCACCGGACTCCCCGTCTCCAACTCCTATGACACCATCCTGACCATCGTGGACCGCTTCTCCAAGGCCGTGCACTTCGTCCCCCTGCGAGGCCTCCCTACTGCCCTGGAGACGGCGGACCTCCTCGTCCAACACGTGGTCAGGCTGCATGGGATTCCGGTGGACGTGGTCTCGGACCGGGGCCCCCAGTTTTCATCTGAGGTTTGGAGGTCTTTCTGCAACGCCATCGGAGCCAAGGTGAGCCTCTCCTCTGGCCATCACCCCCAATCCAACGGGCAGTGTGAGAGGACCAACCAGGAGCTGGAGGCTGCGCTCCGCTGTGTGTCCAGATCCAAACCCGCGTCCTGGAGCAACCATCTTGCCTGGGTTGAATATGCCCACAACACCGCTCGCTCTTCTGCTACAGGGATGTCCCCCTTCAAAGCGTCCCTGGGTTACGACCCCCCGCTGTTTCCGGAGCAGGAGAGTGAGGTAACTGTCCCGTCAGTTAGGGCCCATCTCAGGCAGTTCCGCTCCACCTGGGCTGCCGCGCGCCATGCGCTATTGCGCACAGCGGAGCGCAACAGGACTGTGGCGGACCGGCGTAGGAGACCTGCCCCGGCGTACAGAGTTGGGCAGCTTGTTTACATTTCCACCCAGGACGTCACTCTAAAAGGCGAGAGGAGAAAGCTGGCACAGCGCTTCATGGGTCCCTACCCCATCACCCGGATCATCAACCCGGTGGCTGTGCGCGTGGCTATTCCCCCCTCCCTCCGCATTCATCCTACTTTCCACGTGTCGAAGGTGAAACTGGCGGTTACTGACCCCCTTTGCCCTCCTCCTGCAGCGCAACCCGCGCCCCGGATGATTGGTGGCCATCCGGCCTGGTCCGCCTCCTCCATCCTGGACTCCCGGCGCCGGGGTCGTGGGTTGCAATACTTGGTGGACTGGGAGGGCTATGGGCCCGAGCATCGACAGTGGGTGCCCCCGTCGTTTGTGTTGGACCCATCGCTCATCGCGGACTTCCACCGAGCGCACCCGGATAAGCCATCGCCAGGAGGCGCTGCTAGAGGGGGGAGTACTGTCACGCCGCGCCATTCATCAGCGGCGCCACCTGCTCACGCACCTGCTACTCGTCAGCGGCGAAGGATAAAAGCCGCCTCGCCCTGAGCGTCGGCCTGAAGCCGTAGACTTCATTTCCTTTGTATGGACTTCTACCACATTCTCTTCAGCATCCTCATCTCCGGTAAGAAGTTCACTTACCTCATCTCTCCAGTCTGCTCCCCTGTGCACAGGTGGATTCCTCGGCGGCGGACAATCCCGTCCCTCGTCTCTCCTCGCTGCTGCACCGAGCCCTGCAGGTGGCTGTCTCCCGGGCTTCCATCCTTGAAGCGCCAGTCATCTGCCCAAACAAGTAAGCTTCTCTCCCTCGCCTATTCTCCTCCCGTGTTGGTGTGTGCTCATCACCCTGTGTCTGATTTCTCCCATAGGGTTGCCGGCTGAACGGTCTCCTGCCTCTGGGTCCGAAGCAGACGCCACCACCAACACATTAACATTCCGCAGACACGCACCCAAACATCCCTGTTGTTAATAAACAGTTTGAACTACTCTGAGCCTGTGTGTGTGCGTCTCCTGAGCCGAACGTTATGTCACCCATCACAAATAAAACCCCAGTTACCCCAGAAAACATCAAAGAAATATTCCATAAATTTTATTAAGCACTATACTCGCAACCTGAAGAGACAAATGTTAAGGATATTAAAAAATTTCTATGCACATTGGACTTGCCATCAATAGGAAACCAACAAAATGAAAAGCTAACAGCAGAAATAACAACACAAGAGATTAAAGATGTGATTAAGTCACTTAAAAACGGTAAATCACCAGGTAGTGATGGATACCCATCTGAATTTTATAAACTGTTTATAGAAGAACTCACGCCACAGCTCCTAAAGTCATTTAATTGGACATTAAACAACAACAAAATACCTCCATCATGGAACAAAGCCATTATTTCAGTTATTTTAAAGCCAGGGAAAGATAGGGAACAATGCGGAAACTATAGGCCAATCTCTTTATTAAATGTGGATTATAAAATATATACAACAATTATCTGTAAACGAATAAAGACATTCTTGACGGAATTGATAGAGGATGATCAAACTGGTTTCATAGAGGGACGCCAAACACATGACAATATCAGGAAAACATTACACATAATTAATCAAATACATAAAGAAAAGAAAAGCGCAGTAATAATGAGTTTAGACGCAGAAAAAGCATTTGATAGGGTTAATTGGATGTTCCTATATAATGTGCTGGAACGCTTTGGATTTAACGAAAAATCAGTGCAATGCATAAAGACACTGTATCAAAAACCTGTGGCAAGAATCAAGATAAACGGTAGCTTAACAGACAAAGTAAATATACAAAGATCAACTAGGCAGGGATGCTGCCTATCACCCACCTTGTTTGCTCTGTTCATAGAGCCACTGGCTCAAGCGATGCGACAAAATAAGAAATTAAAAGGTGTAACAATAAAGGGAGCGGAACACAAGATTGGGCTATTTGCAGACGATATTATAGTTTACCTTGAACAACCAGATGAATCAATAATGGAAATGATGGACTTGATAGAAAATTTTGGAAAATTATCAGGATACAAGATAAACATAACAAAAACACAAATACTGACATTCCATTATAACCCTTTAAACCAGATAACTGATAAGATCAAACTAAACTGGAAACAAAAAGAAATAAAATACCTTGGAGTGAACATACCTAAAGATTTAAGCAAAATCTATAAAGCAAACTATGATAGTTTAGAACAAGAAATAAAAAAAGATATTGATAGATGATCAATCTTAAATATGGATCTGAATTAAAAAATTAAGACAGTCAAAATCAGCATACAACCTAGACTGCTTATCTCTTCCAGGCTCTACCAACAGAGATTCCTGGTGCCCAGTTCTCAAAGTGGGACAGGATGATATCAAGATTTGTTTGGGGAGGTAAAAAGCCAAGAGTGAAATATAAAACTCTCCAATTACCAAAAGAGAAAGGAGGCATGGGTCTACCGAGTCTAAAGGAATATTACTACTCAGCACAAATAAGATATATCATATGTTGGTGCGACGGAGGATATGAGGCAAAATGGAAAGAAATAGAAAAGGAAATTGAGGGACTCCCAGTACAAAGCATAATAGGAGTTAAGGATGCATATAAGCAAATCAAACAAATAGACCCAATCACTAAATTTACTTTGGAACTGTGGTATAAAATAGTACAAAAGTATAATATAAAGGAGGACATAAAACTATTGAAATGGGTAGCATTTGACAGTCAGTTTGAACCAGCAAAGCAAGATAGGGGATACAAAAATCTGGTGAACAAGGGAATCACAGCATGGGGCAATATCGGAAAAAAAGATTTCGGGAGTTTTGTAAACATGAGAAGAAAATTTAAACTAGAAAAATCTGAATTCTTTAGATATCTGCAGATGAGATTATTATATGAGGAAGATTAGGCATAACCTCCACACAGATGTGAGCGAGATTATACAATTCATTTTAAGCTCGTATGCAGGAAATAAAATAAGAATTATTTCAAAGCTATATCAGAAACTTACGGCAAACAAACATTCAAGTAACTATATAAAAGAGAAATGGGAGAAAGAGCTAAATTTAAACATAACAGAAGAAAACTGGCAAGAAATATGAAAAACACAACACGCATCAACAAGTTCAAGGACATGGAGGGAATTTGGATGGAAAAACCTGATTCGCTATTTCATTACACCACATATTCAAAGAAAATATACAAATACCCAATCTATATGCTGGAGGGGCTGTGGGGCTCAAAATGCAGACCACTCACATATGTTTTGGAAATGCTGCAAAATCTCATCATTCTGGAAATCTATACATGTGACAATACAGAGGATATTAGGATATAATATACCAATGAACTGTAACTTGATGTATTTATGTGGTATTAAAAGAGACAATGTAATACAGGCTGAGGACAGATATCTAGTTAAAATATTGCTGATTGCATGTAAAAAAACAATCACAAGAAAATGGCCATCAGAAGTTCTTCCTGACCAAGAGCAATGGACTGACATTGTTGAGGATATACGTTTAATGGAAAAACTAACATATCGACAAAGAATGCAAGAAGGACAATATGAAAAAAAAATGGTGGAAATGGACACACTACAAAGTGCAACAACGAGACAGAAATTGAAAGAACAACCAAAGACACTGAAAAACCAGAAGAATTAAGAGATGGAAACTAAAAACTTGATGCTCCAACATTTGTCCCCCCCCCTTTCCCCCCCCCTTTTTTTTCTTCCTCTAGCTCCTTTTTTTTAAATATAGAGACTGTGATCTGAATGTAATATGTATGATGAAAAATGAATAAAAAGCAAAGTTACAAAAAAAAAAGTTCGACAGTGGATGCCTGAATTCAGAGATATGGATGGACTGACATTTGTAGGCTGCCTCTGTATTTCTCCCTCATCGGCCATGAGGAAATAAATCTATTTACATTTAAATATTCTGCCTGGTTTTTTGACTCGGATTAATTATGCTGAAAATTATCCTAACATTTGGCACAACGAACAGGGACCCAGATAACTCCATCCTGCTCCTGCTACTGGCGCCTCTGTCCGATTTCAGCAAGTGCACAGCTGACAAAAGATCTCCCCAGGCTGAACCCAACGGCTCAGTGTTACTACAGTGGAGGCATTCGGAGCCACGGCACTAGAGCGGACTGAGTGATGGGTCTAGAACTCTACGAGCAGGATTTGGATGTAAGTACATTTATGTGTTGCTAAGCTTACGGACATTGGGTTTTGAGTCCCAGTGGGTTAAATAATACTCGTATGTTTGTGTTGTGAAACTGAGAACAAAGTCTGAGCATTTCTGTTTGCCGCAGCCCAAACAAGGGGCGGTCCGAAGCAGTCCGGTCCGGTGATGTGACTCAGGAAAGGTGTTTGTTAAGCTGAGCGTTTGACACCGCAAAGTCTGGTGTACGTTTCTGCTCGCCGTAGCTGTAGGTTTAGTTTGGTTCGGTCTGGAGCAGTTCAGGTTCGACAAGGTGGAAGCTCATTGGTGTTGTTAATGAGCGGAACCATTGACGTAAGAGGCTCCAATAAGATAGTAGAGAGCGATGATGGAATTGGTATAAGAATCTCCAATAACATCGCAGTG
Organism: Pholidichthys leucotaenia; assembly: GCA_020510985.1. Taxonomy (NCBI): domain Eukaryota; kingdom Metazoa; phylum Chordata; class Actinopteri; order Cichliformes; family Pholidichthyidae; genus Pholidichthys; species Pholidichthys leucotaenia. The sequence continues at coordinate 288,935,299 of CM035839.1, read as the reverse complement.
AGCACTGATTAAAGTTGACTGGTAGAAGAAGGGTTAACCTTTAAGTAATAGTGCTGGTTTAAAAATTACTGCAGTTTTGTTTGTTTGTTTGTCTGGTTGTTCTGTGTTATACAGTTTGTCATGGCGAGACCACAGAGGCGGGAGTACAAGTGCTGCGACGGTTGAAGCAGCGGTTGCCCATTGTTTTTCTGGTTATTGTAAAGTGTAAAGGGATGGCTATGTGATTATTGTCTCATGGGGAAATGCTAAAAATTGTGTATAAAGTGGTGAGTTGGGAGTTTGCAAGTAATAACTGGGAGAAAGCAAATTATGTTCTCACAGCGGTAAAGAGAAAAACAAGAAGGGTTCATGTTACAGTGTGAGGTTGCCAAATCCGCCCTTTCTCCCCTGAGGTTGCCATTTCAAGCTTATTTTAAGTTGTATGTGTGCACGACTGCCGAGCTGTGACCTTGAGCGAATCCGGGAGTGAAACAGAGATGCGTGTGTGTGTATGAGGACCCATGTGTGTCTGAGATTACTGCTGAATGGTTGGTCTGAGTGAGTGAGAAGGAAAATATATACACTACCGTTCAAAAGTTTGGGGTCACTTAGAAATTTCCTTATTTTTGAAAGAAAAGCACTTTTTTTCAATGAAGATAACTTTAAACTAATCAGAAATACACTCTATACATTGCTAATGTGGTAAATGACTATTCTAGCTGCAAATGTCTGGTTTTTGGTGCAATATCTAGATAGGTGTATAGAGGCCCATTTCCAGCAACTATCACTCCAGTGTTCTAATGGTACAATGTGTTTGCTCATTGCGTCAGAAGGCTAATGGATGATTAGAAAACCCTTGTGCAATCATGTTAGGTCTGCAATGCTGTAATTGCTGCAAATGGAGGATTCTTTGACGAAAGCAAAGTTTGAAGGAAAAAATTATTATTTCAAATACAAATCATTATTCTAACCTTGTCAATGTCTTGACTATATTTTCTATTCATTTTACAACTCATGGTGGTAAGTGTGACTTTTCATGGAAAACAAAAAATAATTGTCTGGGTGACCCCAAACTTTTGAACAGTAGTGTGTATATATATATATATATATATATATATATATATATATATATATATATATATATATATATATATATATATATATATATATATATATACAGTATATATATATATATACAGTATATATATATATATATATACAGTGGGGCAAATACAATACAATACTCCACAATACAAGGCTCCACGCAAGATCTCACCCCGTGGGGTCAAAATGATCACGAGAACGATGAGCAAAAATCCCAGAACCACATGGGGGGACCTAGTGAATGACCTGCAGAGAGCTGGGACCAAAGTAACAAAGGCTACCATCAGTAACACACTATGCCACCAGGGACTCAAATCCTGCAGTGCCAGACGTGTCCCCCTGCTGAAGCCAGTACATGTCCAGGCCCGTCTGAAGTTTGCTAGAGAGCATTTGGATGATCCAGAAGAGGATTGGGAGAATGTCATATGGTCAGATGAAACCAAAATAGAACTTTTTTGTAAAAACTCAACTTGTCGTGTTTGGAGGAGAAAGAATGCTGAGTTGCATCCAAAGAACACTATACCTACTGTGAAGCATGGGGGTGGAAACATCATGCTTTCGGGCTGTTTTTCTGCAAAGGGACCAGGACGACTGATCCGTGTAAAGGAAAGAGTGAATGGGGTCATGTATCATGAGATTTTGAGTGAAAACCTCCTTCCATCAGCAAGGGCATTGAAGATGAAACGTGGCTGGGTCTTTCAGCATGACAGTGATCCCAAACACACCGCCCGGGCAACGAAGGAGTGGCTTCGTAAGAAGCATTTCAAGGTCCTGGAGTGGCCTAGCCAGTCTCCAGATCTCAACCCCATAGAAAATCTTTGGAGGGAGTTGAAAATCCATGTTGCCCAGCGACAGCCCCAAAACATCACTGCTCTAGAGGAGATGTGCATGGAGGAATGGGCCAAAATACCAGCAACAGTGTGTGAAAACCTTGTGAAGACTTACAGAAAACGTTTGACCTCTGTCATTGCCAACAAAGGGTATATTACAAAGTATTGAGATGAACTTTTGTTATTGACCAAATACTTATTTTCCACCATAATTTGCAAATAAATTCATTAAAAATCTAACAATGTGATTTTCTGGAATTTTTTTTTTCTCATTATGTCTCTCATAGATGAGGTATACCTATGATGAAAATTGGAGACCTCTCTCATCTTTTAAGTGGGAGAACTTGCACAATTGGTGGCTGACTAAATACTTTTTTGCCCCACTGTATGTATATATATATATATATATATATATATATATATATATATATATATACATATATGGGTATTTTTGCAAAGCTTGCCTTTATTTTTAGGGAGGTTTTTTTACAGTTTCTTTTTGTGGGCTTTGGGCTATTGGCAGATATTCTCCTATTTTTAAAGCCAACATTTTCAATTGCCAGATTTTTTTCCTTGTTTTGGGTTAAATTGCCTACTAACAGGGTGGAAAGAATTTTTTTTTTTTTTTTTTACTTTTATCTTTTGGGATGCCTGAGGGCAGATAAACAGCTTTGGGCTATTTTATTAAATATTTTGAAGTGCCAGTGTAATTTTTCAGCTGACAGTTGCATTTCCCTCTGACCGAGGGAAAACAGTAAACTTTACAGGGAAAAGGGCGACGGACTAACGGTCTGGCATGACAACGAGGGCCGCACCTTGGTCCCACCCTCCCCCTGCTCCTCGCTCTTCTATTGCTCAGCCATGGCCCTGCCCCAGGAGTCCAGCGAATGACGTCACTTCGTTTGTTCATCCCACCCCTCCTACCCACACCAAGTCATGTCGGACGTCGATAAGTTAAGTAAAAGTGCATGCATATTAATCACTGCAACCCTCATCAATATGATAAATTAAACTGAAGATTATGGAATAATGCTGTCACTAAATAATACCCAGTGACTGAAAGCTTTAAATACAGCTTACATGACATGATTCAAAGCACAAAACAAGGTGGTAATGACTATGTGTGTGCATATGATTTACCAGAGGCTGCTAATTATCAAACAGAGGTTTTAATGCTTCTTTGCCATATTAATGTTCTTTTGGAAATAGAAAAGTCACTCTTAATGAATGACTATGTGATTATTAAAGTTTTAATCAACGAAGGAACTGTGGGAGATGCACCCATTTTTGGCCAAACCAGGGGATCTGGTCATCAAAGAAAACTGGACTAAATACTCCCTGGCAAGGACAACATAAAGGTTATCCTGGCGACACCAACAGCCGTGAAAGGCAAAGGATGTGACTCTTGGGTGCATCTAATGTTTTACCCCACTTGGAACCCTCAGCAAGAGACTGTTTAATACACATTATGAACTCACTAAAAAAAAAAAAAAAAAAAAAAAACAACTGACTGCTTAACTGTTTCTCTATGCAAGTGTCGGCTGACGGCGCCCCCTGGCATCCAATTACAGCTTTACATAGCGAAGCAACTGTTTGTTTATCATAGAGGGGCAAAAATGCAAGGGAAAGAAGGGTGCTGTTGGTGTTGTTGCCTTTTCATCCTCATCATCCTCGTAGTAACACTTCTGTTTTGGTTATTTTTAAGTTGTTCCACTGCCTATACACTGTAGAGAATGGTTATGTTTGTTCCTTAATGCCACTATCAGCTGGACAAATTATCTGTTACTGCTAAAATAATGCAGCTACCACAGACTGTTTGTTTCTTAAGAGAGGCTATATACAGGAATAACACAGCAAACATCACTTTGAATCACACCTGTCATAACACTTGTCACTCCACTGATCGGAAACATGATTACACTCCTTACTCTGCGAAGGCAAGGTTAATTTTATCAGGGAATTCCTTCTTTCTGAAGCGGTGATGTCCCTTTGGGCAGCTTAACACTCTCTAAGTGTGCAACGGCTTACAGTGCGTCTCTCCCCTGTACTGCTATATATATATATATATATATATATCTATATACTGTATATATATATATATATATATATATATATATATATAGAGAGAGAGAGAGAGAGAGAGAGAGAGAGAGAGAGAGATCTATATCTATATATATATATATATATTTAGATATATATATATATAGATAGATATATAGATAGATAGATAGATAGATAGATAGATAGATAGATAGATAGATAGATAGATAGATAGATAGATAGATAGATAGATAGATAGATAGATAGATATGGCATGGATATATCTGTCACAGGTCTGTGGTGGACCACTCCCAGTTACATCTGTTGCAAGGTCTGTGATGGACTTTTGTAATAATAATAATAATAATAATAATAATAATAATAATAATAATAATAATAATAATAATGGATTAGGTTTATATGTCGCTTTTACATGTCAAGTGACATCTCCAAGCGCTTACAATGAGTCCATTATTCATTCACTCCAAACAGACAGTGATAGTGGTAACCTACTACTTTGACCACAGCTGCCCTGGGGCAGACTGATGGAAACATGGCTGCCAAGCCATGCCAACAGCCTCTCCAACCACTACCGAACATTTATACACATTCATATCCAGTGTCATGGACACTGGAGGCAAAGTGCGTAATGTCACACCTGGCTCTAGGGAGCCACGCAATAAGAGAGCCAAGGGCGAGCCAGTCAGTTGTGATGTTTAATAGTGACAGGGGTAAGGGATGAGGAAAGCACAGATGCTCATACATAGTTACACTCATGGGCAGTACAGCAACAGAGTTAACAGTTACTAAGGTGGTGCTCCCAAGTGATTCGCTAAGACTAGTAGAGGGCTTGCGCCGGACATGGGGGCACAGAGGCACAAATACTTCTTACGGGAAAACACTTACGAGAGATGCTGGATGATGAGACAAGGGCTGGCACCGGACGAAGGGGCTCCAGCCTAGTAGTGCTTATGTCGCAGCCCCGAATGATCGTGGCTGCTCCTCTTTATACTCATTAGCAGCGCCCCAGCTGATAAGGATTAATTGGCCCCAGCCATCCCGTGACACTGACAGCTGGGAGCCAGCTGAGGTGCTGCCCAATGAGAGGCAGGGATAAAAGGAGCATGGGCTGAGCGCCGAGCCGGCGTCTCACCCCATGGTGACAGAGCCTCCCCCTCACGGTCGGGCTCCCGAACGACCAGGAACATCCCAGCCCCCCCCCCCCCCACCTAGGGTGGGCGGAAGGGAGGCAGGACCGGAGGGGAAGATGCAAAGGGAAGGACAAACAAAAAAAACCCCAATGGACAATGTAGGGTAGCAGGGCAGAGAGAGGAAAAAACCCAAACACAATACGTTACAAAACAGGGAAAAATTAACCCAGGGCACAGATGGGGAGAAAACTGAGTAGGACACAGGTTATGCTCTACTCAGATAACACAACATGTAGCCCAGGCCAAGAAAGGGAGGAAAAAAAAAACCCAAAGAGGTAACAGGACAAATAAAGCAATTACAGAGTATGGTTAAGGGGGAACGAAACACACTACTCCATAACGCACTCATACAAAGCTAAAGATAAAATAAGGGTGATGAAAGACGCTGAGTACGGGTGGCAGGGAAAACATAATACACAGCGCCATATACAAAGAGGGACACCCAGGGAAATAACGGTGACAGGGTAGGAACAGGATGAACATGGGGGAAAAATGCTGAGTACGGTTTACAAGGGGGAGAACGCAATACACAGCACCAAATACAAGGGTCACCTAGAGGGATAATGGTGACAAGAGCACAGGATAATGATAAGATAAAAATGCTGAGTATGGTTAATAAAAAAAAAAACACAACACACAGCACAAAGACATATATTCCCCTAACGGACAAAGAAACTACACCCGAGTGACCTCAATAATAATAAAAGAAGTAAAGGACACCCGAGGAGACAGCAGGCAGAGTCCAACATGGCCGGAATTGTTCTGGTAATCTCCCCGCCCATTGTCCAGTTGGCAACCCGGGGAAGAGACAATGTTTGGGCGGCCAAGTCCAAACCCAAGTTCCAAGAAACTAGGCCACCGGTAGCCATGCCAGGCCACCCAGCAACAATACAGTTCGTAGGAAGGTTGGACCAGCTCGCCGAACCAGAAGACTTGCAAGTCGAGCCGTCGACCCGCGTCACTCAACCACCAGGACCGTTGAGACGGGCGAAGGGTCAGAGCGGACCCCAGAGGAAGAGGCTTAGGGGAGAGCCGATCATGAGGTAGATGAGCATCAGGCTGCAGGGGAACAGCCACCTCCCCAACGGACCTGGACAACACTGGGGTGGCACCCGCGTCGGACCCCGATTGGGTCTTAGTCGAACCCACCCTGAACGCCGCTGGAGCAGCACCCGCGTCGGACCCCGATTGGGTCTCGGGCGTATCCACGTCGAGCACCGCTGGAGCAGCACCCACGACGGACCCCGACTGGGTCGGCACCGCACCAGAACCGACCTTCAACACTGAACCTGGACCCCACAGCACCACGAGGAATGGCAACTCCTCGCCGGCGACCCTGGAAGAAGGCTCAGAGGAGAAAACAGAACCGGGGTCAGGATCACCGGCAGCGCCAGAACCCGGCGGAACGAGCTTGGATGCAGCGGGCGGCTGCACCCGGCTCATCCCCCCTAGAGACAGGCTAAAGTGCTCAGAGAAATAGAGGGAGAAAAGAGAGAGGAGCACTCGCCTGATCTCGGGTTCCGACGCCGTCCAGGACTGCGAAGATCCAGGATCCGTTGTCCGAAGGTCATTGTCAGGCTCCCATTCGGCTGCGTCGGGCCCCACAGCCAGAACGATGGTCAGCGCAGCTTGAGGTTCCTCCAGCGCAAGTAGCCACGCCGACAGTCCACGCAGCGTGATGGTAGGAGAACCTCGTCCTGCTGGACCGAACCGCACCTCCGTGGAGACCCGGGGACGCTTGGTCGTCGGCGCAGACTCCACACAGCAGTCGGTCTTCCTCCTCCGGCCACAACATAGCTGCGGAACCACAGGCCCTCTCCTCGTCCCACCACGTTGACCCGGAGCTGGGGAGCGCTCGGCGGAGAGAGACACAGAGGATGCAGGATTAAAGGCACAGGTTACAGCAGGTGGTGAGAGTTCAGGGAGCTGCGAACCCCGAACTCCACCTCCAGGAGTGTGACAGAGCAAATCATTAAACTGATGTAAATAAACTGAGACTTGCTTGCCTCCTGGAGGTTGGGTGGAGCCTGCTGCGGTGAACATTGCTTCCTCCTCTCCTCGCCAGGCGATAACGGAGGACCCCCTTGGAAATCGTCTGGGGACCGCTCGCGTCGTCTCCAGGAGAGGGCTCACCAGGCCGGGATTCCAGGCACACACAGCAGTCGGTGAGCGCGTCGAGAAGGAGGGGATAACAGCCGGGGTGAGCCAGCCCGAATGCCCTGGAGTGACAACGGGGGAATGAGGCTCGGGGAACGAGGCTGTAAAATCTCCACACTGACGAGGCGAAAAAGTGACACCTGCGTGGGAGGAGAGGTCCTGATGGAAGCCCAGAATTAGATCCGGACGGGGTTCATGCTGAGGTGACTTGGCTGACGGCTATTCCCAGGGGACAAAGCGAGGGGGATACCCAGGAATCGCCGCTCCTGAGCAGAGACCGAGGCGAGGAAGGCGTTGAGCTCGGGAAAGCTTCGCTGCCCTGGAGTCCTCTCCACCAATCTCACTGCCGCCGCCACGTGCCTGCAGATGGTGAATGGATGCTCAGCGTGGATCGCGTCAGCCGCTCGGTCCCAGACGTAACTGCTGTCAGCTGCGGCTCCATGGGGGGAATCCCGAGTGACGTGGTGCAGAACGGAGGAAGTCCTCTGGGTGGCGTGAACTCCCGGGCTGGAATGGCAGCAGGAATGGGGTCCCGAAGCGGGGGGCAACGTCATCCACTTCGGCGTTCTGCCGGGGTTTCCATCCAACCCGCGGAGCTTCTCTCGCTGTGTGTCCATGGCGTCAATCCTGGCACTGACCTCGAGATGGAATAAGGAGCGAGTGTAACTGTCCAGGAGATCCTCAGCATGGCCCGGATGCCAGCATCTCGCGTTGGAGGCGTCGTGCAGGGTGAAGAGCGTCCTGTTGACAGCCCCCAGGATGGACCTCAGCTCGTCGCCCTGGCATCGGAGGTGACTCCTGGGAAACGGCATGCTAACGGCGCTAACACCCGGACAGGAAGGTACAAGTCCAAACCATTTACGGCCGCCGGCAACTCGTTCTGGCTGCGACATACTGTCACACGTGGCTCTAGGGAGCCACGCAATAAGAGAGTCAAGGGCGAGCCAGTCAGTTGCGATGTTTAATAGTGACAGGGGTAAGGGATGAGGAAAGCACAGATGCTCATACATAGTTACACTCATGGGCAGTACAGCAACAGAGTTAACAGTTAATAAGGTGGTGCTCCCAAGTGATTCGCTAAGACTAGTAGAGGGCTTGCGCCGGACATGGGGGCACAGAGGCACAAATACTTCTTACGGGAAAACACTTACGAGAGATGCTGGATGATGAGACAAGGGCTGGCACCGGACGAAGGGGCTCCAGCTTAGTAGTGCTTATGTTGCAGCCCCGAATGATCGTGGCTGCTCCTCTTTATACTCATTAGCAGCGCCCCAGCTGATAAGGATTAATTGGCCCCAGCCGTCCCGTGACACTGACAGCTGGGAGCCAGCTGAGGCGCTGCCCAATGAGAGGCAGGGATAAAAGGAGCATGGGCTGAGCGCCGAGCCGGCGTCTCACCCCATGGTGACATGTAAAGTGTCTTGCCCAGGGACATAACAGGAGGATGGCTGGGGAGAGCGGGATTTGAACGGCCAACCCTCTGGTTATTAGACGGCCCGCTCTACCTCCTGAGTCACTGCTGCCCACATTTCCCTCCTCAGTTTCATTTTTGCTGAGCACCAAGCTGGACACCAGGAAGTTCCATTTTTATATGGTCTTTCGCATGACCCGGTTGAGACTTGAACTCCAATCTTCCGGTTGTGCGGCAGATGCTAGGTCTTAACATGGCCAATATAAAGGCTATAAGACCATCTCAAAACAGCTATAAGTTCATGCGACCAAAGTTGCCAATATTATCAAAAAGCATAAGGTTTGTGGAACTTAGCCAACCTCTCTGTCACGGTGGCCCTCGCAAGCCACCATAAGACGCCAGCAGTCACCGGTGAGTTTGCAAGGGTGTTTATTAATAAAGGTAAGGGAACAGGGGATAACACACACTAACAAAGGAAAGAGCCACGGTGGGCTTAAACACACTACAACAAGGATTGGGATAACAACAGGATAACTCACAACTGAAGATGATGAGAAGATGGTGTCTGAGCCGGGGGATGCCTGATGCTTCAGACAGCAAGGAGTCTTCACAGAACTTCCATGGAGATTAACAGAGACTGCTGCATGGGGGTGCATTCAGCGTCCGCTTTTAACACCGGGCACTAATGACCCCGAATGCAGCACAGCTGTTGGTCTTGACAGCAGGGAGCTCCACCGGGCGCTGTCACAATAAGAGCCCGGGGAGCTAGGAGGAACACACTGCTGTCAAAACCTGGAAAGGATGATGTATGACCCGAGCGCGGACGAGATCAGCACTCGGTCACGACAGTACCTCCCCCTCGAGGCTGGGCTCCTGAATGGCCAACAACACCCAAGCCCTCCCCACCCCCCACCCCCTAGGGTGGGTGGATGGGGAGCAGGCAGAAGGGAGAGAGTCAAAAAGGAAGAGAAAAAAAAAACATAATGATGACAGTGAACAAACAACGCAGTTACAGGGTACAGCGGGGAGGAAAAAAAAAACACAATACTCCATAACGTGTGGATTACCCAAAGACAGGACCCAAAAGGCAATACATACATCCACAGTTTCAAACAGTACATGGGTATTAGACAGAGGGGAAGAAAAACACAAATCACAGGCTAAGGGAAAAAAAAGGTGAGATACAAAATTACAGATACCACCCCCCCCCCCCCCGCACATCCCAAAAGTTTACAGACATGACCACAATGAAAAAACCCAGGATGACGGCAGTCCTGGCTCTGAGGCATGGAGGCTGAAAGTTCGGGGAGCCGCCCAGCATCAACGGCCACAATGCAGGCAGGGGGAAAAAGGACAGTTCGGGCGGCCTACCCCAGTCCCATGCCCGGAAACAATAAATTTCAGGTGGCCGGACCAGGTCTCCAAACAGGGAGTCCAATGGGTCAGGTGGCTGGCCCAGAGAGCCAAATGGGCGCGGCAGTCCTTCAGGCAGCCGACCCGCATCGCTTGACCACCAGGACCGTAGGGGGGAAGTAGACGGCGGCCTCCCTGGAGAAGGGGAAGACGAGGGAGAACCGGGCGGAGCGTTCGGAACCCCAACGACCCCAGGTGAAGATGGGTTGTGCTCCTCAGGAGGACGAGGAGGGTGACGGTGATGAAGAAGGGGATGAGCCCATCCAATGTCCGGTGGCAGGGGATCTGCAGCTCCCTCACCGACCTTGGATCCTGCTGGTGCTGCACCCATGTCGGACCCCGATTGGGTCACGGTTGCCCCCGCGATGGACCCCGATTGGGTCAAGGCTGCCCCCGCGATGGACCCCGACTGGGTCGGCGCCACACCAGAACCGACCTCCAACCCCAAACCCGGAACCTCTGGCACAGCGGGCGAATTCAGCTCCGCGCCGACGACCCTGGGAGAAGGCTCAGGAGAGAGAAAAGAACCGGGTTCAGGATCACCGGCAGCGCCAGAACCCGGCGAGACAAGCTCGGATGCAGCGGGCAGCTGCACCCAGCTTGCCTCCCCAAGAGACAGGCAAAAATGCTCTAAAATGGAACAAAGAAATACAAAACAGAGCACTTGCCTGATCTCGGGTTCTGACGCCGTCCAGGACTTCGATGATCCGGGCTCAGACAGCAGGAGGTCGTCTTCAGGCTCCCACTCAGCTACGGCAGGCTCCACAGCTGGCATGATGGTGTCTGCAGCCTCTGGGTCCTCCGGCACCAAAGCCCACGCCGATGGCCCACACAGTGTGGTGGCAGGGGACCCTCGACCCACTGGACCGGACTGCTCGTCCATGGAGACCCAGGGACGCTTCTTCGTCGGCGTAGGTTCCACGCTGCAGTCCGCCCTCCTCCTCCACCCACAACATGCCTGCGGGACCGGAACCAGGCTCTCCAGAACCACAGGCCCCCTCCTCATCCAGCGACGTTGGCCTGGCGTCGAGGACTGCTCAGCGGAGGGAGACACAGAGGATGCGGGATTAATAATTAAAGCCACAGCAGGTGGTGGGAGCTCGGAGGGCTGCGAACCCCGAACTCCACCCCCAGGAGTCTGACAAGGCAAATCACACTCATGAGAATAAGGATAAACTTGGACTTGCCTGTCTCCTGGGGGCTGGATGGTGCCTGCTGCGGCAGACGTTGCTCCTCCCTTTCCCCGCCGGACAGTGACAGAGGACCCCCTGGGAGGACGACGGGGAGCCGCTCGAGAAGGTTCCGGGACAGGAATCGCCAGGACAGGACTCTGGAGACACACAGCAGCCGGGACAGGCGACGAGGAGGAGGGGGCGACAGCCGAGATGAGCCGGGCACGGAGCGCTGACGGGACAGCCGGAGAAGATGACCCGGGGGGAGATGAGGCTGCGGGGATTCCCCTCTGACGAGGCGCAGGAGTGGCAGCTGTGTGAGGAATTGAGCCCTTGCGGCGGCCCGGAACTGGATCCGGACGGGATTCACGCTGAGGTTGACTGGAAGGATGAACAGCGGAGCGAGCAGCAGTCACTCGGTCTCGGATCTTGATAGCTGTCAGCTGCAGCTCCTCCGGGGGAACCCCGAGTGACGTCATGCCTGATGAGGAAAGACCTCTGGATGGTGCGAACTCCCGGGCCGGAACGGAGGCAGGAGCGGGATCCCGAAGAGAGGGGTGACGATTCCTCCTTTTTGGCTTCCTGCTGGGATTTCCCTCCAGCCCACGGAGTATCTCACGCTGTGCGGCGATGTCCTTTCTCCTCGCGCTGACTTCAGGGTGGTCGGCATAGCAAGGAAGATTGTCTAGGAGAACCTCAGCGTAGTCTAGGTGCCAGCACATTTCGTTGGGGTTGACTTAATTTATACAATTTTTAATGGCCAATGCCTGTAGATGCCCCCATGTAAAAATGAGCTCAATTGCATCAGGTCCCTAGGACAAGTGTGTTAAAATGCGAGGTGTGACTTTTTTCCGAATTGGAGGTGGGGCGACTTTGAGGCAAGATGGCGGCCTTCCTGCGACATACTCCAGGGCACTCTCTAGCTCATTACCCAGGTGCCGAACGCGGCTCCTGGGAGACGGCATGCTCCCAGAGTTGACACCCAGACAGGGAAGAACAAAGTCCAATACTGCAAAACTCACGGTGAATGGCGTCTCGGTATGACGCCTCTCTCTAGGCGTTCTGGCAGCAGTCTACTGTCACGGTGGCCCTCGCGAGCCACCATAAGACGCCAGCAGTCACCGGTGAGTTTGCAAGGGTGTTTATTAATAAAGGTAAGGGAACAGGGGATAGCACACACTAACAAAGGAAAGAGCCACGGTGGGCTTAAACACACTACAACAAGGATTGGGATAACAACAGGATAACTCACAACTGAAGATGATGAGAAGACGGTGTCTGAGCCAGGGGATGCCCGATGCTTCAGACAGCGAGGAGTCTTCACAGAACTTCCACGGAGATTAACAGAGACTGCTGCATGGGGGTGCATTCAGCATCCACTTTTAACACCGGGCACTAATGACCCCGAATACAGCACAGCTGTTGGTCTTGACAGCAGGGAGCTCCACCGGGCGCTGTCACAATAAGAGCCCGGGGAGCTAGGAGGAACGCACTGCTGTCAAAACCTGGAAAGGATGATGTATGACCCGAGCGCGGACGAGATCAGCACTCGGTCAAGACACTCTCAGGATTGTGACACAAGAGGAAATGTAACTCCAGGTTGATCAGAAGGATAGTGCGTATTCTACTTTAACAAAAAAAAAAAGCCTTGGAAACCATCCAAAATCATTCAAGCCGAACACCAAGTTTAATGAACATCACTTTCTGATTGCACCATGGGTCTCATTTTGAACGACATTGGGCTCCATGGAAGATAGGGGTGGGACAAAACATCGATTCTGTGATAGATCACGATTCTTGACACTAACAACAATGCACCGATCCCGAAACGCATGGATTGATCTTTTATTAATTATCATGTAAATGTTGCATACCCAATTGGGTATTCAACCAATTACGTTTTCAGTCCACTAGATGCTGCAAAGCAAGCACCCAGTCCAGTGAAGTCATATCTTGTCTTGCAAGAATTGCAGCCAGCCTTGAAAGTTAGGAAGTAGTTACCTCAATGTTAGCTTAAATGTTGGGCCTTTTTTCGATCTTATATCAAAGATGGAAGGAAAGACCTTGACACAACACATAACCTGCAAGATGCGCTGCACGAAAAAAAACCCACTTGGAACACAGGGGTCAGCACACATCTCGGAGCAGCATTAGCAACAGCTAAGCTAAAAACACACCGGCATGGAGCTTGCTCTTTCTTCTAGTGCCAAGTAAGTAAAGTTTAGTTGTGAGACGTTTTTCACAGACATATAGTCACAAAGTCAGTCCATCCATCCATCCAGCCATCCATCCATCCAATGCCCCAGATTATCAAGAGGGCTTACCGGGGCAGTAGCCCCAGCGCCCCGGCTTTTTTGGGGCCCTGAAAGAAACACCTTTTTGCTAATTCTGCCATGCCCAACATTTTTTATAGTGTTTGTTTTGGCATATCAACTTTTTATTTGTTGAGGTGTACGTCTGTCCCGCCTACTTTATTTAATTGGTTAAGAGTTGACATTTGACTGATTAAGGTTGGACATGGGGGCAGCACGGTGGCGCAGTGGTTAGCACTGCGGCAGCACAGCAACTCACCCTTGGCCAGGGGATCCTGGGTTCGATCCCAGCCCCAGACCAACAGTGATCTGTGTGGAGTTTGCATGTTCTCCCCGTGTCTGCGTGGGTTTACTCCGGGATTTCTCCGGTTTCCTCCTACATGCCAAAAACATGCAAGCAAGGTTAATTGGCATCAAAACTGGAGATTCAAAATTGTCCTTAGGTATGACTGTGAGAGTGAATGGTTGTCTGTCTCTCTGTGTTGGCCCTGCGATGGACTGGCGATCTGTCCAGGGTGGACCCTGCCTCTTGCCCAAAGATGCTGGGGTAGGCTCCAGCTCCCCCCCCCCCCCCCCCCCGCGACCCAAAAAGGATTAAGCGGTAGAAGATGAATGAATGAATGAATGAATGGGCCAGTAGTGAATCCGTGGACAAATGAATGTACAATAGCAGTATCCAAAAGAGAAAAAAGAAGAAAGAAAAACAGGAACGTGAGAAGGAGGTTTTAAAAAAAGTCTCCTAAATTGACAGGATTTTTTTAAGTTGCGATACAGCTGGACAGTGTCAATTTTACAGTCACAGCAAGATGTTTGTCAAAGTGTTAGCATTACAAATGCTAACACGGGACGCTCCTGCGGAGCCACTGTCTGAATAGCCGTCAGTCACAGCGGGCAGACGCTCCAGGTCATCAAAGTTGTAAAACACCCCTTGGAAGTGTTAAAGATTCGCACACACCGAGAATACTGATCCAAGGACCAAAGAGCTGCCAGAATAAGGACGCTGATATTAGAGCATCTCAAAGTTCCTACAAACGGCAGAAACATTTTTTTCTCCAAGTGCCATTTCAATCACAAACTGAGTACGTTTCAAGACACTGGCTTCTATATTTTCCTTCCACAGCTGTTTGTATTGTTTTGTCTGCCACATATGCAGTGATTTTTTTTCCCACTAAGTTGGGTTCACACTATAGTGCTTGAAGCGACTTTTACAAACATTTTGAAAAACCAAAGAAATTAGCCCAAATGTCGTGAAATTACATCCGTGAATAGTTTGTTGTTGTTTTTTTGTTTTTTTTTTATTCAGTGCACACCAACCATTACGAACTTTAAAGGAGCTTTTTAACTCCACAGCTTTGCTTGGCCATGGATGAGAGCTGTCCGCTACAATTCAGAGATGATGCCAGTCTTTTTCTTTGTTCAGTAGTTGTAAAAATTTCCTTCAGTTATATTATCGTTCATCTCTGCCAGAGTTCTATTAATCTGCTCTAGTGAATGCAAAATTGTAGATTTAATTCAAAACAACTGTCGGGATATTTTCATTTTGAGTCATTCTTTGAAAAGAATGACAGTGAATGAGGTTGTAAAAACTGTCATCATTAGATACTGAATATCAGATTTGTGTGCACATAACCTGCTCTACTCCTGGGTCGTGGAGAAGAGCAGGTGCTTTCCCAGTAGGGCAGACTGGTCTGGTAACGTTTTTTTTTTTTTTTTTCCCTCTGTGTAGTGAAAAACCTTGTTCTGGCTTCAAATAGTTAATATTTAACCCTTGAAAATAAAACATTGGCTGAGTGTGTTTTTTCCTTGTCAAAATTAAAGTTATGGATTGATACAAGATATTTGTCGGTTGTTAGTCCTAATGGCATTATATTTTTGTTCTATTCAAGCTAAACCTAGAACTTTGTGATCATTCATTTTATTTAGTAATTGGCAGTGGCTATGGATACAGAAACTGTATCCCTATATGAAATGTGTATTGATACGGAAGAGTTGACAATCTGACTAAACCTTTTCAGATCAGCTCCAAGTCAACTGCTGCTGTGGCTTAGGTAGATAGTATGTTTATCACGATCTGAGCATGGGGGGGTGGTTCCGCCGTGGTCTTTCTCTTTGCCTTTTTTCTGTATTGGTATGGTGTTGTATTTTTGAGTTCTTATTCATGTTATTTTATCTTTGGTTGATTTTCACATAATCTGTATTGTTTCCTAGTATGATTTATTTTCCTGTTTACGTTCATTATAGTTTTATTTACATATTTGGATTTACTTGTCTTTATCTGCCATCATATTATATTCTATATATATATATATAATATTATATAAAACATATATAATATTCCATATTATATATGTTTTTTCTCTTCTTCTCCGGGGCTGCAGCTGTCAGTGGCACTTCTGGGTTTTTTGCTCCATTCTTGGGCATTGCTCCTGTCAACTGTCAGTCCCGTCTTCTCCCCTCTTATTGCTCCCAGCTGACCCGAGTCTGTAATCATTGTTTCCTCCTGCCCACTCATGGTATCCACACCTGACATCATTTGTGTTCATTTGTTTCTTGCCCTATTTAAGGACTGTGATTCCTCTCCTTGATTGCTGGATTCTTAATTATCATCTGCATCTGAACCCTGTCCCCATTCGGACGTTATTACCCTTGTGAATCCTGTCTTTTCCATTGTTGTCTTTGTTTGTAAGCTTTTGCCTTGTGCACTGTTTTAATTTTTGTGTTTGTGCACAGTTTGGACTTTGTGTTCATTATTAAATATCACAACTAGCAGTTCAGCATCTGGGTCTTGCTCCTCTTTGCCCTGAGGGGCATTTCATGACAGAAGACTCCAGCCAGTTAGAGACCCAGCTGCTGCTAGTTTTTGTGTTTCTGTTTTTCACTCACCTGTTTTGTCTGGAGCATTGATCATGTCCCCAGCATGCCAACCTCCAGCAAGCAAAGGGAGATCGGCAGTGGGATCTCTGAGCACAGAGTTGCAGTGGGCCACCAAATTCATCCAGGGCTTCGTGGATGAAGGTCTTGCCTCCCACAGCCCTAAGAAGATCTGGGAGAGTATCAATTTGGTGACTGTTATTGTCGAGGCACACCCAGGGTTGTGGAGGTACTCCCCGTTCACGGAGTTGTTGGCCACGCTCTCTGTCCTGCAACAATCTTTCCCCAGGCTGATGTGGGGCCCGCATCCAGCAAACCCGAACCCAACATGGAAGCACGTCCTGCGGAAGACGTCCTGCTTCATCTCCAGTGTGCCCATTCCTGCTCATGAACGCCGGCTCCTAGACGCCGCCACCCAGCTCCAGACCACCGGAAGAACACCCCCACCTCTCAGGAAGCATTTTTTCTGATGGCAAGCCAGTTTACTTCTGCAGCACCTCCCCTTTCTGGTTCGTCTTCGCCGACTGTCCCATCAGCTTCCTGCTCTTCCATGGCTGCTGCGACCCTCGTCTCCTCAACGTCTCCTCCCACTGCAGAGAGCCCGGTCATTTCTCCTTTGCCTCTGCCCGCCACCGTGTTTGCTGAGGCAGCTCCTCCACAATCCTCTGAGGGGCCCATAACAACTGTAGCCACAGAGGGGGCTGATCTAAGATCAGCTGCAGCAATACCCAATGTGCCCCAGGAACACAGGCAAGTGCTTTTTCATTTTCCATCATTTACACATGAATTCCCTTGACTGATTCCCGAGGGTGAGGCTCAGTCATTGCAGTCCTCTGAGTCCTCACCTCCTGCTGCAGCCATAAACTCCTCACCTGCTCTCTCTGTGTCTCCTTCTGTGCTCCCTGGGTGTCCATCAGCTCCAGGACTGAGGAGCCGGACGGAGGAGGAGCCTGCAGCTTTGAAGGACCTGGTTCCAGAGGTGCAGCCATGGTCCGGATGGAGGGAGGGCACTGCTAGTGGTCCAGAGCACACGCCAATGATAGGGCGTCCCCAGGCTCCATCTGTGTAGTATCCAGCGTCAACAGGGAACAGACCTCCTGTTGCCATGGTGGGTGAGCCACTTGCGTGGATTACTTTGCTGGGGCATCTTGAGACTGCATCAACCACCATGCATGCTGCTGGGGCCACCACGGCAGAGTCAGAGCTGGACCTCCAGACTTTGCCGCTTGGATCAACGTAGTCCTGGACAGCTGTGGCGCTTGAGCTCAGGCAAGTGCTCTCCTTGTTTATGTTGTTTCTATGTTACAGAGATCTTGTCTGGCTCTTGGTGGGGAGAGCCAAGTGCAGTCATCAGCTGCACCTGAGCTCACCTCGCCGGACTCCACTGTCACCGGTGCCCCTGACCCTATCTCTCTACCACTCCTGTCTGAGCCTTTTGCCAGGGTCACCAAGGTTCGTCCAACTGCACCAGAGGTCTCCATGGGTCCAGCCTCACCACCTGAGATCTCCGTGAGTCCAGCTCCCCCTGCCGAGGTCATCATGGGTGCTCCATTCCAGTCAGGGGCCTCCGTGGGTGCAGCTTCACCATCAGCCAAGGTCTTCATAGGTGATCCATCCCAGCTCAGTACCTCTGTGAGGGCTGCTCCTCCTCAGGCTGAGGTCATCGTGGGTGCTCCATCCCAGCCCGGGACCTCCATGGGTGCTGCTCCCCCTCTGGATGAGGTCTTCGCGAGTGCCCTGTTCCAGCCCAGGGCCTCTGAGGGTGCTGCTTCCCCATCCGCTGAGGTTGTCATGGGTGTGCCGTCCCAGCCTGGAACCTCCATGGGTGCAGCTACTCCCCAGTCCGGGTCCCCGTGGGTGCTGTGTCCCAGTTAGGGATCGTCGTGCGTGCTGCACCCCAGCCTGAATCCAACATGGATGCGGCGCTCCAGTATGGGCCCACCGTGGGCGCTGCACTGCAGCCTGGAAGCCACCGTGGGTGCAGCGCTGGCCCAGTCTGGGCCCACCAAGGGTGCAGCTCTGGCCCAGTCCGGACCCAGCGAGGGTGAAGCTCTGGCCCAGTCTGGGCCCACCGAGAGTTCAGCTCTGGCCCAGTCCGGGTCCACCGCGGGTGCAGCATTGCTCCAGCCCAGAGCCACCATGGGTGCTGCCTTGCTCCAGCCTGGAGCCACCACGGGTGCAGCTTTGCTCCAAGCTAGAGCCACCGAGGGTGCTGCAAGCCAGTCCAAGGGCGTCGGGGTTCCCCCTCCTCTGCCAGACGTTGTCATGGTCCCCTGTCCTCTGCCAGATGCCGTCATTGTCTCATGTCCTCTGCCAGACACTGTCGTGGTTCCCTGTCCTCTGCCAGATGTCGTCGTGGTTCCCTCTCCTCAGCCCGAGGCTGTTGTGGTTTCCCATACTCCTCCATCCTCCTCTCTGCTGGTTGTCCCTGTTGGGCAGCCACCTCCAGACCACCTTTCCTGTTTAGGTGGTTAAAGAACTCTGACAGTCTGTGCCGTTGGGTTGGGTGGGCCACATTCTCTGGTAGGCTGCCCGACTCTTACCATCATGCCATCTGCCAGGTCTGGGACTTTAGCCAGCCACCTGAACTGTCTAGTTCTTTGGTCAAGGGGGCCTAGTGCCTTGGTTCTGCGTGGGTGTGTGTCCTGAGCAGAGTTTTTTGTTTTTTGTTTCCTCTTAGTCTGGGTTTTGCTGGGGTGTGAGTTCTGTGAGTTTTTCTTATTTTCTCTGGTTTGTTTTGGTCCCTCCGTGCCTGGGTCCCCCTTCTCCCACCCAGGGTGGGGTTATTTTCTTGTTTTTGGCGGGGTAGGTTTGTTGTGTGGGTGGGTCCTTTTCTTTCTATGTTGCCTGGGGTGTCTGGTATCCACCCCTTGGGGGGAGGGGGGGGCTCTGTCATGATCTGAGCATGGGGTGGGGATTCCGCCGTGCTCTTTCTCTTTGCCTTTTTTCCGTTTTGTATGGTGTATTTTTGAGTTCTTATTCTTATTTTATCTTTGGTTGATTTTCATGTAATCTGTGTTGTTTCCTAGTATGATTTATTTTCCTGTTTACGTTCATTATAGTTTTGTTATTTACATATTTGGATTTACTTGTCTTTATTTGCCATCATATTATATTCCTATCTTGTTGTGTTTTTCCTCTCCTTTTCCAGGGCTGCAGCTGTCAGTGGCACTTCTGGAATTTTTGCTCCATCCTTGGGATGTGCTTCTGTCAACTGTCAGTCCCATCTTCTCCCCTCTTATTGCTCCCAGGTAACCCGAGTCTGTAATCATTGTTTCCTCCTACCCGCTCATGGTATCCACACCTGACACCATTTGTGTTCATTTGTTTCTTGCCCTATTTAAGGACTGCAATTACTCTCCTTTATTGCTGGAGTCTTAATTATCATCTACGTCTGAACCCTGATCCCGTTCTGATGTTATTACCCTTGTGAATCCTGTCTTCTCTGTTGTTGTCTTTGTTTGTAAGTTTTTTGCCTTGTGCACTGCTTTAATTTTTGTGTTTATGCACAGTTTGGACTTTGTGTTCATTATTAAATATCACAACTAGCAGTTCAGCATCTGGGTCTCGCTCCTCTTTGCCCCAAGGGGCATTTCATGACAACGTTGGGCCTGTGATCAGAAGGTTGCTGGTTTGCGCCTTGCTATAGACACCTTGTCCAAACCATTTTACTATGAAATGAAATTTAGACTTAACATTAAGAGGTTAGCCTTAGGATGTGGGAGTGGGTAAGGTTAAAAAGGTAGTAAATAGATATTAATTAAAATTTTGAAACAAATAAATGCCTCAGATTTCCGTACCTGTAGCCTGCTGCTTTTAAGATGCGCATTAATAGAACGTACTGGCCAATCGGATTCGAGCCGTATCTGTAACAAGAATTCTTTGGGTACGGTTCTATAGCCATAGCCACTGCCTTAGTAATTTAGGACCTTGAAGGTCAAGCTGATCCATCAGTGACCCCGACTACAGGGCCACAATGATCCAATAACTAGGAATAATCAGATAATGGTAAGTGGATTTGATATGTTTACATGCACTGAATAAATAGATTATTGGACAATAAAGAATATGTGTTAATGTAATTTCACTTTATGTAACTCAGTGATTGCCTTTTATCTGATTATTGTTTTCACATGACTACTTTAGTAATCAGATAACTCCAGAAAAGCTGATTATAAATGGTTTATTACCATGCATGTAAACATGGCCATTTTGCATATCATACTTCCATAAATATGTGGGAGGGCCCCCAAAATTGCTGTAGCCCAGGGGCTCACAACCTCCTTAATCCGGCCCTGCCTGTCCACAAAAGTTATGAACAGGATCGTGACAAAGGACAGCCCTGGCGGAGTCCAACTCTCACTGGAAACGAGTTCAATTAGGTGTTGGCAATACGAGCCAAACTCTTGCAATGATCGTATAGGGACCAAATAGCTCGTAACAACAAGCCCGATACCCCATACTCCTGCAGCACCCCCCCGCAAGAGACCATGAGGGACGCAGTCGAATGCTTTCTCCAAGTCCACAAAACACATGTGGACTGGTTGGGCAAACTTCCACGAGCCCTTGAGGACTCTCGAGAGGGTAAAGAGTTTGTCCAATGTGCCACAGCCAGGACAAAAACAACATTGTGCCTCCTCTCTAGTACTCTAGCATAGACCTTCCCAGGGAGGCTGAGAAGTGTGATCCCCCTAAAGTTGGAACACACCCTCCGGTCCCCCTTTTTAAAAAGAGGAACTACCAACCCAGTTTGCCATGCCAAAGGCGGTGTCCCCGACCTCCACCCAATGTTACAGAGGCGTGTCAACCATGACAGCCCTACAACATCCAGGGCCTTGAGGTACTCTGGGCGAATCTCGTCCACCCCCAGGGTCCAGACACCAAAGAGTTTTTTAACCATTTTGGCGACCTCAGCCCCTGTGGTGGGTGAGTCATCCCCCTTGTCCTCAAGCTTTGCTTCCTCTGTGGAAGATGTGTCAGTGGGATTGAGGAGATCCTTGAAGTATTCCTTCCACTGCTCAACAATATCCCCAGTCAAAGTCAGCAGCATCCCATCCACACCATACACAGCGTGGACAAGGCAAGGCAAGTTGTTTATTTGTATAGCACATTTCGTGTACAAGACAATTCAAAGTGCTTTACATAAAAACATTAAAGCATTAGAGCAAGTTGCAAAAGGAATACATAAAAATTTAAAAGCAAACTTAACAGTAAACTCAAAAGTAAATTAAAGAGAAACAAAAGCAGGCTAAAATAGAATACAACAGAAATAAAAAATTTACAGTACATTGGAGCTGCTTCCCCCCTCCTGAGCCGCTGGACAGTTTGATAGAATCTCTTCGAGGCCAGCCGAAAGGCTTGTTCCACGGCCTCACCTAACTTCTCCCACACCCGAGTTTTTGCTTCAGCAACCACCTGAGCTATACTACACTTGGCCTGTCGGTAGCTTTCAGCTGCTTTGAGAGTCCCACAAGCCAACCAAGCTTGATAGGACTCCTTTTTCAGCTTGATGGCCGTCCTCACCAATGGTGTCCACCACTTGGTTCGGGAGTTGCTACCACAAAATGTACCAACAACTTTGCGACCACAGCTCTGGGCAGCTACTTCAACAATGGAGATGGAGAACATGGCCCATTCAGACTCCATGTCTCCAGACTCCCTCCGAATGTGGTCGAAGTTCTTCCGGAGGTGGGAATTGAAGACCTCTCAGACAGGGGCCTCAGCCAGATGTTCCCAGCACACTCTCACTATACATTTAGGTCTACCGGGACTGAGTGGTGTCCACCCCTGCCATCGGATCCAACTCACCACAGGGTGGTGATCAGTTGACAGCTCTGCACTTCTCTTTGCCTGAGGGTCCAAGACATATGGTCGCAGGTCTGATGACACAATAATAAAATCGATCATCGACCTGCGACCTACGGTGTCCTGGTGCCAGGTACACATATGGACACCCTTATGCTTGAACATGGTGTTCGTTATGGACAAACTGTGGTTGGCACAGAAGTCCAATAACTGAACACCACTCTGGTTCTGATCGGGCAGGCCGTTCCTCCCAATCACACCTTTCCAGGTTTCACTGTCGCTGCCCAGGTGCGCATTGAAGTCCCCCAGTAGGACAATGGAGTCTCCAAGAAGAGCACCCTCCAGCACCCGAGTCAAAGACTCCAAAGAGGGTGGGTACCCTGAACCATCATTTGGTGCATAGGCACAAATGCTGGTCAGGACCCATTTCCCAACCCGAAGGCGTAAGGAAACTGTTCTTTCGTCTACCGGAAAGAACTCCAATGTCGAGGCAGCAAGGTGGGGGAATACAAGAATACCCACCCCTGCTGTTGCCTCTCGCCTGGGAAAACTCCAGAGTAGGTCAAGAGCCAGCCCCTCTCCAGGAAACTGGTTCCAGAACCGGAGCTGTGCATTGAGGTGAGCCTAACTCTATCTAGCCAATACCTCTCAACTTCATGCACCATCTCAAGCTCTTTCCCCATCAGAGAGGTGACGTTCCAAATCACAAAAGCCAGTTTTGAAAGCCTGGGATCAGACCGCCAAGGTTTCTGCCTTCGACCATCACCTATCCACATTACACCGGACCCTTATGGTCCCTCCTGCAAGTGATGAGCCCACTGGAGGGCAGACCCATGTAACTCCTTCGGGCTGATGCCAGCCGGGTCCCGTGAGCAGAAACCTGGCCACCAGACATTAGCCACTGAGCCCCTCCCCCAGGCCTTGCTCCAGGGTGGGGCCCCGGTAACTCCATACCGGGTGGGGTACACTGACTCCTTGATTGTTTATTCATCATGGGAGTCTATTGGATCACTCTAAGTCTGGCTCTTCACCCAGGACCAGTTTTTCTTGGGAGACCCTACCAGAGGCAAATCATCCTGGAGAACATAGCTCCTGGGATCACTAGGGCACGCAACCCCCCCACCAAGATAAGGTGGCGATCCATGGGGAGTAGTCACAAATTGCTGTACAATAAAATGGAATAAAAGGAAGTTGATAGATAAAAATAATTTTAAAAATACAAAAACAAGTTAAAACACAAGACTAAAATAATTTAAAAATATCAGACTTACCATTAAATGGCAAAATGGTAAATGGCATTCACTTATATACTGCTTTTTATTCATATGTAGATGACCAAAGCACTTTACAGATCCTGGTATCCACCCATTCACACACTGATGGTGGCAGAGCTGCCATGCACAGCCGCTGTCCTGACCCACCAGGAACAACTTGGCATTCAGTGTCTTGCTCAAGGACACTTCGACATGCAGACTGCAGACAAAGTGGGAATAGAACCCCTGACCCTCTGATTAGTAGTCAGCCACACCACACCTGCGCCACAGCTGCCCCCATTAAAAAGCAGTTGAACTGAAACTCAATGGAAATCCTCATTAAACAAAAAAGTTTTCAGTTGCTTTTCAAAAGAGTCCACAGAGCCAGATAAACGTATCTGGAGTGGGAGACTATTCCAAACACCGTCCAACACCCTCCCTGTGTGCAGAGACGTGTCTCCATGGAAAATTAATCCCCTAGAATACTTTACTATATGAAAGAGATGTCAAGTTTTACTTTGGGACATGATTTGAGATTGAGTTAGTTGAAAAAAATGGAAATGTATGCGATTGTGATACTTGATATAGTGATATTGTGATTAACATGGAATTGAAATAGGATTGTATCGTGACCAAAGTATCACAATCCGAATCGAATCGCAAGCTCCCTCGCAATTCCCACTCTTAATGAAAGAAGGAGAGCTCCAAAAATGACAGAAAAAACATTTTAAAAAAGCCAGCCAAAATGCATGCTGCCAAGCCCCAAAGTTTCTGGGAGAATGTCCTTTCGACAGATTAGACAAAACTGGAGTTTTTTGGCCAGTCACATCAGCTGTATTTTTACAGAAGAAAAGATGAAGCCTCAAAAGAAAAGAACACCATGCCTACTGTGAAACATGGAAGCAGCTCAGTTTTATTTTGGTGGACCTTGAATCTGTGCACAGCACAATAAAGTCTCAAGACTACAAAGGCATTCTTAAGCAAAACATACTGCCCAGGGAATTAGGGCATTAGACTTTTTGCTTAGATTCTTCTTTCAGACTTTCTGATGCTTCTTCTCCATCAGTAGTCATGGGTAGTGCCAAAATGTAAAAATGGCAATTGAAATAATCAAGTCTTGAAATCAGGACATGGTAAACCATATATACAGTGTCTCACAAAAGTGAGTACACCACTCACATTTTTGTAAATATTTTATTATATCTTTTCATGGGACAGCACTGAAGATGACACTTTGATGCAATGTAAAGTAGTCAGTGTACAGCTTGTATAACCGTGTAAATTTGCTGCTCACTCAAAATAACTCAACACACAGCCATTAATGTCTAAACCGCTGGCAACAAAAGTGAGTACACCCCTAAGTGAAAATGTCCAAATTGTGCCCAAAGTGTCAATATTTTGTGTGGCCACCATTATTTTCCAGCACTGCTTTAACTCTCTTGGGCATGGAGTTCACTAGACCTTCAGTTTGCCACTGGAATCTTCTTCCACTCCTCGTTTGAGGATGCCTCACAGATGCTCAATAGGGTTTAGGTCTGGAAACATGCTCAACCAGCCCATCACCTTTACCCTCAGTTTCTTTAGCAAGGCAGTAGTTATCTTGGAGGTGTGTTTGGGGTCGTTATCATGTTGGAATACTGCCCTGCGGCCCAGTTTCCGAAGGGAGGGGCTCATGCTCTGCTTCAGTATGTTACAGTATATGATGGCGTTCATGGTTCCCTCACTGAACTGTAGCTCCCCAGTGCCGGCAGCACTCATGCAGACCCAAACCATGACAGTCCCACCACCATGCTCGACTGAAGGCAAGACATTTTTGACTTTGTACTGTTCACCTGGTTGCCACCACACATGCTTGACACCATCTGACCCAAATAAGTTTATCTTGGTCTCATCAGACCACAGGACATGGTTCCAGTAATCCATGTCCTTAGTCTGCTTGTCTTCAGCAGACTGTTTACGGCTATCTTGTGCATCATCTTTAAAAAGGGCTTCCTTCTGGGACGACAGCCATGCAGACAAATTTGATGCACTGTGCGGCGTATGATCTGAGCACTGACAGGCTGACCCCCCACCCCTTCAACCTCTGCAGCAATGCTGGCAGCACTCATACATCTATTTTCAAAAGACGACCTCTGGATATGACGCTGGGCACATGCACTCAACTTCTTTGGTCGACCATGGCGAGGCCTGTTCTGAGTGGAACCTGTCCTGTTAAACCGCTGTATGGTCTTGGCCCCTGTGCTGCAGCTTAGTTTCAGGGTGTTAGCAATCTTTTTATAGCCTAGGCCATCTTTATGTAAAGCAACAATTCTTTTTTTCAGATCCTCAGAGAGTTCTTTGCCATGAGGTGCCATGTTGAATTTCCAGTGACCTGTATGAGAGTGTGAGAGCTATAACACCAAATTTAACATACTTGCTCCCCATTCACACCTGAGACCTTGTAACACTAACAACTCACATGACACCGGGGAGGGAAAATGGCTAATTGGGCACAATTTGGACATTTTCACTTAGGGGTGTACTCACTTTTGTTGCTAGCGGTTTAGACATTAATGGCTGTGTGTTGAGTTATTTTGAGGGGACAGCAAATTTACACGGTTATACAAGCTGTACATTGACTACTTTACATTGTATCAAAGTGTCATATCTTCAGTGTTGTCCCATGAAAAGATATAATAAAATATTTACAAAAATGTGAGAGGTGAACTCACTTTTGTGAGATACTGTATATGCTCTGTATCATACGCATATACTATATACAGTATGTGCCCGT
Organism: Pholidichthys leucotaenia; assembly: GCA_020510985.1. NCBI lineage: Eukaryota > Metazoa > Chordata > Actinopteri > Cichliformes > Pholidichthyidae > Pholidichthys > Pholidichthys leucotaenia. The sequence continues at coordinate 288,908,968 of CM035839.1, read as the reverse complement.
GCGTCACACACATATGCCCCACCTCTTGTTTGTTGCTGTCTGTTGTTACTGTGAGGTGCCTGGGTGCCTGGGTGCCTGGGTGCATGTGTGCGTGTGTACACATACACAGCATTTCACTCATGTGAAATTTGAATGTTTTGTTTTGTAACACCTTAACTCTTGCACTTTAGCATAACCACTTTGTGCAGTTTCAGTGCAGTTGTTCTGCTCGTGTATGACTGTGTGTTTTTGTGACCCGCCAGGAGACTATAGATGCAAATTAGCAGTATTGCTAAATCTGGCATACTTACATTTGTATTAATATTCATTAGTATTTAATGCCCTTTTCACATAAACATTAAACTAAACTTAACAAAGAAGGAATTCATGGTAGTCATTTTCAGAGTTTATTTTCCCTTCCTCTTTAGTTTCATTTCCACTCATTTAAGTATTAACAGTGTACTTCAGAAAAGAACATGATTTGGGTCAATATGCTTTTTTTAAAAGTTTCATTTTATTTTATCTATTTTACTTTTGTTTAACCAAGCAAATCTTTAAAAAATATTCTTTTTCACAGTGGCATCCTGATATTTTATTGTACTTCATTTTAGCTTGTTTTATGCCCCCAAACTTAGTTGTTGAATACATAACACAGTATTTTACAGAACAGTAAAAGGACATCTTCTTTGAGTCAGTGACACACAATATTGGCAGCATCATCTGACAGCACATCAGTGAAACTGGTCATCATGTTGCCTTTCAATCCAAGAACCAACTCTGTTAAGATTAAGGTGGGAAAACCAGATAACCAGGATGCTTGCCAACCAGAAATGCAGTTCAGTAAAGATGATGTCATATGGGTGATACAAGGTCCAGCTGGATTACTCCCAGTAAAACTAGTTCTGCCACAACCAGAAAGGTGAGGGCTTTACGAGACCAGAGCAGGCCACAGCAGAGTTGGTGGAATTCAGCCCTCATTTTTTCAAATGTCTTTCGCTCAGTATATTTTCCTGTACTGTTTTTATTTAGACAGGAAGCTGAGATGTTTGTTTTCTGCAGGGTTGTGTGCTGATATCTCTGAATGTTACAGAATGGTGGTGCAAGTCACTACGACAAAACAGACAAGAGTTCCCTTCATAAAAAATACAGTTCTGTCTGTTCTGGGTGTGTTGCAGTGATAAATGAAGACCTCAACACACACATATTCAGCAGTAACACACACACACACACACACACACACACACATAATTTGTTACTTTATGTCCTGCTCTCACTTACACACACTCTAATAATACCACTATTTTCAAAACCTATTCAATACAATGTCCCCAGTCTATTCTTTACTAAAAGAATATTCAAACTAGCAGCAAACAGCCTAGTGTGTCTGTACACACACTAATAAACCAACAAACACCTTGTAGAGAGTGATGAGAAGAGATAAATCACAAATCTTACATAGAAAAGGCAAAGGGAAAAAGAAGATAAATGAATAGATAAGAGGAGGGAGCTGAAGAGAGCAGAGCCATGATGAGGCAGAATAAACATTACTGGAATCACAGACCCATGCCTGCGTATCTGTTCAGCTTATGTGGCAATAGTAAGCACCATTTTGGAGCCAGTAATAAATAAATCAATCATGTTCAAGTTATTAACTGCTGTCAAAAACACCTCAATACACCACTTTAATTATACAGTCTTATTTGTGGGTTCCGGTGTGTGTGGCTTATGTACTAATCAAGTCACAGGCTTGAGCAGATGATCAGTTAAATTTTGAGTTTATATGTTTTGTCTTTTGGAACTTCTGGTTTGGGTTTACTCATGTTTCAAGAGGATTAAGTCAACATATTGTGTTCCTGAAACCAGACACTCTAGCTTTACTTTATTTAGTCTCAAATGTTGATTTAAGCTTTCTCTGAGGCACATGTGTTCAGATCGATTTAGTTAGGCTAGAGTCAGGGATCACAACTATTCAGTTAAAACACTGCAAGGCAATGTCACGAACTAGGCCCTGGATTTCTGCCAGACCCAGTCTCGTGGGTCATTGTTATGTATTTATTTGTGTTATTGTATTCTTGTGCCTTTTTTGTTGCTATCCTGCTTTGTACTTCTCTGTTTATGTTTTCAGTTGTCTGGGCCATGTCTTGCTTTATTTGTAATTATTATCTAGTCTGCATTTTTGATTTTGTGTTCTCATATTTATTCTGTGGGCTGACAGCTGTCAGACGATGCTTCCGAGTTTGTGCTCAGCTTGGGCATCGCCTGTCAAAGCTGTCAGTCCAGCCGCATCCCCCTCACTTCTTCCAACTGATTTCATTTATCATTAGTGTTCCCGTTTGCCTGCTCATGTGAACCCACACTTCATGTTGATTGTTTTTACTATTATTTAAGCACTGCCTGTCTGTTCTTTCATTGCTGCACTATTGGATGTTACCATGTACACTCCTCTGATTCCTCCTGCGCTCGCTGAGCTGAGTGTGTCTGCACATTTTTTTGGACTGTAATGTTTTTTCTTTAATAAGTGTCTTGAATGTGATTCAGCACCTGGGTGTGTCTCTCCTGCCTCGTAGAGGCATTCGTGGCAGAATAGTGCAGCCAGTTAAAAGATCCAGCTGTCATATTTGAGCATTTATCTTTTTGTTCATTCCACTAACCTGTTTTAGAGAGCACCATCGGACCTGGACGATGTGGAGCGGCAGGCGGTGTGCTTCCTGGAGGGCATTTGGTCACAGACACAGGCCTCCCGTACTCCCAAGATGGTCCGCGAGAGTCAGGATAGCACAGCGTGGGTGATGGAGGCATGCCCCAGCCTGTGGAATCACCCGGAAGCTACTAACATACTTCTCTCCATATTCTCCCTTCGATGTACGAGTGATGAGCCGGGGGAGGCAACTCCGATGTCTGCGCCGATCCCAACGAAGGGGAAGCGCTCATGCAGAAAGAAGCCTTCAGCCTCTCGCAGCTCTCCCACAGCAGTTCCGCCTCCTCCTCCTGAGCCCTGGTCCGCTCCATCGGCCAAGGAGCTGGAGGAGCGTAGATTGATATTGTTGGCAGAGACTGACCTCCTCTTGGAAGTTAAGTCGTGGCTCCTCCCATATTTGGCCCACGAATTGGAGGAGTTTTCTCAGAGATAACCAGAGTTGGAGCCGTTGATCGAACATTCCCCGACTTCGGAGCCAATTCTTCTCCACGATGAGCCCACGCCTCCGTTTCCCGCTCATCGCCACTGATCCCGGAAATCTCGGCAGAAAAGCACCACACCTTCTCAGCCAGCAACCCCTTCTTCGCAGAGGGAGAAGATCTTTGTAGCCGAGCCTCCTCAACTATTTTCCCTTCCAGCTGCCTCGCCAGTGCCTCCTTCTTCTGCAGCTGCTGCCTCCTCCTTCTCCTCTCCATGTTCTTCCACTATGGAGGGTTTGGCCGCTACTTCCCCGGCTCCACTTGCTTCCATGTCTGCTGAGGTGGCTTCTCTACAATCCGCAGAGGGGCCCAGGCACACCATGGACACGGAGAGGGAAGAATGTGCACCTGACGCAGCAGGCAACACCACACACCAGGAGAACAGGCAAGTTCCATTTCATTCCATTTCAATTTTTGATGATTTGTCATTCCTAATCACTGGTAACAAGACTCAGGTCTTGCAGTCCCCTGAGTTCTCTTCACCTGCTGCAAATAACAATTCCTCATCTGCCCTCTCCGTGTCTCCTCCTCTCTCCCCTGAGTGTTTGCAGGCCCTGAAACTCAGCTGCCGGACGATGGAGGAGCTCGCTGCGCTGGAAGACTCCATCCCAGCCCCACAGTCTCCCTATGGACAGAGGGAAGGCGCTGAACCCAAGCTCACCACACAGAGTCCAGCACCATTGGTGAGCCAAACACCAGCCGTCACGTTAGACGAGCCTCCTGCGTGGGTCACACCAACTGGGGCTAAAAGGACTGCTACAACCATCTTGCCTGCTGCAGAGGCCGCCGCAGCAGAGTCAGTGGCCGAGCTGGACCTCTTGATGACTGAGCCTGAGTTGTCGCCATCTCCTGGATCGATGGAGTCCTGGACAGCGGTGGAGCTTGAGCTCAGGCAAGTGCTCTCTTTTGTCTTCCTCCTGTCTGTTCTAGAACAATCTTGCCTAGCTCTTGGTGAGGAGAGCCGGGTGCAGCCGCCCACTGCACCTGAACTCGCCTCGCCGGATTCCACCGCTGCTGATGAACCTGACCACCCTTCTCTATCTGTTTCCTCTGAGCTTATTCCCAGGGTCACCGGAGATGTTCCAGCAATGCCTGAGGTATCCGTGGGTCCAGGTTTGCCGTCCGAGGTTGTTGGGGGTGCTGCAGTGCTCAAGCCCGGGGCCACTGTGGGCGCTGCAGTGCTCCGGCCCGGAGCCACCGCGGGTGCTACTAAGCTCCAGCCCAGAGCCACCGCCGGTGCAACTGTGTCCCAGCCCGGGACCATCGCGGGTGTAACCGTGTCCCAAGCCGGGACCACCGAGGGTGCAGCTGGCCAGACTAATGCCGTCGTGGTCTCCCTTCCTCCTCTGCCAGAAGCCGTCGTGGTCTCCCTTCCTCCTCTGCCAAACGCCATCGCGGTCTCCCTTCCTCCTCTGCCAGACACCGTCGCGGTCCCACTTCCTCCTCTGCCAGACACCTTCATGGTCCCACTTCCTCTCCTGTCAGACGCCGTTGTGGTCCCACTTCCTCCCCTGCTAGACGACGTTGTGGTTCCCCCTCCTCGCCTCTCCTCTCCACCGTTGGGTCTCCTAGTGGGGAAGCCGCCTCCTGGGCCACCTCGCCTGTTCAGGTGGCTTAAGAACTCAGGTCGGCCGCCGAAAGATGGAGCCGCCGGGTGGAGTGGTCCTTATTCTCCAGCAGGCCACCCGACTCATACCATCTGGCTGTCCGGATGGCCTGGGACTTCAGCAGGCCACCTGACTTGTTCCACCTGGCCATCCACCGGGCCTGGGACTTTGGTTGACCCCCGAACGCTTGAGCTCCCTGGGCCAGGGGGCCTAATTCAGTGTTTTTTCTTTCCTGGTGTGGGTCTTGAGCAGGGTTTTTGTTCCCTCCTGGCCTGTTCCCACCACCACCCGCCCTGGGTAGATCATTGTGGTTCCTGCTTGGGGGGGGGGGGGGCTTTTTCTTTTGGTGTTACCTTGGGGTGTCTGGGTGCCACCCCTTGGGAGGGGGTCTGTCACAAATTGGGCTCTGGATTGCTGCCAGACCCAGTCTTGGGGCTCTTGTTATGTATTTATTTGTTGTTATCCTGCCTTGTACTTCTCTCTTTATGTTTTCAGTTGTCTGGGCCATATCTCGCTTTATTTGTAAATATTATCTAGTCTGCATTTTTGATTTTGTGTTCTCATATTTATTCTGTGGGCTGACAGCTGTCAGACAATGCCTCTAGGTTTGTGCTCAGCTTGTGTGTCGCCTGTCAAAACTGTCAGTCCAGCCGCTCCCCCCTCACTTCTTCCACATGATCTCATTTATCATTACTCATTACTCATGTGAACCCACACCGGTGATCACTTCATGTTGATTATTTTTACTATTATTTAAGCACTACCTGTCTGTTTTTTCATTGCTGCACTATTGGATGTTACTGTGTATACTCCTCTGATTCCTCCTGCATTTGCTGAGTAATGCCGGCTCAGGAACGTGAATTGTAAGTTTATCCTTATTTGTATTTGTGTGTGTCTGCACAGTTTTTTGGACTTTTATGTTCTTTTCGTTAATGTCTTGAATGTGATTCAGCGCCTGGGTCTGTCTCTCCTGCCTCGTACAGGCATTTGTGACAGGCAAAGCTTTTACAATCTAAACTAAATTGGATTTTGGACAAAGCCAGTTAGCTAGGGTTGGGAGGAAAATAATTATGGAAGTTAAATTATCATATATACTGTGGGGAAAATAAGTATTGAACACAATGTGGTGGACACACTCATGGAGATTCTGTGACTCACATTTTAGGTCAGAACAAAGGCAGGAAGCTGCAGGAATATTAGCTTTGGAATGCAAGGCCTGAGACTGTGGGGATGCAATTAAAGGATTAAGGAAAGGATGCATGGGAGACAGTGGAAGTGATATCATGGAGAGAAATGCATTGTGACTGTCTTTATAATGCAAAGTGGTCTGTGTGACATGTGATCTATGAAGTGTGAAGTCCCTGATATTTAAGGACGAGAGTTTACTGTTTCATTCTCTTTTTTCTCTCTGCTTTGAGATGATGGTGTTGTGAATAAAGTTGACTTTGAGAGAGAACTCTGTCTCGTCATTTTCACATCACCACACTGGTGACCCGAGACGTATCATGGAAGAAGAAAATTCCCCCAGGCCAGCCGCATCAGGAGCCCCCAGCCAAACGAATGCCGCTACAGTCCAGCTACCGGACTTCTGGCGGAACAATCCGCGCTCCTGGTTCAACGCGGTTGAGGCGCAGTTCAACCTCCAGGGGATATCGGTATATGCCACGAAATTCTACCACGTAGTCGCAAAGCTGGACAACAACACAGCCCAGCCTGATTGACCAGCCGCCGGAGAGCGACAAATACGACGCGTTGAAGGCTGCACTCATCCAGCAATTCACCCCCTCGGCGGAGGAGCGAGCAGAGAGGCTCCTGGCGCTGACGGAGGGGGAAAACGAAATGCCCGTGAGCCTGATGGAAAAGTTGTTGAGGTTGAAAGACTCTGACAATGATCACTTCATTTTCACCCACCTCTTCCTCAGGACTCTACCGTCAGCAGCGAGAGCGACCCTGGCCAGTTCGTCACTGTTGGCCCTACGGGACTACCGCGCGCTGGGCCAGGAGGCGCAGCAGATTGTCAACGCCACCAAGCGGCGGGCAGCCAGGGCCGCTGCAGCGGAACGCGGCGCGACGACCGGAGACGACAGGGGGCCAGAGGCAGTGGGGCCAGACTCACCGACGACAGCGGCGGCAAGGGCCAGAGAACGTGGACTGGATGTCCTTTGTTTCTACCATCGCCGCTTCGCAGAGAGGGCACGCAAGCGTGTACCGCCGTGCCAGTTCGGGCATTCGGGAAATGCCAAGACCAGGGGTCAGTAGCAGCCGCGGCCCTCGGGGAAGAGAACAAGCTGCTCTACTTGTCGGACGCACGCTCAGGGAGGCAGTTCCTCGTCGACACAGGCTCCCAGTTGAGCTTCATCACACCTTCCTACGCGGACAGACTAGCTGGTTCCGGAGGTCCCCGGGTGACGGCAGCGAACGGCTCAGAGATTAAGACCTTTGGTGAGAAGACTCTGCTTCTGTCTCTACACGACCGTACATTTGAGTGGACTTTTCTTGTAACAGCAGTAAATTTCAATATGTTGGGGGCTGATTTTTTGTGCTCACATGGTTTGTTGGTTGATCTCGCTAACAGGCGCCTGGTTAATGCACTTTCTTTTGATTCTATCCCCTGTACAGCGCGAGTGGCCCCGCCAACAGCTCAAGCCAACGTCACAGCAGCAAGCGGTAAGTTCCACACACTGCTCACTCAGTTCCCAGCACTCACGGTCCCCACATTTTCGGCAACAGTCGCTAAACACGGGGTGGAGCATTTTATTACCACTACCGGACCGCCTGTTTTTGCAAAAGCTCGGCGCTTGGATGCAGTTAAACTAGCCATAGCGCGCGAGGAGTTCGCCAACCTGGAAAGGTTGGGCATTATCCGACGTTCAAACAGTCCATGGGCTTCCCCCCTGCATTCCCCCTTAGGTGCCTTGCATGGCTGCCGCGTCATTGGATGCGCCTAACGTGCGCGTCCAATGTCAAGTCAAATTCCTCGTATGTTTACTTGTAAATATACTTGGCAATAAAGCTGATTCTGATTCTGATATGGTCCCAGAAGCTGACAGATCATGGCGCCCTTGCGGGGATTTCCGCAGGTTAAACAACGCTACAGCACACGACCGCTACCCAATCCCACTTATCCAAGATTTTTCTGTTCATTTGGCAGGGGCGCGCATTTTTTCTAAAATGTGCCCTTCAGAGGTAAAGTGGGCTATCCCACAAAACCATTATTTTGAGAAAATGAGCTCTAAAGTTTATGTGATTTAAATATATTTTCATATTTAAGTCACACCTTGAAGGTAATTATAGGGGGTAACTTTTTAATGATATAGGCACACTGATTTTTTGAGAATATTTCAACTTTAGAGCTCATTTTCTCAAAATAATGGTTTTGTGGGATAGCCCACTTTACCTCTGAAGGGCACAAATAGACTTGGTCCGCGGTTACCACCAAGTCCCAGTGCGCACTGAAGACATACCCAAAACAGCAGTAATAACTCCGTTTGGCCTATTCGAGTTTTTACGCATGCCATTCAGACTTAAAGGGGCTGCTCAGACGTTCCAGCGCATGATGGACGCGGTGCTTCGTGATCTCCCTTTCATGTTCGTCTACCTGGACGATATTTTAGTAGCCAGCGTGTCCGAAGACGAACACGAAAAAAACCTGGCCACAGTTTTCCGAAGGTTGGGAGATCACGGGTTAATAATCAACCCAGCGAAGTGTCAGTTCAGGGTGGCGCAGATTGATTTTTTTAGGACACCGCGTCTCCCCCGAAGGAGCATTTCCGCTGCCTGACAAAGTGCGCGCTGTGGCAGATTTTCCCCGGCCGCAGACGGTCAGGGCGTTGCAGGAGTTTTTGGGAATGGTGAATTTTTATAACCGTTTTCTCCCCCGCGCGGCTTAACTCATGCAGCCGTTGTATGCCGCGCTCAAAAAAAAGAAACCCGCGGATAAGATCGAGTGGCCCCCGGAGCGGGACCAAGCGTTCTCGGAGGTGAAAGCAGCCTTGGCAAAGGCTGCGTTGCTGGCACATCCAGACCCAACGGCCCGCATAGCGCTCACCACTGACGTGTCAGAGGTGGCCTTAGGGGCGGTCATGGAGCAACATGTAGCCGGGGTTTGGCAGCCCCTCGCCTTTTTCTGCAGGACCTTGCGCGATAGCGAACGTAAATACAGCACGTTCGACAGGGAGCTGCTCGCTCTCCATTTGGCCATCCGCCACTTCCAGTTCTGGCTGGAAGGACGCGCTTTCACCGCGTTCGTTGACCACAAACCGCTAACATTCGCGATGGCCAAGGTCTCTGAACCGTGGTCAGGCCGGCAGCAGTGACAGCTGGCAGCCATATTAGAGTTTACCACTGATATTCCGCATGTGGCGGGCAAACTCAATGTAGTGGCAGATTGCCTCTCGCGCACCGTGGCGGCCCCAGTCAGCGTAGGGGTAGATTATGCAGCCATGGCCGCAGAGCAGGTTAATGACGCGGACGTGCGCGCGCTCCAGTCTGGACCAACAGGGTTAAGGCTGGAGAACAGGGTGCTGCAAGACGGTATGCCCCCCTAATCTGCGATGTCTCCACTGGACGGCCGCGTCCAGTAGTACCAGCCGCGTGGCGCCACCGCGTTTTTGACTCGGTTCATTCGTTAGCGCACCCTGGAGTGCGCGCGTCGGTCAAAATGGTGGGAGAGAAATTTGTGTGGCCGAGCCTTCGCAAACAGGTCAAAGAGTGGGCAGCAGCCTGCACAGCGTGTCAACGAGCCAAAGTACACAGGCACACGAGGGCTCCTTTGGAACCGTTTCACATTCCGGCCAAGGGGTTCGATCACGTTCATGTGGACCTCGTCGGACCCCTCCCGCTGTCACAGGGGTGCACACACCTTCTGACAATGGTGGACTGCACCACGCGCTGGCCTGAAGTGGTCCCGCTGGCATCAACCACGGCCGAGGAGGTGGCGCACGCGTTTTTAACAGCTTGGGTGGCGTGCTTCGGTGTTCCGTCGGACATTACATCCGACAGAGGCCCTCAATTTGTGCCCGAGCTTTGGTCAACAATGGCCTGCAGCCTGGGTGTCACAATTCTCCGCACAGCCGCGTACAATCCGCAGGCTAACGGGTTATGCAAACCTTTTCATAGGTCATTGAAAGCGGCTCTCAGAGCGGCACTGACGGATTCAAATTGGGTTGACAAGTTACCATGGGTGTTATTGGGGTTGCGTTCTGCACCTAAAGAGGATCTAGAAGCCTCCCAGCTGAGCTAGTGTTTGCGCAGCCACTCCGGCTGCCTGGGGAGTTTCTCCCAGATAACCCTGCGCCAGACGCCTCCCCGTCTCAGCTGTTGCGGAGTAACATAGAATCAAGCACGCTGCCCGGCCCCGTGCACCACAGTTTTCCATGCATTTTTGTGCCCAAAACTTTGAAGAACGCAGAGTTTGTTTTTGTTAGACACAATGCGCATCGAACCCCGTTGCGACCGCCTTATGACGGACCATTCAGAGTGCTAGAAATGGGGGACAAGCAGTTTTTGCTAGATTTGGGGGGTAGGAAAGAGAAAATTGGCATAAACAGACTTAAACCCGCTTTTGTGGTGGCAGATGAGCAAGTGCTGTTGGCAAGGGCCCCGCGGAGAGGTAGACCACCTCGTGGGGCTTCACACAGTAATGTTTCCCACAAGAATGTTTCCCCAGAACACCCGCAGAGACTGACAAAGGGTTTTCACCCCCAGACGACAAACCCCCAGCGTGACAGCGCCGCAGAGACGTTGAACCCCAACTTCAGCAGATACGGCAGGAGGCTGAAGCCTATACAGCATGTGGACTGATGTATATTCTCTTGTTGTTCTGTTGTCTAAAATGCTGGGGGGGGGGGGCTTGGTGTGGTGGACACACTCATGGAGATTCTGTGACTCACATTTTAGGTCAGAACAAAGGCAGGAAGCTGCAGGAATATTAGCTTTGGTATGCAAGGCCTGAGACTGTGGGGGTGCAATTAAAGGATTAAGGAAAGGATGCATGGGAGACAGTGGAAGTGATATCATGGAGAGAAATGCATTGTGACTGTCTTTATAATGCAAAGTGGTCTGTGTGACATGTGATCTACGAAGTGTGAAGTCTTTATAATGCAAAGTGGTCTGTGTGACATGTAATCTACGAAGTGTGAAGTCCCTGATATTTAAGGACGAGAGTTTACTGTTTCATTCTCTTTTTTCTCTCTGCTTTGAGATGATGGTGTTGTGAATAAAGTTGACTTTGAGAGAGAACTCTGTCTCGTCATTTTCACATCACCACAACATCAACATTTTTCTCATGAAACATATTTCTCAAGGAGCCACTGACCTGAGATTTTCACCAGATATCAGTAACAACCCAGGTAATCATTATGCTGTTTCATCCCATCTAGCAACAATGCTCTGCACTGTGTGTGTTTATATATTTACATATTTATTCCATCTAGCTACAATGCTCAGCACTGGGTGTGTTTATATTTATATATCTATATATTTATTCCATCTAGCTACAATGCTCCGCACTGTGTTTTTATATATCTACATATTATTCCATCTAGCTACATTGCTCTGCACTGTGTGTGTTTATATACTTGCATATTTATTCCACCTAGCTGCAATGCTCCGTACTGTGGGTGTTTATATATTTACATATTTATTCCATCTAGCTACAATGCTCTGCACTGTGTGTGTTTATATACTTGCATATTTATTCCACCTAGCTGCAATGCTCCGTACTGTGGGTGTTTATATATTTACATATTTATTCCATCTAGCTACAATGCTCTGCACTGTGTTCATATATTCATATATTTATTCCATCCAGCTACAATGCTCTGCACTGTGTGTCTGTGTGTGTGTGTGTGTGTGTGTGTATATATATATTTTATAGTAATATGTACATATGTATATTAGCTGCTCTTGCTTGCTTGTTTTTTTCTTGCCTTCTGATTGTTGCTCTGAGTGTTGCTATCCCTGTGCTGTTGCAATCCTGGAATTTCCCCGTTGTGGGACTAATAAAGGCTTATCTTATCTTATCTTATCTTATCTTAATCCATACATACAAAGAAATCAAGGCAACTGTTCACAAAACAAGTTACATTTAATAAAGTGGAGTGACATAGGGAATAAGTATTGAATACATGAAGAAAAAAGAGGTCCAAAAAGGCATAGAAACCCAAGAAACCAGCTGAAATCCATCAGAATTTAGGATGCCATCCCATCCCCCATCCATGCAAATTAATTTTAGCTGGTAAAGTCCTGACTGATAGCCTTTAAAAAGGTCTGTGAATATCAGATTGTCACACCACAAAGAACTCATGATGGGTAGAAGCAAAGAGTTCTCTCTAGACCTTTGCAACCTTACTGTTGCAAAACATAATGATGTCATTAGTTACAGGCACATTTTTAAACTGCTGAATGTTCCAGTGAGCACTGTTGGAGCCATCATTCAGGAGGGGAAAGAACATCATTTTACCATAAACTGGCCACGACCAGGAGCTCCTCGCAAGATTTCTGACAGAGGAGTCAACAAAATTATCAAGAGCTATCCAAGAGCCAAAGACCACTCATGGAGAGCTCCAGAAAGACCTGGAGTTAGCAGGTACTGCTGTTTCAAAGAGACCAATAAGTAATGCACTCAACCGACACAGGCTCTATGCCCATTCACCTCACAAGACTCCATTAGTGAAGAAAAAGCATGTTGAAGCTCATTTAAAGTTTGCTGCACAACATTTGGACAAGCCACTAAAATACTGAGAATATAGTCTGGTCAGATGAGACAAGAACTGAACTTTTTGGATGCTACAAAACACAACATGTCAGGTCGTGGGCTTGACCCATGTCCTCACCTTAGTTTTTAGTTCAAGTATTTTGTGATAACTGGGACATGGGCTCAGGCCACACCCTCACCTTGAGTTTGACATTTTTGGGTTTCTCTGTGTTCCATGTCATCGTGTCTCAGTGTAGGTGCTTTACTATTTATTCCCTGCTTTGTCCTTTGTCATGCATATTTGTTATCGCTGTCATGGACCCTTGGTCATGTCTCATGTGTTCCTTTTTACCCTTTTTATCTTAGTTCCTCCAGCAGGTTTTCATCCAGGATGTCTCTGTACATTGTTGCATTCATTTTTCTCTCTATCCTGACTAGCCTCCCAGTTCCTGCTGCTGAAAAACATTCCCACAGCATGATGCTGCCACCACCATACTTCAAAGTATGGTGGTGCCTGGTTTCCTCCAAACATGACACCTGGCATTCACACTAAATAGCTCAATCTTTGTCTCATCAGACAATTTTGTTTCTCAAGGTGTGAGAGTCTTTCAGGTGCCTCTTGGCAAATTCCAGGGGGGGTCTGCCATGTGCCTTTTACTCAGGAGTGGCTTCCATCTGGCCACTCTACCATACAGGCCCAATTGGTGGACTGCTGCAGAGATGGTTGTCCTTCTGGAAGTTTCTCCTCTCTCCACAGAGGAATGCTGGAGCTCTGACAGAGTGACCATCAGGTTCTTGGTCGACTCCCTGACTAAAGCCCTTCTCCCCCGATCACTCAGCTTAGACAGCCGGCCAGCTCTTGGAAGAGTTCTGGTTGTTCCGAACTTCTTCCATTTATAAATGATGGAGCTCACTGTGCTCATTGGGACCTTCAAAGCAGCAGAAATTTTTCTGTACCCTTCTCCAGATTTGTGCCTCGAGATAATCCTGTCTCAGAGGTCTACAGACAATTCCTTTGACTTAATGCTTGGTTTGTGCTCTGACATGCACTGTCAACTGTGGGCCCTTATATAGATTGGTGTGTGCCTTTTCAAATCATGTCTAATCAACTGAATTTATGTGTGCTGGACACTGACCCTAAGCACACAGCCGAGATATCAAAGGAGTGGCTTCAGGACAACTCTGTGAATGTCCTTGAGTTGCCCAGCCAGAGCCCAGACTTGAACCCAATTGAACATCTCTGGACAGATCTGAAAATGGCTGTGCACCGATGCTTCTCATTCAATCTGAAGGCACTTGAGAGGTGCTGCAAAGAGGAATGGGCAAAACTTCCCAAAGATAGGTGTGCCAAGCTTGTGACATCATATTCAAAAAGATTTGAGGCTGTAATTGCTGCCAAAGGTGTATCAACAAAGTATTGAGCACAGGCAGTGAATCCTTATGTACATGTGATTTCTTAGCTTATTTATTTTTGATAAATTTGCAAAAATCTCAAAAAAAAATTTCATGTTGTCATTATGGGGTATTGTGTGTAGAATTTTGAGGAAAAAAAATGAATTTATTCCATTTTGGAATAAGGCTGTAACATAACAAAATGGAGAAAAAGTGAAGTGCTGTGAATACTTTCTGGATGCACTGTATGCTCTTATCTGGTTGAGGTCTGGTGATTGACTCAGTCATTGCATAATACTCCACTTCTTTTTTTTGTTACTTATTTGTACCCGTGGGTAGATTCGGTTTGCAGTCTGGTGACAAGCCACCGGCTGCTCGTCGCTGCGTGCGCGAGCGCCCTAAACCTACATGTTTTTGGTATGCGGGAGGAAACCGGAGAAATCCCGGAGAAAACCCACGCAACATGGGGAGAACATGCAAACTCCACACAGCTCACTGTTGGTCGGGGGCTGGGATCCAACCCACGATCTCATGATCCCCGCGATCCCCCAGCCGAGGGTAAACTGTGCTGCCACAGTGCTAAACCACTGCGCCACCGTGCAGCCCACTTCTTTGCCAGAAGAAACTCCTGGGTTGCTTTCACAGTATCTTTTGGGTCATTGTCCATCTGTACTTTGAAACGCCGTCCAATCAACTTCGCTGTATTTGACTGAATCTGGGCAGAGAGCATGTCCCTATACACTTCCAAATTCATCTGGCTGCTTCTGTCTTCTGATGAAGTTCTTCTTTTTTCAGCCTAAGGATGGTCTGTTTCATTTCCACTGAGACCTCCTTTGACCACATGTTGTGGATTCACAGCAACAGCTTCCTAATGCAAATGCCACACCTGGAATCAACTTCAGACCTTTTACCTGCTTGACTGATGACGGATTAATGAAGGAATAGCCCATGCAGCCCATGAAATAGCTTTTGAGTCAATTGTCCAATTAGTTTTGAGCCCCTGAAATTAGATGTTGGATTAAAATGGTTGTAATTCTTTTACCATAACTCCAATTTAGATGTGAATACCCTCAAATTAAAGCTGAGAGTCTGCATTAAGCCCCACATTTATTATATTGTAGGAGTCAAGAATTGAGGAGACTGGATGATTTTTCCAGTATCTGCTTTAATCCTCATTCATCCTACGTCCTCTCTCGATCGGAGTGAAAAGAGACAGGATGCAGTCACACACATACATTTATACACTCATCTCTAACAATACATCACACAAAAGTCTCAATACTCAGCTACATCCTTTCATCTGTAATAGAACACCCAGAGTCCTTCTGTTCTCCTTTCTGACCCCCAAAGGTCAGGCCGGGTAATCTTCTCCTCTCTCCTGAGTCCCCAGGGGGTGCAGACATGTCTTCCTCTTGAGGTGTGAAGTCAATACACATGGCTAGCTCAAAGTCTCTCTTGGCTGAATTCAGCCAGCCACATGTGAGTCACATACAGTAGGTTATAACTATGAACTCCACATCACTCCCCCCTTCCACGCGAAAGACTGGGCACCCACATACAGTCATACAACAGTCATACAGCACGTCACCCCCCCCAACAGAATCTCACAGCAACCTAAACAACCTGACCAAAAAAAAAAAAACCCACATCATTCCGCATGCAGCTTAGGTTTCAATCTTCTCCCGAATCTGCTGTATGCAGGTCTCCTGCTCTGTGTTGGGCCGTCCTGCTGTGCATCTGTGGAGTGAGGGGGAGAAGGGTTATTTGCCCCCCGTGGGGGGCCCCGGGGCCGCCCCTTCGGAGGCCTGCCGCGTCAAGGCACGCCCGCCGGCCGTACAGACTCGTTATGCAACACAAAAGCAGGCTTTAATCTATCGATACTGATCGTCTCCCTCCTGCCCCCCAAATCTAGCACAAAATATTTCTCCCCGGTTTCCAGCACTCGAAACGGACCGTCATAAGGTGGGCGGAGGCTATGCCGCTGCGCATCGTGCCTGACAAAAACAAACTCTGCGTCTCGTAAAGCCTGGGGTACAAACACACGCGGAAAAGAGTGATGAGCGGGGCCCGGGAGCATTTCTGCTCCCGTGTTACTCAGAGACCCCCGGATCGGGGGGGGGCCCTGGTGCCGTGTGGTCGGGTAAAAACTCGCCTGGCAGCCTGAGCGGTTGCGCGAAGACCAATTCTGCTGGTGAGGCATCTAGATCCTCTTTGGGTGCCGAACGCAACCCCAATAAAACCCATGGTAGTTTGTTTACCCAATCTGTGTCCGTCAGTGACGGTCTGAGGGCTGCCTTCAAAGACCTGTGAAAACGCTCGCATAAACCGTTGGCCTGGGGATGATAAGCGGTCGTGCGATGTACCGCCGCTCCTAAGCCGCTGGCCACTGCTGACCACAGTTCCGACGCAAATTGAGGTCCCCTATCAGACGTAATATCTGACGGGACCCCGAACCGCACTACCCAGGCTGTTAAAAAAGCACGTGCCACCTCTGCCGCTGTGGTCGATGTTAACGGGACCACTTCCGGCCAAGGAGTGGTTCGGTCTACCATTGTCAAGAGATGCGTGAACCCTTGTGAAGTGGGCAGGGGGCCCACGAGGTCCACGTGCACATGATCGAACCTTTTAGCCGGAATGTGGAATGGTTCTAAGGGCGCCTTAGTGTGCTTGTGAATTTTAGCCTGCTGGCAAGCCATGCAAGTTTTAGCCCACTCCTTCACGTGCTTGCGCAGGCTCGGCCAAACAAACTTCTCCGCCACCATTTTCACCAAAGCGCGCAGCCCTGGGTGCGCTAGGGAGTGCACGGCGTCAAAAACGCGACGGCACCACGCGGCTGGCACCACCGGGCGCGGTCGCCCTGTGGATACATTGCAGATCAGCGGGGGGAAACCGGTTTGTAGATTTCTGCATTCCAGCCTTAACCCTGTTGGTCCAGACAGGAGCGCGCGCACGTCCGCGTCCTCGCTCTGCTCCTCCGCCATGGCTGCATAATCTATTCCCACGTGGACCGGAGCCACACGCGTGTCCGCGCTGTTACTGTGCTCTGGGTAAGCGGCCGCGCAATCCGTTTCCGCGCGGACGGGTGCTGTTACTGCGCATGACAGACAGTCTGCCACCACATTGATTTTACCGGCTACGTGCTGAATATCGGTGGTAAATTCAGAAATTGCGGCCAGCTGTCTCTGTTGCCACCCCGACCACGGTTCTGAAGTTTTGGACATTGCAAAAGTGAGCGGTTTGTGGTCGACAAACGCGATGAAACGCCGCCCCTCCAGCCAGAACTGGAAATGGCGAATAGCCAAGTGGAGCGCCAGCAGCTCCCTGTCAAACTTGCTGTATTTTCGCTCAGCCTCGCGTAGGGATCTGCTGAAGAATGCGAGTGGTTGCCAAACCCCGGCAACCTGCTGTTCTACTACGGCCCCTATGGCCACATCTGACGCGTCTGTGGTTAGCGCTATGCGGGCTGCCGGGTCTGGGTGGGCCAACAGTGCCGCGTTTGCCAGTGCTCGTTTAACCTCTGTGAATGCACGCTCCCGCTCTGGGGACCATTCAATCACATGGGAGGGCTTCTGCTTTTTGAGCGCGGTGTACAAGGGCTGCATAAGTTGCGCTGCGTGGGGTATGAAACGGTTATAAAAATTTACCATCCCCAAAAATTCTTGCAACGCTTTTACCGTTCGAGGCTGGGGAAAATCTGCCACTGCGTGTACTTTGGCCGGCAGAGGAACTGCTCCCTCCGAGGAAACGCGGTGCCCTAAAAAATCGATTTGTGCCACGCCAAAATGGCACTTGGCCGGGTTGATTATCAACCCATGCTCTCCTAACCTCTGAAAAACTGTTGTGAGGTGTTTTGCGTGCTCCTCCTCGGAGGTGCTGGCTACCAAAATGTCATCTAAATAGACAAAAACGAAAGAAAGGTCGCGCAACACTGCATCCATCATCCGTTGGAAGGTTTGTGCGGCGCCTTTAAGGCCAAACGGCATTCGTAAAAACTCAAAAAGCCCGAGCGGGGTTATTACGGCTGTTTTGGGGATGTCCTCTGGTCGGACCGGGACTTGGTGATAACCGTGGACCAGGTCTATTTTAGAAAAAATGCGCGCCTTCGCCAAGTGCACCGAAAAGTCCTGGATATGCGGAATCGGGTACCGGTCCTGCGCTGTGGCATTGTTCAACCTGCGGTAATCGCCACAAGGTCTCCATGAGCCGTCAGCTTTAGGTACCATGTGGAGGGGGGAAGCCCAGGTGCTCTTCGAGCGGTGAATTATGCCCAACCTTTCCAGGTTGGCGAACTCCTCGCGCGCAATGGAGAGTTTAGCTGCATCCAAGCGCCGAGCCTTCGCAAAAACGGGTGGGCCACTCGTGGTAATAAAGTGCTCCACCCCGTGCTTCGCCACCTTAGCTGAAAAAGTAGGAACTGTGAGTGCTGGGAACTGGTGTAGAAGGCTGTGAAACTTACCACCTGCTGTGGCGACGTTGGTCTGTACTGGCGGCGGGCACACCCGAGCTGCACAAGGGATAGAACAGAAAGAGAGTGCATTTACTAGTCGTTTGTTGGCCAGATCAACTAACAAACCATGTGAACACAGAAAATCAGCACCTAACATATTGAAGCTCACTGCCGCCATGATGAAATTCCACTCATAGGTGCAGCCGTGGAAGGACAGAGACAAGGTTCTCTCTCCATACGTCTTGATGCTGGAGCCGTTGGCTGCTGTCGCTCCGTCTCCGCGGGGTCCCGCGACCCGATCAGCATAGGTGGCAGTGATGAAGCTCCTCTGGGCTCCGGTGTCCACTAGGAATTGTCGCCGGGAGCCCGCGTCTGTCAGATAAAGCAGCTTGTTCCGTTCGCCGAGAGTGGAAGCTGCTAACGGCTCCCGGCCCGGTCGTTTCCCTGCTTTTTGAACTTGCAGGGCGGGATGCATTTGTGCGCCTTCCCAGTGAAACGTCGATGGTAAAAACAGAGGCCGTCATCTCCCCTGCCACGGAATCTCGCTGCTGCTGTCGCCGCTGAGGTGGTCACTGCTATCTCTGGCTCCACACTGCCCCCGGCCGCCGCGCCGAGGTCTGCCGCTGCCATGGAAGCCTCTTGTTCCTCGCAGGCGTTGAGGAGCCGCTCCACCTCTTGGGCCAGGTCGCGGAAGTCCTGCTGGGTCACACATCTCCTGCTGGACAGGGAACCTCTCGTGTGCGCTGGGAGGGTTCTCAGGAAAATATGTTTGAAAAGGAACGCGTCGTTGTCCGTCCCGATCATTTGTAGCATGTCTTCCATGAGGACAGTCGGCCTGCGTCCACCTCTGTCGCGCAGGTCCAGCAGCTGCCTGGCTCTTGCCTCAGACGACGGCACAAAGCTCCCGATGAGGGTGGCTTTCAGCGCGTCGGATTTGCCGACAGCGGGTGGTTGCTGCACCAGGCTCCGCACACACCGAGCTGTGCGGCTGTCGAGCGTCGCGATGACATTATGGAATTTAATGTCATCCGCTGAAACTCCCCCGAGCAGGAACCGCGACTCCACATGCTGGAACCACGAGTGCGGGTCGCTTTGCCAGAACTCGGGGAGCTTAATTAGTCTTGTGCCCCTGCTGGCATTCCCTGGTGAATCCGGGTCTGAGCGGATGTCTCCCAGCTCTTCCATATCGATCATGAGGCTGTCCTCCAGCCTCGGCGTGCTCAGATTCATGCGTAGGTCACCAATTGTAGGAATCAAGAATTGAGAAGACTGGATGATTTTTCCAGTATCTGCTTTAATCCTCATTCATCCTACGTCCTCTCTCGATCGGAGTGAAAAGAGACAGGACGCAGTCACACACATACATTTATACACTCATCTCTAACAATACATCACACAAAAGTCTCAATACTCAGCTACATCCTTTCATCTGTAATAGAACACCCAGAGTCCTTCTGTTCTCCTTTCTGACCCCCAAAGGTCAGGCCGGGTAATCTTCTCCTCTCTCCTGAGTCCCCAGGGGGTGCAGACACGTCTTCCTCTTGAGGTGTGAAGTCAATACACATGGCTAGCTCAAAGTCTCTCTTGGCTGAATTCAGCCAGCCACATGTGAGTCACATAGGTTATAACTATGAACTCCACAATATAACTGTATCTTGAAATTTTTTTGGTAAACAGCTACGTAAAATAATAAAATGGGTCAGTTTATTGCAACTGTAAGTGCAGATATCAACTGTATATAGACAGTTTTATTAATTCCCATGAGGAAGCATGTCTCACAATGCATATAAGAAATAGTTATGAAAAAGATATCAACCAAAATATCTCAATCAATAAATAAAATAAATCTTCAAAAAGCAAGAAGACGGAAACCTTTTAATCACAATTTCACGGAACAGATGGCAATACAGCAGTCCAGACACCCAAGAGAAGCACAGAAGAGAAAAAATACTGGAGACAGTTAAATAATACTAATAAAAAAACAAGCAACGATTGCTGCAGTTGTGAAAGTTGTGCTCATATATGTAGAGATGCTTCAACTGTTACCTAAACCAATCCTCACTGGAAAGTTCTAGCATGATCAGTGAGTCCCTGTTCTTGAGCAGGCGCTAAAGCAGTTCCTGAAAAGGGTTTTTCAAGTAGTAAAAACAGAACTCCCTTCCATGGATCGCCAACTTTTCATGGTGGAGGGGTTTCCATGCCCTAATAATACCAGGAGCTATGTTATCGGGAGTAAGTTGCCCCTGGTAGTGTCTCTTAAGGCAAATTAGTTCTGGGTGAAGGTCCAGACTTAGAGTGCTTCCCCAGACTCAGCTTGAACGAGCCACATGCACCCCCATCCCCCCTCCAGTGGGCTCACCACCTACTGAAAGAATCATTGGGATCATGGGTACTATGTGGATCCAACAGCAGTCTTCTCTGCCTGACCTGCTGCACCTTGGATGGGTGGTAGAAGATGGATGGATGGATGGAAAACCAGAACTAGCCCTTTCAATGTGAATGCACACAAGCAGGAACTTCCATCAGATGGTAGAATGTTCCTGTGGTGGCACGAAGGTTATTGTTCTACAGACTGAATTGCAGCTTTAGCAAGGCCTATTTGACAGGTGCTATTTTAACATGAAAACATAAAGAGCAGTGCAATGATATGACTCTATGGCTGTCTACGGATGAAGGGAGTAACACACAACTAGCTGAAAAGATGAAGAGAAAGTTGATCAGTATAAAGTGTTTTATTGCCAGAATTATTGAAAGAAAAATGGACTTCAGGGAGAACCCAGGCCAAAACAAAAGACAAAACAGCCCTGAACTGGAACAAAGAGAGTCTACACCCTAACATAAGTTGGAAAAAAGAAAGTTCAAAACCTATCAAGTGGCTCTAAGCTTGCCAATTGCAGTTAATGGCAGAAAACAACAATATACTGTATAAACTTATGGTGTGGTGGCAGCCCATGAAATGTTAGAAGACAGACTTCCTGTTTCTGTAAACATACATATACGTATAACAGGTTGTGCTAGACCTTTTTGTGATCAGTCATTTAGACAAACAAGGTTGAAAAAATTCTGTCATAATCTGTTATTACCTGTCATTTTAACTGATTTTAACTAGATCACCCTCAGTGTAATCTGTCAAAATAACAGACAGCTTTCATATTTTTCCGTCAATTCTGAAAAAATTGGTCAATGAAGGACAAGTTTCAGTTAACACAACTTCTGCTCCAAAACAGCCTTTTATCGGAGCTTTTTATTTTTATTAAAGAGTACTTTTGCAATAGTGTATGGGGTTTGTATTCTTGTGTGTCTGACAGTATATGCTCATACCTTTGTGATTTGGAGTCACAAAGGATTGGGACAAATCCCCCATCTTCCCCCATCCCTGTTGCCCTCCTCCTGCTGGGGACGTGGGGGCCTGGTGGGGAGCCTGGGACCCATCATGTTGTCAAAATCCCTGGGTGCTATTGAATGTATAGATACAACCAAGGGAGTGAGAGGGGGACTGAATATGAGCGTAAGTGAGAGTGAGGTGGTGATGAATGGAGGTGGTGATGGTGGGTCGGTTTTGTGCGGCGCTTTGCATGTCAGGTGGCATCTCGGGGCGCCTGCGGTGGTCTGCTGGTCAGTAGCTCAGGTGGGCACTGGGGGTGGGGATCTGCTTCTGTGGCCTGCGCGGTGGTCTCCCTGGTCACTGCTGGGCACTGGCGCGCGTTCAGACTCGCTGCACCTGCTTCGCAGCCACCTTATGAAACAAGGGTGAATGAGTGGTGAGTTTGAATGGGTACAGGAATGAGAGAGAATGGGTTGGTCTGGGCGAGTGAGAGGGAGTTAGTGCATATGGGTGCGCAAGGGAGCATGTGGGTGTGAAGGTGTGGAGAGGGGTATGTCTACGAGATGGGAGATGCTGGATTAAGGGGGGTACTGCCTCTCGGCAATGTGGGCTCCCCTGGGCAGGGAGACTTCTTTGGGAATGGGGGTCCCCAGGGTGTGCGGCGGTGATGCTGGGGTGGGCCTGCCCGGGGGGCAGGGAGTGGAGTCGCTGGCCTCCTGGTGCCTGGAGCCCTGGGACTGGCGTTGGCCCCGCTGGGGGGGGTAGGGGTCAGGGGGTGTGGGCTTGCCACACCGGCCACCAAGCGACCTGACCTCCCTTGATCGTCCCTCCGGGGGCGGATGCCTGGCTTTCCTGGGGCTTGCTGACATCAGACGTTTGTGCCCTGTGGGGGTTGGTGGTGCTGCCTTGCCTGCTCGGGGTTCCCGGGGGGAGAGCTGCTGCGACCAGCCCTTCACTTGGTATGTTTCCTGACAAACCACTCACATGCACACACTTATTTTGCACGCGCTCTCATACATATGCACACAGACGTACACGCACAAGTGTCTCTCCTTTAAAAGGTGCGGAAACTAGACTCGTGTTGAGACTTCTTCGGTGGAAGAACCAGTTTGTCTTTTGTTACCTCCGCCAAGGAGGTTATGTTTTCATCGGCGTTGGTTTGTCTGTCTGTCTGTTTGTTTGTCTGTCTGTTTGTTTGTTAGCAAGATAACTCAAAAAGTTATGGACGGATTTTCATGAAATTTTCAGAGATTGTCAGAAATGGGGTATCCTACAGATGATTAGATTTTGGAGGTGATCCGGATCACCGTCCAGAAGAAAACCGCCATTACGCAAAATGCCATTTTCGTGAATAACTACTGAACCACTAATCCTATCATTGTGAATCCAATTGCTAGTCATATGTTTTCATGGTCAAGGAATCTGAAAACGTACACACAAACACTGTATGGGGGAACTGTGGCGTTTGGTGGAGGTCTGTGCTCTCCGAGTGCTTTTCTAGTTTGTTTTAGTTGTTGGTTTGTTTGTTTTTTTGTCTGTTCCCCTGCCTTTTCTTTCCCCCTCCACACACTTCCTTTCCCTCTTCCCTATCCTGTTGGGCCTTCCATGGGTAAAATAATTAAAATAAAGTATTAAAAGTTATTAAAGGAGGAGTTTACAACAATATACAATACACAGTTAGGTACTGTATAAGCTCCTCTTGACAAAGTAAATCTGTTTTGGCACAATAAGGGTGAAAGATCCCTGTTCTGCTTGCCTAGCTTCCTGACCGGGGGGGGGGGGGGGGAGATTGGGACAAATCCACACAGGTGTATGTAATGGTGTATCTTTTGAATTAATTAATCCCATTCTTTTCTGGAGGGGGGGGGGTGGATTTTGTGCAATTTAATTTTTTACTCTGTGCAGTATCTCTGCCTATAGTATTGGACCTCACATTGTCTGTGTCAGCAACATAAGTCCAGAAGTATATCCCTATTATCTGGTCTTCACAAAAGTATCTCAGAGTGACAATGATGATATTTGGGGAAATGAAACTGAGCCCGTGATCCATCTTGCTTCTGACTTAGGTTGACAATATGCATACTTCTGTAAGTTGAGTTCAGCAGAACTGTGGTAATGGTCATGTTTTTCCCCTGTGGTACTGCAAGGCTAATTTACAGCTTACACAGAGGAAATGGCCTTAATCCCCTGAGCTTCCCTTAATCTGCAAACTCTTTCTGTTCTTCATGCTCCAAATGACTGGGCAACTCACATATCCTCATGCACAGTCCTGAGCTGTTCAATGGTCATTGGTAGAGAAGGTCTTGTTCAAGGTGATTAAGTCCTCTCTTCAAGAAAACAATAAAAGAATCCAGACCGTGGGTTGGATTATTTGAGGGTGTTGTTTAACCCCAAACTCTTTAAGTGAAGAAGCTTTTGTGCAGTTGAAGACTCATGAATATTTATCATCTGATCATATTCAAGAAACTCAGCAAGTTCACCTTCTATCAGGAATTGAACCTCCTCTAAGGCCCTTTTCATACACAAGATCAATACAAAAAGATATGACTTTTAGGGACATGGCACAGTAAGTAAAAATTCACTGGATGAGTATGACTCAGCAGCACGATGGCGGAGTGGTTAGCACTGTGGCAGCACAGCAATTCACCCTTGGCCGGGGATCCTGGGTTTGATCCCAGCCCCCGACCAACAGTGATCTGTGTGGAGTTTGTATGTTCTCCCCGTGTCTGCGAGGGTTTACTCCGGGATTTCTCCGGTTTCCTCCCACATGCCAAAAACATGCAAGTTAGGTTAATTGGCATCAAACTGGGGATTCTAAATTGTCCTTAGATATGACCGTGAGAGTGCATGGTTGTCTGTCTGTCTGTGTTGGCACTGTGATGGACTGGCAATCTGTGCAGGGTGCACCCAGCATACTGGACTGTGATACTGGACTGTGATACAGTCCAGCATACTGGACTGTGATGTCTCCAGCATACTGGAGACATCACACAGGCTTCACAGTTGAGCAACCATGCACAGCATAAGTCCATCCTAGACATAGAAGCCCAGACTACCACCTGCTCCATACAGCACCCATGATCCCAATGACCCCTCACGCAGGTAATGATCAAGCACTTGCTGTTGAGCCCTTCCCCTTGTCTGGCTCCAGGGCAGGGCCTCGGTGACATCATACAAGATGAGATGCATGGGACCCATGTTTTTACCTTTTTTTTTATTGAGATCCACTTGATCACTCTTTGTCTGGCCATTCATCTGGGCCAGTTTGTCTTGGGACACCCCACCAGGGGCAAGTGGCCACCGCCATCATAGCTCCTGGAATCAGTAGAGCACACAAACGCTCCACCACAAGCCTGCGGTACGTGGTCTAATGTTAGAGAAGAATTAATTATTTGCAGAATAGAGCTACCAATAAATGGAAAGACTTCTTTAACCTCTTGCACTCCGTTGTACCGCGGACGGGCAAGTCTCTGCGTCCTAGAGCGCACGAGGGTGCACGAGAGCACCCTCGTGCGCTCTAGGACGCATGATGGAGACACCATCACCACCTACATCAAGGACGTCATCATCACCTACATCAACATCTCCATCATGCGCTCTAGGACGCATGATGGAGATGTTGATGTAGGTGGTGATGGCGTCCAAGCGCGCACTGAAAATAAAAGCTGCAGACACAGCCGTGAACAGATTAGTTCATCTGATTGACCTCTCATTCGACTAATAAGAGCCTTGAATTGGGTTTCTGAAACCTTGAAGAACCAATGACTGAAAACTTAGCAAGAAGGACCCGCCTACCAACGCAGCGAGCCAATTGAAGCACAGAAGTTCGCTGAGCTGTTTTGTCTAAAGCTGGGTGAAGAGAGACTGCTTCAGCAGCCACAGGCAGTGCTTTATTTTTTTTTAATTCCAGCAGAGTGTTTAGGATTCTCTTATATGGTCATCATAGACCGACGGAGGCCGACGACGAAGGTCGTAAATCATTCGCAAAAACCGCAATTATGGAATTATGTTTTGACCGGGTCGCGAGACCAGAACCACTAGCGGACCAGTATCGCGTTCGTCTGACAACGAGGAAGAGAAGTTGGCCAGGACAATGTGGCTGTGAAGAGGTAAGGTGTTATAAGCCAAATTATTTTTTATCCCTGAAAATTGTAATCAAAAATGACTTTTGACCGATCGGTAAATTACAACTGTGTGGCGCACGATGTCCGAAGTGCGTGCGCCGTGGTACACGGTTCGTTCGCCGCCTCCGGACAGTGAATGCCCCCCCCCCCGCCGCTTCTGTAGCGAGGGGGGGGGAGCCAAGGTGACAGCGCTGCTGTGGCCACATCGCCACATCCAAGTGTAATCCGTCATGTAGCGATGGCCGATCTCCGTCCTCTGTAGCGAGGGGGGGGGGGACAACCCCCCCCCACACACACACACAGACACAGCCCTGAGTGTCACCTTTCATTAGAGCCCAAAATGAAGCTTCAACACTGAATCCTTCAAAAGTTACAGACGTTTTTCCAAACTGTGCCATTTGGCACAATTTGGCACAGTTCCAAAACGCCTGGGAACTACCTGAGAACAAAGCTGTGTAATATATTCATTTTTTGTGGTATTGTTACAAAATTTGGACCTCAGCTGGATAACACTTGGTTCTACATTTCTGTTGCATTTTCCAGCCCGGATCTGAAGCTGTGTGTTATTTACAAGCATTTGTATCCAAAAAAACACCCAGGCCAAATTTATTTTCTTCAAGTTCACTATGTTTAGATGACTGTAACTCAGTGGCCGGAGCATTTAGAGAGATTATGACTGTTTTGCCAAAAAATTCAAAGTGTTTTCTTTTAAATGAGACCAACCCCATGAAGATGCTGCGAAGGGTTGAAGAACAGCTTTCAATTTATTTTGGGCACATTATTTTTTGGCGTTTTTAGGAAAATTGACTGGAGTGCAAGGGGTTAAATAACCTGGTAGGAATAGGGTCTAATAGACACGTTGATGGCTTGGATGAGGAAATTAATTTATCTAACTCTAAAAGATCAATTGGAGTAAACTCATCCAAATGAATGTCAGCTGGAAGAGTTACATTTGTTACTGTATTTAAATTAATGATGGGAAGGATTTGACTGATTTTATCTCTGATAGAAAAAGTTAATAAAGTCCTGACTAGTAAGCTCTAAGGGAATGACAGAGTCCTGACTCTTTGCCAGCCTGGCTACAGTGCTAAAAAAGAAACCTGGGATTATTCTTCTATTCTGAGTGTTGCTATCCCTGTGCTGTTGCAATCCTGGAATTTCCCCGTTGTGGGACTAATAAAGGCTTATCTTATCTTATCTTATTAATGCAGAATAATAAGGTGCTCTAACTTTCCTAAGAGATTTTTATAAATAAGTTGTTAATTTCTCCAAGCTAAATAAAATTCATCTAATTTAGTGGAACTCCATTTCCTTTCTAATTGACAAGTCTTCTGTTTTAAACTATGAGTTTTTGTGTTGAACTAAGGTGTCAGAAATCTCTGATTAGACTTTTTTTTTTTTTTAACAGAGTCACCATGTCTACAGTCTGATGCCGAGAAGCTGTAACACTATCTACCATGCTATCAAATACAGAAGGAGTAAAATCTTCCTAATTTATCTCCATTGCGTTGACACATGGCATTGAGGAATATGAGGAAAGTATCTGCTTAAATTTGGTAACAGCATCATCGGAGAGACATCTACTGTAGTAATATTTTTCTATAGTCAGAAATAGTAAAATCAAACATTAACAGATAATGGTCTGACAGTACAGGGTTATGACGAGACACTACCATATTTTCAATTTCTACGCCATATGTCAGCACAAGGTCCAAAGTGTGGTGGAGATAATGGGTAGAACTTCTTACTTTCTGGGATGACCCCATCGAGTCTAACATGGAATTAAATACAGTATTAAAACCCCTTAAAGCCTAAATACGTTTACAATTATGTAAAAAAAAATATAGCCGCTAATAGCTATCATCAGGTTCCAAGCAGGTGTGGACTTCAAGGTCTTGTATTGCTCAGCAACAGCATTTAAAAGCTAAGGTCTCCTACACGTTAGTTTTTAAAGCAGCACAGTGTTACTTTCTTGTTCTTTGTAGGAACACTAACTACAGTACATGACCCCATTACCAACAGCCAACTACAGAGGTTTTTGTTATTGGTAACTAAAATCATGCCCTGTGATTCGCTGCTGGGACCGAGGCCACAAACAGAGGCTATATCTACTGTCAACTCAGTAATCACACACAAGAAAAGAGCTGCTCCAGGCAATGTGGACCCACTCAGGCTATGGAGGAACTATTCACATGGTCAAATGTTGGTGAACCATCAACATAATTTTGCAAACATTATTTTGAGGTGAAACGCTTACATAGTAAGATACTTTACGAAGTACAGGAGAGGTATGCTGTACTTCAGTTGTTCAGAAGAACACGACCTCCCTGGTAAAATTCACACCCGGGACCTCCTGCAAACCAAGAACTCACTTGAATCACAACACCACACAACTGCTTCAGCTTGCACTCTAACTTTATGACAAATGTTCAAATGAAAGGATTCTTAGCAGTTAAACTTTATTGTGTACTATACATTGTTTTCAAATGCACAAAAGAGGTATGTTGCATTTAGAAAAACAGCATGTTACCAGCAGGATTTGAACTCAGGGCTCCAGCGTGGGAGGAGAAAACAGTTAAGCTTTCCTTGCTTAACTTTTCCCATTTATTCTCTATGGTAGTCCTTATCACTATAGATGCATTATATTTTTGGCCACAAGCTGGGTTTTTTGGTTGTGGTGGGGGGTTGTTTACCGGTTTTCAATAGGAATAAGAAGATCTTTTTTTGTTTGTTTGTTTCTTTGACTGACAGCAAGTGTCATGGTATGGACCTCTTGCACAATGTAGAGTAACGTACTTTCACATTCTAGTCCACCCGCAGCTCTGGGTCTGCTTCCATTATACTTTCCTATTCCCTGGTGTTTTCCTGTCAATAAATCTATTTTATCACTTTCACTTATCATTGTACATACTGGAAATGGTGTGTGGGCAGATTTTTTTATTTTTTTTTTTAAATAAAGTTCGTGTTTCACATTTGATTGTTTTTGTAACCATAGTGAGCCATTTAATGGTTCCACCAGTTAGCTTAGCAGCTATCAGCTATCGTGTTCTTTATGTCTGTGCCATTCCAAATACCACTGCATGGCCTGTAATAGACCTGTATAATGGACACGTATTGTGCAAAGTCTACACAAGCTCATTCACGTTCATCTGAGTCCATGCAATGTTACTAGGAGTGAGCCAAAGTTTATTACAAGAATAAATGACACACTGGAAGCCAACTAAGCTAATATCAATAACAGTAATGGTAACATCAATAACCAAGAGATTCTGCATACACAAAATAATATTAAAAGAAGTCAGGTAACAACTGGGAGTCATATATATACACTACTGTTCAAAAGTTTGGGGTCACCCAGACAATTATTTTGTGTTTTCCATGAAAAGTCACACTTATTTACCACCATGAGTTGTAAAATGAATAGAAAATATAGTCAAGACATTGACAAGGTTAGAAATAATGATTTGTATTTGAAATAATAATTTTTTCCTTCAAACTTTGCTTTCGTCAAAGAATCCTCCATTTGCAGCAATTACAGCATTGCAGACCTAACATGATTGTACAAGGGTTTTCTAATCATCCATTAGCCTT
The DNA here is from genome assembly GCA_020510985.1 of Pholidichthys leucotaenia. NCBI lineage: Eukaryota > Metazoa > Chordata > Actinopteri > Cichliformes > Pholidichthyidae > Pholidichthys > Pholidichthys leucotaenia. The sequence goes on along the minus strand of CM035839.1, from coordinate 288,879,630 downwards.
CTGACGCAATGAGCAAACACATTGTACCATTAGAACACTGGAGTGATAGTTGCTGGAAATGGGCCTCTATACACCTATGTAGATATTGCACCAAAAACCAGACATTTGCAGCTAGAATAGTCATTTACCACATTAGCAATGTATAGAATGTATTTCTGATTAGTTTAAAATTATCTTCATTGAAAAAAAGTGCTTTTCTTTCAAAAATAAGGAAATTTCTAAGTGACCCCAAACTTTTGAACGGTAGTGTGTATATATATATATATATATATATATATATATATATATATATATATATATATATATATATATATATATATATATATATATATAGTGGATATAAAAAGTCTACACACCCCTGTTCAAATGCCAGGTTTTTGTGATGTAAAAAAATAAGACCAAGATAAACCATTTCAAAACTTTTTCCACCATTAATGTGACCTATAACCTATACAACTTATAACCTATACAACCATATATATATATATATATATACTGCTCAAAAAAATAAAAGGAACACTTTGAAAACACATCAGATTTTAATGGGAAAAAATAAGCTGGATATCGAAATAGTGGCAGGCTAGTCCAGCTTACTCAGATTAAAGGAACACTTTGTTGTGTGTGTGTGTGTGTGTGTGTTTTCTGGGTGAAATATTTTGGGCTTTTGTCCCTGCGTAGGACTGTGTAATATTGCAATTAATTATTTCATTTAGGAAGTCTCAGAACTGCTGACAAAAAAGCCAGAAGCAATGATCACTAGTGAAGACCTTCAAGAGGAGCATGAAGAAGCAGGCTTTTCTTCAAGCGACATTTTTCAACCTACATATCTGCACATTATGAAGGTAAAGACTCATAAAAAATCTTGTATAACATATGATTCAAGACTTTTAACAATTAGGCAATTGTTATTTAATAGTTTGGTTTACAAACCCGCCGATGTGACCAGAATTTCCCAGCCAAGAGAAAAAAAATTAGCACACTTGATTTTATTTTATTTTTTTCCACCAAAAGTAAAATCTTTCCCTATGAATTGTGAAGCTGAATGCTGACTTTACTCCAAATGGAACAACTTTGTGTTAAAAAACGTTATATTACTTTTTTCATTTTTCATTTTTATAAATCTCATTGCCTACCAAAACTGAATATCTGAGCTTTTTTTTTACTTCCCCGACCACCCGATTGGGGAAATTAAAAAAAAATTTGAAGCCAAAATTTCTGTAAACCAAATGATTAAATAACGATTGCCTTATGTGGAAAAAAAAATCAATTACACAAACTCTTTTCCGGACGAATTTTGACACTGTTGCTTCTCAGCCGAGAGGAAACTCTCATATCCTGAAACGAGGCACGTCTCAGGATATCGCGTTAGTGCAACACGGCACTAAATTTTAATTCACTTAGAAATATTTTTCCACTTATTTAGCATTCTAATTCAACTGAGCCATGTGGACGATATAAGATAAATTCATACCGAATATAAAAGAAGGTGTTGCTGTGATCACGAGCCGTTTCAAGACTATTGCGCAATAATCCAAAATGGCGACTGCTGTCCACCGAGCTTAAAACAGACTTTTCCACAGGTAGTTTTTTGTAATTAATTCATTAACTGTAATTAATTCATTAACTGACTGTCTGTGTTTATCTTTCTTTTTTCGTACAGGGCTGGAGGAACTAGAGAACTATATCGACAAGTTTTACTACTGTTGCTGTGTCATGGAGCAGGCGAGTGTGTGTCCCGTCTCTGCTTCTCAGTCTAAACAACCGAGACCCGCAGATTCACCAAAAATAACGCCCGAGAAATCACAGCAGGGCACCAAGGTTAGTGATATCCTTTTCTCTATTGAGAATAAACTTACCAGCATGGATGGTAGACTGGCGCTGGTCGAGCTGCTTCACAAGGAGTTCCAGAGTTTGCGGGAGAGTTTAGAGTTCAGTGAAGCACAGCTCGTCCCTCTAGTAGAGGAAAATAACAGCCTAAAAAAGTCAGTAAACACACTAACCACACGGCCTGGCTTTGTTGAGGGAGAAAACCGAAAAATGAAGGAAACAGTTCTCAATTTGCAGTTATGCAACATGAGAGATAACCTTGTTTTTTCTGGAATCTTTGAAAAAAATAATGAAAATCCAGAACAGCTGGTTCGTGAATTTACACTACCGTTCAAAAGTATGCGGTCACTTAGAAATTTCCTTATTTTTGAAAGAAAAGCACTTTTTTTCAATGAAGATAACTTTAAACTAATCAGAAATACACTCTATACATTGCTAATGTATTAAATGACTATTCTAGCTGCAAATGTCTGGTTGTTGGTGCAATATCTACATAGGTGTATAGAGGCCCATTTCCAGCAACTATCACTCCAGTGTTCTAATGGTACAATGTGTTTGCTCATTGCGTCAGAAGGCTAATGGATGATTAGAAAACCCTTGTGCAATCATGTTAGGTCTGCAATGCTGTAATTGCTGCAAATGGAGGATTCTTTGACGAAAGCAAAGTTTGAAGGAAAAAATTATTATTTCAAATACAACTCATTATTTCTAACCTTGTCAATGTCTTGACTATATTTTCTATTCATTTTACAACTCATGGTGGTAAATAAGTGTGACTTTTCATGGAAAACACAAAATAATTGTCTGGGTGACCCCAAACTTTTGAACGGTAGTGTCTGTCAACAGAACTGTCACAAATTCAATTACCTTCCACTGAGTCCACCGAATTGGGCAAAAAAGTTCCTAGAATAAATGTCCCAGTGTGGTTGACCTCCACAACAGACTGGGACAATCAGAGCGCGCATCTGGAGCGATTAACATTACAGTGAAATGTGTGTATTGATGTCAACAGGCAGCCTCGCTTGGTCTGGCTTTTTCCTCCTCAGTGCTGTGATGTTGATGTGCCATTCATGCATTGTGTTCATGCTTCCTGCTCTTACTGTGATGTAAATGTCCCATGCCTTTCATGTATTGTCTGTAGTTGGGTATATAAGCTGCATCGCTCTGTAACTCATCCTCTCACTCTCTCACTCTGACGACTGCTTCTACTACTGCTGCTGAGAGCCTGAGGACCCGCTCCAGCCTGCTTGCACAAGGGCTGGAGCGAGTTCCTATGATGGCGGTATGATTTAATAAACCTACTTAAAACCCTCAGTTCGCTGCCTATTTTATCATCCGCCATATTGGTGACCCCGAGAATGCACACGCTTTGTGCAACGCAACCTTCTGGTCTGGACATCCATGCTGGAACCGGCCGAGGGACACAGAGATCGTCTACTCCCTCTCACCGCTCCAACGCATCGACACGAGCCCGAGGAACAGAGATCGTCTCCTCCCTCTCATCGCTCCAACGCATCTGCATGAACCCGAGGGACAGAGATCGCCTACTCCCTCTCATCGCTCCAATGGATCTGCACATTCACGCTGGGACCGGCCGCTCTCACAGCCCCTCCTCACGAGAGCGCACGCACCTCGTCCTCTCTCCACGATGGCGACCTCCAGGGCCGACGGAGAACGCAGCGCGTGGACCTGAACGCACCATGACCAATCTACAGCAACACACTGAACAGGGATGATTATCGGCGCCGACTACGCTGATCTCCAGCAAGCTCCCTGACCCTGACTCGCCTCTCCAGCGGGCCCACCCATGCACGGAACCCCTGCACACGCACCGGGGGGTGACGAGGACGGCGCACCACGCACGGGACAATAACGGCTCCACAGACCGCCATCGTCCTTCGCCGCTGCACACAGAACCTCCAAGGCTGCTCACACTCCTGAGGCACACACGTAGCTCACTCACAGGATTTTCTAACGGTCTTAGCCACGGCGCACAAAGGGAATTCAGCAGTCTGCGGTCCCTGAGGGCTTTAGGGTTGCGCCCGCACCTAAAGTCAACACGCCAAGTCCCTCTGCTTTTGTTTGGGTTTTTTTCTTACAGCCGCTACGCAGCCTCGCCACTCCTGTTTTCTTCATGGCCGCTGTTAATCCTTGCAGGACTTAACCGCGAGAGGAGTCAGTGACTAATTTTTCTTCGTACAGCTGCTGTGGACTTCCGCATGTTCAACGGGACAGCCCCTCAACATCGCGGATCCACAGGCAATTTTTGCGCGGCCCAAACAACTTCGCCGTCCTGGGCCGGCACTTGCTACCCCCCCGCTCCACCTCCGCCTGCACAGAGCTTTCCCTGCTCGCTGCCAAAGCCGGACTATCGAGGCCTCAGCCGCCTGCTGAGCCCTCTGGGGGGGAGTAGTGTGGTTGACCCCCACAACAGACTGGGACAATCAGAGCGCGCATCTGGAGCGATTAACATTACAGTGAAATGTGTGTATTGATGTCAGCAGGCAGCCTCGCTTGGTCTGGCTTTTTCCTCCTCAGTGCTGTGATGTTGATGTGCCATTCATGCATTGTGTTCATGCTTTCTGCTCTTACTGTGATGTAACTGTCCCATGCCTTTCATGTATTGTCTGTAGTTGGGTATGTAAGCTGCATCACTCTGTAACTCATCCTCTCACTCTCTCACTCTGACGACTGCTTCTACTACTGCTGCTGAGAGCCTGAGGACCCACTCCAGCCTGCTTGCACAAGGGCTGGAGCGAGTTCCTATGATGGCGGTATGATTTAATAAACCTACTTAAAACCCTCAGTTATAGTTCTCATGGTTGAGTTGAGCTGGGTGTCTACATGGTGTGTGTAAGATGACCTGGACCAGACAGGGGCACAATATTCTGCTACAGAGTATGAAAGGGCCAGTGCTGAGGTGCGCAGGGTGGAGACTGCCGCCCCCCATTTTGCACCAGCGAGCTTGCAGAGCAGGTTGTTTCGTACTTTCACCTTAGCAGCCGTCCACTTTAGATGTTCCTTGAAGGATAAGGTCCTATCAAGGGTCACTCCAAGATAAGTTGGATTTGGGGCATGCTTAAGCTTGAGTCCGCTCAGGTGGATGTTTAGTTCTCTGGCAGCTTTTGCATTGTGGAGATGAAATACACTGGAGACGGTTTTTGCTGGGCTTGGTTTTAGGCGCCAGATTTTGCAGAACTGGTCCAGTTTAGCAAGATCTTCCGCGAGCACCCGTTCCAGTGGTTCAAAGTCTGGTGCTTGGAATGCCAAACAGATGTCGTCTGCATAGATGAATTTGCGGGATTTTGTAGTAGGCAGGTCGTTTATGTAGAGGTTGAACAGAGTTGGAGCTAGAACTGAGCCTTGTGGGAGTCCGTTTTTCTGCATTCTCCATGCACTTGTGTTCTGACTGAGGTGGACTCTGAACCTTCGGTTGGTCAGCAGGGTTTTTATAATTGCTGTTGCCCAAGCAGGGATCGCCTTTATAAGTTTCAGGAGGAGGCCTTTGTGCCAGACTGTATCATAGGCGGCTGTAAGATCGAGAAACACAGCCCCTGTCTTCAGTCTGCTCTCGAAGCCATTTTCAATGAAGGTGGTTAGGGCCAGTATTTGTTCTCCTGTACTGCGGTCCTTGCGGAAACCTGCTTGATCCACACTTAGAATATCCTCTATTTCTGGGGAAATGCGTTGCAGTATTAGGCGCTCCATGATTTTGTAAGGAACGCTGAGTAGGGAGATTGGGCGGTAGCTTGCTGGTAGTTTGTGGTCTTTGCCAGGTTTTGGGATGGCAATGACCTTTGCTGTCCGCCATTTCTTTGGGATCGAGTTCGTTTGTGTGATCCTTGTGTAGAATTGTGTCAACCAGGTTAGGGCTCGGGGCCCAAGATTCTTCATGAATTCTGGGAAGATGTTATCGTATCCTGCTGCCTTTCCACATTTCAGGCCCTGTAGGACTTTCTCCAGTTCAGCAGCCTCGAAGGGTTCAGGGTTCGTTTCCTCTACAGGCATTTTAACTATAACTGGAACAATCCGCTCAACACCACTCCCCTGGCTCTCTGTACTGTCAAACATAGCCCCTCCACACATCCGGCGAGCAGCATTAACTCAAAGGATGCTCCAAAAAGTTAAAGATTTTCCTCACTTACCAATCCATGCAGATATCTACACCCCACCCACTGCCCGACTTTCATCCAGACGGCCGATTTGGAAAAACCCTCCCCAGCTGACTTTACCATCCAGACAGCTTGGCAAGAGGAATGGGAAACCAAGGAGGTCCCAAACAAACAGCTGGTGATAAACCCCAACCAACAGGTCCCGGGCACCAACCTCCCAAGGAGACAGTGGTCTACACTCAATCGCTTCAGGACTGGACATGGCCCCTGCTTGGCCAGCCTTCACAGATGGGGCAGTAGCCCTAGCCCACTGTGCGCATGTGGAGAGGAGCAAACTATGGAACACATCATAGAGGCTTGCCCGCTCCAAAGACTGGAAGGAGGATTACACACCCTCCATACAGCAAACCAGGAGGCAACTGCTTGGCTTAAGGACTTTGCATTCGCTAAATAAAAAAAAAAACCCTCAGTTCGCAGCCTATTTTATCATCCGCCATACCAGACCTATTGTTGCCAAATTTGAGCATTTCAAGCAAAAAAAATTGGTACAGAGGCAGGGCAGGCAGCTTAAAAACACCAATTACGGTCTAAATGATTGATTTCCACAGGAAATCTTGGAAAGGAGAAGGAAGCTTTTTCCCATTAGGAAACAAAACATCCAAGAAGGTAAACAAGCTATTGTTTCTGTGGATAGACTGTATATAGATGGCAAGCTGTTTATGGCTGAAACTATAACGCCGTGGTTATTCTTGAGCCTTTTTTGTTTTGTTTTGTTTTTTAGCTACAGGTGGAAAAAGAGTGCGAGTGTGTGCAGGTCTCTTATTCAATCGCAGTTTAATTTGTTAACATTTGTCAAAATGTTTTTTCCTTTGTTGTTGAGGTGTCTGTTGTAATTAATTTTTTTGAAGTTGTTAGGTCATTATTGTATGTTATCTGCACTTATTCTCCACTTATTCACCTTTGTCTTTTTTGTCTCATACTTCTGGTTTATAGGAAATAAGTTTAAGTACATCCACCCCATTTGCTTGCAATTGCAGGCAAATGGAACATAGACATCATGCGCGCACACCCAATCATATATGTGTAGGTGTATATTTTACACACAACATATATATATACACACATATGCATATATTAAGATAAGATAAGATAAGATAAGATAAGATAAGATAAGCCTTTATTAGTCCCACAATGGGGAAATTCCAGGATTGCAACAGCACAGGGATAGCAACACTCAAAGCAACAATCAGAAGGCAAGAAAAAACAAGAGCAGCTAGTATACATATGTACATATAAATATAAATATATATATATATATATATATATATAGACACACAGTGCGAAGCATTGTGGTTGGTGGATGTGCAGCAGAAAGTCTAAGCTCTCTCTCCGCGGATGCTGCGGGCCAGCTGGATGTCTTTGGGCATGATGGTGACCCTCTTGGCGTGGATAGCGCACAGGTTGGTGTCCTCGAAGAGACCCACCAGGTAGGCCTTGCTGGTCTCCTGCAGAGCCATGACGGCGGAGCTCTGGAAGCGCAGGCTGGTCTTGAAGTCCTGTCCTCCTATTACGGATATATAATCACATAGGCACATTTAGTTAGTCTTTAGTACATAGCCAGTTAGTGAAAACATGTCCACATTTAAATTTGTCACATGGAACATACATGGAATTAGTTCCAGAGAGAAGAGGCTAAAAGTTTTTAATCGACTGAAGGATCTACAGGCAGACATTGTCTTATTGCAGGAGACACATGTCTCTAAGTCATCTGTAGATGCACTCACCTCCGCGGAATTCCCCCACATGTACTCAGCCAGCTTTAATTCTAAACAAAGGGGGGTAGCTATACTGGTAAACAGAAGAATACGCTTTGTTGTGAATAACATCATAACAGATCCGGAAGGTAGATTTATAATACTAAAAATCTCAGTTCAAAATTTGGATCTGTGTATTGCAAGCATTTATGGCCCAAGTGTTGACGACCCATCCTATTTTCATAATTTTTTCAGTTCTTTTTCTGAGCACTTGGACACTACACTCATAATAGGAGGAGACTTCAACCTGGTATTAAACCCTGCAATCAACAGGTTCAGTGCATCGGGGAATTACCAAAAATGGCAGGCTACTGACACTCTCAAACAATACATGAATGGTTTTGGTCTTTACAATGAATGGCGTTCTCTTCACCCAACTCTTCAGGAATACACTTTTTTTCATCAGTTTATAGTTCACATTCACATCTAGATTTCTTTTTAGCCAGTAATTCTATTGTGAGGGACATCACAGACACTGAAATATGTTCAAATCAAGCTAGTAGTGATCACCATCCAGTATCTCTTACACTAGTAAATAGGAAAGCTACAAAGGAAACTAGGAGCTGGAAATTTAATATATCACTACTGAAAGACAAAGACTTTATTAACTACTTTAATAAAGAGTGGGAATCATATCTGGAATATAATGATGTGCAGGAATATCCCCAGGTGTTCTTTGGGAAGAAGAAAAAGTAGTCATGCGAGGTAAAATAATCTCTTATTGTTCATATAAGAATAAAACCGAAAAAGCACTGGTACTGGAGTTAGAACAGAAAATTAAATCACTGGAGACAACATGTGCCATTTCCCCACAGGAACAGACACTTAACGATCTGAGAAAATTAAAGCTGAAATTAAAAGAAATTATAAACAAAAGAGCACAGTTTTTAATACAAAGACTGCATCTTGAGAAGTTTGAACACTGTAATAAATCGGGGCGATAGCTTGTGAACCAGCTTAGATTGAATAAAGAAAAAACAACTATCCACTCTATTAAGGATATGACTGGAAATATCACCCATGAGCCTGAAGAAATAAATAACTCCTTCAGAAAGTTTTATGAAAACCTCTACTCATCTCAAATTAACCCATCTGACTCAGATAAATACATTTTTGGACGATATTAACTTACCATGATTAAATAATGAACAGATTGCAGCTCTGGATGCACCTCTTCAGATGTCTGAACTCCAGGAGGCACTTAAGCACGTCCCAAACAACAAAGCTCTGGGACCAGATGGTTTTCCAGTAGAATTTTATAAAGAATTTTGGCCTGTGATGGCACCTACTTTCTTTAAAATGGTGAACCAAATTAAAGAAGATAATGTAATCCCTCCAAATATAAATTTGGCTAGTATTATCCTGCTCTTTAAACCTGGAAAAGAACCTACGCTTCCATCCAGCTACTGTCCCATCTCACTTATGAACGTCGATCTTAAAATTATTTGCAAAGCTCTCGCCAAAAGACTGGAAAGGATAATTCCGTTTATTATACACCCAGATCAAACAGGTTTTATCAAGGGTAGGCACTCGGCTAATAATATATGTTGGCTATTTAATTTAATAGACTACTGCAAGATCAATAACATAGAAACTACAATCTTGTCCCTGAATGCAGAGAAAGCCTTTGACTGCATTAACTGGAAATTTCTTTTTATTTAAACAAGTTTGGGTTTGGTTCATCTTTCATAAACTGGATTAAAACACTATATAGCTGTCCAGCTGCGTCTGTCTGAACAAATGATCAGACTTCCTGAAGCTTTAATCTCCAGAGAGGTACTAGGCAGGGGTGTCCACTCTCTCCCTCACTTTTTACCATCTTTATTGAACCACTAGCAGCAGCCATACAACAAAATGTTGGTATCAGAGGTATTCAAACTGGAGAAAAAGAACACAAGATAAGTCTTTATGCTGATGATGTATTGATTTTCCTTGAAAACTCACAAAGATCTCTTCTTCAGACAGTGGTGCCCATTGATAAATTTTCATCATTATCAGAATACTCTATTAGCTGGGTAAATCAATAGTTCTACCTATAAATTGTAATTTATCAAATACATCTACTATTCCAATACAATCAGGTAATATTAAATATTTAGGAATAGATATTTCCCCCAGGTTCTCAGAGTTATTGCGACTAAATCACATTCCCCTTTTAAAAACAATACAAGATGACCTTATGCACTGGAGGACACTACCTTTAGCACTAATGGGAACAGTCGCAACCGTTAAATTGATGGTCCTTCCTAAAATCAACTATTTGTTCTCAATGATTCCTACCCAACCATCAATGGCCTGGTTTAAGTCTCTAGACTCAAATATAAGTAAATTTTTATGGAAGGATAAACCCTCACGGAATAGTTTAAAAACTCTTCAAAAAGCGAAAGAGTGTGGAGGCTTAGATCTACCAATTTTTTTTAATTACTTTTTAGCCAATAGACTGCAGTTTGTTTCAAAAATGGACAAAATCAACCCCACTAGGAAACCTATGGTTAGATGCTGAACAGACTGTCTGCGGGTCTTACCTTTTATAAGTCCCTGTATTAAACACCATGACTGTTTTAAAAGTATTAATATCAGCTCCTCTCTGACGGCTTGGTGGAAATTTTTAAAAATAACAGGGTCTTCACTTGTCCCCTGTAAACTCACGCCCATTTGGAAAAATCCTGATATCTTGTAACAAAAGAGGACATTAAAATTTCCACTATGGCAAGAGAAGGGAATAAATAACTTAGAACATCTTATTCAAGGTGGAAATTTTATCCAATTTCAGGAACTAGTGTCACAGTACGACATCAGTGATAAAAAAGTATTTTGAATACCAACAGCTTGTTGTTGGCATCCTTCAGTCTCGGGAGACTATGGATCTGCGCCTTGAGTCGGAATAACGGGGATACGGCAGCATTGCTTGTGGCTGTGTAAGCCGATACGCGAGTGACAGTCACGGTTGCAACGGTGGCAGATGTAGGCGCTTGGTTGTGGTGTCTTTTCCTTTCGAGATGATCGTTTTTCATCGGCAGACTGGCGAAGGTGCTCTTCTCCCCTTCTGAGTCCATCTTTCAGTGCATGTCGCCAGCGGTTTCAGTCATCTGCAGTATCCTCCCAGTTGATCATGTCCATGCCCAGTGTTTTCATGTCTCTTTTGCATAAATCCTTGAAACGGAGATGCGGTCGACCTCGAGTTCATTTGCCGGATGCAAGCTCTCCGTACAGAATGTCTTTCGGTATTCTCCCATCCGGCATCCGATGGACGTGTCCCAACCAACGGAGACAACATTTGCGAAACAAGGTGAACAGGCTTGGTAAGCTCGCGCTGAAGAGTATCTCATTGTTTGTGATACGGTTGCTCCATTTAACGTTAAGACTACTTCTCAGCATGCGGCGATGAAAGGCGTTGAGCCGTTGCTCTTGCAGGGCATATAGACACCATGTCTCACTGCCATATAGCAAGGTACTAAGGACGCATGCCCTGTAAACAGTGATCTTCGTGTGCCTTGACAGTTTTTGGTTCAGCCATACCTTCTGTGATAATTTTCCGAAGGTCGTTGCAGCAAGGCCGATTCTTCTACTGAGCTCATTGTCGAGTGAGTGGTCGTCCGATATTTTGGATCCGAGGTATGTAAACTCATGAACCACATCCAGTGGGTGGTTTTCGATATTTATCATAGGAGGGTTCGAGACACCTTGGCCCATTACTTTGGTCTTCTGCTGACTGATGGTCAGACTGAAGTCGTCGCAGGCTTTATTGAGTGTGTTGATCATTGATTGTAATTCCAGTTCCGAGTGAGCTATCAGCACTGCATCGTGGGCAAACAGCATCTCCCATATGTATGGGGAAGCACGGAACCGGTAAGATGAATGAAAATGGACAACGCCTGCTAGAACTGTGCTCACTCCAAGGACTCTGCATAACGAACACCTACTTTCAGCTAAAGCAACAGCATAAAGTTTCTTGGATGCACCCGCGCTCTAAGCACTGGCACCAACTGGACCTGATACTGACACGTCAACACCATCTGCGGAATGTACAGATCACCCGCTCGTACCAGAGCGCTGACTGCGACACAGATCACTCACTGGTATGCTGTAAAGTCAGACTTGTTCCCAAGGCGCTGCATTACAAGAAACCTCCTAGAAGACAGCGCATTGATGCCAGAATGACACAACAACGAGACAAAGTCATCGGATTCACCGAAAATCTCAAAAGTCCATCACAACCTCACCTGAAGCAGATACCAACAGCTTAAATCCATAATAAAAGCAAGATTTAATCTTAATCAGACAGCTTTAGAGGTACCAGTTAAGATGGCAGAGTTTCTAAATCTTCGTTCCCCTAAATTGATATCGAAAATACATGGACTATTATCAAAGCTGGATGAGTCCGTTTCTCTTCCAATATCAAAGTGGGAGACAGACCTATCGATCAATAAGAAGGAAAGTTTCTGGACACAAATATGTTTAAACACTTTTTAGATGACTAAAAACTCTAACTTACAACTTGTACAGTATAAAGTTCTGCATAGAATTCATTACCTGTGGCTGCAGGGCGGCCTGTCGCTGTCGGTGTGCATCTGGGGTGGATGGTCGGTGGGCTTGTGTGGGCGCTCGGGGGTGTCGCTTGGCATGTGGGGCACCATGTGGGTCCGGCCCATTGTTCACTATTGTGACTGTTGTTGTCCGTGTTTGTGTGTATAAGATGAGTGGGAATTGGTATGGCTGCCCCATCATGTTTGTGGTGCTGGGAGCGCCGGAGCGCGATGCTGGTGGGTCCTGGCCTGCTTGCACTGGCGGCCCTTGCCCTGGGTTGGGATTTGGGGACAGTGGGTGGCCTCATGAATCAGTTTGCAAGCTGGCTTCTGAGGGGGGATGGCCTCGCTTTTAGACGGCCTCCCTCCCAGTCTTATTTCCCGCACTCCCCCTCCCCCTGACTCTGGGTGGAATATACTATACATCTTCTTGGATACATTTAGGGCTTTGGGGTGAGGGTGTGCCGCACTGTGTCAGCGAAGGGGATACCTTTGCTGTGCGGTGGGGCTGCACTCACCTCAATTTTAATTGCATTTTAGACAGGGCTTGGGCAGATGGGGGCCCCGCTGCCCATCGCAGTGGCTAGCGGTGCTCCAATCACTATCCCCCCAGTTTTAATTGCACTTTGGTAGTCCACACATTTACACACAATTGCATCATATAACCGACATACACCCACCATGTTTTGTGTGGGGAGGGAGGGGTCTTCCCCCACCCCTGTTGCCCTCCTCCTGCTGGGGGTGTGGGGGCCTGGTGGGGAGCCTGGGACCCATCATGTTGTCAAAATCCCTGGGTGCTACTGAATGTATAGATACAACCAAGGGAGTGAGAGGGGACTGAATATGAGCGTAAGTGAGAGTGAGGTGGTGATGAATGGAGGTGTTGATGGTGGGTCGGTTTTGTGCAGCGCTTTGCATGTCGGGTGGCATCTTGGGGAGCCTGCGGTGGTCTGCTGATCAGTTGCTCAGATGGGCACTGGGGGTGGGGATCTGCTTCTGTGGCCTGCGCCAGTGGTCTCCCCGGTCACTGCTGGGCACTGGTGCACATTCAGGCTTGCTGCATCTGCTTTGCAGACACCTTATGAAACAAGGGTGAATGAGGGGTGAGTTTGAATGGGTACAGGAGTGAGAGAGAATAGGTTGGTCTGGGTGAGTGAGAGGGAGTCAGTGCATATGGGTGCGCATGGGAGCATGTGGGTGTGAAGGTGTGGGGAGGGATGTGTCTGCGAGTCAGGAGGTGTTGGATTAAGGGGGGGTAGTGCCTCTCAGCAATGTGGGCTCCCCTGGGAGCGAGGACTTTTTTAGGCATGGGGGTCCCCAGGGTGGTCGGCGGTGGCACTGTGGGGGTGCCTGGAGGGGGCTCACGTCAGGGGTGCAGGCCGGTCTCCAGCCCGGGGGGTGGGGTCGCTGGCCTCCTGGTGCCTGGGGCCCTGGGGCAGGCGTTGGCTCCGCTGGGGGGGTAGGGGTCAGGCAGATTCCGGGGTGCGGGCTCGCCACCCCGGCCGCCAAGCAACCTGGCCTTCTTCAATCGTCCCTCCGGGGGTCAGATGCCTGGCTTTCCTGGGGCTTGCTGACCTCGGATGTTTGTGCTCTGTGGGGGTTGGTGGCGCTGCCTTGCCTGCTCGGGGTTCCGGGGGGAGAGCTTCTGCAACCGGCCCTCCGCTTCGTATGTTTCCTGACAAACCACTCACATGCACACACTTATTTTGCTCACGCTTTCATATATATACATTCAGACGTACACGCACAAGTGTCTCTCCTTTAACAGGTGCGGAAACTAGACAAGTGTTGAGACATCTTCGGTGGAAAAAGTAGTTTGTCTTTCGTTTGTTTAAATTGTTGGTTTGTATGTTTTTTTGTCTGTTCCCCTCCCTTTTCTTTCCCCCTCCACACACTTCCTTTCCCTCTTCCCCATCCTGTCGGGTCTTCCATGGGTAAAATAATTAAAATAAAGTATTAAAAGTTATTACAGGAGGAGTTTACAACAATATGTAATACACAGTTAGGTACTGTATAAGCTCCTCTTGGCAAAGTAAATCTGTTTTGGCACAAGAAGGGTGACAGATCCCTGTTCTGCTTGCCTAGCTGCCTGACAGGACAAGGGGGGTGAAAAAACAAATATTTTTCCACTTTTTTAGCATTCTAATTCAACAGAACCAACTATGTGGACGATATAAGATAAATTCATACTGAATACTTATGCATAGTTCCAAGATCTTGTCACAGACCCTTTAAACTGGACAGTGTGTTATGGTGGCATTTATTGTGAAGTGCGGTGTGATGACGCCACTTTCTTGTTGTGTTATCACACCACCCTATATTAAGGGGCAGCCGCCATAGGCACCTCCTCTTGGCCCTGGATGAGTCCGCTGTGGTGTTCCATGCTGTGTGCTCTCATTTATAATAAAGCGGTGTTCAGTGCTACATCTCTGTTGGCCTCGTTCATCACCAGATTTGTGAACATAACATTTGGCGACTGAGGATTAAACCATGGGGATGTGCGGGGCACCTCTACTGCCATTTCTGGTTTACCCAGGAGAACCAGCAATACTGTGGCCGAGGTGGCTCGACGCGTTTGAGATGCACATTGCAGCGTTGGGCCTGGGTAAACTCAACACGGTAAGGAAACGAGCACTTCTTGTTCGCAAACTCGGCGTAGAAGGTCAGAGAATTTTCCACACGTTAGGGGAGACGAAGCAATATGCAGATGCTGTCGAGCTGCTTGCTAGCTACTTTGCCAAACACACACGTAACACAAAGCTGTGGGTTGACATGCTATTGGTGCCAAAAGGCACGAAGCTAGCTAGCTCAGGGGAGCTAACGGCCCAGCTGGAAGCAATGGTGGAATTAGCCACGGGACTAGATGGCCACCAAGCACAGAAGTTACCTGAAAAGACAGCGTTAGCTGGCACGGTGAACATGGCAGGAAAAGAGGGCCCGAGCATGTGGAGAGCTCCGAGGCACAGCAGTACACTTCAGACGGCGAAGGGCCAGAGCCGGACTCCTCCCATTCCCTCACTCAACAGGCTACAGAGGTCACGACAGAGTTCACGGGTGGAGAGTCCATTTTAACCACCACCACCAAAGCGCACACTTCATGCTCTCGGGTGGAGAGCAGCTCAGTGGAGGAGCTGGACAGCTTTGGTGCCCACGTGCAGCTGGCTGTATTGGGAGCGACGGAGTTGGCGGGTGGAGGGTCCGCTTCAACGAGTGACACCGGAGAGGTTCCGGACTGCTTTTGTACCTGAGACAAGCCGCAATCGATGATGGAGACAGTGGGTGAAGGGTCCAGCGAACATGGTGACAGCGGAACTGCCGCAGCACAGCAGAGGTCCCGAGCCGAGCGAGCACGCAGAGCCACTAGGAGCGCAACGACAGTGCATGAAAACAAGTAAGGCGCCGCTGAGGATTGTGGCGAAGATGAGGACAACGTGTTTTCGGCTGACGGACGATTTGGTTTGGCACTTGAACAGACTACGGCGTGCCCAGGTGGCAACTCCAGATGGCGGGGCTCTGCGGGAGTCAGCTGCCGCAGTGTGGGACCCAGGGCCCGACGTCATGAAGATTGACTCTGGGAGGCCAACAGCTCCCGCGGAAGGACACCACAAGCCTGCTCCAAAGCTCCAGGGGGGGAGGCCACAACGAGGCCGCCTCAAAAGCCCTCTGACTGAACTGTTTTTTGCCCCTGCCAGTTCCACCTTTTCCCCAACTGACTGTGCTGTAACAGCTTATTATGTTTATAGTTCTGTTTAAAGTTCTGTGTGGAGCACGGCAAAAGTTTTAGTTGAAATAAAGACATTTAGTTTACCAGTGGCAGAATAACCCACTATGCCGTGCGGGCCGTGTGGTAGTTCACCCACCGGTCCTATTTTAGGTTTGTTTTGTGCGAATGCGTTAGGCCTTAGGTGATTTTACTTTAGAGTGTGATTGGGGTTCTAAATCAGGGTGGTTTTGATTTGAGTGAATGGTTTTGGACCTTGTAGGGGGGGAGGGGGGATGTTATGGTGGCATTTATTGTGAAGTGCCACCTTTCTGTTGCATCATCACACTGCCCTATATTAAGGGGCAGCCACCATAGGCACCTCCTCTTAGCTCTGGATGAGTCCGCTGTGGTGTGTCCCATGCTGTGTGCTCTCATTTATAATAAAGCAGTGTTCAGTGCTACAACTCTGTTGGCTTCGTTCATCACCAGGTTTGTGGACATAACACAGTGCATATATGAAGCTTTCAAATGGAATGTGCTCAAACATTTCCTATCTATAAACTCTATCACTCATGTTGTCCTGCAGCCCCCCCCCCCCCCCCATGAGAGTCTACATTCTCAGCTCCGTCCACTTCACCACCTGCAGCTTCTGCTTAGAAGGATAAGCTTGCTGCTCCATCACTCCCCAATTATGAGCAAGACATGAGCTGATGGAACTGTTCTCACCAGCAGAAGATCTGGGTGAAAACAAAGATTAGAGCTGTGGGACAGTGGTCGGACTCCTCACCAGCGAGACATGCCATGAATATGATTTCCTTGTGGCATTATCCACCTCACCCTGACCTCAGTGATGCTGTCTTTCAGCTGCCATCCTCAAAATATTTTAATCTGCATCCATTCTTTATTTGGAAAGCAGAACATGCTGTTAAGGACTTTTTTTGTAACATTTTTAAGTCATTAGCATAAGCAGTATTCAGGCAAAGCACCTGAGATGGATGGAATCCCGGCAGAAATATTCAAATCAGCCGGTCCTGTGGCCCTTGAAATCTTCCATTCCCTCCTCACCAGCATCTGGGATGAAGAACAACTGCCCAAAGACTTCAGGGATGCCACTGTTGTCTCCCTGTTCAAGAATAAGGGTAGCAAGTCGGACTGCGGCAATTACCGAGGTATCTCCCTTCTATCTATTGCCGGAAAAATACTGGCCCGAGTCCTCCTCATCCGACTGATTAACAACATCTCTGAAAGGAACCTGCCAGAAACACAGTGTAGATTCCGCTCAAACCGCAGTACCGTGGACATGATCTTCTCCGTCCGCCAAGTGCAGGAGAAATGTCTAGAACAAAATATGGACTTATAGGCGGTCTTTATCGACCTGACTAAGGCCTTTGACATGGTGAACAGGGAGGCCCTCTGGATCATCCTATCCAAGCTTGGGTGTCCAGACAAGTTTGTAAACCTCATACGCCAGTTTCACGACAACATGACTGGGCAGGTTCTCTCAGGTGGAGAGGTATCGGAGCTATTCAATATCAGCAACGGTGTCAAGCAGGGGTGCGTTCTGGCCCCAGTCCTCCTCAACCTCCTTTTCTGTTGCGTCCTCAACCATGCCTTCAGGGACGTGGACCTTGGGGTATACCTGCAATACAGACTTGATGGCTCACTGTTCGACCTCCGCCGACTGAAGGCTAAGACCAAGGTCGCAGAAAAGATTGTCCTGGAAGCACTTTTCGCTGATGACTGTGCCCTCATGGCCCACATGGAGTTTGATCTCCAGATCATCGTGAATAAGTTTGCAGAAGCCTCCCGCCTTTTTGGTCTTACCATCAGCCTCGGCAAGACAGAGGTACTGTTCCAACCAGCACCCGCCTCCACTGTCCTACCCCCCTCTATCTCCATTGAGGGTACCCAACTGAAGATGGTAGACGACTTTAAATACCTCGGCAGCACCATCAGTAACGATGGCAGCCTGGATAAGAAGATCAACACCAGAATCTGCAAGGTCAGTCAAGCTCTCGGTCGTCTCCGAGCTCGCGTCCTGAACCAGCACAACATCCAGCTGTCCACGAAGCTCAAAGTGTACAGGGCCGTTGTCCTCACCAGCCTTCTCTATGGATGTGAGATGTGGACCGTGTACAAAAAACACCTGAAGCAGATGGAGAAGTTTCACATAAGAAGTCTACGGATGATCATGAACATTCAATGGCAAGACCGGGTCACAAACCTTGAGGTCCTGGACAGAGCTGAGATGACCAGCATCGAGGCAATAATTCTGAAAGCCCAGCTCCGATTGGTTGGTCATGTGATCCAGATGGATGGCCACAGGCTGCCCAAGCAGCTCATGTACTGCGAACTCTGCTCTGGGAAGCGGAACCAAGGCAGACCATGGCAAAAGATTCAAAGACTGCGTGAAGCTCAACATCAGACACACTGGCATCCTTCCCAAACAATTAGAGCTGTGGGCTATGGACAGGCCAGGCTGGCACGCCCTCACTACCCAGGCACGAGACTACTTTGAAGAGAAGAGGCGAGCTGATGTAGCTGAAGCATGGGCACGAAGAAAGGCGTTATTACCTGGGCAGTTTCCTTGCCCCTACTGCAGCTGTGTCTGCTGATCGAGGAGCGGCCTAAACAGCCATCTCTGTGCTCACGCAAGAAGAGGACTTAACACATGAGGAACAGTCATCATCTGATCGATGGACAACCAAGAGAAGAGAAGAGCATAAGCAGTATTCTGTACAGTTGAGCAAGTTGAGGCCCAGAGTGTCCCCATGTTCATACTGTGCTCCATGACGTAGTGTTGAAATCTACTGTATCTTTTGTCCTGCAAAGTGTTTTCTCTGTATCAGAGTGACCGGATGGCTTGAGAGATGATGTGGAGAATTGAAGTTGGAGCTGAAAAGGAAAAGTGATCGCTCTCAAGTGCTGGCCCTAACCCCCTTTGATTTGTTTTGAATGTATACATTGTGGAGAGTGTGGAAATGATGAGGCCAAGTTACGATCAGACGAAGTTTATTCGCACTCTCACAGCATCATACACAGAAAGCACTGAATAGCCAAACCAGGTTTCATCCCTTAAAACTCCACAGATCATCTCACATCTGCATGACATTTCACCTCCACCATACATTCTCCTTAAACCCCCAGCTCTCTCTTCCTGCCAACTCCCCATGAGGTCCCTGCCCATTGTTCTCTTGTGTCTAACCACTGCCTCCTGACTGAGACGCTGTCTGCTGACACAACCACAATATACGTTGCTATAACACCAATATGCATCGCCATAACATAATTTTTATCTGTATTATAACTTTTTTTTTTTTTTTTTAAATCATGGATGCTTGTTATGTTGCTTAATCGCTTGTGGTTTGTTGTGTAAATACTTTCAGGCTCACCTGGAATTTTTTGCATATATATCCTGAATCTGTTGTCATATTATTGTTCCTCCATTTTTATGGGTTTTTTTTTTTCTTCATCTTTGATCATTCAGTTTCAGGACATTTGTTCAAATTACTACGGACCACATATAAATTAAACTACAGTATGTAAACAATATCTGGTTCAAATTTTATCTTGCTTAGTTTATAACTGGTGATTCTAAATAAGTTGTAGGTGAGGAGTGTATGGTTGTACACTCTCAGATGCTGTGGGTGTACCTCACCCCTAGTAGCTGGTAATCCACCCTAAGTTGGATAAGATTTTAAGAAAAATTAATTACCTATGCTGTTTACATTCTCATAGTTTACTGACTTTGTCCTTTTTTGAAATGTTGTTTTCATTTAAACTTAATGTGACTTTAAAAAGCCCTGAATTGGCTGTTTCCACGCAAGTTTTCACACAAAAACTTGTATATTACTAGAGTACCTTTGCGTGTAAAACATGTGTCTTTTATGGAAAAGGTTTATATTGGGAAATAAATTCTTATTTTTTCTATAATACTTTAAGTTGACAAATGTGCTATGTCCGCAAACCTGGTATAGAAGGAGACGGAAAAGGAGATTGCACTGGAACTGAGCTTTATTAATAAACTATGTACAAATACCTAATATACGGCTCTGTGTGGAGTCGCCCAGGCAAGAGAGCCCAAATAGTGAATGCCCTGTAATATAGAGCGATGTGATGACGCAACAGGAAGGCGGCGTCATCACACCGCACTTCACAGTAAAACCTCATATAACAAAATGACCTAAAAAAAACATACTGTAATTTCATAATTTGTTCAACTCCTTTTTTTGCCTTAAAAAGCAAATAAAACACTTGTTCTTATTTACTTTTTGCAGATTCTTCCTTTTTATTGGCTAGTCACTGTTCCACAGGTATATGCGGCTGGCCTCACATCAAGCACCTCAAAAAGACATGACTTATTATACTTACCGTTAATGCTAAAAGAAGCAGAGGTGTAGCTAAACATCTAACACAAAGAGCACACCTGAGGAGGAGATGGAGGAGCGCTAGTAGCCATAGCTAATGCTAACACAAACACTGATGAAAGGTGAACAGAAAGCTAAAGAGGGAGATTAGTTAGCACTGAGTGCACATACAAGTGCAGTGCAACATCACTGAGAGATGACAGTAGATGTAAAAACTGATTAGAAAGTAATTAAAAGCAATAATACTCAGGAAAATGAGGCGTGCTAAGTGTAGCTACACAGCAATGACAGCAGAAACAGGAAGTTGATGATACATTACCACAGGAACCAGCCTGTTACCACAGGAAAACAGAAAGATGCCCAACTTTGTAACTGGGCTTTATCCACAGGGTTGCCACCCATCCTGTAAAATACAGTATTGTCCTGTTTTTTTACACTAAAATAATGCGTTTTGTATTGAGTCAATACACAGCATGATCTCATCCACATTCTGCATGTTGCCCTCCTACTCAGTAGTTGTTGGCTGATTTGTTTACTTTTGCACATGTTCCGTGACATCATCGCTCCAGAGTAGTTGGTTGAGAGGTAGCCGGGGGGGCTCAGCAGCAGCCGCAGTGGCTTGCTGACTTCTCACAGACCAGCCTGTCTACGGCTGCACTGTGTCCCGATAGGCCGCCCCGTGCGTCAGTCAAACATAGACGTTTGCAAAAGTCCCGACGTGAGTGGGAAGAACTTAGTGATCGGCTTGACAGCGTCACAGACAATGAGTCCGATTTAAACTGCAAAGTTGTACGCTACACAAATAGAAAGCAAATGTTGATAAAAAAGTTGTACAGTTCAAATGTTAAATAAAGTGTTATTTGCACACCCAGATTTGAGAGGGTTCTTTCACTTGTAGTAAACAGGAACATCTTGACTTTCAAACTTGAAAATTATAAACAATGTCAAAGAAGCACTTAAAACTTTGGCCTATGAATACTATGTTAATATTTTATTTAAACAATGAGTAAGTTATGATAAACCACAGCTAGCACCCCACACATCACCTTGGGGTGGGGGATGCGGACGTCCTTTATTTTTCTGCACTGAAGGTGGCAACCCTATTTATCCATCATATTAAATGTACAGTGGGTTTTCAAAAGAATCCCCCCACCCACTTTAAAATAATAAAATTTTGTTGCCATGCAGCTTGAACTGAAAATTGACATAAATTCCACACATTTTTTTTAATTCACCTTTTTGTGAAATACCACTCAATCACTTGACCATGCTTCCTGAATGGCTGTCCTGGGCTGGACATTAGACAGCTGGGACGCTGACTTCTGTTTTTCTCTGACTTTTACTCTATCTTTCTCTGATTTGAGTCTTAATGGGATTAGTGCTGTATTAAGATAACCAGATTTTTTTTCTATGTGCCTTTGATCACCTAAAAGTGATTGTGTGCGTCCTTAACGATATTACCATAATTTAATCCTGAAGTATCAGAGAATGAATCAGGTGCTCCCTGCATTTCTTTGTTATGCACACGGTGTTCTTTGGCATTGGAAGGTTCTTCTTGAAAGATGTTCAAAGTGCATGTTATAACATTGAAAGGGTGATAACACGGTAAAGATGCACAATACTTAGCCAAAAGATACTGCTTCACACCCCATTTAAAAATCTTGTTGTGATGAGGCATTAAAACAATACATTTCTAACCCATCCCTCTTAAGGTGTATTCAGACCAAATGTGCAGCACGATATACACTACCGTTCAAAAGTTTGGGGTCACTTAGAAATTCCTTATTTTTGAAAGAAAAGCACTTTTTTTCAATGAAGATAACTTTAAACTAATCAGAAATACACTCTATACATTGCTAATGTGGTAAATGACTATTCTAGCTGCAAATGTCTGGTTTTTGGTGCAATATCTACATAGGTGTATAGAGGCCCATTTCCAGCAACGATCACTCCAGTGTTCTAATGGCACAGTGTGTTTGCTCATTGTGTCAGAAGGCTAATGGATGATTAGAAAACACTTATGCAATCATGTTAGGTCTGTAATGCTGTAATTGCTGCAAATGGAGGATTCTTTGACGAAAGCAAAGTTTGAAGGAAAAAATTATTATTTCAAATACAAATCATTATTTCTAACCTTGTCAATGTCTTGACTATATTTTCTATTCATTTTACAACTCATGTTGATAAATAAGTGTGACTTTTCATGGAAAACACAAAATAATTGTCTGGGTGACCCCAAACTTTTGAACGGTAGTGTACATGTGAAGTTAATGTAAACATGCGGAAAACATGGAATTTGGGCATCTGAGGGATTTGGTAGTGCTAGCTAGTAATCAGCCGTGAGATTCTGCCATCATAAAGTATCAACACTGGAGAGCAGTGATGGCCAAATGAGGCTTTCTGGAGGACTTCAGGCCTTTCATCAAAATGGTTCACAGATGAGGCCTCATGTGGAACTTCATTTGCTCTACTAGGCCATGTACTCGACAAAGTATACAGCATGCAGATTTTTACAGTGTGTATTTTTCAATTTCAATGAATGTGCTGCTTCGTGTGCTTGTACTACTTATCCATTTTTATTAAGAAATAATAAATTTTCAACAGTCTTATACTGTCACAGTATATTTAACTCTGGCCTTATTGTCTGCAGGGCACAATAGCAATAGTGCTTCAGCATGATGCGTAATAATGATTCAAGCTCTTCCTTGCAAATAAAAATGAAACTAGAAAAGCGCTCAGAGAGTTCATACCTCTGCCAAGGCTCCTTCCTTCCCTCCCTTTGTCCATCCATCTGTTTGTATCTCCCCGCCTCCATCCCACCATACATTGCAAGATTGGGCCTTGGTAGAGGTATGTGCTCACAGATCAGCTCCAAAATGTAATGGGTTCATCTGCAGGCCAAGGACCATCTCTGGTTAGAGTTTCATCAAAATCCATCCAGTAGTTTTGGAGTATTGTTGCTAACAGTCTGTGAGGATATAAGAGCCTTGGTGGAGGTATGCATTCTCAGATCATCTCCGAAAATGTAATGGCTTCCCTTCTAGCCAAAGAACCAACTCTGGTGAAAATTTCATCTAGATCCATCCAGCAGTTTTTGTGTAATCCTGCTGCACAAATGCAAACAAAGCCCTTGGTGAAGGTGTGCACTCTCAGATCATCACCAAAATCTAATCATCTGATCCCCGTGCCATGATACACCTTTCCTGAAAATGTCATCAAAATCCATGCCTAACTTTTTGAGTTATGTTGCTAACAAACAAAGAGACAAACAGACAAACGCCGGCAAAAACACAACCTCCTTGGCAGAGGTAATTAAAAGAACGACACAACTGGGATTCGAACCCAGGTCTTCCACTTGCAAAACAGATATACTACTACTAAGCCATCACCTCAGTTGCAATTTATTTATTTATTTAGCGAATGCAAAGTCCTTAAGCCAAGCAGTTGCCTCCTGGTTTGCTGTATGGAGGGTGTGTAATCCTCCTTCCAGTCTTTGGAGCGGGCAAGCCTCTATGATGTGTTCCATAGTTTGCTCCTCTCCACATGCGCACAGTGGGCTAGGGCTACTGCCCCATCTGTGAAGGCTGGCCAAGCAGGGGCCATGTCCAGTCCTGAAGCGATTGAGTGTAGACCACTGTCTCCTTGGGAGGTTGGTGCCCGGGACCTGTTGGTTGGGGTTTATCACCAGCTGTTTGTTTGGGACCTCCTTGGTCTCCCATTCCTCTTGCCAAGCTGTCTGGATGGTAAAGTCAGCTGGGGGAGGGTTTTTCCAAATCGGCCGTCTGGATGAAAGTCGGGCAGTGGGTGGGGTGTAGATATCTGCATGGATTGGTAAGTGAGGAAAATCTTTAACTTTTTGGAGCATCCTTTGAGTTAATGCTGCTCGCCGGATGTGTGGAGGGGCTATGTTTGACAGTACAGAGAGCCAGGGGAGTGGTGTTGAGCGGATTGTTCCAGTTATAGTTCTCATGGTTGAGTTGAGCTGGGTGTCTACATGGTGTGTGTAAGATGACCTGGACCAGACAGGGGCACAATATTCTGCTACAGAGTATGAAAGGGCCAGTGCTGAGGTGCGCAGGGTGGAGACTGCCGCCCCCCATTTTGCACCAGCGAGCTTGCAGAGCAGGTTGTTTCGTACTTTCACCTTAGCAGCCGTCCACTTTAGATGTTCCTTGAAGGATAAGGTCCTATCAAGGGTCACTCCAAGATAAGTTGGATTTGGGGCATGCTTAAGCTTGAGTCCGCTCAGGTGGATGTTTAGTTCTCTGGCAGCTTTTGCATTGTGGAGATGAAATACACTGGAGACGGTTTTTGCTGGGCTTGGTTTTAGGCGCCAGATTTTGCAGAACTGGTCCAGTTTAGCAAGATCTTCCGTGAGCACCCGTTCCAGTGGTTCAAAGTCTGGTGCTTGGAATGCCAGACAGATGTCGTCTGCATAGATGAATTTGCGGGATTTTGTAGTAGGCAGGTCGTTTATGTAGAGGTTGAACAGAGTTGGAGCTAGAACTGAGCCTTGTGGGAGTCCGTTTTTCTGCATTCTCCATGCACTTGTGTTCTGACTGAGGTGGACTCTGAACCTTCGGTTGGTCAGCAGCGTTTTTATAATTGCTGTTGCCCAAGCAGGGATCGCCTTTATAAGTTTCAGGAGGAGGCCTTTGTGCCAGACCGTATCATAGGCGGCTGTAAGATCGAGAAACACAGCCCCTGTCTTCAGTCTGCTCTCGAAGCCATTTTCAATGAAGGTGGTTAGGGCCAGTACTTGTTCTCCTGTACTGTGGTCCTTGCGGAAACCTGCTTGATCCACACTTAGAATATCCTCTATTTCTGGGGAAATGCGTTGCAGTATTAGGCGCTCCATGATTTTGTAAGGAACGCTGAGTAGGGAGATTGGGCGGTAGCTTGCTGGTAGTTTGTGGTCTTTGCCAGGTTTTGGGATGGCAATGACCTTTGCTGTCCGCCATTTCTTTGGGATCGAGTTCGTTTGTGTGATCCTTGTGTAGAATTGTGTCAACCAGGTTAGGGCTCGGGGGCCAAGATTTTTCATGAATTCTGGGAAGATGTTATCGTATCCTGCTGCCTTTCCACATTTCAGGCCCTGTAGGACTTTCTCCAGTTCAGCAGCCTCGAAGGGTTCAGGGTTCGTTTCCTCTACAGGCATTTTTTGGTGTTTTTTTAGCTCAGTTGTAACTGCTGTTCTGGTGTCTTTGTCTTGGGGTGCTTTGGCGATAGTCAGTAGGTGGGATGCAACTTGGTTGGGTGTGACGGATGCTCGGCTTTGGCTAGGGGGCTTCTGTGCAGCTCCTAGGCGACGGATGAGGCTCCAACATTTCCTGCTAGAGTGGGTAAAGCTCCGGTCAGCAACTGTCTCCTCCCATTTCTTTCGCCGGGCTGTATTTAGCGATTCAA
This sequence comes from Pholidichthys leucotaenia, assembly GCA_020510985.1. Classification (NCBI taxonomy): domain Eukaryota; kingdom Metazoa; phylum Chordata; class Actinopteri; order Cichliformes; family Pholidichthyidae; genus Pholidichthys; species Pholidichthys leucotaenia. The sequence goes on along the minus strand of CM035839.1, from coordinate 288,853,875 downwards.
TGAGATGGTCTGCTATCTCTGGGTCCCCTGATGTTTGATAGGATTGTAGGAGGGCAGCACTTTCTCCGTCCAAACATGGGACATAGAGGGGTCGGTAGCCTCGTGGGATTGCAGTATGGGCAGCCTTGAAGATTGCGCTGCAGAAGCGGTTGTATGCTTCATCTACAGTGATGGTGTGGAGTGGGATGGTAACAACGCTCCGGTCCAGAGTTTCACTGAATTTCTTCCAGTTGGCTTTGCGGAAGTTCCAGCGCATCTTCCTTGGGCTGTATATGACTGGAAGTTGTAGGCCAATGTGTACAAGCAGGGGCCGGTGTTGGCTGTGTGGAAAATCATCAAGAATGAGGATCTGTGTAGGATATGGCTCCCCATTCAAAGAGCTGACCCAACACAGGTCAGGAGAATAGTCCTTCTTCCACCTAGCAGAGTGGAAGGTTCCTCTTTGTTTGGGGTCGTATATCAAAGCGAGGTCATTTCTGGATGCCCAGTCTGAAAGTGCCTCCCCATCACTGTCCACTGCTGGGTACCCCCAGTCAGGGTGATGGCTGTTAAAGTCCCCCACATAGATGGCAGGGTGGGGTAGGGTGGGTAAGACCTGCAGATCCCAGTTGGCATTAGGGGGCTTGTACACATTGACAATATGGAAGCCACCAATGATTATGGTGTCTGAGAAATGTGTTGTTATCAGGTGATTTGCTTCAACTATGTCAGAACGCACATAGGTGGCACGTCCATGTTTAGCATGTAGAACATAGCACAGGAGGTCAAAGCCTTTGATGGTGAAGCGGCCAGCTTCCTCTGTGCCAATATGAGTCTCTTGGAGGCAGATTACATCAATTGAATGTTGGAAGGCGAGGACTTCAATAAGGCTTTGCTTGGCTGCAGATAGGCCTTCAACGTTTAGTTGTAATATGCGAAGGGCAGATCCTATCACAAAGTGCTCTTGGGGCTGTTTGCTTTCGGCTTTAGGACTGTGACTAGGATTCTTCTTTGACTTGGCACAGAGGCGTCGTCTCTTCGAATTTAGTCTGCTGGTAGGATCATTAGCTTCCCCAGGCGAGCCCGGGTACTGGCGGAGGGCGCGACGAGAACGCTGATCCATTGCCCCCCAGTTGCAATAAAAAAGGCCACTATTTGTCAAAAATACATCAATAGGAGAAATGAGCTCAAGTGTTTTTGGTGCTGGCTCCATCTGAAAATTGGCTGTGACAAATCCCTTACACAGTCAAACAAAATTTGAGGGACGGGGATTTCCATTGGGTAGCGCTGCTCAGTTTATTTCTCCTGACCCAGTCACGTGGTCCGACGTCAACAATACGTCACGGGTCATGCCTCGAAACACACCTCGCCAAATATTTCCTGAATAAGACTGGATCACTGTTCGGATCACCAGTGCCTGCCTGCCCATCACTACTGGAGAGTAAACGAGTTTGAAAATGAGACTGTAACTCACCTGCAGACAGATGGACCAGGAGCTCAGGAGCTGAATCGGAGTGTTGGAGTTATCCACCCATGGACTCCTGTTACAGATGCGCTAACAAGGGCCAGCAGTGTAAACAGCCATCATCCAGGTGAAGTTTTGGAAAAGGCTATGACAATTTTCCAGGCGAGAGCCCCACTGAATAACATCGTAAACCTAAACATGACGGCATTCTGGGGATTTCCACAGCAGGTAGAAAGCTGCATGTTTACACTGAGGTAACATGTAATTGCGCCATGCGAAAAATTTGTGCTTTTGTATTTGGTCTGAACACACCTTTACAGTGATGGGTTGGACATGCCTCACAGCACAGGTCAGTGTATCACATAGTGGGCCCTGTGGAAATTACCACAGCATCCACTTAGGACCAGAGGTGAAATAACTCTACACCGGCACAACATTTTTAGGAGAGAACCACATCATGACTGTGACATCTGGGGCAAAATCTAGATGGTGGTGTTTATTACAGATGGCATGAAAAACAAATAAAGACTTACTTGTGAGTTCTTCTTTGTTGCAGTGACAATAAAGAAGACGCAGACAAGAGTCTGCTTTTGTCTCTCACTCTGAGACTATGTTGTGCTTTGCGCTTGTGGCAAACAAAGCCATCAACTCCAGTCACTGCCTGCACTTTATCAACACTATTGCTCATTCAGCAAAGAGGGAAATAGTTTGCTCTTTATTTCTGAAATAGAGAGCGAGCAAGAGAGAGAGAGAGAGAGAGAGAGAGAGAGAGAGAGAGAGAGAGAGAGAGAGAGAGACACACTTTTGACTTTTAAAATAAGCCTTTATTGCACACTTCAAAAAAATGTAAGCACACCAACATCATCACCAAGTGTGTCACATTGGAAAAAGTGCAAACATAAGTGTTCCCCCCCCACACAACACAGAGCATTCCTTGCAGTCCACCTATTCCACATTGGCAGTGGCAGTAGTGCGAGTCCTCCTCGTAGTCCGTGCAAAGACGAGCCAGAGGCCCCCGCCAGTTCCGTTGCACATCCCAGAGACAGTTTCCTCATCTCAGATGCATTGGAGTCCTTAGACCATGTTCAAGTAAGTCAACTGTGCAGCAGGCTCGTCCAGAGTGTAGAAAGAAAACGGTGGGGCGTCCATGCCCTGCAGGTAAAGATCCAGTTCCGTGATAGTCAATTACAGTCAATTAGAAACGTCATATACAAGTCTGATCAAACAATATCCCAAAAATGTGTAAAACAGGAAGAGGAATGACCGCCATTTATTCCTCCTGTCGGGCGTGCTTGACCCCCGTTCTCCCTGCTGCTTTACGCAGGGCTGTCAGGTGTTTCTTGAGGTGAAAACGTTTCCTTTCATCCAAGAGGTCAAGACCAACCTGCCTTCTTAGCACATCAGCAGACTTAATGAATTTATCAGTGTCACTGAAGTAGTCGGTGACTTTAATGGCTTTGTTATAGGTTTCATCCAGAAAAGCATTTATTTCTTCCAGTGAATACAAACTCGTGTTTGTACTGCATTTTGCCTCAATAGACTCAGTATTAGACACAGTGTCGTTATCAGATTCCATTTCCTCGTCAGCACAACTCAGCTGACTGTTTGGTTCTCCTGGGCCAGTGGATTCATCATGGGCCACATTTTCCTGGGCGCCACCCACAGCAGCTGACTGTCGCCGTTCCATCCCCTGCTGTGTAACGGTAGCAGCCTCTGGAAGCACAGCCGCTGATGTCACACAGCGAGATTCTGATGCACCATCAGGTTGGTGCTCCGTCTCCTTCTCCGAAACGGTAGCAGCTTCCGGAGGCACAGCTGCTGACGTCACACAGCGAGATGATTGTGACGCACCATCAGCGACCTTTTTGGCGCCATCGCCATCAACGCTCCCGGCCGTAAGCTGGGCCGCGGGCACCACAGCCGGGCCGTCCACAGACACAGTGGCAGGCTCCGGAGCGGGGGCGGCAGAAGGCCCCGCAACATCGCCCGCAGTAGCGGCTGGAGCGGAGGCCGCGCCGCCATCCGCAGCTGCGGCGTGAGCGGAGGGCTCGCCGCAGGCACCTTCCGCGGCTCCATCAGGGCCCTCCGCCCACTGCCTGTGCGGACAAGCGAAACGTTTATGGCCCACGTCTCCACAGTCAAAACACTTGATCTGTCCTGAGCTCACATACACCATATAGGGTCTGTCCCCGTGTTTGACCCTGAAGGACACTTCCAGAGTTTGAGTGGGCGAGTCGAGAAACACGAACACCTGTCGCCTGAGTGATTTCACATGTTTTAACTTGGTGGCCTTGCATCCCAAAGTCAGAGTTGTAAACGGGCCCGCTAAACTTTCCAAATCTGCGGAGCTCCGTTGCCAACTGCTCGTCAGTGATGAAAGGTGGAACACCTGAGACAGTGATTCTCGTTGATGGGACTGATAAGGGGGACACCTGTGCTCTCTCTGTTTCCGGCGGCCGAAGGAGGAGGGTGGAAATAGGGAATTCCGTGGTTTGTTTGGACTTTTTTTTGGTTTTCTACTACTGGCCGCTTTTTCAGTTTTTGATTTTTTGTGTGGAGGATGGCGACCTTGGAAAAGCCACCTCCATCTATCCACCAGGGGGTGAGGATCGTTCCCCCGGACAGCACTGTTACTGTGGAGGAGGTCCTTATGGCTGTGGCCGAGCAGGTGGGCCATGACGCGATCTGCTTTGCGTCCCGAATGAATAGAGCTGTAGTTGTGTTTCTGGCAGCTGAAGACGATGCCCACACCCTGATTGTAAGCGGTGTTGTTATCGGGGAAACGAGAGAGAGAGAGAGAGAGAGAGAGAGAGAGAGAGACACACTTTTGACTTTTAAAATAAGCCTTTATTGCACACTTCAAAAAAATGTAAGCACACCAACATCATCACCAAGTGTGTCACATTGGAAAAAGTGCAAACATAAGTGTTCCCCCCCACACAACACAGAGTATTCCTTGCAGTCCACCTATTCCACATTGGCAGTGGCAGTAGTGCGAGTCCTCCTCGTAGTCCGTGCAAAGACGAGCCAGAGGCCCCCGCCAGTTCCGTTGCACATCCCAGAGACAGTTTCCTCATCTCAGATGCATTGGAGTCCTTAGACCATGTTCAAGTAAGTCAACTGTGCAGCAGGCTCATCCAGAGTGTAGAAAGAAAACGGTGGGGCGTCCATGCCCTGCAGGTAAAGATCCAGTTCCGTGACAGTCAATTACAGTCAATTAGAAACGTCATATACAAGTCTGATCAAACAATATCCCAAAAATGTGTAAAACAGGAAGAGGAATGACCGCCATTTATTCCTCCTGTCGGGCGTGCTTGACCCCCGTTCTCCCTGCTGCTTTACGCAGGGCTGTCAGGTGTTTCTTGAGGTGAAAACGTTTCCTTTCATCCAAGAGGTCAAGACCAACCTGCCTTCTTAGCACATCAACAGACTTAATGAATTTATCAGTGTCACTGAAGTAGTCGGTGACTTTAATGGCTTTGTTATAGGTTTCATCCAGAAAAGCATTTATTTCTTCCAGTGAATACAAACTCGTGTTTGTACTGCATTTTGCCTCAATAGACTCAGTATTAGACACAGTGTCGTTATCAGATTCCATTTCCTCGTCAGCACAACTCAGCTGACTGTTTGGTTCTCCTGGGCCAGTGGATTCATCATGGGCCACATTTTCCTGGGCGCCACCCACAGCAGCTGACTGTCGCCGTTCCATCCCCTGCTGTGTAACGGTAGCAGCCTCCGGAAGCACAGCCGCTGATGTCACACAGCGAGATTCTGATGCACCATCAGGTTGGTGCTCCGTCTCCTTCTCCGAAACGGTAGCAGCTTCCGGAGGCACAGCTGCTGACGTCACACAGCGAGATGATTGTGACGCACCATCAGCGACCTTTTTGGCGCCATCGCCATCAACGCTCCCGGCCGTAAGCTGGGCCGCGGGCGCCACAGCCGGGCCGTCCACAGACACAGTGGCAGGCTCCGGAGCGGGGGCGGCAGAAGGCCCCGCAACATCGCCCGCAGTAGCGGCTGGAGCGGAGGCCGCGCCGCCATCCGCAGCTGCGGCGTGAGCGGAGGGCTCGCCGCAGGCACCTTCCGCGGCTCCATCAGGGCCCTCCGCCCGCTGCCTGTGCGGACAAGCGAAACGTTTATGGCCCACGTCTCCACAGTCAAAACACTTGATCTGTCCTGAGCTCACATACACCATATAGGGTCTGTCCCCGTGTTTGACCCTGAAGGACACTTCCAGAGTTTGAGTGGGCGAGTCGAGAAACATGAACACCTGTCGCCTGAGTGATTTCACATGTTTTAACTTGGTGGCCTTGCATCCCAAAGTCAGAGTTGTAAACGGGCCCGCTAAACTTCCCAAATCTGCGGAGCTCCGTTGCCAACTGCTCGTCAGTGATGAAAGGTGGAACACCTGAGACAGTGATTCTCGTTGATGGGACTGATAAGGGGGACACCTGTGCTCTCTCTGTTTCCGGCGGCCGAAGGAGGAGGGTGGAAATAGGGAATTCCGTGGTTTGTTTGGACTTTTTTTTGGTTTTCTACTACTGGCCGCTTTTTCAGTTTTTGATTTTTTGTGTGGAGGATGGCGACCTTGGAAAAGCCACCTCCATCTATCCACCAGGGGGTGAGGATCGTTCCCCCGGACAGCACTGTTACTGTGGAGGAGGTCCTTATGGCTGTGGCCGAGCAGGTGGGCCATGACGCGATCTGCTTTGCGTCCCGAATGAATAGAGCTGTAGTTGTGTTTCTGGCAGCTGAAGACGATGTCCACACCCTGATTGTAAGCGGTGTTGTTATCGGGGAAACGAGAGAGAGAGAGAGAGAGAGAGAGAGAGAGAGAGAGAGAGAGAGAGAGAGAGAACTTTATGATTAAGTAATCTGCCAATTAAAGAAAAGAGGGGCATTCCAATAAACTTCATGAGCAATATATTGAGAGAAGAGTGCCATTTGTGCTAGGAGTACATATGTTAATAATGATGTTCCATATTTAGATGGTGTAGCGCTGGAGGCTGAGTATGTGAGATACCATTTTACTGTCAGATTGTTAGCTTCTTGAGGTGAAACAGAAGACTCTCTCTCTTTCTCTCTCTCTCTCTCTCCCTCTCTCTCTCTCTTTCACACACACACACACACACACACACACACACACACACACACACACACACACACACACACACACACAGAGTCAGTGAAGTGAGTAGACACATATTTGTCCATGCTTGTGGAATACTTACTTTATCCTTAGTCGTCATACAAACCCCAATTCCAAACCCCCCAAAAAGACGCCAACAGTACGCATAGCCTACTACCAGGATGATTTTATCTACAGTAATTGTCAAGTCTCCTGTCAAATAGCTAATGTGCTACAGAGAAAACTACAGACTAAACCAATATTTGGTACAGTACTTACAGTATACTACATTTTCCTAATAATTGTGTTACTAGAGTTAATAATTTATATAACCAATGTCTAACTTATGGAATTATAGCTCATGTTTTTTGTTTTATAACAGACCATGTGGACAACCTGCTACAGGTTCTCTTTAGCAAGGGTTTACATGAGCCTACAGATTTCATGCAGAGCTGGACAGGCTGACCATTCCTGAAGTCCTGTCAGCCCAGTTTGAGCCGCATGATAAGGATGAAACCATCACTGTTTTTTTGTCTCGTATGATTATTTCATTTTGCATCAGATTCTCAAAAGGACACAGCTACTCCAGCTGTAGCAGGGCATACTGAATAAATCATGTCTGACATAAGTGATTTCTCGCACTGTTTTACTAGTCAAGTAGAGCAGTTCCCTATAAAAGCACTGCAACAACATTTACATTAAGAATGGGCAATATACTGGTTCACTGTATGTACATGTATGTAATTTCAATATGGACCATGTGCAGCAACACACCCCATCAAATGGTCAGCCTGTCGTCACCATGATGGATATCAGGCTATAAGCCATTTGTGTGATTAAAAAAAAGTTAAATTCCACCTGAACACTATGGACATCACAGAAAATACAAAATTCACACACGAAGAGGAAACAAACCGGACCATAACCTTTTTGGACATCAAAATCCACCATAAAGAAGATGGCAGCATAAAAATTACAGTATACAGAAAACCAACCCACACAGATCAATACCTGTTCTGGTCATCTGAACATCCCACAGCACACAAACTATCAGTTGTCAGAACTCTTTACGAATGGGCCAGCTACATCACAGATGAAGAGGACAGACGGGAGGAAGAGTAACCCGTATGACACGCTCTCACACACTGCCAATATCCAATATGGGCCATAAACAAAGGAAAAAAGCAGGTCAAGAACAAAGAAGATAAACAGAAAACAAAACAAACACCAAAAGCTGAAACAAAAAACAAGGACATGATAACCATACCATACATCTGAGGAATAACAGAACCAATGCATAGGATCATGAGAAAACACAAAATCAGCACAGCAGTGAAACCACACATAAAAATAAGACAGCTACTCGTACACCCCAAAAATGAAATAGAATGGGGCAAAAAAAAAAAAGCAACATAATACAGTGGTGTGAAAAAGTGTTTGCCCCCTTCCTGATTTCTCATTTTTTTGTATGTCACACTTAAATGTTTCAGGTCATCAAACAAATTTAAATATTAGATAAAGATAACACAAGTAAACACAAAATGCAGTTTTTAAATGAAGATGTTTATTATTAAGGGGAGAAAAATCCAAACCTACGTGGCCCTGTGTGAAAAAGAGATTTCTCCCTAAACCTAATAACTGGTTGGGCCACCCTTTGCGGCAAAAACTGCAATCAGACATTGATGATAACTGGCAGTGAGTCTTTTACAGCACTGTGGAGGAATTTTGGCCCACTCATTCTTGCAGAATTGTTGTAATTCAGCCACACTGGAGGGTTTTCGAGCTTGAACCACCTTTTTAAAGGGCTGATGACATGATTTTGACATTTTTTAGGATGTTGTGTAAACCCAAAAGTCATTGTCGATGATCAATATAATATTTACAGCCGCGCCTGCATAAACTAGTTATCATCAAAAAACCGCAGCCGCTGACTGGGCTATGGTGCCGCCCACCGAATTAAGGGCGGCACCCCCATGACGTAAGCGGGAGAACGGACACCGGTGTTGTTGACTGGAATGACAGCAGCTTTGTAGCTCACAGTTTCTCTGGTTTCTTGTTTTAATTTTACGGCTATGCCTTCGCATTGTGTCGCAGGCTTAGATAAACGGCAGGCATGAAAGACCACATCACACGCTTCAGCTCCAACTGTCATAAGCCTCCTCGTGCACTCCTCATGCGCTTTTATGCAGGAGGAGCACACAAGGAGGGGAAGGATTAACAGATTTACGCACAGCTTTGACCTACTTTCTCTCATCGCCTGCTGACTCTCGCCGGTCCAGCCATGTCCCCTCTGTCATTATCACCAGCTGATTCCCCTCCCACTGATCATGTTTCCTGGTCCTTGCCCAGGTGCTTCTCATCACACCATCACCAGCAGTGCGTGTACTTCACGGCCGTTTGCCAGTCATCTGTGCTATTTGTCTGCCACTATTTTCAGCACTCTCACGATGTGTTAGTCACTCCATGTTTGCCGTGGTTCTCGTGCATCCTTGAAGCGATGTCGGCTCTGAGGCGCACCTGTGGCTAACACATCTCCTCTCATTCGTTCTCTGGGCAATGCCGGCCCCCGAATGCCATCAGTTAGTGTGTTTGTGTTTTTTGTACGTCTTCACCTTTTTGGGAACTGTCTGTCTTTCTGTATTAAATGTCCTGTGGTGAACCCTGCACATAAATCATCGTTATTTCATCCTCCCTGTCTGTGTCCTGCATAAGAGCGCATGGAGGGTCATGATGGATGGATTTATGTGCAGAATTCACCACAGCACATGTATTGAACATAAGAATGATGACAACAGTTCCCAAAAAGGTGAAGACTTACAAAAATAAACGGAAACACTTACAGTTGGCATTCGGGGCTGACATCGCCCAGCGAACATGGAGAGGAGATGTGTTAACCACGGTTGCGCCCCAGGGCCAACATTGCTTCAAGGGGCACAACAGAACCACGGCTGTGTGGAGTGGCTAACACGTCGTGATAGTGTTGGCAATGTTGGCTGGCTGACAACACAGCAGATGATGCACACAAACCATGAGCAGCTGACTGTCAAAGAGAGAGGGCGCGTGTGTTCAGGCCGGCGAATCTTGGACAGTGCCCACCTGAAATTGGCTCAAAACACACATAAAACACATGTACAAAACAAAAACAATAAGAACTCAAAATATAATACATAATAAACCCAATGCCTGAGCCACAGAGAATACATTGCTATGATTTTATTGAAAAATCGGGTTTAAATAAATTATATTTATGAACAAATAATTTGTTGCCATATCTGTAACAAAAGAATAACACTCTGTTTTCCCCTGCCGTGTGCTTGTCGCTGCTGCTGTGGCGGGCATGTGTGCCTCTCCACCGTCACTCTCTGAGTGTGACTTGCTTGGCACGGCTCAAACCTATACAGTCTGATGCCCCCAGATTCTTCATTGTCATCCAGTTCTTCGGAACTTTAATCGTCCGAAGATTGGACAACACAAACCAATTCCAGACTACATGTGCTGGAACCATCGTCAAAGTTATCAACTGCTTCCATCCTATGTACAATGAGCAGCCAAACGCTGTGTTCTCCCGATTACGTGACTACATGGCAGCGGGGTTTTCAAGCCACTGACGTAATTGGTGACGTGGCGCTCATGAAAACTTCAGATATTCACGTGAAAAAAAGTCTCTTTGACTTAGAACTGCACAGACCAACCTATTTTATCATATTGTATTATGTGTTGAAAAATTAGAGGAAGTCAAAAATGTGTCATCAGCACTTTAAAGTCATGCCACAGCATCTCAGTGGGATTCAGGTCAGGATTTTGACTAGGCCACTCCAAAGTCTTCATTTTGTTGTTCTTAAGCCATTCAGAGGTGGACTTGCTGATGTGTTCTGCATCATTCTCCTGCTGCAGAACCCAAGTGCGCTTCAGTTTGAGGTCACTGTCATGAATGGCTCTCGCGAGCCATAAAGGAGACGCTATAGGCGACCAGTGAGTTAGCGTAACTTTTTTAACAACGGAACAGAATACACAAATGGCAAAGTAAAGAGCCACGAGGGGCAAAAATACGCACATACACAAGGTATAACTCCAACTAGGGTGAGAGGCTAAGAAGTGCAGCGGGGAAGAAACCCACGCTGAGCAGTAACACTTACAGGAGGGTCAGGAGCAGAAACACCGAGGGAACTAGAGTTGGACGTAGGAACTCCAGTCGTGGAAACACGATGTACATCTTTCCCCGTTTAGGTCGCAGCGAGGAGCGATTCTCAGCTGCTCCCTTAAATAAGGGACAGAACCCAATCAGGAGCGGGGAAGGTAATTGATAATAATAAGAGACAGCTGTCCCGGAGCAGCTGGGCTTGACAGCCAGAAGTCTGAGATGCTGTCAAAGCTATGAGCCTCGGAGGAGGCCGTAAGACCAGGCCCAGAATGGGATCGAGCTGGAACGAAGCTGGACAACCTGAGCGCGGATAGCAATCAGCGCTCAGGCGTGACAGTCACAAACAGATGGCTGGACATTCTCCTTCAGGATTTTTTGGTAGACAGCAGAATTCATGGTTCCATTTACCACAGCAAGTCTTCCAGGTCCTGAAGCAGCAAAACAGCCCCAGACCATCACACTACCACCACCATATTTTACTGTTGGTGCGGCGGCATGAAATAAAGCGGCGTTGTTGGAGGTTTTAAGTAGAGTTTTATTATCATACCACCGTCACGGGATCCCCTCTCCAGCCCAAGTGTGTGCAGGCTGGAGCGGGATCCTCTGGCTCTCAGAGAAGGAGGGACACAAAGTCTGTCCTGCAGCAGAAGGTGAAGTGTGAGTGAGAGAGCATGGATTTCAGTCAGCTTAAATACCAGTTACAAACAATGCATGAAAGGCATTCACAGCAGGGAGTATGGCATTTGCATTTGAGAGGCATACATCACAATAGGCAGATTTGCTAGACTGTGCTCTAGGTGCAGAACAAAGGGGTTAACAGGCACATCTACATATTGATCTGAGTCTCTGGGTCACAGTAAGGACAGGACACATGAACACAATACATGAAAGGTGACATTATCACAGTAGTGTAGCGGAAAAAAACCAGGAGTAGCGAGTTGTCTGTCCTTAGTCTGTTTGTGGGGGTTTTCCCAAACCGCCACAGTTGGTATGATATTCCTTTTCTGAAATGCTGTGCTACTTTTAAGCCAGATGTCATGGGACGCACATCTTCCAAAAAGTTAAACTTTTGTCTTGTCAATCCACAGAGTATTTTCCAAAAAGTCTTTGGAATCATCAAGATGTTTTCTGGCAAAACTGAGATGAGCCTTTATGTTCTTTTTGCTCAGCAGAGGTTTTTGTCTTGGAACTCTGCCATGCAGGCCATTTTTGCCCAGTCTCTTTCTTATGGTGGAGTCATGAACACTGACCTTAACTGTGGCAAGTGAGGCCTGCAGTTCTTTGGATGTTGTTGTGGGGTGTTTTGTGAAATTTTGGATGAGTTGCTGCTGCACTTTTGGGGTAATTTTGGTGAGCCGGCCACTCCTGGGAAGGTTCAGCACTGTTCCATATTTTTGCCATTTGTGGATAATGGCTCTCACTGTGGTTTGCTGGAGTCCCAAAGCTTTAGAAATTGTGTTATAACCCTTTCAGAATCAGAATCAGAATCAGAATCAGAATCAGCTTTATTGCCAAGTATATTTACAAGTAAACACACAAGGAATTTGACTTGACATTGGGCGCGCACATTAGGCGCATCCAATGACACGGCAGCCATAGAGGCGCCTGTAATTGATAGAGCTCAATTACTTTGTTTCTCATTTGTTTCAGAATTTCTTTGGATCGCATCATGATGTCTAGCTTTTGAGGATCTTTTGGTCTACTTCACTTTGTCAGGCAGGTCCAATTTAAGTTATTTCTTGATTGAGAACAGGTGTGGCAGTAATTGGACCTGGGTGTGGCTAGAGAAATTGAACTCAGCTTTCCAAAGATGTGATAAACCACGCTTAATTTATGTTTTAACAGGAAGGAGGCAATCACTTTTTCACACAGGACCATGTAGGTTTGGATTTTTTTTTTACCCTTAACAATAAACACCTTCATTTAAAAACTGAATTTTATGTTTACTTGTGTAATCTTTGTGTAATATTTTTTTTTTTTGTCTTTTTTTTTTTTTATTTAAGTTTTTGTAAAGGGTATACAGGTCGTTACAGCAATGCAGTGTTTACATTTTCATCACATGTTCCCTTATTTTCTGATATCTGACAACATTGGGAGATTAATTCTTACAACACCCCTTTTTTTTTTTTTTTTAAAGTGAAAGAAAAAGTGAAATTAAAGAGAAAAAAAACAAAAAACAAATAAAAAAAACAAACAAACCAGTAAAAAACAAACAAAAAGAAAAAGTAAGTAAATAAAGATAAAAGAGCATCTGAGTAGCATTGGAACAAAGAGCAGAACCATTATTGAAATGGTATTTGTCAAAGATTAGATCTAATGGAAGACACATATGCGGTCCAGGGTTGCCAAAAGTTCATGAACCCATCCATGTCCTGTCTCAGTGCGAATGTCAACTTTTCCATCGAGTAAATGTCTTGGATCACGTTAGTCCAATCTTCAGGTGTAGGACAGTCCTTCAACATCCATTTTTTAGTTAGAGCTTTTTTGCTTGCCAATATTAAAACATTGAATAAGTATTTTTCTCCTCGTCTTTCCAGTGAGTCCGGTAGTAAACCCAAATACAAAGTTACAAAAGAAAAGGGAACTGTAATTTTGAATATTTTCCCCAATATTGTCTGTACGTTGGACCAATATTGGTGGATAACTGGGCATGACCAAAACACATGAAAATGATTTGCAGTCTTTTCACCACACAAGCGCCAACAGTTCAATCCCTTATGGGTAAATTTGTTTTGTGCAGGTGTTCTGAAAAATCTTGCCAAGTTTTTCCATCCAAATTCTCTCCACTGCAGGGATGAGGTACTTTTCCATTGCTGTTTATTTAGCTTTTCCCATTTTTCCAGTTGTAAAGTGAAATTCCCCTCTTTTTCCCATCTCTCTTTTATATAAGATGTGTTGTCTCCTTTTAAGTCTTGAAGACCTTGGTATATTTTAGAAATGTATCTGATCCCTGGGATCCCTTTATATGCCATTAAGAAGACCTTCAGAACACCTGACTGGGCCCTTTCCAAAACCTCCTTTTTAAGTATATTGTTTATGTGGTGTCTAAGCTGGAAGAACCTGTAAAGGTCTTGATTTATTAGGCCTTGTTTTTTCAAATCTTCAAAACTTCTTAAGATTTGCCCTTTAAAAAAATCGTAATATTTTATCAGCCCTTTCTCCTTCCACTTTTTAAATCTGGTGTCTGTTTTATTAGGAGTAAAGTCCTGATCATAGGCGATCCATTGCAGAAGTCGATAGGGCTCTTTAGTTTGATTCTCTCTGACTATCTTAAACCAAATTTTTAGCGGGGTCTCTATCCACGGGTTAGTGTTATTCAAAAGCTTAGGTAAGGCATTGTTCCCTATTATCGCCTGTAGGGGGATGTCACTTGTTATTTGGCATTCGATCTCCTTCCATTGTGCAGTGTAGACTGGGTTACATATCTCTACTAAAGTTTTAATTTGTGCGGCTTTAAAGTAGTCCCTGATATTTGGCAGCGCGAGCCCACCTTTGTCTTTGTTTAGCTGTAGGGTTCTATATCTGATTCTAGGTCTCTTGCCCTGCCATATGAATCTTGAGATCCTTCTGTCCAGCTCCTGCCATGTTTTTTTGGGAGGTTCTACCGGTATTGTTTGGAAAAGGTATAGAAGACGTGGAAGTATATTCATTTTGACTGCTTCAATTCTTTGTGCAGTACCCAAGAATGGTATCATATTCCATCTTGCTAGGTCAGATTTTATTTTTGTCACCAGTGGATCATAGTTTAGTGATATAATTTTGTTGAGTTGTTTCGGGATATTGACCCCCAGATATTTCATAGATTCCGACTCCCAGTTAGTTTTGAGTTTGCTTAGTGAATAATGATTTGGGTCATAGTTGAATGTTAAAACTTGGGTTTTATGCATATTTAATTTGTACCCCGATAAATCTCCATACTCTGAAAAAACTGAGGTTAGTTCTGGTAAAGAAGTGTCCGGCTGCCCTAGGTATATTAAAATGTCATCAGCAAAGAGTGCTATTTTATGTTCCTTCTGACCAAGTGTAATACCTTGAATTTTTTGGTTTTGTCTTATCCATTGGCTCAGAGGTTCTATGAAGATTGAAAAGAGCAGTGGAGACAGGGGGCAGCCCTGACGACATCCTCTTTCCAGTTCAAAAGATGATGATAAATTACCTTTAATCCTTATTTTAGCTGTTGGTTTTTTATATAATGCCTGTATAGTTCTAATGAAGTTGTTATGAAAATTGAAACTGGATAAGATTCTATATAGAAAAGACCAGTCAACCGAATCGAATGCTTTTTCAGCATCTAATCCCAATATGACTGCATTTAAGTTATATTTTTTTATATGATGAATTATGTGTAAAGTGCGTCGAATGTTGTCTTGTGTCTGTCTTTGTCTTATAAAACCTGTTTGGTCTAAATGAATTAGGTCTGTCAGTATATTTTCTAACCTTTTGGCAAGGATAATGGTAAAAAGCTTATAGTCCTGATTTAGTACACTGATTGGTCTGTAGTTGGAGCACTCTAGTTTATCCTTTTCAGGTTTTGGTATAACTGCAATGACCCCTTCTCTCCAGGAGGGGGGGATTTCCCCTGTGTGGAGGACATAATTAAATGTTTTCAGGAGGAGAGGCGATAGTTGCTGTTTAAAGGTTTTGTACCACTCTGCTGTATAGCCATCAGCTCCTGGGGATTTGTTAGCTTTAAGTTTCATAATTGCTTTTTCCAATTCTTTAGGATGTATTTCTGACAGTAGTGTTTTATTTTGTGACTCCGTAAGTTGGGGAAGGTTTAATGTGTTTAGGAATGCCTCGGATGCGTTTTTATGTTTTTTGTGGGAGTATAAGTTCTTATAGTAATTCTCGAAGTTTTTAAGAATATCCTGAATTCTGAATTTTATTTCCTTTGATACTGGGTCTCTGATTTTGTAGATTGCTCTTTCTGTTTGATGTTTCCTCAATTTATAGGCTAGCAATTTTGCCGATTTACTGCCTGCTTCATAGTATTTTTGTTTCAGAAATGTAAGTTTCTTCTGGATTTCTATTGTGTAGATCTCATTTATTTGGTTTTTAATTTCCTTAATCTTGAGCGAGTCAGTAGAATGAGTGTTGCCTTTGTGTTCTTTTTCTAGGTTCCTAAGTTCTGACTCTAATGTGGATAGTTTTTCTTGTCTTAGTTTCTTTTGGGTTGCCAGTTTTGCAATAATCTTTCCTCTTATTACAGCTTTACATGCATCCCACAGTATTAAAGGGGATACTTCTCCATTATCGTTATCTTCCAAATATCTGAGAATATCTGATTCCAATTCATCTTTCAGTGGTCCTTTCAGGACATTTGAATTTAACCTCCAAGAAAATGTATTATTTGTGTATTTTTGGATATTTAAGTCCATGTAGATCGGACTGTGGTCGGAGAGATCCATCAGTCCTATTTTACATGTTTTTACTCTTCCAATGTCTCTATTAAACATAAAAAAATAGTCAATCCTTGAGTAAGATGAATGTGGAGTTGAGTAAAATGTATAGTCTTTTACACTGGGGTTGAGTTCCCTCCACACGTCACAGATTCCCAATTCTTTTAGTAGCATCCGAGTCTTCCTGTTTTGGGTGTTATTTTGATGTGGGGAATTACCAGAAGCATCCCAGTATGGATTCAGTCTAAGATTGAAGTCCCCACCACATATCACTAAACCTTGAGCTTTAGTTATCATTAGGTCGAATACATTTTTATAAAATTTCCAGTTAGCCCCTGGGGGAGCATACACATTCAGCAGGGTGATATCTTCTCCCTCTAGCCGCCCAGTTACCAAACTGTATCTCCCTTCTTTATCTTTGTGTTCTGATTTTTTTTCAAATGTAATTTTGGTTGATATCAATGTCGCTACTCCCCTCCTCCTCCCTGATTTATATGAAGATGAAGAGATCATTTTAAACCCTTGTCTACTGAGTTTATTGTGTTCCACGTCTGTTAGGTGGGTTTCTTGTAAAAGTATTATTCCTGCTTTGTCTTTTTTCATTTTGCCTAGAATCTTGGATCTTTTAACTGGATTCAGGATTCCTTTTACATTATATGAAATTATTTTGGTTACACCCTGTTTCTCCATTGTGTTGTTTTGTTTAGTATAACTGTGTGGTGGCCCTCTTTTGTGCTACTCAGAAACTGAAAGAACATTAAAAACAAGAAAAACATTAAGAACATAGTGTAAAAAACTTTAAAACAAAAAGCTGTCATAAGAACTTCCTGAGCTGAGGTCTTTTTAAAGACCCTGTAAGAGCCTTGATGGAGTGAAGGCTCTGAGGGAAATTCCTCAAACTCTGTTACGTGTTGAGGGCCCTCTCTTACCACTGAAAGTAGTCCCATGCTTTTAACGTGAGTTTCAGAACCCAATCCAAACTTGTAATGATTTTTTTTTTTTCCTTTTATGCCTAAACCCTGTGAAATTGTGTGCACCCTCCCACCCCCATCACATCAAACATTCACGCAAAAACAGTATTTGTTAGTATGAGGAGAACATGTGGATTATTGTCACATTTCTATTTGAACAAGTTTTTTTTTTTTTTATTACAAAGACTTATTTGTTTCAAATAATATGATTGTTCCATGAAATGTTTTACCACATGCTGAATATGCATCTCCTTTAATGTTTGTTACCTTGTATGAGGGGGGTTGGATGTGCGGATTGATTCAAGAGAAAAGAAAAAAAAAAAAAAAAAGGTCGCTATTCCAACCTGAAAACGGATAGTTTATCCGCGACGCTCTGGTGCTGGGTTTCCCGCTGCTGGTCCGTGGATTTTGAGGGTCTTTGTGTTGTCCATGTTTGCGCTTTGATCTTCTCACTCGGGTCTGCTGCGGGTTTAAATACCGTTACCGGGAGCCCTCTTTTCGCCATGTCAGCTGTTGCTTCTTCCGCCGAATTATAGAGACACGTTTCATCGCCGTAGAAGACCCTTAACTTCGCAGGAAATGGTGTCTGAAAGCGCAATTTCTTCTCTCTTAACACCTTTTTCGCGTCATTGTATTCCCTGCGCTTTTTAAGGACCTCCGGAGCGTAATCGTGTTCCACGTAGACTTTTCTCTCCTGGTGCATAAATCCTTTTTTCTGCCAGGCCAGTCTTACAACCTCTTGTTTTATTTTGAAATTGGAAAATCTTACCAACACCGAACGTGGGGGCGCTTCCGCCGCCGGCCTAGCGGCTAATGAACGATGTGCCTTTTCTATCTTCAAGTCAGTGGTTTGTGGAATATCCAATTTCTCTCTTAGTAAGGATTCCACGCATTCTGCCATTGAGTTAAAACCATTTTCGGTTCCTTCTATCAGACCATGAATTCTTATGTTGTCTCTCCTTTGTTTTCCTTCTTGGTCGGTTAGCTTAGCCTCTATAGCTGCTTGTCTTTTGCGTAGGTCTAGCACAGAATCTTCGAGCACTTTTATTCGATCCTCTGTTTCCAAGATTCGGTTCTCGGCCTGGTCCACTCTGCTGTTTGTCCTTTTCAATTCTTCTCTGAATTCCCGAAATTCGGCCGTAACATCTCGGCGAAATCGTCGTAGCTCCTCAAATAGTGATTTCAGGCTAACCCTTTTGTTAGCTATCACCAGTTCCTCGTCTTCTGAACGGAGATCTTCCAGTTCAGATTCTCCGGCCGATACGTGTCCTGGCCTGGAGAATTTCAGTTTCTTCTGTTTTCCTTTAGACATGATGATTTTGTCTTTTGATTTTCACTCCTCCAAAAATCCGTTAAGTTTGATTTTCAAGGTGTTATCCTGGATTGGGTCTGAGAGCTTCAGTGTTAAGCTGCAGTCGCCATGGCGTCCAGACCGGAAGTCCCTTTGTGTAATATTTTAAATTTGTTTGATGATCTGAACCATTTAAGTGTGACAAACATACAACACAGTGAGAAATCAGGAAGGGGCAAACACTTTTTCAAACCATTGTATGTGAAATTCCATGCAGATCATGTGACAAGATATACATCGGGGAAACAGAAAGAGCACTCAACACATGAAGGAAAGAACACCAGAAGAAATGTGAAAAGGAAACACAAGGACGACTTACAAGATCACAAAAAGAAAAGGCAGAACAAAAACCCCTGAAATCAGCAATATCAGTTCACTGCAAAAGGAGCAGTCATATCATGGATTGGGACAACACAAGAATCATCAGATCGGAGGATAATAACACAAACGCTGGATCAAGGAAGCCACAGAAATCAGAAAACTTGCAAAGGACACCATGAACCAAGATGAGGGAGCATTCATGCTCTCCCACACCTGGGACTCCATCCTCATGAGACCACCTGGTGATGGGAGGCGTGGCCGGCATCGTGGGTCTGTCGGTCCATCAGGCTGGCCACGACAAAGGAAAACAGCTGATAAACGACACGTCACAGCGATCAGCTGACGCTTCTGAAGATGACTGCAGATGTCAGTCCAAACATGTTAAGGTAAACAAACATCTACCTTTTTGTCTGACAAAAAAGAAACTGTAAATTAACTATATATTGTTTGCAGATACAAAAAATACAGAGCAACTATCACAGGAAAATGTGGTAAAAGGAACAACAAGAAAAACATTCTGTTTTTTGTGCAGTGATTAGTTTGGAAAACCAAACATGAAATAAGAGAACAGTTATATTATTGAACAAGTAATACAGCATGACAAGGTAAAATAAAATGAGCATGGAGCTTTTTTCATGAACATTTTATGGTGTTCAGTATCTGCCTCCATCCTCTGCTTATATGATGCTGGAGATGAAAGGAGGGTAAAAATGGACACTCTTGTCCAGACTCCAACCCGGTAGGTGGCAGTATTGCACCTGCAAGATGGTTGCCAACCACCAATCAAATCTAAAAGAAGAAGAAGGAGAGTTAAAAATGTGACAGTTCTCATCTTCTAAGCCCATGAGCCAATCGCTTAACTGCACATCACTACTTTACAATGTGTAAAGTAACAAATGTGTCAGAGTGGGAAACAGTTTAATTTATTATCCACTGGTATACAGTTTTTAAGATTTTTTAAGCATAAATATCTTCACTTCGGTACAGATAATTTCAGCTGAATCCCACCAATAGTCTAAATAGCATAACGTAGCTACAGTATGTAGTATGTTGTAGTTTCAGGGAATGAGGAGAGGGTGCATGGCACCATCTTCTTCCTTGTGGGTGGGCCTAATTAGAATATTCATAGATCCAAGATCTTGGGAGCAGAGGAAAAGGAAGCAATTTTAAGACCATTAAATGTTATCCTTGGGGGGGGGGGGGGCATAAAATACAATTTTAGACAATGCAGATTGTTTTTTAAGGGGATTTATAGTCACCGGAGTTTGTCTTTAAGAGGTAACACAGACTGTAAACAGACAGGTGACTGGTGTCATATCTGTACACCTGCCTGCATGATCACCTTTGGGAATGCCAAATACAGCATGCTACATAGCGTTTATGTTTTCTTAACTGTCTACCATGAGGTCATGGCGGCTGCTAAAACCTATCCAGGATGTCAAAGGATGATACCATTAATTAAGCCCTTTTCAAACTACCCTGGCAATCCAGGCAAATCCAGTAAGATCCCGGTTGCCTCTGTTGTCTGAATAGGGTTACCCTGGCTACTTGATGTGGGCAAATTGACCCTGGAAGTGAAGTGGGTCATTGCCCACCTCACCTCAGCTTGGCTGACATTTGAATGGGACAACATGGATAAATGTGTCCTTCAGAGGTAAAGTGGGCTATCCCACAAAACCATTATTTTGAGAAAATGAGTGAGAAAGTGAGTGAGAAAATGAGTGAGAAAGTGCCTATATCATTAAAAAGTATATCATTAATCAGTGTGCCTATAATAATTATAGGGGGTGCGGCGGCATGGTATAAAGCAGCGTTGTTGGAGGTTTTAAGTAGAGTTTATTATATCATACCGCCGTCACGGGATCCCCTCTCCAGCCCAAGTGTGTGCAGGCCGGAGCGGGATCCTCTGGCTCTCAGAGAAGAAGACACAGAGTGCGTGTCTGCAGCAGAGGTTGAAGTGTGAGTGAGAGGAAGTGTTACAGGACCTGTGCAGTATTTATACCCAACTCAAACAATACATCAAAGCAGATTCACAGCAGTTTGTCTGATCAAAGGGACTGCAGAATAGGCATGAGATATTTGCATTTGTGAGACACAGACAGGATACATGAACACAATGCATGGGTGGCACATTAACCTCACAGCAGTGAAATGCATAAATGGCTGATTAGATCACAGCATGCAACTGAAAAAACCAGGAGTAGCGAGTTGTCTGTCCTTAGTCTGTTTGTGGGGGTTTTCCCAAACCGCCACAGGGAGTAACTTTTTAATGATATAGGCACACTGATTTTTTGAGAATATTTCAACTTTAGAGCTCATTTTCTCAAAATAATGGTTTTGTGGGATAGCCCACTTTACCTCTGAAGGGCACAAATGTGCAATGAAGTAGGTGTCGCCATGACCATGTCACAGCACAGCAACAGAGTTTAAAGGAATCAGAAGCCTCTCTGCCATTATCCTGGCAGATTATATTAATTTTGAAGTTGCAGCAGACAACTGTGTGTCATAGTTACATAAATATCACAGTGGCTGAGAGTGAAAAGTGTCTTTTAACAGCGTCATATTTCAGTGACCCCAAGTCTACAGCAGCTGTGATCATTTCCAGCTGCTGTCGGTGGAGGTGAGACTAGCACATCCTGGAACAAAAGCTGCTGGAGACACAAAATCTGTTTGAACTGAGACTGTCTTCCTCTTCAACATGCACAGATGTGCACCGTGCAGCCCCCTGCTCTGTACTCATTCATGCATCCTAATTCACGTTGCATTAATGTGCACACTGTGATTCTCTGCTCTCTTCTAATGTGACAGTCCTCTCAAAAAAATGTATGTTGCTGAACATGAAAAGCCACAAACACACGGCCCCACCAAATATGTGCAACTGCACACACACACACTCACATGCCGTGTCTCTTCTTGCATGAGTGTCGATATGAAAAAAAGATGGTAATTGGAAGATGGCGGCCCGCACAGACGTAGCGGCCCCTCTTGGCATCAGCGAGTGTGAGAGTTTTGAGTATTTTGATCATCCCAGATGTACATTCTGTAAAACTTGCAACCATGAGACCTTATTAAACATCAAGGTACTGCATGCTGCAAGAATTGCGGCGCTCGGTTGTGACTTGGACATTCTATGCCAGCATGGAATTCTGTCGGAGTCCCTGCTGGAGGCTACACAGGAGAGGAGGAAGCGTAAGTGGAGCAAAGTTAAGCAAAAGCGTGGGAAAAGGGCGGGGATTCATGCTAGGCTAAAGGCTAACCCCTCCAGACCAGCAGTACCATCTCTCCTTCTCTCTAACGTCCGCTCCCTCGACAACAAGCTGGACGAGCTGCGTCTGCTGAGAGAAACCCGGAGAGAGTGGAGGGACTGCTATGTGCTTGCGTTCACAGAGACATGGCTCCACGACAACATTCCTGACGAGGCTATTCAACTGGAAGGTACGATGGCGTTCCGGGCAGACAGAGAAATGGCGAGCTCCGGTAAGAGCCATGGGGGTGGGGGGTGGGGGGGCTATGCATCTACGTTAACAAGAACTGGTGCGTTAACGCCACGTTAGTATCTAAACACTGCTCTCCGTTGGCGGAGTTCCTTATTGTAAATTGTTGGCCATATTAGGCCATATATCCGAGGGAATTCAGCAACGTGTTTGTAGCTGCTGTTTACATAGCGCCGAGCGCTAACGGTAACGCTAATGCTAAAGAGGCACTTGGAGACCTGCACAATGCTATAAGTGAAATCCAAACTTCACACCCGGACAGTTTTGTGGTGGTGTGCAGGGGATTTTAACCACACCAGCTTAAAGACTGTGCTCCCCAAGTTTAAACAATGTGTAGACTTTAAGACCAGAGGAGAGAATATGTTGGACTTAGTGTACACAAACACAGATGCTTATAAGGCAATACCCTGCCCCCATCTCGGCCTTTCTGACCACATATCCGTGATGCTGGTGCCTGCCTACAAACCTTTACTGAAGCGCAGCAGGCCGGCAGTGAAACAAATCAGGATTTGGCCAGAGAGTGCAACCTCTGCACTGAAAGACTGTTTTCAGCACACAGACTGGGAGGTCTTCAAAACAGCAGCCTCCCAGGAAGACAAGACAGATGTGGAGGAGTATGCTGAAACGGTCACCAGCTACATCGCGAAGTGCACTGAAGATGTCACTATAGTGAAGACCATCACTGTACGGGGAAACAATAAGCCCTGGATGACCACAGAGGTGCGCTCGCTGCTTACAGCCAGAGATGCAGCCTTCAGAGCAAAGGACAGGATCACCCTCCGCTCAGCCAGGTCTGCGCTCTTAAAGGGAATTAAGACAGCGAAGCGCGCCTATGCGGAGAAAATCCAGGGACACCTCTGTGACACTAGGAACACCAAGCAGATGTGGCAGGGAGTTCGGACACTGACGGGCTATAAGTCTAGGCAGGGGGTTGATGATGATGACGCTTTGCTTCCAGACAGGATCAACGACTTCTTTGCACGTTTTGAAGCATCAAACCCGACAATCAGAGGGAGGGCTGGCCCATCCCCACCATCAGTTGGACCAGCTTTCACCATCAACACAGTGGACACACGGAGGACCCTAACCAGGGTCAACCCACGTAAAGCTACAGGTCCGGACAACATCCTGGGACGTGTGCTCCGAGACTGCGCGAGCAAGTTGGCGGATGTCCTGACTGACATTTATAACATCTCCCTGAGTCTGACATAATGTCCAGCTCAGGAAACACACACGCAGGCTCAGGGTAGATTTAACAGCTTTATTCAACAAGCAGGCATGTATGAATGGATGTGTGAGATATGAATATGTGATGAGGGTGAACACCGATGCACAGGAAGCAGAGCGGTGCGCTGTACAACCAGGCAACCCTATGGAGAGAACAGAGGACAGGGGTAAAGGGCACCACACCTGGACAGGTATAATGAGCAGAGTGCTGCTTACTTGTAGGTGACAGGTGGCTGGCATTGGCCAAGGCAGAAGCCCGGGAGACAGCGTCCTGCAGAGCCTGTGACGACGGTGAGGATTGGATGGCGATGACGGGGTATCCACCGCCAGGGAATCCGCCTGTGCACAGGGGAGAAGACTTGCAAAAGGTAAGGGATAAGATGCTTACGTAGAAGCGTAGCTTAGCTGTCGTTGAGAGACGATCCAGCTGCGAAGATGTGCCGATGCGAACAGACGGCTCCAGACTGCTGCACTGGGCTGAGTGGGCTAAGTAGCCCGTGGCTGACGAGGCGCAGGTGTGCATGCAGCTGAGGCAGATGATGAGCGGCGAGTCGTGACAGTACTCCCCTCCCAGCTGCACCTCCTGGTGCTGGTTTGTCCGGGTGCGCCCGGTGGAACTCCGTGATGAGACTCCTGTCCAACACCAAGGAAGAGCGCACCCAAGACCTCCACTCAGGACCGAATCCCTCCCAGTCCACCAAGTACTGCAGCCCGCGACCTCGGCGCCGGGAGTCCATGATGGAGGCGACTCTCCAGGCCAGATGGCCGTCGATCATCAGAGGCGCGGGCGGCGCCGCGGGCGGGGGACAGAGAGGATCAGAGACCAAGGGCTTGATCTTTGACACGTGGAAGGTGGGACATATGCGGAGGGAGGGGGGGAGGGCCAGACGCACAGCCACCGGGTTGATGATTTTTGAGATGGTGAAAGGGCCAATGAAGCGTGGGGCCAACTTCCGCTTCTCAGCCTTGAGGTTAACGTCATGAGAGGATAACCAGACTCGTTGGCCCACCTGGTAGGCAGGGGCCGGTCTCCTGTGGCGGTTCGCCGTGGAGCTGTTGCACGCCGCAGTGCGTAATAGCGCATTGCGCACTCTGGTCCACAGGCTCCGACAGCATCTCAGGTGCGCCTGGATGGAGGGAACGGCCAGCTCACCCTCCTGCTCCGGGAACAAGGGTGGGTCGTACCCCAAGGACGCCTTAAAGGGGGACATCCCCGTGGCAGAAGACCGTGCCATGTTGTGGGCATACTCCACCCAGGCCAGGTGCGTGCTCCAGGACGACGGGTTGGAGGAGGTGACGCAGCGTAAGGCAGCTTCCAGTTCCTGGTTGGCATGCTCACACTGCCCATTGGACTGCGGGTGGTGGCCGGAGGAGAGGCTTACCGTGGCCCCCAGAGCGTTGCAGAAACACCTCCATACCTCAGAGACAAACTGGGGCCCCCGATCAGAGACGACGTCCACCGGAAGAGGTTCTTGGGAGAAGTGAGGCGGGTCAAAGGGGCAACAATGGCTCCGAAATTGGGCACAAAGTGGCGATAAAAATTGGCAAACCCAATGAACTGCTGCACCTGCGTTCTTGAGGTCGGCGTGGGCCACTCGACCACCGCTTTGACCTTCGCGGGATCGGGAAGGACTTGGTTGTGCGAGATTACGAACCCTAGGAAGGAGGTGGTCTTGGCATAAAACTCACACTTTTCAGCCTTGACATACAGCCTGTTCTTCAGTAGCTACTGTAGGACCCACCTCATGTGCACCTGGTGTTCCTCCCGTGACCTGGAGAAGATGAGGATGTCATCCAGGTACACGAACACGAAGAGGCCTAGGAAATTACGTAGGACATCGTTAATGAGGCGTTGAAACACAGCGGGGGCATTGGTCAGCCCAAACGGCATTACCAGATACTCGAAGTGACCACTAGGCGTTCGAAAGGCCGTCTTCCACTCATCCCCCTCCCGGATTCGGACGAGGTGGTAAGCACTGCGGAGATCCAACTTAGTGAACCAGGTCACCCCCTGGAGGGAGTGGAAAGCAGTGTCCATTAATGGCAGGGTGTAGCTGTCCTTCTCCGTGATGTCATTAGGGGCCCGAAAATCAATACGGGGCGGAGTGACCCATCCTTCTTCGAGACGAAGAAAAACCCCGCGCCGAGCGGAGACGAAGAAGGGCGGATGATTCCTGCATTGAGTGACTCCTTGATGTAACTGTCCATGGCCTCCCGCTCCGGCGCTGACAGGCTGTAAAGGCGTCCGGATGGCAAGGGCGCCCCCGGGCAGATGTTGATGGCGCAGTCGTAGGGCCGGTGGGGAGGGAGAGACATCGCCATGGACTTACTGAACACGAGGCCCAGGTCATGGAACTCCGAGGGCACCAGGGTGAGATCCGGAGGCGCGGCGTCCGAGGCCGGAAGGGGGGGAGGACGGGGCGCAGGCTGCAGACTGAAGGCAGGTGCCCATGCAGAAGGAGCTCCAGGCGGCGATTCTTCCTGTCTGCCAATCCAGTACTGAGTTGTGCAGGCGCAACCAGGGGTAGCCTAAGATGACAGGCGACACAGAAGAGGATAGGACATACAAGGTAAGGTCCTCCCGGTGGTTACCTGAGATTATTACAGGGACCGGCTGGGTGCGATGAGTCACTTGTCCAAGGGGCGCACGGGAGAGGGTGACCAGGCTGAGAAGAGCAGCCAGAGGGTGGCAGGTGATGCCCAATTGGGTTGCCAGGCTCTTTGAAATGAAGCTCTGCTCTGCTCCTGAGTCCACCAGTGCGTGTGTGAGGTGCCCCGTGGCATTGTGACAGAATCGTATGGGCAGATATTGACTTGTGAGGGGATTCGACCGGTTAGAGTCCGCGAGGCCCCCTACAGTGACTCGCGGACCCCCCCGTTTGGCTTCTCCAGGCAATGCTCCACGGTATGCTGATCGCCTCCACAATACATGCAGAGGCCCAGCTCCCGGCGGCACTGTTTCTCCGCTAGGGGGAGCCTTGACCGACCAACCACCATTGCCTCCGACTCCTCGGGGGACTCCAGAGGAGGTAACGCCAGGGGGCGAGCCTGAGGCATGCGGACGGAACCTCCACGCGAGCGGCCGATTAACTTCCGCTCGGCGGACTGTTCACGCAGCCGGTTATCCAAGCTAATTGTTAGGGAGATTAGCTCCGAGAGCGTCTCCGGAAGATCTCGGCTGGCCAGCTCATCCCTCAGACCAGAGCTGAGGCTGCGGAGGAAGATGCTACAGAGTGACGCCTCACCCCAGCCCACCTCCTCCGCTGCGACCCGGAAGTTGATAGCGTAATCCACCGCTGACCGGCTTCCCTGTTGGAGACCAAGGAGACGGTCAGCGAGGATGCTATCTCGCCGGGAATGATCAAACACCTCGAGAAAGCTCTGCACGAACTGGCTGTAGAAGAGGTTTGCGTAACTGGGCTTCGCCATGATGGCGTAAGCCCAAGTTAGCGCTCGCCCCTCCAGGAGATTGCCTATATAGCCAATTCGGCTGTGGTCCGAGGGAAAATCCCCGGGAACGCGCAGGAACACCGACTCGCACTGCATGATGAACCCCCACGCTCCGCCGAGCTTACCGCTGAAGCGGGCGGGGGTGGGAATTGGCGTGAGTCGGGTTGGCGTTCCCACAGCAGACTGGCCGGCCACAGGAGCGGCAGGAGCTACCCCTCCCTGACGAGCCGGGGGGAACACCTGCTGGGGGTCCAAGCGGTCTAACCGTTGAGTGATGTTAGTTAATTGATTTAAAATCACCTGCTGTTGGTGGGCTATTAAATCCACCTGAGCCTCAAGGGTGGAAAGACGGCGTGCGAGCCCGCTGTCTGCTGAGCCGCTCTGCTGGAGCCGTACTGACATAATGTCCGGCTCAGGAAACACGCACGCAGGCTCAGGGTAGATTTAACAGCTTTATTCAACAAGCAGGCATGTATGAATGGATGTGTGAGATATGAATATGTGATGAGGGTGAACGCCGATGCACAGGAAGCAGAGCGGTGCGCCGTACAACCGGGCAACCCTATGGAGAGAACAGAGGACAGGGGTAAAGGGCACCACACCTGAACAGGTATAATGAGCAGAGTGCTGCTTACTTGTAGGTGACAGGTGGCTGGCGTTGGCCAAGGCAGAAGCCCAGGAGACAGCGTCCTGCAGAGCCTGTGACAACGGTGAGGATTGGATGGCAATGACGGGGTATCCGCCGCCAGGGAATCCACCTGTGCACAGGGGAGAAGACTTGCAAAAGGTAAGGGATAAGATGCTTACGTAGAAGCGTAGCTTAGCTGTCGTTGAGAGACGATCCAGCTGCGAAGATGTGCCGATGCGAACAGACGGCTCCAGACCGCTGCACTGGGCTGAGTGGGCTAAGTAGCCCGTGGCTGACGAGGCGCAGGTGTGCGCGCAGCTGAGGCAGATGATGAGCGGCGAGTCGTGACAGAGTCGGGCCATCGTTCCCAGATGCTTCAAGACCTCTATCATAGTACCGGTGGCAAAGAAACCAGTTGTGTCCTGTCTGAATGACTATCGTCCTGTTGCACTGACACCAATTGTGATGAAGTGTTTTGAACGGCTTGTCAAACCACACATTACAGCCTGCCTCCCTGCATCACATGACCCGCTCTAGTTTGCATATCGTTCAAACCGCTCCACGGAGGATGCTATAGTCACCACCCTGCACTCTGTCATCACCCACCTGAATCAGAAAGATACCTACGCCAGACTCCTGTACATTGATTTCAGCTCAGCATTCAACACCATTATTCCCCAGAGACTGATGGAGAAATTACTCCTTCTTGATCTGAACACCACCACATGTCTCTGGATCCTGGATTTCCTGACTGACAGACCCCAGTCTGTCTGGGTTGGAAACAACATCTCCAACTCTGTCACGCTGAGCACCGGATCCCCTCAAAGCTGCGTACTCAGCCCACTGTTGTTTACACTTCTAACACATGACTGTGTATCCAGACACGAGGGGAACCAGATTATTAAGTTTGCAGACGACACCACGGTGGTGGGACTTATTCAGAGGGATGAGGAATCAATGTACAGGGAAGAAGTGAGAGACCTGGAGGGCTGGTGCAGGGAGAACAATCTGGTGCTCAACGTGGACAAAACGAGGGAGATGATTATCGACTTCCGGCGGTCACAGCCTGAACACGTCCCCCTCAGCATCGGCGGCCGTTTAGTGGAGAGAGTGGAGAACATGAAGTTCCTTGGAGTGCAGATCTCGCAGGACCTGACCTGGAGCAAGAATTCCTTGGGGATCAGGAAGCGAGCCCAGCAGAGATTGCACTTCTTGAGGAAACTCAAACAGGCCTCCCTCCCCATCTGCATCCTCAGGACCTTCTACAGAGGTATGTGGGAGAGTGTTCTGATGTACTGCATTGCTACATGCTACTCCAGCTGCAGTAAGTCAGACAAAAAAGCCCTGCAGAGGATAATTAAGGGAGTTGAGAGGGTAATTGGAGTCTCCCTCCCCTCTGTCCAAGAACTTTTTCAGAACCGTTGTAGGAGCAGGGCACTGAACATTGTCAAGGACCGTTCTCACCCTCTGCATAAACACTTTGAACTTCTGCCATCTGGCAAACGATTCCGGAGCATCAGAGGCAGAACCACCAGACTGATTAACAGCTTCCTTCCACAAGCTGTTAGGATGCTGAACAGTTGATCCGGAATCTCTCATACAGACTACTGCACCTACGGACATTATGTATATTATTTGTATATTATAGTTCTGGTTAGTTTTTCAAGTATGTCTCAGGGATGTGTGAATGGCTGTGGTTGGGTGGGGAGGTGAGGATATGTGTGAGTGTGTCTTAAATCATGTTCTTTTGCTTATATGAATGCCGAAAGAAACGCAATTTCATCTTGCCTGCACTACAGTTGTATGTACAGCAATATGACAATAAAGGTTGATTTGATTTGATTTGATTTAATTATATAAGCTGTCCAGTGCATTTTACAACCCTGTTCATTAAAACGGAGGACAAAGAGCAGCTACCATTGAACTATATAGACTGGTGCATTCCAATCAACCACTGATCTGTGCTGAATTTGACAGAGTGACAAAATTAAAAGACTTGTAAAAATGCCGGTGGTGACTCACAGCTGTATTGTAATATACTGTAGCTCAGTAGGCTGGCTCTCACATTCTTGTGACATCAGCGATGTGATGACATAAAAGTTGACACATAGAAATGCACTGTTATCTGCAGGGGACCCCACCCTGGTCTGCTGGTAGTTTGTAAAAGCCATCCAGGGTTGCTTTGGTGTTAATTCATGATTTCAGTTCACCAGTTATAGTTTGAAAGTGTCATTAGGGATCACCTTCATCACATGAGGGTCAAACACTTAATAAGGAACTTTATGTTGATTCTTCATTTGTTATAAAGCCTAGCTTGAAACAATGGAGATATGTTTTGCTAGTAGATTACATTGTCACACAGTATTTAGGATGGTAGAGGAGATTCTTTGAACAACTGCAGACCCTCTGTCTGCATGGTTGCTCTCCTGCTGCCAAACTGACAATTAGCAGAAGTCATCTTAAGGGATGAAATCGATTTTCTGATTTCACGGCAGCCACACGCAAAAAAAAGGCAGCCACTCACTGACATGCAAAGACGTGCACACGCACGCACACACACACACGCACGCACACACGCACGCACGCACAGAAAGAAAGCGAGAGAGAGATGCCTTCACACTGACCTTAGCTAATCTGTAGTAATGTTAAAACAGTTTTGTCCTCTTTTGCTTTACTGTATATGTACGCATGTGTGTGTGTGTATATATGTGTGTGTGTGTGTGTGTGTGTGTGTGTGTGTGTGTGTGTGTGTGTGTGTGTGTGAGTGAGAGAGAGAGAGAGAGAGAGAGCGAGAGAGAGAGAGAGAGAGAGAGAGATAGGTTGAGTAGAGTATATTCCTGAGGCCTTAGGGCCATTTCACAATGTTAAAGGGTTAGGTTTTCAATTATAGTATGAACCTCTGTGTGTGTGTGTGTGTGTGTGTGTGTTCACATAGCAAACCACCTAGACTCCTCCATCTTTCCACCACTAACAGGCATGTGCACTCACACGCTCGTTCTCTCGCTCTCTCTCTCTGGCGCCTTAACTGACAGGATAATATACCACATTGTTTGGATTTTTTTAAAGTGCTACATGACATATGAGAAGTCTGACACATCAGCGTGGTTACAGTAAACACAGACGATCACCAAGAAGATGCCGTCTTCATGGCTCTTTAATCACATTTTGCCACCCATCACCAGGTTGGATATTGAAGAGAAATTCAATTCTATACTTTACTGTCATGTCAAGGCAGTTGATTGAAATTTGTTTTAGTGAGCCCACCCAAATGTAGACCAGGAAGCCCGTCCAGCAAGTGTGAAATGCATAGATACATTTGGTCAGACTTTGATAGTATTTCTAACACAGTTATAACATAAAAAGTCATTCGATGAATAAACTTGTTTGATTGTGGATGATGTTGTGAGAAGTTTTATGGCATTTTCAGTCTCCACATGACCAGTCTGTATCTTCCACGAAAAGTGGAGCGTTGGAAAAAGTGTGGAATGAGAAGAAATAACAGTATCAGCAAATAAACAGCTATAAAATAGAAGCAAAATAATAGTTCAAACTTTTGTAAATTCAAAGTGTGATAAAGTGTAACCTACAATGTTAATAACATAAACTTAAAAATAATTGTAGAATAGTTTACTCTTAAATATTTGCATCAGTTTGAATTTGAGTTGCTTTATTTATAACTTTGATTTATTTAAACTGTCAGAACAATTTACCTTAATCAGTTAAAATTTATGGAACAAGTTGAAACATGGTATGCTGTGAAACAAGCCAGATTACAAAAAATGTGTAAATATAAAACAAATTGCATTGATTTAAAACTAACATAAACCTGGCACAGTGAATCTGAATTTACTTAGCTTTATTGATGAGCTTGCATACTTGGCATTTTTGTGTAGTTCATTTATGTTTGACATCACATTATCAATATGTCTTAAGTGAAAAGTCTTTAAATGAAAATGAATGGAAAAGCTACCTAATTAAAATGCATAAAGCGCTGAAAATTGATGATTTTTTTAGTTTAGTGGTAAGTTCAGCTTTGCCTGTTACACTGTCAATGTGCCATCAGTGTATTAATGTAATCTGGCTGTCCATCAAACTCAGAGTAAACTACAGTAAACACTAGTTTGCACGTGTCTGACTTTTGTGCATTGTATTCTTTTTTTAATTGAAGACAGTGAGTTTGCTATTATTTGTTTATTCCAGCAACAGAAAGGGTGCTCTGGGCTCCAGCAAATACACGATCCCCCACACACCAGACTGTCCCATCATGCCACTGGTCAAGTGAATGATGTCCAAATAAAACATGTAGACTGGTTGTGGATCATAGCTGACATTAAAACCATATAATTGATGATTAGAGCTGGGCAATAAATTGATTTTGAATTCAAATTTGAATTAATGTTTCTACAGTTTTTTAAAATAACAAACGTGAAAATCAATTTTACCTTTCACTAGAGTCAATACAGTAATTTCCAGCTCTAAGCCCTCCCCCACCCCAGACTTTCTCCTAGAAAAACTCACATGTAGTGAAACATGGAAGTTACATTAGTAGGGATGGAATCACGAGAGACCTCATGATCCGATTCAGATCATGATACTTGGGTCACGATCCAATACTATCACAATCCCATCACTATTACGATCCATCATGATACCATACATCCCCCTTCTCATGTCAACCTCAGATTTTGTCCCGATAGTACAACTGTCAATATCTGTTTCATGTCAACTTTTAACTCTTTTCAACTCACCGCGGCCTCGTGGCTCTCAGTCCTGCAGCTGCTGCAGTCCTTTCTGCTGCCGACATTCTCAGGGCTTCGTTTTCCGTGGAGACATGTCTCTGCACACATTGAGTTTGCTGGTCAGCACTGCTCTGAGCAAAAGCAAGCTACACGCCAGTGTGTTTTTAGCTTAGCCGTTGCTAACACTACTTTAAGATGTGTGCTGGCCATGGTGTTGGCCCACGTGTTTAAGTGGGGGGTTTTGTGCAGCACTTCTTGCGGGTTGTGTGGCATGTCAAAGTCTTCCATTCCATCTTTGTTATAAAATCCAAAAAAGGCCTGACATTTGAGCTAACTTTCTGTGGTATTCAACTGCTTTCTAACTTTCAAAGCTGGCTGCAAATCTCGCTAGACAAGATATGACTTCACTTGACTGGGTGCATGCTTTGCGGCATCTAGTGGACTGAAAACACAATTGGTTGATTAATACCCAAGAGTATGCAACGTTACATGAAGAAGAAGCCATCTCTGTTGTCATTCAGTCCATACAGCCAATTATGTGCAGTAGAACGGAATTACGTTTCTCTTATCTACAATGTTAATCACATGCAGAATCAGAGGGGTCACTGCCATGCAAGACGCAGCCACAAATAACTTCTACTTCCCCCATTTGATTACACTGAGCACCAAGTTAGAAGGCGGGAAGTACCATTTTTATGTGGTCTTTGGTATGACCCGGCCAGGACTTGAACCCCCAACCTCCCAGTTATGGGGCAGATACTCTATCAACTAGGCCACCACTCTGGTTGTGTGAATATACTGTATATAAATAATAAAAGAGCAATCCATGGTTTTGGGATTGGTGGATCGTCGTTAGTGTCAAGGATCGCAGTCCATCAGTGAATCAATCTTTTGACCCACCCCTATACATTAGTGATGCACTTTTGTTTATTTTACAAAAAGTGAAAAAGAGGAGTTTGCAGTCTGATAAAATAAAGCCGTTTCTGGGCTTTTTTCAATGTAGCAGCAGTATTTACACACTAGCTCAGGTTAGATGTAACATGGAGTAAGATTAAAGCTGAGGAGGCATCAGCTTAACCGCATTCCTCTTCCTTCCATTATTATGGGAAACGTACAATCCCTGAGAAATAAAGTGGATGAAATTCAAGGAAATGTACGATATCAGAAGGATTTCAAGAACTGCTGTGTCATGGCTTACACGGAGACGTGGCTTACGGCGCATGACCGGGATCCGGACCTGTGCATTGACAGCTTTGGAGCCCCACTTCGCTTGGATTGGCAGGAAGAGGTAACGGGGAAACGTCAGGGGGCGGCGTATGTTTGTATATTAATAAACAGTAATGTACATCTGTCACGGTCAGATAGTGCATCTGTACACCAGATGTGGAGCTTCTGTCTGTGTCACTACACCCTTTTTATCTGCCCCGCGAGTTCCCTCAACTTTTCATAACGACTGTGTACATTCACCCGAGGGCGGACACTGCCTCCACTTCCAGCACAGTCTTTGATGTAGTACAGCGGTTGCAGTCGATTTCCCCAGAGGCTCCAAATTTTATCCTTGGGGATTTTAACCATGTATCTCTAAAGAAGACACTTGAAAACTTTTATCAGTACGTCTCCTACCCAACCAGGCGAGAAAAGACATTGGACCTGTGCTACGGATCCATAGAGAGGGCCTATAAATCTCTTCCCCTTCCTCCTTTAGGATCCTCAGATCACAACTGTGTGCATTTGCTGCCCACATATAAAACTGCTCTCAGAAGAGAGAAGGCGAAGACCAGAGACATAGACATGTGGACAGAGGATTCAGTGCACTGCCTCCAGGAATGCTTTAACTGTACGGACTGGGAGGTGTTCACGCTGGCCTGCAGAGAAGATTTGGACTCTTTAGTGGGTGTGACATGTTCATACATGGCTTTCTGCAGGGATATGATCGTTCCACATAAATGTGTCAAAATATATCCCAACAACAAGCCATGGGTCACTAAATCAGTTAAATCCTGCTTACAGAGAGAAGCACTTGCCTTTAAACAGGGGTCTGTTTCTGAGCTGCAGGTTGCCACAAAAGAGCTGAAGTCCGAAATTTTAAGAGCAAAACAGAATTATAAATCAGAATTGGAAAGCAAGATGGCAGCAAAGAAGCTTGGTTCAGCCTGGGCTAGTATGAAAACTATTGCAGGCCTTCAGAGCACAGAGTGCAGTCATCGTGTGTTTTTAGATGGTTTTAATTCAGACTCAGAGCTGGCTAATGCTCTTAATTGTTTTCATGGTCGTTTTGATTCCTTTGATTTTAGCACAGAAACCCAAGATTTGAAACAGAAACTCAAAGACAATCAGCACTTTAATATTGAGGTGCAGGATGTTAAAAGAGAGTTCTGTGCTGTAAAAGTGAACAAAAGTCAGGGCTCTGATAATATATGTGGATACTTGGTAAAGTCCTGTGCACATGAATTGAGTCCTATGTTTCACTACATTTTTAATAAGTCCTTACAGACACAACATGTGCCTAAGATCTGGAAAGATGCTGTGGTTGTTCCCGTTCCAAAATCCAGCTGTCCTAAAATGGTAAATGATTTTAGACCAGTTGCTTTGACTTCAATTTTAATGAAAATTTTTGAA
Organism: Pholidichthys leucotaenia; assembly: GCA_020510985.1. Classification (NCBI taxonomy): domain Eukaryota; kingdom Metazoa; phylum Chordata; class Actinopteri; order Cichliformes; family Pholidichthyidae; genus Pholidichthys; species Pholidichthys leucotaenia. The sequence continues at coordinate 288,818,960 of CM035839.1, read as the reverse complement.
AAACTGGTCAGATTTGGGGTCCTAAAGCAGACTGAGCATGCACTGGATCCTTTGCAATTTGCCTATAGGCCTCACAGAGCAGTGGAGGATGCCACTGTCACTCTATTTAACATGCTTTTTAAACATCTGGATTTTAATGGGACACACACAAGGCTTTTATTTGTGGACTTTTCTTCTGCTTTTTATACAATCCAACCTCATATATTAGTTGAAAGGCTCCTGCAACAATTTGACTTGAGTAATAATCTGGTGGGTGTGGCCTATATTAATCATATATTCCATAACCTACATATGTTGAAGCATGTGAGAATGTTTGGTGATTACATATGTAAGGCGACTTCACACCTCAGAACAGGACAAAGAGTCTCAGCCGCCAGTGAAGATCAAAGAGCTTCCCAGGCACTGCGGTGGAGACCGGAGGAGCTGCCCTGACCCCCCAGGGCCATGAGGAGGAGTACGAAGACAACGGGGGGATTAAGATAATGAGGGATGTCAGCTTTTGATATGCATGTCTTTTGTTATGTGCAAGTATAAGTTCATAGAGCCGAAGGTGTTCGGTCTCTTTTTCCTTCTTCTGCTGCTGCACTAGGATGAGACTTGTTAGAGGAGCTGATAATAAACTTTGGTTTATATATCACATCGCCTCGTTCTTCCAAGCTCTTCTACACTGGTGACCCTGACGCGAGGATGGACCAGAGGCGTTCCCCCACGATCGACTCATCTGCTGGCGACCCAGGCAGACGCCGGCGCCCATGCAGACAGGGGAACAAATGGACGACGTTCCCCCACGGCAGAAGTGATAGAGAGGGCTCAACCGAGCACCAGCGCCGCGGAGAGAGCCGAAGCAAGGCACTCTCACCCTGCGGACACAGCAGTGACGGTCTACACAAACGCAGTCACCGTCAACCTGCCGGACTTCTGGCAGGAAGACCCCGCCTCGTGGTTTCAGCAAGCTGAAGCCCAGTTTGCACTTGCGGGCATCACGGCTGACGATACAAAGTTCTATCACATCGTCGCCAAACTCAACGCCGCCACTTCGAGATGTGCGCGGAGCATAATCCAACGACCGCCGGCCCAGGACAAATATGAAGAACTGAAAGCGACCATCGTGGCAAATTACGTCCCATCAGCCGAGGAGAGAGCCGAGAGGATCCTGGCGGTTTACGGCCACAGAGGAGGCAGACCCAAGGTCCTCATGGAGGACTTGCTGCAACTTAAAGAAGAGGACAATGACAACTTCCTCTTCCATTTCATATTCCTCAGTACGCTGCCACCACACATGAGAGGGACGCTGGCCAACATGCGATACAGTACCCAGCAAGACTTCCACACGCTAGCTCACGAAGCTCAACGGCTCGTCAACGCCTGCAAGGAGCAGACACCCACAGCAGCATCCGCAGACCTCAATGCTGATGTCCGGAGCCACGAGGAGCCACAAATCACCGAGCAGAATCAGCCCGCGGTGACAGCGACATGGCCAGGACGCAACAGACGGAGCAACGTTTGTTATTACCACCACCGCTTCACCAAGAAGGCTTACAAATGCGTTCCCCCCTGCAAATTCACAATTTCCAGAAAACGCCGAAGCCGAGAGCCATTAACAGCGGCGGTTCTCGGCGAAAAAAGCAAGCTTTTATATGTGACGGACGGACACACCGGCAAGCGGTTCCTTATCGACACGGGAGCTCAACTAAGTTTTGTCATGCCCTCCCAAGCAGACCGGGCCATGGGCCCCCGGGGCAATGGAGCGGTGGCAGCCAACGGCTCCACCATCGACACTTTTGGCAAAAAGAGCCTGCCCCTCTGCATCCACGGCCGCAACAACAGATGGACATTTGTTGTAGTGGCGGTGAGTTTTAACTGGTTGGGCGCAAATTTTTTGTGTGCACATGGGTTATTAGTGGATCTAGCGAACAGGCGCTTGGTTAATGCACTGTCCTTTGCTTCTATTCCCTGCTCAGCCCGGCTTTCTCCACCACCCGTGCAGGCTAGCGTCACCACAGCAGGAGGTAAGTTTGATCAACTCCTCACCCAATTTCCAGCACTCACAATTCCCAAATTCTCAGCCACAGTGGCTAAACACGGGGTTGAACATTTTATTCCCACAACGGGCCCACCCGTATTCGCCAAAGCTCGGCGCTTAGACGCGGCCAAGCTCGCCATAGCTCGGGACGAGTTTACCACCCTTGAAAAATTAGGCATTATTAGACGCTCGAAAAGCCCCTGGGCCTCATCACTTCACATGGTTCCGAAATCCGACGGTTCTTGGAGACCGTGCGGCAATTACCGCAGATTAAACAATGCGACAGCGCATGACCGCTACCCAATTCCTCACATTCAGGATTTTTCACTGCATCTGGCGGGTGCGCGCATTTTTTCAAAAATAGACCTGGTCCGCGGTTATCATCAAGTCCCAGTTCGAGCAGAGGATATTCCTAAAACAGCTGTAATAACCCCTTTCGGCCTTTTTGAATTTTTGCGAATGCCTTTCGGCCTCAAAGGCGCAGCTCAAACCTTTCAGCGGATGATGGACGCAGTATTATGCGACCTCCCTTTTGTTTTCGTCTACCTCGACGATATGCTGGTAGCCAGCCCGTCTGAGGAAGAACACGAGCGGCATCTCACTATGGTTTTTCAGAGGCTAGAAGAGCACGGGTTAATAATCAATCCAGCCAAATGCAAATTCGGCGTGTCATAAATTGATTTTTTAGGACACAGAGTTTCTCCGAAGGGGGCAGTCCCACTTCCAGACAAAGTTCACGCGATAAAAAGTTTCCCACGGCCACAAACGGTCAAATCGCTGCAAGAATTTTTAGGAATGGTTAATTTTTACAACCATTTCCTCCCCCACACAGCTCAGCTCATGCAGCCCCTATATGACGCGCTCAGAAAACAAAAAGCTTCCAACGCGGTCGAATGGACCCCGGAGCGCAAACGCGCCTTCACGGAAGTAAAAAGTGCTCTAGCGAATGCCACATTGTTGGTTCACCCCGATCCCTCGGCCCGCATTGCGCTAACCACAGACGCTTCGGACCTAGCTATAGGGGCAGTTGTAGAACATGTCAGCGGAATCTGGCAACCTTTGGCATTCTTCAGCAAATCACTAAACCAAACCGAGCGTAAATACAGCACTTTTGACAGGGAGCTGCTAGCGCTTCATTTATCCATCCGCCACTTCCAGTTCTGGTTAGAAGGGCGGAGTTTCATGGCTTTTGTAGACCACAAACCGCTCACCTTTGCTATGGCTAAAATTTCAGAACCGTGGTCAGGCAGGCAACAAAGACAGCTGGCTGCGATTTCAGAGTTCACCACAGACATTCGACATGTGGCAGGCAAACTTAACGTGGTAGCAGACTGCCTCTCTCGCGCTGTGACATCGTCAGAGCGCGAGGAGACAGATTATACTACCTCAGCCATGGATCTCTTCACCAACGCGGACGCATACGCGGCCCCAATCCATGCAGGGATAGATTATGCAGCCATGGCAGAGGAACAAAGTAGTGACGCGGACGTGCGCGCACTCTTGTCTGGACCAACAGGGTTAAGGCTGGAGGAAAGGGGTTTACGCGACGGCGTGCCCCCCCTAATATGCGATATCTCAAACGGCCGACCTCGCCCGTTAGTCCCAGCTACATGGCGCCGCCGTATTTTCGACTCAATTCACTCCCTCGCGCACCCAGGTGTGCGCACCTCGGTTAAAATGGTCGCCGAAAAGTTTGTGTGGCCTGGCCTGCGCAAAAACGTAAAAGAATGGGCAAAAACTTGCATTTCTTGTCAGCGCGCCAAAATACACAAACACACAAAAGCCCCTATGGAGCCTTTTCCAATCCCTGCTAGAAGGTTCGACCACGTTCATGTCGACTTCGTGGGACCACTACCTTCCTCCCAAGGTTTCACACACCTGTTAACAATGATAGACCGCACCACGCGCTGGCCAGAGGCAGTCCCTCTGGCGTCAACCACAGCAGAGGAAGTTGCTCGCGTTTTTTTGACAAACTGGGTGGCACGTTTCGGCGTCCCATCGGACATCACGTCCGATAGGGGGCCTCAATTTGTCTCGGAGCTTTGGTCAGCCATGTCCAGCAGCTTAGGGGCGACAATTCACCGCACCACCGCTTATCACCCTCAGGCTAATGGGTTATGCGAGCGTTTTCACAGATCTTTAAAGGCCGCCCTCAGAGCCTCACTAACGGATACAAATTGGGTAAATAAACTTCCCTGGGTTTTATTGGGGTTGCGTGCTGCGCCCAAAGAGGATCTAGACGCCTCCCCAGCAGAATTAGTTTTTGCACAACCTCTCAGGCTCCCAGGTGAATTTTTACCAGAGAACCCAGAGCCAGGGCATCTTCCAGCCCCGAGGTTTTTAGGCAGCAACGGACCGGACTCTCTCCCCGGACCGGCACATCACTCTTTTCCACGGGTTTTTTGTCCCACAAGCTTTAAAGAACGCTGAATTTGTTTTTGTTAGGCATGAAGCTTTAAAACCAACTTTCCGCCCACCATACGATGGGCCATTCAGAGTGCTGGAACCTGGTGATAAACACTTTGTGCTTGATTTTGGGGATAGAAAAGAAACAGTCAGCATTGACAGACTTAAACCTGCCTTCTTGTTGAGAGACGAGCCTGCACGGTTGGCGAGAGCACCTCGGCGGGGTAGACCCCCCAAGAGAAACGACTCAGCCCCCCTGCAGGGAACAAATAATCACTCTCCTCCCCAAGCTGCAGATTCCTTACAGGAAGGTCCCAGCAGGACGCCTAAGCGGACCCACAGCAGATTCGGGAGAAGATTAAAACCCAGACGGCACAGAGACTGATGCAAACTACTCAACAGTTGTTCACTAATTGTGCTGTAACAGTTTAGGACTGACTTGTGATTTTACTATGCTGTTATGATTACCACTGAACTCTCTTAGGAGCATGGCTGCTGGAAAGTTTCTTCTGTGGCAAGAGGTGTAGCAGTTAGTATGTCATAGTAATTATCTTAAACTGTGAATTTTTCTATTGTCCTTTTCTTAGTCGTTTGGGGGGGTGGCTGTGGTCTATATTAATCATATATTCCATAACCTACATATGTTGAAGCATGTGAGAATGTTTGGTGATTACATATGTAAGGCGACTTCACACCTCAGAACAGGACAAAGAGTCTCAGCCGCCAGTGAAGATCAAAGAGCTTCCCAGGCACTGCGGTGGAGACCGGAGGAGCTGCCCTGACCCCCCAGGGCCATGAGAAGGAGTACGAAGACAACGGGGGGATTAAGATAATGAGGGATGTCAGCTTTTGATATGCATGTCTTTTGTTATGTGCAAGTATAAGTTCATAGAGCCGAAGGTGTTCGGTCTCTTTTTCCTTCTTCTGCTGCTGCACTAGGATGAGACTTGTTAGAGGAGCTGATAATAAACTTTGGTTTATATATCACATCGCCTCGTTCTTCCAAGCTCTTCTACAGTGGGTTGGATTCTGGATTTTTTAACCAACAGGACACAGAGAGTAAGGGTCAATGGTACATTGTCTGACCAAAAGTGTTCTTCTACTGGCTCTCCTCAGGGGTGTGTGTTGTCACCACTACTCTTCATCCTGTACACAAACATGTGTCGGAGCAGACATGACAACAGACACATTATAAAGTATGCTGATGATTCAATTGTTGTCAGTCTCCTCCAGGATGGTGAGAGTGGCCACGGCCCAGTAGTTGATGATTTTGTTCACTGGTGTGAGGATTCCTACCTGCAGCTGAATACGACAAAAACTAAAGATATGATTATTGACTTTAGGAGGAAAATTCCCAGGCACAAAGTGACTGTACTTAAAGGCCAGACCACTGAATGTGTGCAATCTTACAGATATCTTGGGACGATTATTGATAGTAATTTAAACTTTGAAGAGAACTGTGAAAGGGTGTGCAAAAAGGGTCAGTAACATTTGCATTGTTTAAGGAAACTTGCACGCTTCCAAATTGACCAAACCATAAAGACAATGTTTTATCGGGCTTTTATTGAATCTGTTTTATCCTTTTCTTTAGTGTCATGGTTTGGTCAGATAAAACTGAAACAGAGGAAATCCTTGGATCAAGTAGTTAGATGGTCTAGTCGTTTGCTTGGTGAGTCACAGCTGAGCCTGATAACCCTGTACACCAGACAGGTACAGAGGATTGCTACCTCCATTTTTAATGATGACTTCCACCCTTTGCACTGCCACTTTCAGCTTCTTCCCTCCAGACAGAGGTTTGCTGTCCCAAAAAGTAAAACCCAGCGCTACAAAAACAGCTTTGTTCCTGCTGCTGTCAAAGAGTTGAACAAGATGTAGCAATATATTGCACATAATCCAGTTATCTATTTATTAATTTTTATTTTATATTTACTTATTTTTGTAGGTTTTTTATTTAGGTTCTAAATCTTTTATTGGGTTTTAGACTTTTTTGAGTTTTTAATCTCTTTGACTAGTTTTTAACTTTTTAATATGACCCTTCTCTCTTATCTCTTTGTTTTTTCTCTAGTCTCTTTGTCCTATGTCCTGATTGGTGGAGCCTTTGAGTACTTTTATCGTGTTTATAGTCAGCTTCATGTGTGCATGTGTTTGTGTTCATGTTGAATGTAATTGTGGTTTGTAAATATGGATGTCACCTGACTGCAAAACAAATCTACCTACGGGTACAAATAAAGTAACCTGAACCTGAACTTGGAGGCCAAGGAACTTGTGGCTGTCCACCCACTCAACATCGGTTCCCCTGATGCTGAGGGGCTGGAGAGGGGGAGCTTTCTTCCTAAAGTCTATTACCATTTCCCTCATTTTATCCATGTTTAGGATGAGGTTATTCCCCTCACCATAGCTGTAGATAGATAGATAGATAGATAGATAGATAGATAGATAGATAGATAGACACCTTGGCTGAAAGGAACGGTGCTATGCTGAGAATTGCATCCCGTCATCGAATAAACATAATTTAAAGATAATTTACAAGAGGTAATAACAATTTTTACTTCTAAAAATGTACAATGGGTACTTCTAAAAATGCACAAATTTTACAAGCCTGGCTGTAGTGTTATACTTTATAGTTTTGGTGGATGGGGTGCAATTCTTAGCAAGCAAGCAATTCTCGGCATAACACCGGATTTCCCTTTTCTGTCCTGGCCAATGGATGCGCTGGATTTCTCTTCTTCGCTGAGATTTTTTCTTCATGGTCAGTGGTGGCTTTGGCTACAGCACCACAAATGAGCAGCTGTTGTAACTGTGTGACATTGTTCAAGCAGTTTGGTCCGCTTGAGTAAGGTGCTGTGTGAATGCAAACCGAACCAAAAGAAGGTGTGAAAATTCTCGCCATCCCCTGCCGAGTCGAACCGAGACCCCCGGACTATCCTCGTGTGAATGCAGCCCTAGATGCAGACCCATCTAGGATGTGCTTAAAGCCAAGGTCAGTGGTCAGGACAGCTGAGCATTCTCTGGGTGATTTCATCAGGCCAGAATGAGCTACTCTATCATGGATGGTCTGGTTATCTTGTTTATTATTGCTCTGAGTGCTGCTATCCCTTTACTGCTGCAATAATTTCCCCGTTGTAGGACTAATTGTGAAGCATCCAGATCCCTCCGTACACGTTTCACTTTACCCATACGACTATTGCTCAATCATACCAAGCATGTCAGCTCTGCTCTAATTAATTCTGGGGCTGAGCAAAATTTACTTCAGAGAGTCTGGCAACCTGATTAAAAATTTCCTGTAAAGGCCTACAGCAGTCCGGCACCTTTCCCCTGCTGAGAAGAATTTCGCCATTGGTGACAGAGAGCTGCTGGCCGTCAAGCTGGCGCAACAGGAATGGTGGCACTGGCTGGAGGGGTCAGCCTAGCCATTCTTGGTCTGGACCGACCATAAGAATTTAGAATACATCAATACAGCCAAACAGCTCAACTCCCACCAAGCTAGATGGGCATTGTTCTTCGACCACTTCAACTTCTCCCTAACTTACAGGCCAGGGTCTAAGAACACCAAACCCGATGTTCTCTCCTGGCAGTTCTCACGGATTCCACGACCCCTGAGGGGGACACATCATCTCGGGCTCCGCTGTCATGAAGACCCTCATGTGGGAGATCGAGCACAAGGTTAGAGAGACTAAGGCCACTGACCCAGACCCTGGGGGAGGTCCACCAGGCTGGTTCTTTGTTCCCGCTGCTTTTAAGGGGGAGGTTGTGCGCTGGATGCACCCGGTAAAGTTTTCCTGCCATCCGGGGGTAGCCAGGACCCTCTACGCCCTCTGCTGCATCTTCTGGTGACCCACCATGGATCATGACGTACGGGAGTACATCAAGGCTTGTCCCCAGTGTGCTGCAGGCAAGTCTCTGACCACCCCTCCAGCTGGACTGCTTCACCCCCTCCCCACCCCCAGCCGTCCCTGGCCCCACATCGCATTGGACTTTGTCACCAGTCTGCCATCGTCCCAGAGTTACAGCGTCATCCCCACAGTAATGGACAGGTTCTCTAAGGCTGCTGACTTCATTCCCCTATGCAATTTACCATCTCCCTTGCAGACAGCCAACCTGCTGTCCACCCACGTCATCAGACTGCATGGCATGCCGAGTGACATTGTCTCGGATTGTGGCCCCCAGTTTGTGTCGCAGGTCTGGTGTACTTTCTGCAAGTCCATCACGGCCACTGTCAGCTTCTCATCGGGCTACTACCCCCAGTCCAACAGGCAGTGCAAGAGTTCCAACCAGGAGATGGAGGCATTTCTACGATGCGTCACGACCTCTGACCCCGCATCATGGAGTACCTACCTGCCATGGGTGGAGTGCGCCCATAACACTGCCATGTCTGTGGCCTCTGGTGTTTCCTGTTTCGAGGCATCCCTGAGGTACAACCCTCCCCTCCTGTCCATCACAGAGGATGAAATCACCGTGCCCAGCATCGACGACCACATGGCCAAATGTCGCCACTCTGGAGAGGCACCAAGACAGCACGGCTCAGGTCAAGGGAGCAAAACATCAGGCAGGCCAACCGGAGGAGAATGTCTTTCCCCGCCTATTCAGTTGGTGACAAGGTTTGGCTCTCTACCAAACACTTTCCACTAAAAACCGATAGCAAGAAGCTGGCTCCCCATTTTGTTGTTCCCTTCTGCATTCTCTGCCATCGTGAACCCTGCCTCTGTCTGGCTCAGCTTTCCTTCCTCCCTCTGCATTAACCCAGTATTTCATGTCTCCCAGGTCAAACCAGTATTTGCCAGCTCCCTCTGCCCGCAATCCAAACCCCCACCACCACCCAAGATAGTTGACGGAGGCTTTGTTTATGCCGTCACCCACATCATTGATGCTTGTCGCCGGGGTCACAGCATCCAGTACCTGGTTGACTGGGAGGGGTACAGATCTGAGGAGACATCATGGATCCCTAGGTCCTTCATCATGGGTGACTCCCTTAGCAACACCTTTCACCAACAACATCCTGACAAACCCAGGTTTAGACCAGGTGGCGTCCGTTGAGGGGGAGTACTGTAATGTCTCTGTGTGTGCTCTGTCTCCCTGCCTCTCTCTCCCTCTAATTAGGCTCACTCCCTGCAGCCTCGTTCATCACCTGCTGTCAATCAAAGGAGGCTCTTTAAATAGGGTGCTTTACCATCACTCTGCCTGGTGACATTGATCTGCACACAGCATGTATCCTGTCTGAGCTCAGTATCTTTGTTTATCCTGCCTTGCTGTGCTTTTGACCTTCTGCTTGCCCTAGACCCAGACCCTGCCTGCTGTGTTGGAATTATCTGCCAGCCCTGATCTTATGTGCCATGCGCTGACCAATGCCTGCCTCTGGATTCAGCAAATAGCCTTACGGATTAGATTTGGATGCCTTGGATTGTGAACACCTTCACCACCACCCTCAAGTAAGTTGACTTACCACCGTTATCTCGACTGCTCTTCACTCTCACTCCCCAGCGTTCAGGCCTGGCCAGCCTGTCCACAACAATCCCCTGGAAACACGTCTGCAGCACCTTTCTTCCTGGCAACCTGCTTCCTCAGCGTGGAGGTCCTTCACCTGCCCTTGGCCACTCTCTCCTGCCAAAGAGTAAGCACAAACTAACTTTAAAACCTCATCAGACTACTTCAGTTATACTGACCTGTCCCTCTGCTCTCTCCTTATAGGGTTTCCAGTTTTATCGATAAAATTGTGAGTGGTCGTGGGGTTGATTAGCTTTTGGTAGTTCTGTGAATCAAGCTATTCAGCTAATAAACAAGTCTATATTGGCCACATGAAGAATTAATAGTAGTGAGAACAACGTACATGTAACTGGTACAACAATGAAATATGACTTGGGAAAATAAAATAGCAGCTCGTTGAGACAATTCAGAAACTTTACTGCAAAAGGTTGCCTTGAAATTTTAAGTTTTCTCAACTATTTTTTTTACAGTGTAGTCACTGTGCTGTTTGGTGACATGGTGTGTACCAAACTAAACATGGACCAGAGGAAGCAAAGGAGAGAGTTGTCTCAGGAGATTAGAAAGAAAATTATAGACAAGCATGTTAAAGATAAAGGCTATAAGACCACCTCCAAGCAGCTTGATGTTCGTGTGACTACAGTTGCACATATTATTCAGAAATTTAAGATCCACGGGACTGTAGCCAATCTCCCTGGACGTGGCCGCAAGAGGAGACGGATAATACGAATGGTAGCAAAAGAGCCCAGAACAACCTCTAAACACATTCATGGTGAACTCCAAGGTCAAGGTACATCAGTGTCAGATTGCACCATCCGTCGTTGTTTGATCCAAAGTGGACTTCATGGGAGATGACCAAGGAGGACACCACTGTTGATCAAATCAAATCATAAAAAAGCCAGACTGGAATTTGCCAAACTGCCTGTTGACAAGCTACAAAGCTTCTGGGAGAATGTCCTATGGACAGACGAGACAAAACTGGAACTTTTTGGCAAGGCACATCAGCTCTATGTTCACAGACGCAAAAATGAAGCATACCAAGAAAAGAACACTGTCCCTATTGTGAAACATGGAGTTGGTTCTGTTATGTTCTGGGGCTGCTTTGCTGCATCTGGCACAGGGTGTCTTGAATCTGTGCAGGGTACAATGAAATGTCAAGACTATCAAGGTATTCTAGAGAGAAATGTGCTGCCCAGTGTCAGACAGCTTGGTCTCAGTCGCAGGTCATGGGTCTTGCAACAGGTTAATGACCCAAAACACACAGCTAAAAACACCCAAGAATGGCTAAGAGCGAAACATTGGACTAAAGTGGCCTTCTATGAGCCCTGATCTAAATCCTATTGAACATCTGTGGAAGGAGCTGAAACATGCCGTATGGAGAAGGCATCCTTCAAACGGGGCAGTTTGCTCATGAGGAGTGGGCCAACATACCTGCTGAGAGGTGCAGAAGTCTCATTGACGGTTACAGAAATCGTTTGATTGCAGTGATTGCCTCAAAAGGTTGTGCAACAAAATATTAAGGATACCATCATTTTTGTCCAGGCCTGTTTCATGAGTTTGTTTTTTTTAAATAATTCTGTTGAACCAGAATTCAAAAGCATTGTCTGATTTTCATTGGTTAATTTTCATAGAATTTTTATTTATTACCACTTTTGCCAGATTCAGTTATTTCTGTGACCATTGTGGGTTTTTCCTTCATTAACAGAGGGGTACCAACAATTTTATCCACGTGTGTACAGCAAGTCAAGCGAGGACTCTTTTGGTATGACCCTAATATGAGGTGACAAAATGTGACATCAACCTAGTTATGCTCTTGGCTGTGACATCCTTACTTGCCATCTTGGTTCTTGCCATCCAACTGCTCAGATGCAAATATTATGATTGTTTTGGACCTGTAAAATTTTTAATAGTATTTTGTAATCAATTTTTTTTAATAATATAAACACTTGAATTCTGCATCTTTCTAAACATTTTGGTGATGTATATTTATTAACTATTTGTTTTAATGAAAATACAATCCAGAACACTTTTAGTACTTTAAATTTTAAAGAGAGAAACCTAATTTAATACAAAAGATTGTGTCTTGCGTTGCACCTCGCTGAAATAGCCATTTGTTGCTATGGGTGTGTGTGTGAGTGTGTCAGAGTTTACTGATTAATCTGTCATCCATCACTATCAACCCCCCCCCCCCCACACACACACACACACACACACACCACCACCACCATCATCAAGACATCAGTGATGGATCGCCCCGATCTGTATCAATAGAAAAGCCCTTATCAATAAGGTTAAACACACTAATGTGGCTTTGGAGTATGGACAAACAAGGGAGTTTGTGTGTGTGTGTGTGTGTGTGTGTGTGTGTGTGTGTGTGTGTGTGTGTGTGTGTGTGTGTGTGTGTGTGTGTCCAGATGGGAGGCAGGAAAAGATGGGCGGGGGCCTGCGTGGCTCAGTTTGATGTAACAGAGTCAGTTTCATCACCCGAGGCATCAAGGAAAGCGAGAAGACACAGAAGGGAAAGGAAGTGGCATGATGAGTCTAAGATGACTCTCACACACATGGTTTCTCTCTCTCACACACACACACACACACACACACACACACACTGGGTGTCAGCTTCCATCAGCAGCCTGTAAAACTGTGAGTTATGACCACAGCTCTGGGATCATTTACACTCAGCGCAGCAGATAGCCAGGAGCTACTGTTCTCTCTCTGCTTCACAACACTTGTATCAGTGTATTACTGTGTCTGAAAGATTCAGGCTTTTTTTTTTTTTTAATTCACACAATGTACCAGCATAAGATCCCGGTTCAAATGCGCATGTTTAATATGCCAGTACAGTCCACAAAGAGTCTGTGAACATAGCTCTTTAAGAACACATTACGTAAGGAAACATTTGTACAAAAAGGTGCTTCTAGGTCTACAGAAGTTATTTTACCCTGTTCTAATGTCCAGCAGGAGCACGTAGTCTCAAATAGATGATGCTGTAAAGTCTATGGAAACATCTTTTGTTAATTTGTTTAACTTTATCAAACTCTTTTGTTATGAGAGTGTTCTTTTGCTTAGTTTTACACTGAAAATACAAATGTTTAAGGATATATCTGAGGGCCGGCCATTCTTTACCGTGTACATTTATCATGTATATAATCATTTTTACCCCTAAAACAACACCACCACCACCACATTTTCTATGGCATGAGGTCAGCTGACCAACTGCTCCTGGTTGTGTCAAGAACAGAGCGAAGACTCAGAGGTGACTGAGGTTTTGTGGTGGTGGGGCCTAAATTGTGGAAGTCCCTCTCCAGTTTTAAGTCCCTTTAAAAACCCAGTTGTGTTCCCTGGCATTCATCTCAACTTACAGAGATGTGTTTAATTACATGGAAACTGTCTTCTTTTATGTGTTTTATTGCTTATTTGTTGTTTTAACTAAGTTTTGTTTCTTTGTGTCGTTTGTGTTTTGTGTTGTACACTGGTGTAACAGCACTTTGGTCTATTGGAGTTTTAAAGTAATTTATAAATAAAGCTGGTATAGTATGGTATGGTGAACCGTGTCTAGTTTGGTAATAATTATGATGAGTCATTAGTTTTGGAGAATGTATTACATGCAGTCCTTCAGTTAAACTGATTGTAACCAAACCTGTAAAACAGCGGCAATAATCATCTGGATGATCCAGATTTTCTTGAAGGGGTGGGAAAAACAGGTGTTAACCATTTAAGCAAAACTAGGTAAGTCATCATTCTGCAGCAATCTCATTAATACTAACAGGTGCTGATGTTGCACTACATGTACTCTGATCAGTGCAATGACACAACTGGAATTTCAGTTCAGGATTATAATTAGGGATGCACCTACAGTTGAAACCAGAAGTTTACATACACTGTATAAAAAGACATAACCTTTTTGTTTTCCTCACTGTGTGATATTAAGTCACACTAAACTTCTCCTATTTTAGGTCAGTTATCACCAAAATTTGTTGTCCTTAAGCCACTTTGTAACTAATTTGGTGGTATGCTTAGGGTCATTGTCCATTTGGAAGACACATTTGTGCCCAAGCTTTACCTTCCTTGCTGATGTCTTGAGATGTTGCTTCAATATTTCCACATAATGTTCTTTCCTCATGATGTCATCTATTTTGTGAAGTGCACCAGTCCCTCCTGCAGCAAAACACCCCACAACATGATGCTGCCACCCCATACTTCACAGTAGGGATGGTGTTGTCAAGCTTCCAAGCTTCCCCCTTTTTCCTTCAAATGTAACATCATGGCCAAACAGTTCAATTTTAGCTTCATGAGACAACAGGACATGTCTCCACAAATTAATGTTTTTGTCCCTGTGTGTATTTGCAAACTGTAATCTGGCTTTTTCATGTTGCTTCTGGAGTAATGGCTTCTTCCTCGCTGAGTGACCTTTCAGTTCATGTTGGTACAGTACTTGTTTCACTGGCTATGCTTACATGGACACAAGTAACTGGATTAAAAGCCTGATCGTAATAAAAATGCTTCATGTAAACACACCAATCTGAATATTCTGACCTGATCACGCTCATTCGGATCAAAATTTCATTCCGATTGAGACGGGTGGGTTATGCCGATTGTTAATCCGAATGGTGTGCATGAAAACACTTATTCCGAAGGTTGGGCAGAAAATATGTCTACTGCGTATGTCTGTACACCAGCCGCACGTCGACGTGACGTATTTCCACCTTAGCAGCAGCTAGCGGAAAACATAGCGGGAGTAAAACAAAATTGGTCTGTGTTGTCCTGCTGTCTCCCTCTGTTGGTCATATGCAGAAGTATGTACTTGTAGCTTCATTACGGAGACCAGCAGAAGCAAAAGTACAGTCTGAATAACACAATACAGGTCAATTTCGACACGAAGCGGGGCTTGCTAACACCAGAAGTTGCTTCTTCTTCTACTATTTTCAGAATGTCAAAATGTCGATGTGTGCATGTCAAAATGATTTATTCCATTCAAACGTGTGACACATGGGAACGCACATCCTAATCGGATCAGCTTTTTCAGGAATATGTAAACAGTGAAATTCTGATCTGAATTGTAATCAGATTGAAGAAATTTTGCCCATGTAACCGTGGCCACTGTGAATAATGACACTCTTTTACCAGCTTCAGCCAGCATCTTCACAAGGTCTTTTGCTTTTGTTCTGGAGCTGATACGCACATTTCGTACCAAAACACGGTCATCTCTGGGACACAGAACCTCTTTCCTGAATGGTATGATGGCTGGACATTCCCATGGTGTTTATACTTGCACATAATTGAACAGATGAACATGGCACCTTCAGGCATCTGGAAATTGTACCCAAGGATGAACCAGACTTGTGGAGGTTCACAATTCTCTTCCTGATATCTTGGCTGATTTGTTTTGATTTTCCCATGATGTCACATAAGGAAGCAGTGTGTTTGAGGTGTGCCTTAAAATACATCACAGGTGTGCCTCCAATTAACTTAAATGTTGTCAGTAAACCTATCAGAAGCTTCCAAAGCCATGACATCATAGTCTGGATTTTCCCAAATTGTTTAAAGGCATAGAAATAGTAGTGTATGTAAACTTCTGACTTTGAAAAAAGTAATAAATAATTATTTAAAAAATCATTTAGCAAATAGAAATAATTTTGGTAACCCTAACAAACCTAAAACAGGAAAGGTACAGTGTATGTAAATTTCCTCAGCAGTATATATGGGTATGGCTATAAATCCACCTTGATGTCTGGCTATGCATCACATTTGCAGCAGGTCATAACATCAAAAGGGTGCTCCACTAAGTACTGAAGATGCTCGTCATCAAGGGTTGAATAACTTTGAGACTGCAGTAGTCATTAAAAGTGGCATTTTGTGTTAAATTTGGAGAAAACGCTTGTAATATTAGTTGTGCTGAGCTATTTAAATAGCTCGTGGTTGTTTTGTTTATTCAGTTCAATTCAATTCAATTCAACTTTATTTATATAGCACCATTTCACAACAACAGTCTTCTCATAGCACTTTCAACTGTAGGGGAAATCCCCACAATTGCAGAAAGACCACAACAATCAGGCGATCTCCTGTGAGCAAGCACTTGGTGATGGTGGAGAGGAAAAACTCCCTTTTTACAGGAAGACACCTCCAGCAGAACCAGGCTCAGGGAGGGCCAGTCATCTGCTGCAACTGGCTGGGGGTTGAGGGGATAGAGAAGTTAAAAAGAACAGACATGTAGAGAGCAAACAGCACGATGGGGACTCAATCTATGGGAGAGAACAAACAGATGTTAATGACCAGCAAAAAAAAAAAATATTTCATTGAGAGTGAAGAAAGGAGTAGAGCCCAGTGCATTATTGGAGGTCCCCCGGCTGTCTAAACCTATTAGCAGCATATCTAAGGGAGGGTTCAGAGACACATGATCCCTCCCTAATTGTAGGCTATATCAAAAAGGAAGGTTTTAACCCTATTCTTAAAAACAGAGATCGAGTCTGACTCTCAAATCCAGATTGGCAGCTGGTTCCACAGGAGAGGAGCTTGATAACTGAAGACTTTGCCTCCCATTGTACTTTTGGAGATTCTCGGTATTACAAGTAATCCAGCATTTTGGGAGCATAGTGCTCTGTTAGGATAATAGGGTAGAATCAGATATTTTAAATAAAAAGGGGCCTGATTGTTTAGAGCTTTGAAAGTGAGAAGAAGGATTTTAAACTTAATTCTAAACTCTATGGGAAGCCATGAAGGGAGGCCAGAAACGGAGAGATATGATCTCTCTTTCTAGTACCTGTTAAAACTCTTGCTGCAGCATTTTGGATCAGCTGAAGACTTTTTAAAGATGTTTTAGGACAACCTGATCATAAAGAGTTACAATAATCTAATCTAGAGCTAACACAAGCGTGGATCAGTTTCTCAGCATGGCTCTGAGACAAGATGCTCCTAATCTTGGCAATATCACGCAAATGATAGAAGGCAGTCTTAGAAACAAATTTAATATGTGAATTGAAAAACAGATCTTGATCAAAAACAACTCCAAGGTTCCTCACAGAGCTATTAAGAGAGAGTAACTGCATCCAAACTAAAAGTTTGATTTGGAAAGGTATTTCTAAGGTTCTTTGGACCAACAAGAATGACTTCAGTCTTATCTGAATTTAATAGCAGGAAATTACAAGTCATCCAAGCTTTGATTTCCTTAAGACAGGCTTCTAACTTGGCTAATTGATTACTATCATCTGGCTTCATTGACAGGTATAATTGTGTGTCATCTGCATAACAATGAAAATGTATACAGTGCTTTCTGATAATGTTGCCTAACGGAAGCATATATAAACTAAAAAGAGTAGGGCCTAGCACAGATCCCTGTGGAACTCCATGACTGAGCTTTGAGTTGAAAGAAAACTCATTATTTACATGAACAAACTGGAACCTATCAGATAAATAAGATCTAAACCACTGCAACGAAGTTCCATTAAGTCCAACATAGTGTTCTAATCTATCAAGTAGAATATTATGATCGATAGTATTAAAAGCTGCACTAAGGTCTAAAAGGACAAGTACAGAAACAAGTCCATTATCAGATGCGATAAGGAGGTCATTAGTGACCTTCACTAAGGCTGTTTCAGTACTATGATGGATTCTAAACCCAGACTGAAACTCTTCAAATAAACCATTTCCCTGCAAGTAGTCAAATAATTGTGTAGCAACAACTCTTTCTAAGGTTTTTGAAATGAAAGGGAGATGAGAAATTTTTCTATAGCTAGCTAAAACTCTTGGATCCAGCGTTGGCTTTTTGAGTAAGGGTTTAATTACAGCAGTTTTAAAAGCCTGCGGTACATGGCCTAAAGTTAATGAAGAATTGATTTTTTGAAGAATAAAGCTACCAATAAATGAGAAGACTTCTTTAAATAACCTGGTAAGAATAGGGTCTAAAAGACAAGATGAAGGCTTGGATGAGGAAATTATTTTGTCTAACTCTAAAAGGTCAATGGGAGTAAACTCATCCAAACAGATATCAATTGAAGGAGTTGTAGTAGTTACTGTATTTAAGTTAACGGTGGGAAGAATCTGACTGATTTTATCTCTGATAGATGAAATTTTATTATTGGAAAAAGTTCATAAAGTCCTGACTAGTAAGCTCTAAGGGGATGCTAGGATTGACAGAGTCCTGACTCTTTGTCAGCCTGGCTACAGTGCTGAAAAGAAACCTGGGATTATTCTTGTTCTCTTCTATTAATGCAGAATAATAACTCGTTGTAGCTTTTCTCAGAGATTTTTTTTTATAAATTAAAAGATGATTTCTCCAAGCTAAATAGATTTCATCTAAATTAGTGGAGCACCATTTTCTTTCTAATTGACGAGTCTTCTGTTTTAAGCTACGAGTTTCTGTGTTGAACCAAGGAGTTAGAAATCTCTGATTGGACTTTTTTCTTTTTTGAAGGGGCCAGCATGTCTAGAGTCTGATTCAGAGAAGCTGTAACACTATCTACCATGCTATCAATTACAGAAGGAGCAAGCTGTCTATAGCTTATTTCCATTGTGTTGACACATGGCATAGAGGAGACAATCTGCATAAATTTGATTACAACATCATCTGAGAGGCATCTGCTGTAGTAATATTTTTCTTAAGGAGCCAAATAGTCAGAAATAGTAAAATCAAAGGTTAACAGACAATGGTCTGACAGTACTGGGTTATGAGGAGACACTACCAGATTTTCTATTTCTATGCCATATGTCAGAACAAGGTCCAACGTATGGTGGAGATAATGAGTAGAACAGGGGTGTCCAACCATGTGCCATGGAGAGCCAAGACCCTGCAGGTTTTACCTCCAACCAGTGTCTTCAACAGCAGATTTCAGTGAACTTCTTCCCACTGATTGCTGATAAGTGAAAACACCTGCTGAAGAGACTGGGTAGAAGAGAAAACCTGCAGGGTCTTGGCTCTCCATGGCACATGGTTGGACACCCCTGGAGTAGAATTTCCTACTTTCTGAGAAAACCCCTTCGAGTCTAATATTGAATTAAATGCCATATTAAGGCAATCACTACCTACATCTACATGTATATTAAAGTCCCCTACTATCATTATTCTATCTGATTTCAGCACTAAATCAGCTAAGAATTCACCAAATTCGTATAAAAACTCTGAGTAGGCTGAGGGAGGACGATAAACTATCCATCCATCCATCCATCCATCTTCTACCGCTTAATCCTTTCGGGTCGCGGGGGGGCTGGAGCCTATCCCAGCATCTTTGGGCGAGAGGCAGGGTACACCCTGGACAGATCGCCAGTCCATCGCAGGGCCAACACAGAGAGACAGACAACCATTCACTCTCACATCCATACCTAAGGACAATTTAGAATCCCCCAGTTTGATGCCAATTAACCTAACTTGCATGTTTTTGGCATGTGGGAGGAAACCGGAGTGCCCGGAGTAAACCCACGCAGACACGGGGAGAACATGCAAACTCCACACACGATAAACTATGTCAAATAAAATTGGGTTTAGCCTAAAATTGCTAAAATGCCCAATACTGAGGACCAGGCCCTCAAAGGAATTATAACGTGTTTTTTGCTTTACATTAACTAGTAATTTGGAATGGTAAATTGTTGCTACTCCTCCTCCATGACCAGAACTTTAAATTAATTATTAAATCACCCTTTATTGTCATTCAACTGTACAACCAGTCATGTACAGTAGAACAAGATTGTGTTTTACCTATCTACTGTGTTAATCACACACACCCCAAGTGTAGAATCAGAGGGCCGCTGCCATGCAAGGCACCGCCACAAATTTCCCTCCTCCATTCCATTATTGCTGAGAACCAAGCTGGACGGCAGGAAGTTTCACTTTTATACTGTCTTTGGCCGGGATTTGAACCCCTGCCTCCCGGGTGTGGGGTGGATGCTCTACCAACTGAGCCACCACTCCGCTAGCCACCACTTCTGGGATTTTGACAGTTTAAATAACCAGAGAGAGTTGATTCATTTAAACCAATATAATCCTCTTGTCCTAACCAAGTCTCTGTAAGGGAAATTAAATCAATCTGATGATCAATTAACAGATCATGGACTAGCAGAGACTTGGGAGTTAGAGACCTAATATTTAACAAACGGCATTTAATTTTTAAATTTTGAGGAGGAACAGAGGTCAAATCATTCAATTTAGAGACTTCATGTTTAATTTCAGTTTTACCAACTTTTTGTTTAATCACTTTGGGATGCTTATACATTATATTTTTATTTACTTTGGAGGGAGCAGACAGTGATTCTCTGATGGGGAAGACAGGGGCTAAGTTGAGGGGTGGCAGATGAAGAGGAGCTGCAGAGAGGCGTGTAAGACTGTGACTCTGCTTCCTGGTCCCAACTCTGAGTTGTCAAGGTTTGGGAAATTTGGATAAAAATGATGCCAGATTGTTAGATAAGAGAGACGTACCATCCAAAGTGGGATGGACGCCGTCTTGTCTAATAAGTCCAGGTTTTCCCCTAAATGAGTTCCAATTGTCTGTGTAGCCCACATTGTTTGCAGGACACCACACAGACAGCCAGCGGTTGAAGGATGACAAGCAGCTAAACATGTCATCACTGGTCAGATTGGGGAGGAGTCCAGAGAATACTACAGAGGCAGACATTGTTTTTGCAAAGTCACACACTGATTCCACATTAAGTTTTGTGACTTCCAACTGCTGGATTTGGATGTCATTAATGCTGGTGTGGATAACAATTGTGGAGTATTTACAGTTACTTTTAGCCAGCATTTTCAAATTTGACTTGATGTCGCCTGCTCTGGCCCCAGGAATGCATTTGGCTATGGCCGCTGGAGTCTCTAGGTTCACGTTTCTGGCTATAGAGTCGCCTGTGATCAGAGTTTTTTCCTCAGCGGGTGTGTTGCTGAGTGGGAAAAAGCGATTAGAAACATGAACAGGTTGGTAGTGAACCGGGGGTTTGCGACTAGGCTTCCTTCTCACCGTCACCCACCAAGTCTCCTCGCTGCTGAGGAGGACCAGAGGGCCGCTAGCAGGCCGCCCTATGCTAGGGAGCTCCGCTGCAGCTAAGGGACGTCTGTCATTATTAACCGGCGCAGACAGTGTTTCGATGCAGCGGAGCTGGGATTCCACATCAGACAGCCTCGCCTTGAGCGCCTCAAAAAGACAACATTTATTACATTTACCATTATCACTAAAAGAGGCAGAGGTGTAGCTAAACATCTGACAGAGAGAGCACACCAGAGGAGGAGAGGAAGGAGAGCTAGTAGCCATAGCTAGTGGCTAACCCAAAGCTAACAAAAACACTGATGAAAGGTGAACAGAAGGCTGAAGAGGGTGATTAGGTGACACTGAGTGCGCACAGAGGTGCAAGAGGCTTGATAAACAGAAGTGAGAGGTGATTGTAGATGGAAAAAAGTGATTGAAATAAATTAAAGGCAGTAATCCTCAGTAGAATGAGGAGAGCTAACCACAGAGCGAGCTACACAGACAGCCAGCAACACAGGAAGTGACGATACGTTAGCACAGGAAACCACCACAACCCAGGAGCATTCAAACTCATCTTAATGGGTGGCAAACAACTGCTAGTTTGTGCATTTTGACAATAAACCTAATTTGCAGTGGGGGGGGGGGGGGTTGAATGATTTTAATTGCAACTGTAACACCAAGTAGCTGAAAATACCTTGGACAATGATTTTTAGACAGTTTTATTATTTTTTTTACAATGATAAATACAGATGTACACAAAACCACAAACAAAACAGATAAATTAAGACATTAAAATCAAAATACTTAAAAATGCATTATATATATCAAAGGTCATTAAAAATAACACAAAATATTGAACATACAGGAGAGGAAGTCGAGCAAGAGACCGTCTAAACCCACAGCCTTCCATCCACATTATTTCAAGGTATTTGTCCGTTTGAATTTTCCCCCCAAACCTCAGAGAGATGTCCAGCTGAAACCTTCTTTTCACTTCAGTTCAGGTTGGTTCAGCCAGATTCACTTTAATTCAGTTTTCTTCACTTGGAAATGACTGCCACTCCTGACAGAAGACTCCTATTTTCTGCTATGTGCGTGCATGAGCGTGTGTGCGTGTGTGTGCATGGGTGTAGGGGGTGTTGCCCTGGTGAATGCCAGCATCTTCTCCATCTCTTGTGCTCAGCTGATGTTACGCTGTCCACGTCACCTACAGAGAGAGCAGAACAGTGCGTGAGCTGGTGTGGTCGTGTCGTCAGACTGACGTAATAAAAAAATCACATCACCAGGAAATGTGCTTTTGAGGAAAGATGGGAGGGGTGGGGGGGCGTGTTTCCTGATGAAAACAGCCGCCTGTGTTTTGTTCAGCGTTTGGGAAAATGCTGAACTCTTAAATTAACCGATGACTGGAGAAATAACACTCAGCAGGAGAACGGGGTGTCTTCGTCAAGTCAAACCAGAGTCCTCAAGCACGCACGCACGCGCACACACACACACACACACACACACACTCACACACAAAATTCAATCATGTGTCTGTCGCTGCCCGGGGGAACACACTGTGGAAACCTCTCTATAGTGGAAAATCACCTTTTCCATGTCATTTTACACAGCCGCACACACGCACCCACACCCACACACACACACACACGCACCCACACCCACACACACACACACACACACCCACCCACACACACACACACACACATACAGAGTTTGGCCACATTTACACAAGGAACTAGGAGATAAGATTTTTTTTATTTTTTTTTAACTCTTTGTGGTGCAGATCTCACAGCGTCATGGCTGGGTCAGCCAGAAGAGTGAGCGAGGAATATGATTTTGGTTCATGCACGAAAAAAATCTCAGCCTCGAGGGGTTAATGTGATATGGTGACAATAGAGGGCTTGGTGCCGTTAACAGTCACACTGATGTTCATATCACTGTGATACAGGGATCACAATAACAGCTAAATGTGCTGTGCACTCCTCTGAAGGGTCACCTGGTATGAGATATTCATAAGGAACATCTGCTCTCTCTGGGTTTAGGACATACAGTCATTTAAAGGTGATTCTAAGTGTGATCTTCCAACACTGTAATATAGGAATCTTTTGTTTCCTCATCTCATGCACCACATTTGATTACATTGCTATTTTAGCTTAAAGGAGTGCTTAAGTTGAATGATGTTCTCTTTTGTCCTTGCAGTCATACAAATCCTACGAGCCGATGAAACCAGCAATTACTGTTACCATGGCCTCACATAGTCTAGTGCTGGGTGCCATTAAGGCGCGATACTGTAAATCACATCATGTTTGGTTATCTCAACAAACACAAGTCACGCCTTCATATCTATAGATCTACGTGGCAAGCACTCCAAAGATGTCCTCACCCGTGCCAAAATTTCACACTTCCTCTTGTAGTGAAATTGTGTCGCATTTTACTCTGCGAGAGGAAGACTTTTGATGGTCACACTAAAAATTGAGCGAAATCATGATGACACCTTCTGTCTATCAAAGTCCATATTACAGCAAGCGAGAGGCAAAAATTGGCCCTCCAGCTTTTTTTTTTTTTTAATCTGGAAAGGTTCAAACACAGTCTTTGTAGGATATGGACAAAATCGTCATTTACCAACAAACAATGCACAGTTACTTTTTATTCCATAAACTTAAAATTGAATAGATAAATAAAAAAGCGCAAATATTTGAGCACCCTGCAGGCTTAAACACCAATTAAATATCACCAGAATATGCTATTTGTAGGCGCGACCAAATTTTTGCCAACAGTTGTATGTTGTTCCAAAGCTGAATAATCAAGGAAAATTATGCTCAGAATTTTCCACTAATCTGAAGATGGAGGATACTGTAATGTCTGAAATATGGGGACAGGACAAATGTGTCTTATATTGTTTTTGAATACTGAGACAAACATCAGATGGAGACTTGTGTCTAATAGAAAATGGCCATAGAGAGCACTTAACCTGTAGGAATTATGCCCTATGAAAAAAGTAATCGCATGAGCTGCTGTGGTGGAGGGTGAGAGGTTTATTGTGTGAGAGGTTTAGCCCATCTTCTGTAACCCTTACCTTTTAAACTACTGTTTTTAATAGCAAATGATTACTGTAATCTTCGTAAAATTAGTAAATCTGGAGCCCAAAAGTAAACTGAAATTCAACAAAGGCTGGGAGCCGCACTTGAAACGCAGTCATCTATGCTTTTTTTTTTTGTATCAGTAGGGTAGGAACTTGCAATACCAGTCAAGATTTTAGTTGGAGGACTTGAGGCCACCAAGATATCCACTGAAGCACCTTGCTGTTGTTAATTATTCTACACCGAAATCATGTTTTCAGTCCTTTGGAGTTCATCAGCACTAAAGATGACTGTTTCACTCCACTTACTAACTAACTAACTAACTAACCTGCACTTATATAGCGCTTTTCTAGTCACAAAGGCCACTCAAAGCGCTTTCATTAATACTAACCCTCTATTCTAAGGGCCTATAGGAAACGGATATCTAGGGACAATTTAGAACAGCCAATTAACCTAGCATGCATGTTTTTGGCATGTGGGAGGAAACCGGAGAAATCCCGGAGTAAACCCACGCAACACGAGGAGAACATGCAAACTCCACACAGATCACTGTTGGTCGGGGGCTGGGATCGAACCCACGATCCCACGATCCCCACAATCCCCCGGCCAAGGGTAAACTGTGCTGCCGCAGTGCTAACCACTGCGCCACCGTGCAGCCCAGGAAATAAAACCAGCCTTCATCCTCTGTGACAGAGGAAACTGTTATGGCTGTAATTGAGGGTGAAGGATGAGACTTAAGGTGGAACTGAACAAGACTTTATTATAGACTCACGGGTTATACAGAAGCACTCCCACTAGGCAGAGAGGTGGTCAAAGAGACGGCCCCTCTCCCACACAGCCCCCTTATATCCTGGGTGGTGGCGGAACCGGAAGATGAAACCACCACCCGTGTCACACCATAATATGTCCCATAAACAACATCACATTTCCACTCCCCCCCCCTTCAAAAAGGTCTAAAACACACACATACAATCAAGACCCTCCACAATTTAGAATCCGAATCACGCACTAAAAGTGAACAGAAATATCTGGGCCTACTACATTCATACAAAAACAACTGAGGCTAGGGGGAGACAGGCTACAGGGGGAGACAGACCACCCCCACACGGCTAGACGGATTATTCTGTCGTCACTGCTAAAACACAGTCCACTAAACAGAAAATTGCCGTGTTCCTAAAATAAATAATCCAAAACAATCCCACTTATTAGAACAAATATATATACAGTGATCCCTCACTTATCGCGGTTAATGGGTTCCAGAACCGACCGCGAAAAGTGAAAAACCGCGAAGTAGCGTCACCCCTAATGACGTCATCCATAAATAATACGTACGTTCATTCTCTCACTCTCTCTCTCTCATATGATACGTGTGTGTGTGTGTGTAAGTGTACATACATACGTAGATGTAAATAAAGTGTACATAAATATGTTTTTAGAACTCTTTTATTCATATAACAAGATACGTAACTCAAGATGAAGATGATTTACTTCACAGGTTAATGAGAGCTTTACTGCTCCTCAGGTTCCGCAGGATCATCGAGGGCAGCTTCCGATAGAGCTGGAGAAGCTGCAGGAGGCGGCGTAGTGGCTCGACGGGAAGACTATTTCGAAACAAAATGGCACAAGAGAACAGCAAAAAGTTCCACGCTGCGAGACTACGTAACACGAGCGATAAAGAGCAATGAATGCGGTCTTCCCTCCCTTCATGGGCGCTCGGCAGGGAGAGGAGGTGGGTGAAACGTCTCGGCCAATCAGCTTGCGGGGTGAAACGTCTCGGCCAATCAGCTTGCGAGATTTCCGAGCCGAGCCAACACGAGAACAGCGAACAGAGAGGTGGATTTTTTGAGTTGTGCGGCTCTCCGTGTTGATACCTGATGGTCTAATGTAGTCTCCCTGCCTTCTGCTAGCGCCCGCCCATTATTTCTCAATTTTGAATTTTTGATGAATATTTTTGAAAAATCCGCGATGCACTGAGGGCGCGAAAGGTGAAGCGCGAAGTAGCGAGGGATCACTGTATATATATATATAAACAGGTTATACAACCATTAATAAATCCAATGAACACCTTAGTTACAATTCATACCAACACCATACAATAAACACATCACCCCAAATATATGCCTGCCCCAGTAGAGGAACCACCCCCCAGAAAACCATCAGATGGTTCCCTTCCGGAGCACCTTCTTCTCTTCACGCCCTGAGATGGCCCGTGCCACTGTCCAAACACCTCCTTCTCCCGCTTGGTGCACCACAGCTCGTTGGGATGCCGCCATGAGCCATCAGACAGCTGAAGGTAGCCATCCTCCCGAACGGCCACCACTTGCAGCCGCCCCTGGTTCTCCTGTCGCTTGCGCTTTCTACGAACCCCTCTCGACCAGGCTGCCTCTCTGGGTCAGACCACATCAGAGACCCCTAGAGAAGCCTGACTCGGCTTCCAGTGTCCCTGAGTGGCAAGTCGTTTTACCGTGCCAGCCAGTCCTGCCCCGCTCACTTTCATTTCAGACGCTGGCAAAGCCGTTGCAACCCCTTGCTTCTCGGTACCTCCCAGCCGAACTCCGGAAGCAGAATAGGCCAGCCACTTGGCTCCACCCACCGTCACGGGCGTCCCACCACATCGCCCAGTTCCCTCAGCTAGGGTTACTGGGGAACTGACACCGGGACAATCCCGGGATGGCCCTGGGTAGGGTTGGTTCTGCTCATCTTCCAGAATACTAGGCCAAGGTTCGTCCTAAACTGCATCGTCCACCACTCATGGAACCGGCCTATCCCACAAGCCACAGCCCGACCACTCTTCTCCAACACCGGTGGTGACTAAAAAGCCCAGTCCATAAAAAAGGTCACAGCCCATAATATTCTCTCCATCGGCGGTCACCACAAACTGTAGGTTGGACACCTCCGCCGATTTGTACCTAGCCGTCAGTTCCACCAAACCCACGATGGCTAGCCTTTTTCCTCCTTGCCCACACAATGGCGCTGGATGACCTCTCACTTGGTAGTATAGGAAGAAACTCCTCATGGTAGGCCACTTCAACACGGACTGCACTGCTCCCGTGTCAATCAGCGGCAGCACCTCCACTCCGTCCAGCTTCACCATACAGTATGTACGGCCATCAGTGTTCGGAGAGACAGTGTGGATAACCGTAGAAGTTGGAGCAGGGGTGTCCGCTTTGTGTCGCTGTTCCCCTGGCTCAAACCTATTACAGGCCCTGGGAAAATGATGCAGAAGTCCGCATTTGCCACAGCGTTTTCCTCTTGCCATACACTCTCTTGCCTTATAGCGGTGCTTAGTGGACCCACAACCCAAACACCTGGGCGATCCCGGGGCGGACCTTATCTACACAGCCGTAGTACATTTTCCTCCTTCTTCTGCTCGCTATCATCGCTGTCTGGGTCCACAGCCTGTGCCGCTGATTGTGATTCAGAGCGATGCAGCGTAGTTCTCTCACCGAGGTCACATGACAGTCTGTCCGCTGCTTCACACTGCTGAGCTATCTCGATGGACTTGGATAACGTCAGCTCGCCCGAGTATGTAAGGAACTTCGACCTTGTACCCGGGTAAACAGTATGTTCCGCTAATTGGTCGCAGACCATCTCTTCCTCCAACGCTCCAAACTGACAGTCTTTGGCCAGCTGGTGAAAGTCTGTTACAAAATGCTGCAACAACTTGCCTGTCTGCTGGCGGTGCAGTCAAAACTGGATCCTCTGGACGATGACATTTTCTGGGGCACGAAAATGTCATGCCATTAGCTCAACAACGTCCTCAAAGCTATCGCTAGCACCCAAGGTAGTCAGGATACACTGTCCTTCCATACCCAAATTATGAACGAATATTGCTCGAGCCCGTATCTTCTTCAGTTCACCAAAGTTCAGAGCCACCAAGTAATTTTGGAATGCTTGCAAACCATCTCACCCAAGGGACCGGTGGCTCGCCAGGAAGCTCCAGAAACAGCCGAATGGTAGTGACTCCCACGACCATGTGTTTTACCCTCATAGCCAAATGTTATGCCTGTAATTGAGGGTGAATGACGAGACTTTGGGTGGAACTAAACAAGACTTTATTATAGACTCACGGGTTATAAAGAAGCGCTCCCGCTAGGCAGAGAGATGGTCAAAAAGACCGCCCCTCTCCCACACAGCCCTCTTATACCCCGGATGGCGGCAGAACCGGAAGGTGAAACCACCACCTGTGTCACACCATAATATGTCCCATAAACAAGATCACAGAAATGTTACTTTGTGTAATTCTGAAGAAATGTTACATACAGTAGACGTCACTGTGCTTACTTGGTATGTCTAGTTTACTACTTATACACTCATGGAGATATTTAATACCCCATCGATTTCTACAAAATTATCACCTCACACAGTGATCATGGTCTTCATCATTAATTATGTTTTTACAGAATGAAACAAAATAGGCAGCTTCCACCGAAAAATAAATATCTGCTCAAAATAAATGCATCTTTGCAAAAATCTGAAAAAAAAGTTTACTTTCAATAAATAAAAAATTAAACCTCCATTTATATAAATAAATCTTTGCAAAAAATTAAAAAGGCCATTCCCTTTGTCACCAAAATTATTGAATGCTTAGTGAAACCACTGACGTATATCTGTAACCTGTCTCTCCAAACAGGTATATTTCCCAGTGCAATGAAAATAGCTAAAGCAATTCCGATATACAAGACGGGTGACAGAGGGGAATTCTCAAACTATAGACCAGTTTCACTATTGCCGCAATTTTCCAAGATACTTGAAAAAATATTCTATGAGAGAATTGACAACTTCATACTGAAGAATAATTTATTGTGTGAGCAGCAATATGGGTTCAGACACAAGAGGACAACTGCATTTGCTCTAATGGAATTTATAGAAAAAATATCAACTGCCGTTGAAAATAAAGAGTATTCAGTTGGGGTATTCCTGGATCTTAAAAAAGCATTTGATACAGTGGATCGTAATTTATTATTAAAGAAACTACAAAATTGTGGTATTAGAGGGGTAGCATTGTCCTGGTTATGTAGTTACTTAAAGAATAGATATCAGTATGTATGTTCAATTCAATTCAACTTTATTTATATAGCGCCATTTCACAACAACAGTCATCTCATAGCACTATCAACTGTAGGGGGGAACCCCCACAGTTGCAGAAAGACCCCAGCAATCAGGTGATCCCCTGTGAGCAAGCACTTGGCGACGGTGGAGAGGAAAAACTCCCTTTTAACAGGAAGAAACCTCCAGCAGAACCAGGCTCAGGGAGGGGCAGTCATCTGCTGCGACTGGCTGGGGGGTGAGGGGACAGAGAAGATGAAAAGAACAGACATGTAGAGAGCAAACAGCACGATGGGGACTCAATCTATGGGAGAGAACAAACAAATGTTAATGACCAGCAAAAAAAAATATTTCATAGAGAGTGAGGAAAGGAGTGAGGCCCAGTGCATTACTGGAGGTCCCCCGGCTGACTAAACCTATTAGCAGCATAACTAAGGGAGGGTTCAGAAACACATGATCCCTCCCTAATTGTAGGCTATATCAAAAAGGTAGGTTTTAACCCTAATCTTAAAAACAGAGATCGAGTCTGACTCCCGAATCCAGATTGGCAGCTGATTCCACAGGAGAGGAGCTTGATAACTGAAGGCTCTGCCTCCCATTGTACTTTTGGAGATTCTAGGTATTACAAGTAGTCCTGCATTTTGGGAGCGTAGTGCTCTGTTAGGATAATACGGTAGTATCAGATCTTTTAAATAAAAAGGAGCCTGATTGTTTAGAGCTTTGTAAGTAAGAAGAAGGATTTTAAACTTAATTCTAAACTCTATGGGAAGCCAATGAAGGGAGGCCAGAACCGGAGAGATATGATCTCTCTTTCTAGTACCTGTTAAAACTCTTGCTGCAGCATTTTGGATCAGCTGAAGACTTTTTAAAGATGTTTTAGGACAACCTGATAATAAAGAATTACAATAATCTAATCTCGAGCTAACGAAAGCGTGGATCAGTTTCTCAGCATCACTCTGAGACAAGATGCTCCTAATCTTGGCAATATTACGCAAATGATAGAAGGCAGTCTTAGAAACAAATTTAATATGTGAATTGAAGGACAAATCCTGATCAAAAATAACTCCAAGGTTCCTCACAGAGCTATTAAGAGAAAGAGTAACTGCATCCAAACTGAAAGTTTGATTTGGAAAGGAATTTCTAAGGTTTTTTGGACCAACAAGAATGACTTCAGTCTTATCTGAATTTAATAGCAGGAAATTACAAGTCATCCAAGCTTTGATTTCCTTAAGACAGGCTTCTAACTTGGCTAATTGATTACTATCATCTGGCTTCATTGACAGGTATAATTGTGTGCCATCTGCATAACAATGAAAATGTATACAGTGCTTTCTAATGATGTTGCCTAACGGAAGCATATATAAACCAAAAAGAGTAGGGCCTAGCACAGATCCCTGTGGAACTCCATGACTAAGCTTTGAGTTGAAAGAAAACTCATTATTTACATGAACAAACTGGAACCTATCAGATAAATAAGATCTAAACCACTGCAACGAAGTTCCATTAAGTCCAACATAGTGTTCTAATCTATCAAGTAGAATATTATGATCGATAGTATCAAAAGCTGCACTAAGGTCTAAAAGGACAAGTACAGAAACTAGTCCATTATCAGATGCAATGAGGAGGTCGTTAGTGACCTTCGCTAAGGCTGTTTCAGTACTATGATGGATTCTATACCCAGATTGAAACTCTTCAAGTAAACCATTTCCCTGCAGGTGGTCGAATAATTGCGTAGCAACAACTCTTTCTAAGATTTTTGAAATGAAAGGGAGATTAGAGATTGGTCTATAGTTAGCTAAAGCTCCTGGATCTAGCGTTGGCTTTTTGAGTAAGGGTTTAATTACAGCTGTTTTAAAAGCCTGCGGTACATGGCCTAAAGTTAATGAAGAATTGATTATATGAAGAATAAAGCTACCAATAAGTGGGAAGACTTCTTTAAATAACCTAGTAGGAATAGGGTCTAAAAGACAAGTTGAAGGTTTGGATGAGGAAACTATTTTGTCTAACTCACAAAGGTCGATTGGAGTAAACTCATCAAGACAGACATCAAAAGAAGGAGTTGTAGTAGTTACAGTATTTAAGTTAACTGTGGGAAGAATCTGATTGATTTTATCTCTGATGGATGAAATTTTATTATTGAAAAGTTCATAAAGTCCTGACTAGTAAGCTCTAAGGGAATGCTAGGATTGACAGAGTCCTGACTCTTTGTCAACCTGGCTACAGTACTGAAAAGAAACCTGGGATTATTCTTGTTCTCTTCTATTAATGCAGAGTAATAACTTGTTCTAGCTTTTCTAAGAGATTTTTTATAAATTAAAAGATGATTTCTCCAAGCTAAATAGATTTCATCTAAATTAGTAGAGTGCCATTTTCTTTCTAATTGACGAGTCTTCTGTTTTAAGCTACGAGTTTCTGTGTTGAACCAAGGAGTTAGAAATCTCTGATTAGACTTTTTCTTTTTTAAGGGGGCCACCAAGTCTAGAGCCTGATGCAGAGAAGCTGAAACACTATCCACCATGTTATCAATTACAGAAGGAGCAAGCTGTCTATAGCTTATTTCCGTTGTGTTGACACATGGCATAGAGGAAACAATCTGCATAAATTTGGAAACAGCATCATCTGAGAGGCATCTACTGTAATAATATTTTTCTTTAGGAGCCAAATAGTCAGAAATGGTAAAATCAAAGGTTAACAGACAATGGTCTGACAGTACAGGGTTATGAGGAGACACTACAAGATTTTCTATTTCTATGCCATATGTCAGAACAAGGTCCAATGTATGGTGGAGGTAATGAGTAGAATTTCCTACTTTCTGAGAAAACCCAATCGAGTCTAATATTGAATTAAATGCCACATTAAGGCAGTCACTATCTACATCCACATGTATATTAAAGTCCCCTACTATAATTATTCTATCAGATTTCAGCACTAAATCAGCTAAGAAATCAGCAAATTCGGATAAAAATTCTGAGTAGGTTGATGGGGGACGATAAACTATGGCAAATAAAATTGGGTTTAACCTAAAATTGCTAAACTGCCCAATACTGAGGACCAGGCCCTCAAAGGAATTATAACATGTTTTTTGCTTTACATTAACTAGTAATTTGGAATGGTAAATTGTTGCTACTCCTCCTCCACGACCAGAACTTCTGGGATTTTGACAGTTTAAATAACCAGAGGGAGTTGATTCATTTAAACCAACATAATCCTCTTGCCCTAACCAAGTCTCTGTAAGGGAAATTAAATCAATCTGATGATCAATTAACAGATCATGGATTAACAGAGACTTGGGAGTTAGAGACCTAATATTTAGTAAACCACATTTAATTTTTAAATTATGAGGAGGAACAGAGGCCAAATCATTCAATTTAGAGGCTTTATGTTTAATTTGAGTTTTACCAATGTTTTGCTTTATCACTTTGGGATGCTTGGTATGTGTTGGTAACAAAAACTCACAGTTACTGAAGGTTACTTGTGGAGTCCCACAGGGCTCAGTTTTGGGGCCATTGTTATTCAATATGTATATAAATGATATATGTAAAGTTTCAGAAAAAATGGACTTAATATTGTTTGCCGATGACACTAATCTATTATGCAGTGGAAGCAATTTGGAACAACTTTTGGATACACTTGGAAAGGAATTAGGAAAGCTTAAACTGTGGTTTGATTCAAACAAATTAACGCTCAATTTAAGTAAGACAAAATTTATAGTTTTTAACAACCATCACAACAACTTAGTATCTAAACTCAGTGTAAATGGTGTAGAGATTGAAAGGGTATCCGAACCTAAATTTCTTGGAGTAATAATTGATAATAAACTGTGTTGGAAGTCACATATTAATTATATTAAAGGTAAAATATCCAAATCAATTGCAATACTACACAGAATGAAATATTTGCTGAATCAACCCACACTATATACCTTGTATCATTCATTAATGCTCCCATACATGACATATTGTACTAAAGTATGGGGAAATACATATAAAACAAACATATATCCAGTCTTTATGCTTCAGAAGAGAGCTATTAGAATAATAAACAAAGCTGCTTACAGGGAACCAACAAACCCACTTTTTCTTAAATTAAAAGCTCTCAAGTTGAAAGATCTGGTTGACTTTAAAACTGCAGTAATAATGTTTAAAGTGAAGAATCTATCACTGCCCGCAAATATCCAAAAGCTGTTCCAAATAAGGGAGAAACAATATCATTTCAGAGGAACATGTATATTTCAAAAACCTTCAGTGAGAACTACCACCAAGCAACACTGTGTTTCAGTGCAAGGAGTCAGATTATGGAATGATTTTGGACTTGAATTAAAATCATGTACAACGCTTGGACAATTTAAACAAAAACTAAAGGAAGAAATACTCCAAACATATACACAAGATGACATGTAAAATCACATAAGGATTGTCATATCCAGTCTGCGTTGTGTTGTAGCTTAGTTTTTTGCCACATTCTGTCTTAGCTTTGTTCTGAATTGTAATCGCTCTTGTTTTGTTTTTCTTTTGAATTCTTGGATGGAATATGGGTGGGCAATATAAGCTGCGGCTTCAGCCATCACCCATTTCGGATAACTTACACTACCGTTCAAAAGTTTGGGGTCACTTAGAAATTTCCTTATTTTTGAAAGAAAAGCACTGTTTTTTTCAATGAAGATAACTTAAACTAATCAGAAATACACTCTAATATCTAATATACATTGCTAATGTGGTAAATGACTATTCTAGCTGCAAATGTCTGGTTTTTGGTGTGATATCTACATAGATGTATAGAGGCCCATTTCCAGCAACTATCACTCCAGTGCTCTAATGGTACAATGTGTTTGCTCATTGCATCAGAAGGCTAATGGATGATTAGAAAACCCTTGTGCAATCATGTTAGCACAGCTGAAAACAGTTTAGCTGGTTAGAGAAGCTATAAATCTGACCTTCCTTTGAGCAGGTTGAGTATCTGGAAAAAATTATTATTTCAAATACAAATCATTATTTCTAACCTTGTCAATGTCTTGACTATATTTTCTATTCATTTTACAACTCATGGTGGTAAATAAGTGTGACTTTTCATGGAAAACACAAAATAATTGTCTGGGTGACCCCAAACTTTTGAACGGTAGTGTATGTTGAACTGTATAATCAGAGGAGTTATTGTCTAATTTGACCTTGTTGGATTTTTTTCCCCCTTTGTTATATTATTCAGTTTCTTTTAATCTGTACTTTTAATCTATCCGAAATAAAAAGATTCATTCATTCATTCATTCATTCATAAAATGATCCAAAATCCTCCTCTCTGCTAACCTGCCACCCCCCCTCCCCATAAAGACCGTTAGGATACTTTATAGACGACAACTTATTATATCAGTGAGAAGACAGCAGTAAATATACAAGAAAAATTATGAAAATATTAAAACAATGGCAAATTCTATAGAAAAAGTAACAAATTTATGTGTATATTGTAAATCTTTGTGAAGGAAAGGTAGCATTTTTTTTTCACAAACCATAGCAAATTATGGAAAAAAGTACTAAATTTACTACAAAAATAATACATTTGCTAGGAAAAGTTGCAGATTTATCAAAAAAGTTGTAACTTTTCAAGAAAACATTTCAAGTTTACAATAAAAATCTCACTAACTGGTAAGAAAATTGGACATTTATGAGAGAAAAAAGTAAAAAAAAAAAATTAAACCAAAAATGTTCTAAAAAAACTGGCAGTTTTTTCTTGTAAATGTGTGACTTTATTGTTGTCAATGTATGACTTCTTTTCTTAGGAATGTGGGGTTTTATTCAGCAAATGGAAGTCACATATTTTCTCACAAAAATCCAATTTTTTTCTAGTAAATTTGAGACTTGCTTATGTTGAATTTGAGTTTTTAAATTAATTGGCATCTTTTATCATGGTTTGCATTTTTATTCTTGCAAACCTGTACTGAGCCTACATTTACTCCATCTGCTAAATTTATGAACATGCCCTTGTTAAAAAATAAATCACCAGTCATCAGTCCGAGTTAATGTGATTATTTTTTAGAGTCAGAAGCTCCTATTTATTCTCCAGCTGTACAAATATCAGTTTTGATAGGGCAGATATAAAAAAGTGAATGTATACATTTTTCCACATAGTTTTAATATTTTTTCCGTAAATTTCATACTTTTTCTCAGCAGTTTTCTTTTTCCTGCAGAATGTTGTTTATTTGCCTTAAAGCCATCAGCATGGTGTAACGCAGTCGTTAAAGGGTATGCCATCAGTGTAGTTTTCAATTCTGAAGGGTAGGGGAGTAACAGCAGCCGATGTGAAAATCAGATTCTCAAAATGAACCAAATGTCTATCAGGACGCATAATGAATAGTTCCCTCTCTCTTTACATTTATTGCTGAAAGTAGGTCAGGTGAAGCCCTACTGCCCCATGGTCCAGGGCAAAGACTGCGGGTGTTCAACCCCATCAAGTGTGGGTGTTAAAACCCCCACATCCACCATGGCTGCAACGCCCATGAGTAGAGTGCTCGTGTCAACAGTTTTCTATACTAAATGTGACTTTTTTGACCGGCAGGAGCACTTTAACTTTTTCAGAAAGACATTTTTGAATGGTTGTAAAATAAACAGAAACTAAACCCTGTAAGCAGGGCAGTGGCAATGGGAGAAGCTTACTTCAGAAGCCCACAGCCTGTACTGTACCCAGCTAAGGAGCTGGGACCCAGCAGCCCGTGTGGATCTTGGTGCCCTGTAGATGTTCCAGACGATCCAGGGCCCTGTGCTGGAATTCAACATGTCAGCGAGCAGAGGAACAAAGTGGTGAACATCGCATCCAATCGCTGCGGCTCAAATGGGCTCCCTCCAGAGTGTGTTTAGGAGAATTAAAGGCTGGGGATTTTTTCATAATGGTCTTCTTTATCATTTTATTACAGCTAGCTTTTCCTCTGATGGGCTCCCTTTATGATTTATCAAATACAATTACTGTTCCACTTATTTTAGGATCCTCTCCATTGCTGAGGACCATTAACATGAGCGTGTGTGTGTGTGTGTGTGTGTGTGTGTGTGTGTGTGTGTGTGTGTGTGTGTGTGTGTGAGTGAGAGAGAGAGAGAGAGAGCACTGGTGTATTTAAATCACATTAAATAACTGGAAAAACAGGATGCTAAATTGTCTTTGTGGATTTATACCGCCATCCCCCCACCCCCACCCCCGTGTTGCCCTTATCCATTTTGTAATTAAGAGGAAAACCTTCTATTTTTAAAGGTAAAATAAGAGAAGATTGCATTTCAACTGATAAAAAAGCTAATTTGAAATAGTTTTCTTCCCTTGTTTGACAATATTACTGTAGCAGTGAGGAAAGAGGGCTTAGGGCGATAGAAGCACAGTGAGGAGGACTGAGGAGGGTAAGTCCAGACCTTCCCCTCCCAGCTAATGAGGTGCAGGTGATGTCTCGGTCAGTGCGGCTAATTGAACAGCAGAGATTACAGCAGCCGTGGCTCCTCGGTGAAAAGAGGGCCATGTTCATTATTTGTTTTCATCCGGGATTCCTCCTCTGTAGAAATGTGTAGATAGCAATCTAGGCAGAGAGCTGCTGGGATGATGCGAAAGCTGCCGACATGTTCTCTGGTAGCAGTGACTCAAACATCAGCTGAGATGTCTTCACGCTGGATCCTGGCTGTGTGGAACAGTCTTCAGATTTCACATAACTGATGCTGAGCTGCTTTTCATCACATGAAGTACAAATCCACCAGAATTAAAAACATCATCGCGCCAGGTAAATTTTGCATTATTATTGTAGAAACTAGTTTTACTGCACTACTGCAACATGAAAATTGCGGTCAGTGACTCCTGCACCGTCACAGATGGCAGATCCACAAGTTTGTTCCAAGTCACACTGGGCAAGATGGGATTAATGAAGTCTTTATGACACTCTGTGACAGGCGGCACAGTATCGGCTTTGAGGCATGTCAGTGAATGCTTTGTGAACTGTAGCTCTGCACTGCACTGAAGCAAAGTTTGTGGAAGCAGGGCCACATCACTGACTGCAGTGTTTTCAGTCTCACAAAAGATGCAGCTATTTCAGCCAATTCGGAGTCTAAAAACAAGAGAAGATTGAAAAATGTACATGCTACTGTAAATACTGTATTCTGTGTCATTTATGTTGTATTCTGAGTGTGTGTAATAACTGTCATTGATAGAAAATGGTGCCCTAAATTTCAGTATTATCAGGATATATTAAGAAGCAGGCTGTGTTTAACCAAGAAAACCTTAAAGCTCATTATAACCTATGATCACTGTGTTTAAGCTTAATTCTGTCATCTCTCCCATGTTCTTCGCACCACTATTATTAACAGATCTGTTCTTTATTCGGGTAGGAAGTTTTATTCTTGTTATACAAAGAAAATTACCAATATAAACCCAATCATCTACAAGAGAAAATATATACTCAAAAAAATGGTGTCCAATGTTACAAAGGATTGTGCGTGCACAGCGATGTTACATAATTAAAAGAAACAGCATTGTGTGCTTGTTATTCATCTTAAACAGGGGTCTTTATGGTAGAGGCCTGTCATAATGATTGGGAGTCACATGGTTCAAGTCTTTCTGGTGCTGTCATACAAGCAGGTCCCTTAATTTAACAGTCATGGCGATCATTTGTTTCTGCCTTTTGGATACTTAATATGTGAAACAACATATAAGACTGTATTATTAGTTTGAAGCAGGGCTGGATAATTAAATGGCCAATGGGCCAAGTTTGGCCAACTCTCCCTTTGTATGGAACCATCATGTTTTACCGTTAGATCCTGCCATTTCAAAAACATTCAGTTTTGTGTAGTTTTATGATAATATGGAACACCACTGTATCCACCTTACTCCTAGGCCCCATGATGCCTTGTGTGAATTATGGTAGCAGCTTCCGGTACTAGTTTAGAACATATAGTTGTCACTGAAACGGGACACTTTTTCTTGTTAAAAAACAATGACTTTGGCATCAGAAATGTGGGAACAGGGCCTCTTGCACCTCAGAACAGTCATATAATCATATCACTTCCCACGACTATCGAGGGATGGAACTATGACCTTAAAAAGTGGCCTTGTAGACAGTAGCTCCGTTAGTTAGTGCCGCTGCTAAGATGCTAACGCTGTAAACAAATGACCCGGCTGGCAAAATGAGTCACTTTGAGGACATTTTCAAAACTGATGTAACATTATTTCCATATTCTGTATTGAAAGATCTTCAAAATGATATTTAATTCGTAGGAAGTGCACAAAAACTGACCCAGAAAAAAGACGATTTGTTTATATTTTGGCTAGGTTGAAAACTCGCATTCAATCGGTCGGGAGTTACGTCTTCCGTAAAAGCAGAGATATTTTTAAAAAATACCATTTCTAAGCTTTCTAATGATACCAGGCACTCATGGAGGGGTTCCTGGGACTTTGCCGCTACCAAACAAAGAAAGAGTCATGATTTATGACTTCTCGTTGCCTGTACTCATAATGATGCGGTGGGCATTCTGACCAGCACGTCTCCACTGCAATATAGTCGGCTGCATTTTGTTAAAATATGTTGGACATAATCAAATTTACCTTAGAGCAGATGTACGCCACAACACCGTGCTTGGATGTTGTCTGTCACCGTGTGGTGAGAAGCCTCCATTTATCCAATCTGGAACAACCACAAACAGCAGCAACAAGTACCAGAACTACGCCAAAACATTCAAAAAATACAAAAAACTAGAAGAGCTGAAATTAGCTGCCGCTTGAGTGCAAAACATGTATGTGGACTATACATTCAAATGAATTTGAAAACGCTATTTTAAATGCCCCTGCTACTCCACTGTTACTGACTGATTTAACACTACATCAACTGAAACCGGAAGTTCCGCCCATAATCGTTCCTACAGCGGCACCCCCGGGAATAAGGTGGATAGAATCTTCTATTTTATCATTCTTGGTCTCTATGATGGTATATTAAGATGAATCACCACCAGTTAAAATACTGTATTACAAATATTAAATATTAAAATATTAAACTTATTTTCTATGTACACTACCGTTCAAAAGTTTGGGGTCACCCAGACAATTATTTTGTGTTTTCCATGAAAAGTCACACTTATTTACCACCATGAGTTGTAAAATGAATAGAAAATATAGTCAAGACATTGACAAGGTTAGAAATAATGATTTGTATTTGAAATAATATTTTTTTTCCTTCAAACTTTGCTTTCGTCAAAGAATCCTCCATTTGCAGCAATTACAGCATTGCAGACCTAACATGATTGCACAAGGGTTTTCTAATCATCCATTAGCCTTCTGACGCAATGAGCAAACACACTGTACCATTAGAACACTGGAGTGATAGTTGCTGGAAATGGGCCTCTATACACCTATGTAGATATTGCACCAAAAACCAGACATTTGCAGCTAGAATAGTCCATCCATCCATCCATCCATCTTCTACCGCTTAATCCTTTCGGGT
This sequence comes from Pholidichthys leucotaenia, assembly GCA_020510985.1. Taxonomy (NCBI): domain Eukaryota; kingdom Metazoa; phylum Chordata; class Actinopteri; order Cichliformes; family Pholidichthyidae; genus Pholidichthys; species Pholidichthys leucotaenia. Next base: position 288,779,537 of record CM035839.1, on the reverse strand, counting down.
CACGGGGGGCTGGAGCCTATCCCAGCATCTTTGGGCGAGAGGCAGGGTACACCCTGGACAGATCGCCAGTCCATCGCAAGGCCAACACAAAGAGACAGACAACCATTCACTCTCACATTCATACCTAAGGACAATTTAGAATCCCCAGTTTTGATGCCAATTAACCTAACTTGCATGTTTTTGGCATGTGGGAGGAAACCGGAGTGCCCGGAGTAAACCCACGCAGACACGGGGAGAACATGCAAACTCCACACAGAAGGGTCACCGATGGTCTGGGGGTGGGACCGAACCCACGATGGTCAAGGGTGGAATCGATCCCATGACCTTCTTGCTGTGCTGCCACTGTGCTAACCACTGTGCCACCGTGCTGCCCCGCTAGAATAGTCATTTACCACATTAGCAATGTATAGAGTGTATTTCTGATTAGTTTAAAGTTATCTTCATTGAAAAAAAAGTGCTTTTCTTTCAAAAATAAGGACATTTCTAAGTGACCCCAAACTTTTGAACAGTAGTGTATATTGTGGTACTGTTACGCTGGAAGAACATAATTTCGCTTTTTATATGCAAGCGTGCATACTAAATGACAATAAAGAAACCTTGAACCTTGTATTCATTGATCCCACACTCACTCTCATGTAATACTGCTTTTATACAACAGTTTCACAAGCACAGTTTATTAAATGACAGCAATACTGGACAAAATACTATGATTTGTTTGCTTCACCAGTTATTTTGCACAGCTGAGAAAAAAATGGTCCCTTTTAAATGTCACCAGTAACTGTTGCTATGCACCTAAATACAAGGGAGGGCTGAGAAGTTAATGGTGGTCAAATCTGACCAAATGCGGTTTATTTTTCAACCGCAGGGATCCAAGCGCTGCAACACCGATGGAAGAAGTGTGTGAACCAAAGAGGAGACTATGTTGAAGAATAAACCACATCTGGTCAAATTTGACCACTATGAACTTTTACGCCTATGAGATTTTCAGCCCCCCCCCCGGCCCCTACATACTGATCACCTGTTGAGTCGGTACCACAAGGGCTGAGATCAATGCCAGTGGCTCGTTAGCATGCTAGCGATTTGGCTTCGGCACACTTCGTTTGCTTTATCTTGACATTTTCAGATGAAACAAAAAGTCCATCCCCACAAAGGTACTGTGGTTTTCTAATCGAGTCAACTCTAGCCTGTCTGTTCTGTTTAAACAGACATAAAATATGTCACTGAATATTTACAAGAACAGGACTTCCGGATCAGAGAGTGCTGCATTGAGACCGCCGAGATGCTTTTCAAACAGCGCCTCACTGTGGAAATTAAGGTACCCAACCCAGTATTGTATTCCTCACTTGTAAGAAGCAACTAATATTAATTTTAATTATCAAAACGCAGCTGAAGCAGAGTGATACACATTCGGTGAGACATCCGGGTGTGATTATCGGGGACTGTAGTAACTCCTGGAATCCCTATTGTCCAATCAGACTGTTTGGTCGGAACTAACTGTTGTATAAACCACAATAACATATATGATTTGCCTGATTCGCTCTGCCTCAAATCCTCCACCATCATCCCTGTCCCCAAGAAGCCACGGATCACTGGACTTAATGACTACAGACCTGTAGCGCTCACCTCTGTAGTCATGAAGTCCTTTGAGCGCCTGGTCCTGCCCCACCTCAAGTCCATCACCACCCCTCTCCTGGACCCGCTGCAGTTTGCCTACCGAGCCAACAGGTCTGTAGACGACGCAGTCAACCTGGCCCTCCACTCCATCCTGCAGCACCTAGACTCCCCGGGAACCTACGCCAGGATCCTGTTTGTGGACTTCAGCTCCGCATTCAACACCATCCGCCCCGCTCTGCTCCGGGACAAGCTGTCCCTGCTCAACGTGCCTGACTCCCTCTGCAGGTGGATCACCGACTTCCTGACGGACCGGAGGCAGCATGTGCGGCTGGGAAAGACTGTCTCAGACTCTGCTAGCATCAGCACCGGATCACCCCAGGGCTGTGTACTTTCCCCCCTACTATTCTCCCTTTATACCAACTCCTGCACCTCCAGCCACCAGTCTGTCAAGTTGATCAAGTTTGCGGACGACACCACCCTCATCGGGCTCATCTCCAACGGCGATGAGTCCGCCTACAGGAGAGAGGTGGCCCAGCTGGCGTCCTGGTGCAACAACAACAACCTGCAGCTGAACGCTCTGAAGACAGTGGAGATGATTGTGGACTTCAGGAAAGTCACAACCCCTCTGCCCCCCCTCACCCTCACAGGCTCTCCCATCACCACTGCTGATTCCTTCCGCTTCCTAGGCACCACCATCATCAGGGACCTCAAGTGGGAGCCGACCATCAGCTCCCTCATCAAAAAGGCCCAGCAGAGGATGTTCTTCCTGTGGCAGCTGAGGAAGCTCAAGCTACCCACCAAGATGTTAGTGCAGTTCTACACAGCCATCATCGAGTCCATCCTCACCACCTCCATAACCGTGTGGTACGCAGGAGCCACTGCCAGGGACAGACTAAGGCTGCAGCGCGTCGTGCGCACTGCTGAGAAGGTGATCGGCTGCAAGCTCCCATCTCTCCAGGATCTGTACATCTCCAGGACCCGGAGGCGTGCTGGCCGGATCATAGCCGATCCCTCACACCCTGGTCACGTACTGTTTGCCCCCCTCCCCTCAGGTAGAAGACTTCGGTCCATCCAGACTAAAACCTCCCGTCACATGAACAGCTTCTTCCCCTCTGCCATCAGACTGCTGAACACTAAGTGACTTATTGACTCTCGTGCACTATGTACAGCAGCTCAACCAGACCCATGTCAATCATCACTGTTTTCTTCCTGCATTACCGACTGCACTATATGGTTCTCCACATTATCTGCTGCTCACTAATATATTTTTAACTGCTGACCAGTATAACTCACTCTTATTCTACACTTTATTGCATGTATAGTTTATTTCTTTTATTTTATTTTATCATGTTTAATGTTGCAGCATTGCACCGAGACAAATTCCTAGTTTGTGTACTACATGAACAATGGCAATAAATCTGATTCTGATTCTGATTCTGATTCTGATGATTTAATGCACCTGCATTTTATACAACACATTCCTTTTTTCCCATAGCCTTCCACTGGCTTGTGAGTTTGGCCCTTCATAGTAACCTCTGAATAACACACACACACACACACACACACGCGCGCGCGCACACACACACAAATCATCCTACAATAGTCACAAAAACATACCAGGAGACAAGAGTTGGGTGATGACTGTTCAAATTAAGGGAAACATGCTGTTTTACAATGTAAATGACATCATTACAGGTGAGAAGCCTGCTGACATTCACACCAACTAACTACGATGGCACATGCGCTCATTTTACTCATTCACATGGCTACTAATGGTCTCCTACCCTCAACACATGACAATGTGCTAAAACAGTGGTAACACTTTAGTGCATTAACACCAACACATAACGAGTTATGAACAATGCAGCAAGGTTTTTAACACTTGCAAAGCAGTAACTATTCAGCCAATGCAAGTCTAAAAAAAAAAAAAAAAATACAGGCAGCAGGTGCACATGTGGGCAAGGTCCCTGGTTTCACATCAAATGTGGAAGGAAAAATAGAAAATATTTTAGAGATCACACATATTTAAGTACTTGGGTGAAAAGTGAGACTGTCTGCCAAAAAAAAAAAAAGGCCATATAAAGCCTTTTTACCAGCAGAAATTACACACTGTAAGTCGGAGTGTAATTATAGAACATCCAATCAAATTGCTTGGTCAGAACTAAGTTGTATAATCCATCCATCCATCCATCTTCTTCCACTTAATCCTTTTCGGGTCGCCAGGGGGCTGGAGCCTATCCCAGCATCTTTGGGCGAGAGGCAGGGTACACCCTGGACATCTTTTAAAAAAGTGACCTCTGGACTTCCGGGAAGATGGCGGAGAGACATAACACTTAAACAAAGAGCTCTCCCTAGCCGGATTAAAAATCATCGGTAAATGGCCAACTCGACATAAACGAATCAATAAACTAAGGGATGAAAACACGAAGGAACCGGGCACAAGGACAAAAACAGGGTAAAATTGAAGAATTCCTCTCCAACAACGCAGGAAAAACCGCTGTACGCAAAGCCCAAAAAAACGAGATGTCTACAGCAGAGAAAATGGAGGACACCAGACTCGACAACATGAACGCTGGCATCGCCAGTTTGGGTGAAGAGTTAAGAGAATTCAAGCGACAGCTACAACAGGATTTAGCGGCTCTTAAGGAGGAACTGAAAAAAGAAATTAAGGAGGAAATCATGGACCTCCGAAGAGAAATGGAGCGTAAATTAACGGAAAACATGGAGGAGCTGCGCTCCCAGCGGGCGTGTATGACAGAAGCGCAGACCCGAATTTCGGAACTAGAAGATTGGAAAAGCGAGGCAAACGAACAACTACAGACCCTGACGACGCAAACGCAGAGGATGCAGGAGAAAATAAACGACTTGGAGAGCAGATCCCGACGAAGCAATATGCGCATTTTTGGAATTCCGGAGGGCATTGAAGGCAACTCGATGACAAAATTCATGGATCAGTTCTTAAAAAAAGAACTGGAAATACCCGGAGAAACGGATCTGCAGATTCAACGGGCGCACAGAACACCGGCACAGAACCCGAAAACAAACTCTCCACCCAGGTCAGTTGTGGTAAACTTTGTGAAATATGACATAAAGGAAAGAATCCTGACGCAAGCATGGAAAAAAAAGATACGAATCAGCGACAAACAGGTATTTTTTGACCATGACTACCCGACAGAAATCGTGCAGCAGCGGAAGAAATATGCCAATATTAAAAAAAAACGCTGAAAGAGAAAAAAATTAGATTCCAAACGCCGCTAACGAAAATGAGGATTCATTGGGAGGAAGGCACAAGAACCTACAACACGGCCGAAGAGGCAGCGCGGGATATGATGGAGCGGGGCCTTGAGGTGAGCGTGCCGAAGGAGACGGCTGGAGCAGCGGCGGCCCTGAACGCACCACGACAGACGGAGTGGAGACGAGTGAACGGCGGAAGAAGGGGGAGAGATGTAGAGCAGCGGGCCCAGGACAAACTACAAGGCTTTCAACTGAAAGCCTAGATCATAACAAAGATTAAGAAAGGCACAGAAGAAATGAAGGCCAAGAAGACAAGGTAAAAGAGAAACAGACGGCTAGGAGAGGTTTAAGTGATATTTGTTGGACATTTCTAGACTTATGACTATTACTTTGATAGTAATTAGAAGTCTAGGGAGGGCCCTTCACTCTGTGAAGACAAACCCCCCACCCACCAACAGGGACCAGTGGGCAGAAGAAAGGCCCAAAGTACGGAGGTCGAGTTTTTTTAATGTGTTTTTATATAAATATGTGTTATTTTTGTTGTTAAAGGGGCTAGGAGCACAAGTTAAAAAAATGGAAAAACATGAATATGGGTAAAAATCTTAAGATAATGACACTAAACGTGAATGGTCTGAACTCACCTGTTAAAAGGGAAAGAATAATAAGAAAATTCAAGAAGGAAAAAGCTGAAATTATATTTATGCAAGAGACACATTTGAGCAAGGCAGAACATGTGAAACTAAAGAGATTTGGCTATAAGAACTCCTACTACAGTTCATTTAAGGGAGGAGCAAAAAGGGGGGTTATGATACTAATCTCAAACAAAATACAATTTGAAAGTGAACAGGAAATCCAGGATAAAGAAGGCAGGTATGTAATAATAAAGGGAAGAATAGATGGTATGCAGATCACATTAGTGAACATCTATGCCCCACCAGAAAGTGACAAGGGTTTTTTTCAACATCTGTTTGATCTCATAGCAACACACAGTGAAGGAGTCCTAATTTGTGGAGGAGACTTAAATGCTGTCATGGATCATGAAGTTGACACAACAAGTGTTAAGAAGACAAAAAAACATGTAACAAAGTTCATAAGAACCTCACTGGCAGAAATGGGTATGGTAGACATATGGAGGGACCTGCACCCACTCGAAAAAGACTATACACATTATTCAGCAGCCCATAAAGTACACTCTAGAATAGATTACTTCCTTATGAATGAAGGTGACAGACACAGGGTGAGAAATTGTTGGATTGGAGGGGCAGAAATATCAGATCATAATCCTATATACATGGAAATATATTTAAACAATAGAAAACGACAAACAACATGGAAACTTAACGTAGGACTGTTAAATGATGAGAAAATGAAAGAAAGAATAAAAATAAACATAAACGAATATATCCAAGAGAATGACAATGAAGAAGTGGACCCAACAATACTATGGGACGCACTAAAAGCCGTGTTAAGGGGTAAATTAATTGTTGAAACAGGAAAAGCAAATAAGACTAAACTGGAAGCGTATGAACAAAGATGTGAGAGACTGAGGGAATTAGAACGTAAACATCAAAGCACAAATGATCCAAAAATATATCAAGAAATTAAAGAAGAAAAAACAAAGATAAAAGAAACACAAATGGATGAAATTGAAAGGAAAAATAGATATCTAAAGCAAAAATATTATGAAACAGGGCCAAAAGCCACAAAACTGCTGGCAAAACGGTTAAGAAAACAACAAACAATGAATAATGTATACAAGATTAAAGACCCCACCACAAATAAAACCACAGTTAACCCAGAAAACATCGAAGAAATTTTCCATAATTTCTACCAAGAACTATACTCGCAACCTGAAGAAACAAATACTAAAGATATCAAAAAATTTCTAGACACATTGGACTTGCCATCAATAGGAAATCAACAAAATGAAAAACTAACAGCAGAAATAACAACACAAGAGATCAGAGATGTGATTAAGTCACTTAAAAACGGTAAATCACCAGGTAGTGATGGATACCCCTCTGAGTTTTATAAACTGTTTATAGAAGAACTCATGCCACAACTCCTAAAGTCATTTAATTGGACGCTGAACAACAACAAAATACCTCCATCATGGAACGAAGCAATCATTTCAGTTATTTTAAAACCAGGGAAAGATAAAGAACAATGCGGAAACTATAGACCAATCTCTTTATTAAATGTAGATTATAAAATATACACAACAATTATATGTAAACGAATAAAGACATTCTTGACGGAATTGATAGAAGATGATCAAACTGGATTCATAGAGGGACGCCAAACACATGACAATATCAGGAGAACAATACATATAATTAACCAAATACATAAAGAAAAGAAAAGCGCAGTAATAATGAGTTTAGACGCAGAAAAAGCATTTGACAGGGTTAACTGGAAATTCCTATATAGTGTACTGGAGCGCTTTGGATTTAACGAAAAATCAGTACAATGCATAAGGACGCTATATCAAGAACCTGTGGCAAGAATCAAGATAAACGGTAGCTTAACAGACAAAGTAAATATACAAAGATCAACTAGGCAGGGATGCTGCTTATCGCCCACCTTGTTTGCTCTGTTCATAGAACCATTGGCTCAAGCCATAAGACAAAATAAGAAATTAAAAGGTGTAACAATAAAGGGGGCGGAACACAAGATTGGGCTATTTGCAGACGATATTATAGTTTACCTTGAACAACCAGATAAATCAATAATGGAAATGATGAACTTGATAGAAAATTTTGGAAAATTATCAGGATACAAGATAAACATAACAAAAACACAAATACTGACATTCCACTATAACCCTCTAAACCAGATAACTGATAAGATCAAACTAAACTGGAACCAAAAAGAAATAAAATACCTTGGAGTGAACATACCTAAAGACCTAAGCAAAATATATAAAGCAAACTATGATAGGTTGGAACAAGAAATAAAAAAAGATATTGATAGATGGTCAATCTTAAATATGGATCTGAATTCAAAAATTGAGACAGTCAAAATCAGCATACAACCTAGATTACTTTACCTCTTCCAGGCTATACCAACAGAGATTCCAGATGCCCAATTCTCAAAGTGGGACAGGATGATATCGAGATTTGTTTGGGGAGGTAAAAAACCAAGAGTGAAATATAAAACCCTCCAATTACCAAAAGAGAAAGGAGGCATGGGCCTACCGAGTCTAAAGGAATATTACTACTCAGCACAAATAAGATATATCATATGTTGGTGCGACGAGGGATATGAGGCAAAATGGAAAGAAATGGAAAAGGAAATTGAGGGACTCCCAGTACAAAGCATAATAGGGGATAAAGATGCATATAAGCAAATCAAACAAATAGACCCAATCACTAAATTTACTTTAGAACTGTGGTATAAGATAGTACAAAAATATAATATAAGGGAAGACATAAAACTATTGAAATGGGTAGCATTTGACAGTCAGTTTGAACCGGCAAAACAAGATAGGGGATACAAAAATCTGGTGAACAAGGGAATCACAGCATGGGGCAATATCGGAAAAAAAGATCTCGGGAGCTTTGTAAATATCAGGAGAAAATTTAAATTAGAAAGATCGGAATTTTTCAGATATCTGCAGATGAGAGATTACTATATGAAGAAGATTAGGCATAACCTCCAAACAGATGTGAACGAGATTATACAACTTATTTTAAGCTCATATGCAGGAAATAAAATAAGAATTATTTCAAAACTATATCAGAAACTTATGACAAACAATCATACAAGTAACTATATAAAGGAGAAATGGGAGAAAGAGCTCAATTTAAACATAACAGAAGAAAGCTGGCAGGAAATATGGAAAACACAACACACATCAACAAATTCAAGGGCATGGAGGGAATTTGGATGGAAAAACCTGATTCGCTTTTTCATTACACCACAGATTCAAGGAAAATATACAAATACCCAATCTTTATGCTGGAGGGGATGTGGGGCTCAAAATGCAGACCACTCACATATGTTTTGGAAATGCTACAAAATATCATCATTTTGGAAATCTATGCATGTGACAATACAGAGGATATTAGGATATAATATACCAATGAACTGTAACCTGATGTACTTATGTGATCTTAAAAAAGACAATGTTATACAGGCTGAGGACAGATATCTAGTTAAAATCTTGTTGATTGCATGTAAAAAAACTATCACAAAAAAATGGCGATCAGAAGTTCTTCCTGACCAAGAACAATGGACTGACATTGTTGAGGACATACGTATGATGGAAAAACTAACATATCGACGAAGAATGCAAGAAGGAATATGGGAGAAAAAATGGCGGAAATGGACACACTACAAAGTGCAACAACGAGGCAGAAATTGAAAGAATAACCAAAGACACTGAAAAAACCAGAAGAATTAAGAGATGGAAACTAAAAACTTGATGCTCCAACATTTGTCCCCCCCCCCTTTTATTTATTTTTTTTTTTCTTTTTCCCTACCCTAACCCCTTTGTTTTTTAAATGTAGAATGTGATCTGAATGCATTATATATGATGAAAAATGAATAAAAATCTAAGTTACAAAAAAAAAAAAAAAAAGTGACCTCTGGTGGTTGTGGAAACAACTATGTGATGTGAGATGGCGGTGATAAAGGTTTATTATGTGAGACGTTTAGCAACACATGTTCCTTTAATCCACAACCCTTTTTAATCCTTGTTTTTAGTGGTCGGCCCTAACCTTTATAAAGTCTATAAAATATAGACTTTATAACGTTAGCTATATAAAAATATAATAATGAGCAAAAGAAGTGAAGCAAGTCAGAAGTAAAACTAAACAAAGGTTTGCAGCTAGACTTGAACCGCAGTCACCTATGTGGATGCATTTTTTTTCTTTGTTTTTTGCTGTTCTACCCCTTACTCAGATTCCACCATCTTTGAAACACACATCACGTTTTTTCTGTCATACTTGGAGGGCAGGAACATATTATGCCGGTAAATGTATCAGTTGGAAAACTTGTTTAAAAAGCATGTGCTACTGTCTGAACAAGTAGCATCTATTAGTATTTATGTTGGGATAGGGGTTGATTTCACAACTTGGGAAGTGAAATACTAGTAAAAGTGATAAAAGTTCAGTGTGTTGGTAAATGATGTAGTGTGGAGATGTGTTGAAGGACGAGACTGAGTTTATTCCTCAGGTTCAGCTTTATTCAGAATCAGAATCAGAATCCGCTTTATTGGCCAAGTATGCACAACACATACAAGGAATTTGACTTTGGCTAAAAACTTGCTCTCGTTGTTCAGGTGGAGGATTTAAATAAGATTTAAATAAGGATTCATTGACAACAGAGTATGTACAGTAAATTACAGTCTGTCCACGTTTCTATAAAAGGATGCAAATATATACAGGAATATATGCAGTTATTTACTCAGACTATCCACACTTTGCAGAAATATATGAAAAAATATACAGTCACACAGTATTTCAATGTGAACTCAGATTCAGTGATATAATGTGAATGAAGTAAAATGCAGTGTGAGAGTTATGTGCAATGTAAGAATGGATGAAAAGTCATGAGTACAGCAACAGGTAGGACTAGGTGAATGTTGGGAGTTCATCAGAGTGATGGCTTGAGGAAAGAAACTGTTCCTGTGACGGGTGGTTTTGACCTTCAGTGATCTGTAACGACGACCAGAAGATAGAAGTTCAAACAGTTTGTGGCCGGGGTGTGACGGGTCAGCACAGATGTTTCCCACCCGTTTCACAATCACATACTCCAACATTCCAAAGCAGAAAAAGAGGATGAATCTTCTCACATCTGTCCTTTTATACCCAGGACATCAAACCTACAGTCACATGGTGTTTAATCAAACATACAGTCACATGGTACTTAATCCCAGTCACAATGTAACTTCCCCCGATCTTAACGCCATCCACCCCCTAGTCTCCGGTGGTCAGGAAATCTCTCAAGGCCATCTCCTTGAAACAAAAGGCCAAATCTCACACCCTCCCGTTACCCCTAGGAGGCTCAGTCCCTTTGTTCCCCTGAGACGTGAAGCACACAATAAACATACAGTAATATATCTGTGGAGCATATGAAACCAACATATGTGCCCCACATGATCCCCCCCCCAAACGTCTAAGATGGAACAATCATAACTAAAGATGTATGTCATAATAAAATGACTACATATCAGTCCACATGTCGCTTAGGCTTTAGTCTTCTGCCGTATTTGCTGTAAGCCGGCTTTACTGCCTCCGCAGTGTCCTCCTGCTGTGGGGCTGCTGCCTGTGGGTTAGAACTGTTAGTTAATCTCTGTGGGTGTTCTGGGGAATGCCCTCTAGGGGGTCTGCCGCGCCGGGGGGCCCTCGCCAACTGCACAGCCTCGTCAGCCATCACAAAAGCGGGTTTGAGCCTGTTTATGCCCATCACTTCCTTTCTGCCTCCCAAATCTAGCAAAAAATGCTTCTCTCCTGTTTCCAGCACTCTAAATGGTCCATCATAAGGCGGGCGCAAGTTTGGGCGATGGGCATCATGTCTGACAAAAACAAACTCCGCATCTTTTAAAGCTTTAGGCACAAAAACGTGTGGGAAGCTGTGATGAACTGGGCCAGGAAGCGTGCTCGATCCCGTGTCGCTCTGCAACTGCTGAGCGGGGGGGCACTCTGGCGCAGGATTATCCGGGAGAAACTCCCCGGGCAGCCGGAGTGGCTGCGCAAAAACTAACTCAGCTGGGGAGGCTGTTAAATCCTCTTAAGGTGCAGAACGCAACCCCAATAAAACCCATGGTAGCCTGTCCACCCAATTTGCATCCGTAAGCGACGCTCTGAGGGCTGCTTTCAATGACCTATGGAAACGCTCGCATAAACCATTAGCCTGCGGGTTGTACGCGGTAGTGCGGTGGATCGTTACCCCCAGGCTGCGGGCAATCGCTGACCAGAGCTCGGAAACAAATTGAGGACCTCTGTCGGACTTTGATCCAAGATGGCGCCCACAGCGGTCGACATGGTGCTTCGCTGCGCTCTTTGTTTGTTTTTGTTTGTCAATTGTGTGTCTGCTTGCACTTATACCCGTGAAGAACTTCTAAATATCAGGACTTTGACCCCCACGGACCTCCTCCCAGTTTTTCTAGCCCCTGCCGCCGATCTGGTTTATTGTTTGGCTCGGAAAGTGAGACGGCGGAAGAGAGGAAGACGAGCGGGCGCTCTCGTACGACTTCGCAGGAGAGGCTCGCGAACGGCGCTGCCTGGCATATTTCTGTCCAATACCAACTCTCTCTCTAACAAGGTAGATGAACTGAGACTGCTGATGCGTTTTAAGGACCTCGCCTCCTCAGCTGTCCTCTGCTTTACTGAGACCTGGCTCCGGGAAAATATACCGGACAGCGCGCTGCGCCTCGACGGCTTTCAGCTCTTCCGTGCTGATCGTGACACAGAGCTTTCCGGCAAGACCACAGGAGGCGGTGTCTGCTTCTACATCAACTGCAACTGGTGCTCTGATGTAACGGTAATTTCCAAACACTGTTCTCCTGCCTTGGAATTTCTTGTTATCAATTGCAAGCCCTTCTATTCCCCGCGGGAGTTTGCTTCTTTCATACTCATCGCTGTGTACGCCCCTCCCGACGCGGACACGCGCGAAGCTCAGCGCGTGCTCGCGGATCACATTCAACACACAGAGCGGAGTTTTCCAGACTCGCTGATTATTGTGGCTGGCGACTTTAATCAGTGCAATCTGAGCCACGATCTCCCCCGCTACAAACAGTTTATTAAATGCCCCACCAGAGGATTAAACACACTGGATCACTGTTACACCACAGTGAAAGACGCATATCGCGCTGTTCCTCGCGCTGCGCTGGGATTATCTGATCACGTGATGGTTCACCTCATTCCCACATACAGACAGAGATTGAAGCTCACTAAACCTGTTGTGAGCACTACGAAGATACGGACCAGTGATGCTGAGGAGAAGCTGGAAACGTGCATGGAAATATCTGACTGGGGCATGCTTAAAGGAGCCACGCATGATCTGGATGAGTACACGGACACTGTGAACTCATATATCCACTTTTGTGAAGAGAACATTCTTCCATCACGCACCAGGGTGAGTTACTCTAATGACAAACCCTGGTTCACAGCTAAACTCAGACAGATCAGGAAGGAGAAGGAAGCAGCGCTGAAAAGTGGAGACAGGGACTGCTACAGGGAGGTTAAATACCGGTTTAACAGAGAGCTGAAGAGGGCTAAATCTCTATACTCAGAGAGACCCCAGCAGCAGTTCACTGCTAATGATTCGGCTTCCGTGTGGAGAGGACTGAGGCAGATCACCAACTATCGACCTAAGGCTCCTAAAGGTCAGGATGACAAAGCCCTTTGTCAGAGACTGTCCCAACACTATGCCCGTTTTGACACCTCGTCATCTGTGTCCAACTCCCCCCCTCCCTCCAGCTCCACAGCCTCCACATTCCTTACTTCATTTAAGGCACCCCCCCCTCCTCCCCCCCTCCCCTTATCATCAGTGAGCAGGATGTGCTCAAACAGTTCTCCAGACTGAACCCGCACAAGGCCCCCGGCCCAGACGGCGTGTCTCCCTCCACCCTGAGACTCTGTGCGAAACAGCTGGCTCCTGTATTCACAGACATTTTTAACACCTCCCTTAAGTTATGCCACGTGCCGTCCTGCCTCAAATCCTCCACCATCATCCCTGTCCCCAAGAAGCCACGGATCACTGGACTTAATGACTACAGACCTGTAGCGCTCACCTCTGTAGTCATGAAGTCCTTTGAGTGCCTGGTCCTGTCCCACCTCAAGTCCATCACCACCCCTCTCCTGGACCCGCTGCAGTTTGCCTACCGAGCCAACAGGTCTGTAGACGATGCAGTCAACCTGGCCCTCCACTCCATCCTGCAGCACCTGGACTCCCCGGGAACCTACGCCAGGATCCTGTTTGTGGACTTCAGCTCCGCATTCAACACCATCCGCCCCACTCTGCTCCGGGACAAGCTGTCCCTGCTCAACGTGCCTGACTCCCTCTGCAGGTGGATCATCGACTTCCTGACGGACCGGAGGCAGCATGTGCGGCTGGGAAAGACTGTCTCAGACTATACTAGCATCAGCACCGGATCACCCCAGGGCTGTGTACTTTCCCCCCTACTCTTCTCCCTTTACACCAACTCCTGCACCTCCAGCCACCAGTCTGTCAAGTTGATCAAGTTTGCGGACGACACCACCCTCATCGGGCTCATCTCCAACGGCGACGAGTCCGCCTACAGGAGAGAGGTGGCCCAGCTGGCGTCCTGGTGCGACAATAACAACCTGCAGCTGAACGCTCTGAAGACAGTGGAGATGATTGTAGACTTCAGGAAAGTCACAACCCCTCTGCCCCCCCTCACCCTCTCAGGCTCTCCCATCACCACTGCTGATTCCTTCCGCTTCCTAGGCACTACCATCACCAGGGACCTCAAATGGGAGCTGACCATCAGCTCACTCATCAAAAAAGCCCAGCAGAGGATGTTCTTCCTGCGGCAGCTGAGGAAGCTCAAGCTACCCACCAAGATGTTAGTGCAGTTCTACACAGCCATCATCGAGTCCATCCTCACCACCTCCATAACCGTGTGGTACGCAGGAGCCACTGCCAGGGACAGACTAAGGCTGCAGCGCGTCGTGCGCACTGCTGAGAAGGTGATCGGCTGCAAGCTCCCATCTCTCCAGGATCTGTACATCTCCAGGACCCGGAGGCGTGCTGGCCGGATCATAGCCGATCCCTCACACCCTGGTCACGTACTGTTTGCCCCCCTCCCCTCTGGTAGAAGACTTCGGTCCATCCAGACTAAAACCTCCCGTCACATGAACAGCTTCTTCCCCTCTGCCATTAGACTGCTGAACACTAAGTGACTCTCGTGCACCATGTACAGCAGCTCAACCAGACTCATGTTAATCATCACTGTTTTCTTCCTGCATTACCGACTGCACTATATAGTTCTCCACAGTATCTGCTGCTGGCTAATATATATTTTAACTGTTGACCAGTATCACTTAATCTTATCCTACACTTTATTACATGTATAGTTTATTTCTCTTATCTTATCATGTTTAATGTTGCAGCACTGTACCGAGACAAATTCCTAGTTTGTGTACTACATGAACAATGGCAATAAACCTGATTCTGATTCTGATTCTGATTCTGGACGTAATGTCCGATGGAACTCCAAAACGCGCTACCCATGCTGTTAAAAACGCGCGCACCACCTCCTCGGCTGTGGTTGATGCCAGTGGGACCACTTCCGGCCAACGCGTGGTGCGGTCCACCATTGTCAAAAGGTGTGTGCACCCCTGTGACGGCGGGAGGGGGCCTACGAGGTCGACATGCACATGATCGAACCGCTTAGCCAGGATGTGAAAAGGCTCCAAGGGAGCTCTAGTGTGTTTGTGTATTTTGGCTCGCTGACAAGCCATGCAGGCTGCCGCCCACTCCTTGGCTTGTTTGCGCAGGCACGGCCATACAAATTTCTCTCCTACCATTTTGATCGACGCGCGCACCCCCGGGTGCGCCAGAAAATGGATCGTGTCAAAAACGCTGCGGCGCCACGCAGCTGGCACAACCGGACGCGGTCGTCCAGTGGAGACATTGCAGATTAGGGGGGGCATACCGTCTTGCAGCACCCTGTTCTCCAGCCTTAACCCTGCTGGTCCAGACCGGAGCGCGCGCCCGTCCGCGTCGCTAACCTTCTCCGCGGCCATGGCTGCATAATCTATCCCTACGCGGACCGGGGCCGCGCGCGCTTCCACGTCACTACCCTGGTCTGCGGCCATGGCTGCAGAGTCTGCCCCCACGGGGCCTGGAGTCGCCACAGCACGTGAGAGGCAGTCTGCCACTACATTATATTTACCTGCCACATGCTGGATATCGGTAGTAAACTCCGATATCGCAGCCAGCTGTCTCTGCTGCCGGCCCGACCAAGGTTCCGAAATCTTGGCCATCGCGAAAGTCAGCGACTTGTGGTCCACGAACGCGGTGAAACGGCGTCCTTCCAGCCAGAACTGGAAGTGGCGGATGGCCAAGTGTAGAGCTAACAACTCCCTGTCGAACGCGCTGTATTTTCGCTCGCTATCACGCAAGGTTTTGCTGAAAAACGCGAGCGGTTGCCAGGCTCCAGCCACGTACTGTTCAACGACCGCCCATATGGCCACATCTGACGCGTCAGTAGTGAGCGCCATGCGGGCCGTTGGGACTGGGTGTGCCAACAACGCAGCGTTTGCCAGGGCTGATTTGACTTGAGAGAATGCGTGCTCCCACTCAGGAGACCATTCGATTTTATTCGTGGGTTTTTGGTTTTTTAGTGCAGCATACAATGGTTGCATGAGCTGCGCTGCGCGGGGGAGGAAACGGTTATAAAAATTAACCATTCCCAAAAACTCCTGTAACGCTTTGACCGTCTGTGGTTGGGGAAAATTTGTTATTGCGTGCACCTTATCGGGCAGAGGGACCGCTCCTTCTGGCGAAACGCGATGCCCCAAAAAAATCAATCTGCGCCACCCCGAACTGACACTTCGCTGGGTTGATTATTAACCCGTGCTCTGCCAACCTCCGGAAAACTGCTGTGAGGTGGCTTTCGTGTTCGTCTTCGGACGCGCTGGCTACCAAAATGTCGTCCAGGTAGACGAACACGAAAGGGAGATCGCGCAGGACTGCGTCCATCATGCGTTGGAATGTCTGCGCCGCTCCCTTAAGCCCAAACGGTATGCGCAAAAACTCAAAAAGCCCGAAAGGAGTTATTACCGCTGTTTTGGGTATGTCCTCAGCGCGCACTGGAACCTGGTGGTAACCGCGTACCAAGTCTATTTTAGAAAAAATGAGCGCCCCCGCCAAATGAACCGAAAAATCTTGGATGTGCGGGATCGGGTAGCGGTCGTGCGCTGTGGCGTTATTCAACCTGCGGAAATCACCGCAAGGTCGCCACGAGCCATCAGCCTTTGGGACCATGTGCAGCAGTGAAGCCCATGGGCTCTTCGAACGCCTGATGATGCCCTGTCTTTCCAGGTTGGCGAACTCCTCGCGCGCTATGGTCAGTTTAGCTGAGTCCAAGCGCCGAGCTTTTGCAAAAACGGGTGGGCCGGTGGTAGTAATAAAATGTTCCACCCCATGTTTAGCCACTGTCGCCGAAAACGTTGGGACCGTGTGTGCTGGGAACTGAGTGAGGAGTGTGTGGAACTTACCACCTGCAGCTGTGACGTTGGCTTGTGCAGTTGGCGGGGCCACTCGAGCTGTGCAGGGAATAGAGTGAAAGGAGAGTGCATTAACCAGACGTCTGTTAGCAAGATCAACCAATAAACCATGTGAGCACAAAAAAATCAGCCCCTAACATGTTGAAATTGACTGCCGATACAACAAAAGTCCACTCAAATGCACGGCCCTGCAAAGACAGAAGCACAGTCCTCTCACCGAAGGTCTTAATCGCTGAGCCGTTCGCTGCTGACACCCGGGGACCACTGGAAGGCGCCAGCCGGTCCACGTAGGAAGGCGTGATGAAGCTCAGCTGGGAGCCTGTGTCCACGAGGAAATGCCTCCCCGAGCGTGCATCCTTCAGGTAGAGCAGCTTGTTCTCCTCCCCGAGGGCCGCAGCTGCTACCGACCCCCGGTCTTGGCGTTTCCCGAGCGCTTGAAATAGCACGGTGGAATGCACTTGCGCGCCCTCTCTGCAAAACGGCGATGGTAGAAGCAAAGGACATCGTCCGCTCCGTGTCGCCTGGCCCTTGCTGCTGCCGTCGTCGGTGAGTCTGGTGCTGCAGCCTCTGGCCCCATGCCGTCTCCGGACGTTGCGCCAAGCTCTGCTGCCGCGGCCGAAGCCGCGCTCCGTTTGTGGGCGTCGACGAGTCGTTGCGCCTCCTGGCTCAGCTCGTGGTAGTCTCGCCGGGCCAACAGAGGTGAACCGGCCAGGGTCACTCTCACCGCTGGCGGTAGGGTCCTGAGGAAAAGGTGGGTGAAGATAAAGCTGTCATCTTCGGAGTCTCTTAACCTCAGCATTTCCCCCATCAGGTCTACAGGTCTGTCGTTCTCAAACTCCGTCAACGCCAGGAGCCCCTCTGCTCGCTGTTGCACCGAGGGGGTGAAGTGGCTGATAAGCACAGCCTTCAATGCCCTGTACTTGTCGCTGTCCGGTGGGTGGTTGACCAGGTTCTCCACCCTCTGGATTGTGTGGTTGTCCAGCTTCGCCACCACATGGTAGAACTTTGTGTCGTGTCTCGAGATTCTCCGGAGGTTGAACTGCGCCTCGACCGCGCTAAACCAGGACCGCGGACTATTCTGCCAGAAGTCCGGCAGCTGCAACGTGGCGGCATTCATCAGGCTGGCTTCTGACGAGTCCGGCTCGGGAGAATTACTCCTGCTCATGCTTCGTCGTAAGGTCACCAGTGTGGAGATGTGTTGAAGGTCGAGACTGAGTTTATTCCTCAGGTTCAGCTTTATTCACAATCACATACTCCAACATTCCAAAGCAGAAAAAGAGGATGAATCTTCTTACATCTGTCCTTTTATACCCAGGACATCAAACCCACAGTCACATGGTGTTTAATTAAACATACAGTCACATGGTACTTAATCCCAGCCACAATGTAACTTCCCCCGATCTTAACGCCATCCACCCCCTAGTCTCCGGTGGTCAGGAAATCTCTCAAGGCCATCTCCTTGAAACAAAAGGCCAAATCTCACACCCTCCCGTTACCCCTAGGAGGCTCAGTCCCTTTGTTCCCCTGAGACGTGAAGCACACAATAAACATACAGTAATATATCTGTGGAGCATATGAAACCAACATATGTGCCCCACAGTAGAAACTAATTACCAGCCAGTAATACAAAGATATGACAACATGCCAGTTGTCCTCATTGTGTCAGCAGCTGATGGGAGAATCCTGGGATCTTCTCATCTAGCATTCAGCACATGATGGTAAAGTTGGGGGATAATGCCTCCTTAGCTGCCAAGTTCTAGGAGCTTTGCTTAGAAGTATGTGCTTGTGTCTATGCCTTAGCCTTGGTTTATCCTCCACCTTGGACGGGAGGTTTGATCTTGCACATGCGTAGTTAAAGCGCAAAGGCAACGCAGTCACCAAATTTGGGCTGCACTGGCTTTGCCATGGAGGGGCCCAACGGAGTGTAGCAGACTGGAGACGATGATGAAATGTATGTCACAAAAGCCTCGTGCTAGACGTGCAAAGTGGAGGTGTTGCAAAACCCCAGGGTTAGACAGAGAGAAACAAAAGCCGCTTTAAAACTACAATTGGTGAGCCACAGGCATAGGAACCCTTAGCATAAATTAACATCTCGACAACCCTCGATGCCTTTCTTCAGACTTCAAGACGTGGATCTGATCTCCTGCAGGTAACAGTGCATTTCTCCAGTGTGTCAAGTTTCATGTCCTCATATCGCTGATGTCACAAAAATGCACCGGTCAGCCTGGACGCTGGTGATGCCAACTGCTTATTAGTTGAGAGTCTCTGGCATTTTTAGAGGTCTTTTAATTATGTTCCCCGTGTCAAGCTAAGTGCAGCTCAGTGGTGAATACACAACTGATCTACTGTATATACTTCAGTGGTTGCTGCTCTTTATCCTCCATTATAACAGAGGTTGTGGAGAGTGTCAATAACGAGACTGGTTCATATAGCAGACGGCTTTATTCACTCTCACATCAGTCATACACAGAAAAAGCATGTCTCAATACACCATGGATTCTCCTTTCTCACATCACAATACATTCATCCTTTCTCCCCCCAGCTCCGTCTTCCTGCCACCTCACCACAATCTCCATAGCCATTGTCCTTCTCTGTTTACCCTCTGCATCCAGTCTGAGATGATTAACCCAGTCTCTACACCGCCCCCCCAGAATCTTAGACCGAGTTTCAGTCCTCACGACCTTTTGGCTTCAGTCTCCTCCCATATGCTCAGCACTGGGTGTGTTTATTTTTATATATCTATATATTTATTCCATCTAGCTACAATGCTCCGCACTGTGTGTTTATATATCTACATATTATTCCATCTAGCTACATTGCTCCGCACTGTGGGTGTTTATATATTTACATATTTATTCCATCTAGCTGCATTGCTCCGTACTGTGGGTGTTTATATATTTACATATTTATTCCATCTAGCTACAATGCTCTGCACTGTGTGTTTATATATTCATATATTTATTCCATCCAGCTACAATGCTCTGCACTGTGTGTGTGTGTGTGTGTGTGTGTGTGTGTGTGTATATATATATTTTATAGTAATATGTACATATGTATATTAGCTGCTCTTGCTTGCTTGTTTTTTTCTTGCCTTCTGATTGTTGCTCTGAGTGTTGCTATCCCTGTGCTGTTGCAATCCTGGAATTTCCCCGTTGTGGGACTAATAAAGGCTTATCTTATCTTATCTTATATCTGCTGTAACGGGGGTTTACCGCCTCCGCGGCACTGCTGTGCCGGCGGGGGGCTCCTGGAGGTGTGTCTGTCTGCGGGTGGGCCATGGCGAGGGGGGTGAAACCTTCGACTTGCCCGTGTGGCTGCTCTGATGAATCATTTACCTGGGGAGTTCTCAGTGGGGGTCTTCCGCGCCGAGGGGCCTGAGCCAACAGCACTTGCTCGTCCGCCATCACAAAGGCGGGCTTAAGTCTGTCTATGCATATTTTCTCCCGATGACCCCCCAAGTCCAACAAAAAATGTTTGTCCCCTGTTTCCAGCACTCTGAACGGGCTATCGTAGGGTGGGCGCAATGGAGGGCGGTGGGCATCGTGTCTGACAAACACGAACGCCGCGTTCTTCAAAGTTTTTGGCACAAAAACGCGTGGAAAACAGTGGTGGGCCGGGCCTAGCAGCGTGCCTGTGTCTGCACTATGCTGCAAACGCTGAGACGGGCAGCTGTCTGGCGCAGGATTATCTGGCAAAAATTCCCCAGGCAGCCGCAGCGGCTGAGAAAAAACAAGCTCCGCCGGGGAAGCCTCCAAATCCTCTTTTGGTGCGGAACGCAACCCCAATAAAACCCACGGCAACCGGTCTACCCAATTTGCATCCGTCAGCGAAGCCCTGAGTGCTGCTTTCAGTGACCTATGAAAACGGTCGCATAACCCATTGGCCTGTGGGTTGTACGCGGTTGTGCGATGAATTGCAACACCCAGGCTACAGGCCATCGCGGACCAGAGGTCTGAAACAAACTGAGGGCCCCTGTCGGACGTGATGGCCAACGCGATTCCAAAATGTGCCACCCATGTCATCAAAAAAGCGCGCGCCATGTCCGTGGACGTGGTTGCCACCAGCGGGACTGCTTCTGGCCAGTGTGTGGTGCGGTCCACCACTGTCAGAAGGTGCGTGCACCCCTGCGATGGCGGGAGGGGGCCCACGAGGTCCACGTGAACATGGTCGAACCTCTTAGCCGGGATACGAAACGGCTCCAAAGGAGCCTTCGTGTGTCTGTATACTTTGGCTCGTTGGCACGCTACGCAGGCTGCAGCCCACTCTTTCACTTGTTTGCGCAGGCCTGGCAAAACGAACTTCGCTCCCACCATTTTGACTGATGCGCGCACCCCTGGGTGCGCCAGAGGGTGAACTGACTCAAACACGGTGCAGCGCCAAGCGACTGGTACCACCGGGCGCGGGCATCCCGTGGAGACGTCGCAGATTAGGGGGGGCTTGCCATCTTGCAGTACCCTGCTCTCCAGCCTTAACCCTGTTGGTCCAGACTGGAGCGCGCACACGTCCGTATCGCCAATCTGCTCTGCAGCCATGGCTGTATAATCTATCCCCACGCAGACCGGGGCCACTACTGCGCGCGAGAGGCAGTCCGCTACCACATTTAGTTTACCCGACACATGCTGAATATCAGCCGTAAACTCCGAGATCGCGGCCAGCTGTCTCTGCTGCCGGCCTGACCATGGTTCCGAAACCTTGGCCATCGCGAACGTTAGCGGCTTGTGGTCCACGAACGCAGTGAAGCTGCACCCTTCCAGCCAGAACTGGAAGTGGCGTATGGCCAGGTGGAGAGCCAGCAACTCTCTGTCGAACGCGCTGTATTTACGCTCACTGTCGCACAAAGCCCTGCTGAAAAAAGCGAGTGGCTGCCAGGAACCGGCGACACGTTGCTCCACAACGGCCCCTATGGCCACATCCGAGGTGTCGGTAGTGAGCGCTATCCGGGCCACAGGGTCTGGGATGCACCAACATTGCGGCGCTTGCCAGGGCTGTTTTAACCTCAGAGAACACCTGCTCTCGCTCCGGAGTCCATTCAACTCTGTCGGCGGGTTTCCGTTTCTTGAGCGCGGCGTATAATAACTGCATGAGTTGAGCTGCGAGGGGGAGGAACCGGTTATAAAAGTTAACCATCCCCAAAAATTCTTGCAGCGCCCTGACCGTCTGAGGCAGGGGAAAATTCGCCACGGCGCGCACTTTGTCGGGCAAGGGTATTGCTCCCTCTGGTGAGACGCGGTGCCCCAAAAAATCAATCCCCGTCACGCTGAACTGGCATTTCACCGGGTTGATTATTAACCCGTGCTCCTCCAACCTCCGGAAAACCGTCCTGATGTAGGTTATGTGTTCTTCCTCGGACACACTGGCCACCAGGATATCATCCAGGTAGATGAACACAAATGGGAGATCGCGCAACACCGCATCCATCATGCGTTGGAATGTCTGTGCCGCTCCTTTTAATCCGAAGGGCATGCATAAAAACTCAAATAAGCCAAACGGAGTTATTACCGCTGTTTTGGGTATGTACTCTGCGCGCACTGGGACCTGGTGGTAATTGCGGACCAAGTCTATTTTAGAAAAAATGTGTGCTCCGGCGAGGTGAACGGAAAAATCCTGAATATGGGGAATCGGGTAGTGGTCGTGCGCTGTGGCGTTATGCAATCTGCGGAAATCACCGCACGGTCGCCACGATCCCTCGGACTTAGGGACCATGTGTAGCGGGGATGCCCATGGGCTGTTCGATCGCCTGATGATGCCCAACCCTTCCAGGTTGGCAAACTCCTTGCGCGCTATGGCCAGTCTAGCTGCGTCCAAGCACCGAGGTCGTGCGAAAATGGGCGGCCCGGTGGTGGTGATAATGTGTTCCACCCCGTGTTTAGCGATGGCCGCCGAAAACGTCGGGACTGTGAGTGCTTCGAACTGAGTGAGCAGTGTGTGGAACTTACCGCCTGGAGCTGTGACGTTGGCTTGCATTATTGGCCCGGCCCCTCGAGCTGTACAGGGGAGAGAATCAAAAGACAGTGCATTAACCAGGCACCTGTTAGCAACATCGACTAGCAACCCGTGTGCACACAGAAAATCAGCTCCCAGGATTGGGAAACTCAGTGCCGCTATGACAAAAGTCCACTCGTACACACAGCCATGTAGGGATAAAGTCAGTGTTCTCTCACCAAAAATCTTAATGCCCGAGCCATTTACTGCTACCACCCCGGGGGTGCTAGGTCCTGCTAGCCGGTCGGCGTAGGACGGCAGGGTGATGCTCCTCTGGGCTCCGGTGTCTACGAGGAACCGTCTCCCCGAGCGCGAGT
The DNA here is from genome assembly GCA_020510985.1 of Pholidichthys leucotaenia. NCBI lineage: Eukaryota > Metazoa > Chordata > Actinopteri > Cichliformes > Pholidichthyidae > Pholidichthys > Pholidichthys leucotaenia. The sequence goes on along the minus strand of CM035839.1, from coordinate 288,756,187 downwards.
CCGTCACGTAGAGCAGCTTGTTCTCTTCACCGGCGGTCGCAGCTGCTACCAACTGCCGGCCTTGGTGTTTCCCGAGCGCTTGCATTGGCACGGCGACGCACATCTGCATGCGTTCTCTCCAAAGCGGCAGTGGTAGAAGCAGAGTATGTCTCTCTGGCGCTTCCTGGCCTCTGCTGCCGCTACCGTCGGCGGCTTCTCGCCTCCGCTGGTCGTCTCGCTGGGTTCCGACGCCGCCGCGTTCACTGTGAGGGCTCAGGTGGTGAGAATGATCCGATCTGCCTCCTGGGCTAGCGCCCGATAGTCACGCGCGGCCAGCAACGGCGAATTGGCAAGAACCGCTCTCGCCTCTATTGGGAGGTTCCGGAGGAAAAGGTGGGCAAACAGAAAATGCCCGTCGTCCGTGCCCATTAATGCCAACTTCTTCTCCATCAGTTCGACCGCCGAACCATCTCCTAACTCGGAGCACCTCAGGAGCCTCTCTGCTCTCTCACAGTCCGAGAGCGTGTAGCGCCGGGTCAGCGCGGCCTTGAGAGCCCCGTATTTGTCGTGGGCTGGAGGCTGTTGGAGCAGGCTCGCTACCTGCTGAGACATGCGAGCGTCCAGCGCTGCGACCACATAGTAATATTTGGTGTTGTCTGCCGTTATTCCCTGGAGGGCGAACTGAGCCTCAGTGTGGTGGAACCAAGACCGTGGGTCGTGCAGCCAAAAGTCCGGTAGTTTGACCGAAACAGCGCACACGTTGCTGGGGGTTCCCGTCCGGGCCATCTCTTGGATGCTTGCCACGTCGCTGGGGCTTCCCATCCAGGCCGACTCCGGGGTTCTTGCCTCATGTCCCATAATTTGTCAAGGGGTCACCAGTGTGGAGAGTGTCAATAACGAGACTAGTTCATATAGCAGACGTCTTTATTCACTCTCACATCAGTCATACACTGAAAAAGCATGTCTCAATACACCATGGGTTCTCCTTTTATACCAACCACCCATCTCACATCTGCATGACATCTAACATCACAATACATTCATCCCTTCTCCCCCCAACTCCGTCTTCCTGCCACCTCACCATAATCTCCATAGCCATTGTCCTTCTCTGTTTACTCTCTGCATCCAGTCTGAGATGATTAACCCAGTCTCTACAAGGTCAATTTTTTTTCATATCTGCACTGAATAGCTTTCATATTTAGAAGAGACACTGACCCCTGTTACATGGTCACAATAAACTGATTACTGGGAATAAACTGATAATGACAGTAACCATTTTTCTCGTGTTTACGTGCACTGAATAAATGGATAATTGGAGGGTAAACCACTTGAGTTAATGACCTCAGTTACCTAGCCTTTATCTGATTATTCTGCTTACATGGCCACTTGAATAATCAGATTACTCCAGAAATCCAATCATAACCAGTTTATTCATGTACATGTAAACATGGTCACTCTGTGTGTGTGTGTGTGTGTGTGTGTGTGTGTGTGTGTGCGCGCGCACGCCTGCGTGTGTGTGTGTGAGCTTGCCCTTTTACTTGTTGGTGACGTGTGTTTGTATGTCACGTTTCATGTCCAGTGCTACACAAAGTGGAATGTTTTATTATGCTGTCACAGGAAAAAAAGATGACCAGAGGATAAATTAATGTGGGGTGAACCGCTGTTCTGACATTTTGGCATACCTCTCAGAACAGCATACCCCGGATTACTGCACGTGCACACGCATGCATACAACAAAAATGTACTGTACTGAGCCAAAGTCCATCATTTCAGCATACAGCCAGAGACTTCATATAGCTGACCAAAGGCAAGCAATTACGTAATGTTATAACTATATAGAGTTGCATACTGTTAGTTCTGTTGTGGCACTACATCTGGTATATATAACTGTAGTTAGGGTACAGTTAACTTAAAAATTTGAAAAATCTAAAAAACCCGTACTGGAGAATATAAGTGATATATAGATTGTTTGTGTAACTATAATTTTACTGACATCTAAGGTTTTTTGTATGTGAATGTATGATTGATTGTCTTGTTTAGTTCTATCACTGTAACGATAGGTAGTGCTAATGAACCTATCAGAACATCATACCACTGTATAAAATTAGTATTCTTTTCTGTTAATTTAATTGTACGTAGAGAACATCATAGCATAGGTATGCTATTCTGACAAAGCAGACCAAACCAATAGCTATATCTATCGATTTGCCATATGAGTATGCTATTCTGACAAAGTATGCTAAAATGTCAGAACACTGGGATGTACAAACAAGCATGGTGTGGAGGTGAACAGGGAGAATGCCCCTAGACAAACCAAGACAGGCTGGTATTGGCTCGACAGCAGCCTGGGAGTCAAAGCTGCTGGAGGTTCCACGGGAGTGAGTGGGAACAATGCCCTTAAGAGAAACCTCTCATTCTCAGCCACTGTGATATTTGTGTCATTGTGGCTCACACAGTTGTCTGCTGCAGCTTCAAAATTAATATAATCTGTCAGAATAATGACAAACAGCCTTCGGATTCATTTCCACTCTCTGTTGCTGTGCTGTGATGTGGTGATGGTGGAACCTACTTCATTGCATGTTTGTCCATGTTTCCTATTGAAATGTCCACTGGGCAGAAGTGAGGTGGGCAATGACCCACATCGATTGCACTCATTTAGACGTCAAGTAGTATGGGTAACCTATTGTTGGAAAAATTCCTTATCAAAAATCAGGCAGGATCAAAATTTCAGAAAATTTAATATGCACTGATCAGTGGAAGACAATACAGAGTACAGCTTTCACAGACTGCTGCAGTGCATTGGCTTAACTAACAGAGTGTTTCTGGCTAATATATATCCAAGGGACCGTCGGGTGGGGTTTCTTCTTGATGAGTTCATTCATGACTCGGTGTGATAAGGTTTACTGAGCCTCTTGATATTTCATTCATGACTAAGACTGTATTTGCTGAGTCCATGCAGAAAACACAAGTGATAAGCTGAACAGTCAGTGATAGAACTGAAGATTCACACATACATCAGCATCCTTCAATCTGTTTTTTTTTTTCCACTACTCAACAACTCCAAATATGGCAATAGGATTTCCTAGGTATACACATTAAGCTTTATAAGGAAAAATTCATATTCATAAAAATTCATATAACTCAGTGCAACACAGAATTTTTCCATCGTTACCCCACTTTGATGCCCAAAAAAAGGCATCATTAAAGAAAAGTGGTTACAAGTTATGATGTTGAAAACTGTGTTTTTAACAATTGTTTGTCCCACTGCTTCAATCACCTCGCCAGTTGACCAGCAAAAGAGTTCGCTAGTGGTTAGTGGGCATTGTTGATGAGTCCTGGATTCGGGACCTTTTTGCAATGGTTGAATCCTCACTGTGGATCTTTCTGCAACCTTGACAGCTGTGAAGGCCATCCACAGGACCTTTGTGGCATGGTTTCAGGCAGATGGTCCTCTTTCCGTTGTACAGTCACACTTGAATTATTACTCGTTGAAATGAAGCCGTCAGCATCTTCACAATGTCCCCACGATGGCAATCTGGGCCTCCCCCTTATCTGCCTCAGTCTCCTTCCACACTCCGCCTGAGAGAAAAAAGAATATAAGTCTCACTTGTAAAATCCAATGGTGTTTTGTTTTTATTTTTCTTACAATCATAATATTTCAAATTGATTAAAGCAGTAGCAGACAGAACTGCTTTTTTTCCTCTTAGTTTTAAATAAATAATGCATCATTGCAATATATAACAAACTGATCTGCACAGTGGTTAGTTATTCAGTTTCCCCAATGAGTCTCCTGGTCTTTTCAACCTTCAAACAGTGCAGTGTGCTAAGGTCACTCCTCTTGACACACACAGTCAATTCAGCTGATAATCAGGCTTTACTCCAAACTTGACCAGATTTGCAAATGTATTATCAGATCATATCGGTTAATCAATCAGAGCTATATTTGTATAGATCTTTTCATACAAAAACTGTAACAGAGTGCATAATAGATAACAGATCATTAGGATTAAGAAGAGCATTTAACATTGTTAAATCCTATTTCTTTCATTTTCTGTCTGCTCTCACTTTAACCTTGGAGAAATTAAAATTTAACTCACCAATAAAAGAAGCATCTTCTTGTTTTGTTTTTTTTTGTTTTTTTTACTGCTTTTACCTATGGAGAAAGCAAAACAAAAACAACCATATCTCCCAATACTTACCACTTACCTGTATACAATCTAAACCCAATTCATTTGAAATGTGTTATTGTGCAAACAATGTTATGTTTTGACTGTAGACATGACAAGGCAAGCTTATAGGTTAGTCATCATTATTAGTTGTGTCTATGACAGATAGATTAAAGATGGCAGACTAAGTTTAGGATTTCAGTCAGTCTTTATGCAACCAGTAAGAGTTCACCTAAAAGAAAAATAGACAATTACCTGCTTGATAGACCCTTGGTTTGCATTTTCCTCAGACATGAATGTTTAAACCAGTAATTTTCTAGTTTTCATTTACCCATAATATATGTACTCACCTTTTGTGTCAGTATTCAACTTTCTTCAGCTTTGTTTTTTCCTGTGTTTACCAATCTGTTAAAAGATCAATAAATTCATCAACTATGGATCTAAATTCAACAAAGTACCTCATTCATCCTACAAGTTATCAATGGATTCTGTAAAATACCCTTTTAAATTACTAATTTATTAATTTAGAAATTCCCATTCTTACAAAAATTATTTTCAAAGATGGGTTATCATAGCAGAGTCAGCTCCCCTCCTGCTGGACATCAGTCCCCCTCATCTCAGACTAATTTGTGTCAAAGTTTAGAGGCAGGAATCTTTCCTTGGAGGTGTCCCCCACCAATGTCCAAAACAGGGCAGAAAACAGAGCCACAAATGATCCCAGAACACACATTCTGCTTTTAAAATGTGTGTGTGTATGTGTGTGTGTGTGTGTGTGTGTGTGTGTGTGTGTGTGTGTGTGTGTGTGTGTGTGTGTGTGTGTATATATACAGTGAAACACTGAATATCACTGTCACTTAGGACATGAATTCTAATAAAACTTAAGGTCTCAGTGTCTCAAAAAGAAAAAAGAAAAAAAAACATTATTGTATCCAAGTGTCATACTTGTTGTTGTTATTGTGACATAATTTTATCTGTCTTAAAGATGTGAAATACAGCCACTTAATAATCATTTTCTTTTAAATTTTGTACGTATATGATCACATAGTTCAGATTAATCCTTGCTTTACAAAACAAATTACAATTTACTTATTTCAATTTATGGCCATGTAGTCAACATACTCTAATTACTTGTTACACTTAATAGTTTCTATTTTGTTGAACAACATTTTATGAAATCAATCATACAGTTCACAGGACTGCCTCCTCTGGCTGCCAATTTTCAAGGTTTTCCCCATAATCCATGCTCAAGTTTGTCCTGTAATGAGAAAAAAAAACATTTTTGTCATTTTTTCTAAATTTATTTTGTAGTCACCCTTGAAGGCAGAAATCTGAGAAGGGTATGAGTAAGATTCTTAGTTTTCAGGCAATGGAAGAGCTCTTCAGTTTCTATTTTTGTCATTTTGATCTCAAAATATATTTATTCCATGCATGGTTCAGATAAAACTTTTAGTAATTATCATTTTGAAATTCAAATATAAGCAGAAATGTTTACACTTTTACACTTTAGAAGTATATTTAGATGTTAAAGCTATATTTATATATATATATATTTATATATATACACTACCGTTCAAAAGTTTGGGGTCACCCAGACAATTATTTTGTGTTTTCCAAGAAAAGTCACACTTATTTACCACCATGAGCTGTAAAATGAATAGAAAATATAGTCAAGACATTGACAAGGTTAGAAATAATGATTTGTATTTGAAATAATAATTTTTTCCTTCAAACTTTGCTTTCGTCAAAGAATCCTCCATTTGCAGCAATTACAGCATTGCAGACCTAACATGATTGCACAAGGGTTTTCTAATCATCCATTAGCCTTCTGAAGCAATGAGCAAACACATTGTACCATTAGAACACTGGAGTGATAGTTGCTGGAAATGGGCCTCTATACACCTATCTAGATATTGCACCAAAAACCAGACATTTGCAGCTAGAATAGTCATTGACCACATTAGCAATGTATAGAGTGTATTTCTGATTAGTTTAAAGTTATCTTCATTGAAAAAAAGTGCTTTTCTTTCAAAAATAAGGAAATTTCTAAGTGACCCCAAACTTTTGAACGGTAGTGTGTATATATATATATATATATATAAATACATATATATATATATATATAAATACATATTTATATTTATATATATTTATATTTATATGTACATATGTATACTTGCTGCTCTTTTTTTCTCTTGCCTTCTGATTGTTGCTCTGAGTGTTGCTATCCCTGTGCTGTTGCAATCCTGGAATTTCCCCATTGTGGGACTAATAAAGGCTTATCTTAAAAGGTTAACCATTATCTCAAACTTGTTAGCTGCGATTTTAAATAATGTTGCACATAACTTCTGATTAAAATTTATCAACACCGGTGGTTTAAAAACTTTTCTCTCTCTGGTTTGCAGCTCGTCAAGCCTTCTTTCATTCATTCACACATTCACTCATCTGTCTAATTCAGTTCTGGTCTGTAATCTGTCTGGTTTGTAATCAATTAGGCGTGAGGGCATTATTATTATCATTATTATTCTTTTGTACTAGTAAAGGTATGATTACTTAAGAAATACTTATTACCATGTACTAATAACTGTAAACTATATCTCAAATGTGTATGTACTTTGTCTGACTATTGTCCTACATATAAAAATATATCATGTCTACAGGAAAAACAAACAACAAAAAAAATGTTGGTGTAGGTAAGTTTTACCACAGGTTTTCTTTTATCTGTTGGGCTAGTAAACCATGGCAAACAGTGTCCATCCGTCCCTCTCTTCGGCAACCAGAGAATGTCCATTGTATCGTTGTCTTTGTTTATTCTTCAGCTCTCAGTTGTTAAGAGAGTTCTTCAGCACACACACATAGAGCAGAGAATGTCCATGGCCCACTTACAGAGGTGGGGTTATGTAACTTAGCAGTTCTTGGAGACGACTGCCACAAATGTAGTACACAGAGGTGGAGTCATGTTTGTCACTCAGCAGTTCTTGGTTACAGGCAATTGCCACAAGCAAAGCCATACTGGCCTGTTGTTGCCTTCAGCTACCCGCCGGTGACTTAGCAAGAGAGTTGTAGTCCGTTGTGCCAGAGAGCTGCTTATTCAGGAAGGGTGCATGCTGGAGGTGTGCATGCTGTAGTGCTGGCTGATGGATGGATTTGGTGATGACATTGGTGTTGACACTGGGTGATGATGCTGGGGTGAGGGAAGCAATGAGACAATAAAGATAGCACTGGTCTGCCACGGTTCAGTTCACCCCTAAAAAAAAAAAAAAAAAAAATACAAAGAAGAAAAAGATTCCTGAGACGTATATTCTGTTAATATATCATCCACATGGAAATTAAAACTAGGACTTAAATAAAATGCCACTGTTTCTCTGTTGTGGGTGTCAGTCTGTGAAGTTACTATTTTAATACAATTAAAATATGTGATTCCTTGGGGAAAAAAAAGTGTAGAATTACAAGATTATTAAGTACAATGAAAAGGGCAAATTAGGTTGTTATATATACCTTGATAAATGATATTATTATGTTTGCTTCATGAACCCCAATGAACTAAACTGAACCTAAAATAAAGTAATATAAAACATGTTTTCTGCTTAGATTCATAGGGCCATATGAGTTTCTGCATCCTTGGACTTTAAATAAAGTCACAAGTTCAACAAAAAGTGGAAATAAAATGTAAAATGTGAGCCACAGAATTATTACTAAAAATTCAAAACCTGCACAAAGGTATGTCGAGAAGAGAAAAGTAAAAAATCAAAAGAAGAAAACACATTTGTTTAAAGAAAAATACATCCATAGGGCCCTAGTTTCAGTTTGTTTTTTGTTTTTTCATTTCAAATCCTTCTGACTTTGCTCTAATGATTGGGGTCATAAAAGCATTTAATAGCCCACACCTCTAATTGATTCAAACCAGATACTGTTGGTAAAATAAATATCAATTACATAGTTATCATATAGGCTTTTGTTTTTATTTTTATAACTTCTTGTGTACACCTCACACATTTTCATATAAATGCATTCTCACATGATGTCCTATGAAACTAATTTACTTTTCATGTACATGATGTCGTAATTTATTTAGATGGAAGGAGCTCTCTTTTATTTATCATATATTATTATTTTATGCTTTTTCTCATCTAAATTTTTTTTCAGATAATATAATTGATGGAGACTAAATGATCCTCCATTTGGAAAACCCATTTCAGACCAAATAGGCACCAGCCAGACACTTTCACCATATTTTTGCCTCATATTTTTACATATGGAAATTTCTGTAAGGGCTTACAATCTTACTTTGAGATTTTCCCATATTCATATATTCTAAGTAAAACCCTAGAGATGTTATTTATTTAAAAAAACAAACAAACAAACTGCAGTTATTTATTTTAATTTATTTATTATTTTATCTTAGTTTAAAGGCTATTTTATTCTATTTTAAGCTTATTTTAAATTACATCTTATGGTATTTTAGTTATTGTTATTATATTAAGGTTATTCCTTATTATATTAAAGTTATTTCTCTTTATTTTAATGTTATTTCTCGTTATAACCTTTATCTTCTCTATTTTTTGTCTATTTTATTATTCTCTCTCTCTCTCTCTCTCTCTCTCTCTCTCTCTCTCTCGTCATTAATATCACTCCACGGTATCCTGTCGCTGTATTTTTCCGGGGTATCCTTCCACAATATCCCCCTGCACGCTGTTGTACCCGTTTCTTCAGTAGAAATGCATTTCACTGACAGACTCTAATGGGGGCACCGTCAAGCTTTACCGAATGGACCTAGACCTATGGTAATTAACACTAAACTCTTAACTCTCAACTCTTTACAAGCATTTTCAGACTGACTGCGGACTTTGACCGGGACAAAACATTTTTAAAGCATTAGTAATAAATAATTAAATTTACTCACTTCAATCCTCTGCCTTGGGTAGACCCCATCACCTCCCATGCCGGCAAAAGGATCCTCCGTTGCCTCATTTTGAACAAACCGTCTCAGTAAGAGCCGATGGGGGAGGTCTTTCAGTTGCCGTACACGGACCTGGAGGGATCCTGCCACTGGGGAGGTAGGGTCTTGGGGTCCCTGTTCGGGAGACAAATATGTTGGAAAAATTGCTCATCAAAAATCAGGCAGGATCAAACTTTCAGCAAATTTAATATCCACTGATCAGCGGAAGACAATACAGAGTACAGCTTTCACAGACTACTGCAGTGCATTGGCTTAACTACAGACATGGACAAAATTGTTGGTACCCCTCTGTTAATGAAAGAAAAACCCACAATGGTCACAGAAATAACTTCAATCTGACAAAAGTGGTAATAAATAAAAATTCTATGAAAATTAACCAATGAAAATCAGACAATGTTTTTGAATTGTGGTTCAACAGAATTATTTAAAAAAACAAACTCATGAAACAGGCCTGGGCAAAAATGATGGTACCCTTAACTTAATATTTTGTTGCACAACTTTTTGAAGCAATCACTGCAATCAAACGATTTCTGTAACTGTCAATGAGACTTCTACACCTCTCAGCAGGTATTTTGGCCCACTCCTCATGAGCAAACTGCTCCAGTTGTCTCAGGTTTGAAGGGTGCCTTCTCCAGACGGCATGTTTCAGCTCCTTCCACAGATGTTCAATAGGATTTAGAGCAAGGCTGATAGAAGGCCACTTCAGAATAGTCCAATGCTTCGCTCTTAGCCATTCTTGGGTGTTTTTAGCTGTGTGTTTTGGGTCATTATCCTGTTGCAAGACCCATGACCTACGACTGAGACCAAGCTGTCTGACACTGGGCAGCACATTTCTCTCTAGAAAACCTTGATAGTCTTGAGATTTTATTGCACCCCGCACAGATTCAAGACACCCTGTGCCAGATGCAGCAAAGAAGCCCCAGAACATAACAGAACCTCCTTCATGTTTCACAGTAGGGACAGTGTTCTTTTCTTGGTATGCTTCATTTTTGCGTCTGTGAACATAGTTCCAGTTTTGTCTCGTCTGTCCATAGGACATTCTCCCAGAAGATTTGTGGCTTGTCAACATGCAGTTTGGCAAATTCCAGTATGGCTTTTTTATGATTTGTTTTCAACAGTGGTGTCCTCCTTGGTCGTCTCCCATGAAGTCCACTTTGGCTCAAACAACGACGGATGGTGCAATCTGACACTGATGTACCTTGATCTTGGAGTTCACCATGAAGTGTTTAGAGGTTGTTCTGGGCTCTTTTGTTACCATTCGTATCATCCGTCTCCTCCTGCGGCCACATCCAGGGAGGTTGGCTACAGTCCCATGGATCTTAAATTTCTGAATATGGTGAATATGTGCAAATGTAGTCACAGGAACATCAAGCTGCATGGAGATGGTCTTATAGCCTTTACCTTTAACATGCTTGTCTATAATTTTCTTTCTAATCTATTGAGACAACTCTCTCCTTTGCTTCCTCTGGTCCATGTTAGTGTGGTACACACCATGTCAACAAACAGCACAGTGACTACTTGTCACCCTTTAAATAGGCCGACTGACTGATTACAAGTTTGTAGACACCTGTGATGTTAATTAGAGGACAGATCTTGGTTGAACATGTCCCTTTGGTCACATTATTTTCAATCTTTTCTAGGGGTACCATCATTTTTGTCCAGGCCTGTTTCATGAGTTTGTTTTTTAAAATAATTCTGTTGAACCACAATTCAAAAGCATTGTCTGATTTTCATTGGTTAATTTTCATAGAATTTTTATTTATTACCACTTTTGTCAGATTGAAGTTATTTCTGTGACCATTGTGGGTTTTTCTTTCATTAACAGAGGGGTACCAACAATTTTGTCCACGTCTGTAACAGAGTGTTTCTGGCTAATATACATCCAAGGGACCGTCGGGGTGGGGTCTCTTCTTGATGAGTTCATTCATGACTCAGTGTGATAAGGTTTGCTGAGCCTCTTGATATTTCATTCATGACTAAGATTGTATTTGCTGAGTCCATGCAGAAAACACTAGTGATAAGCTGAGCAGTCAGTGATAGAACTGAACATTCACACATACATCAGCATCCTTCAATCTGTTTTTTTTTTTTCCACTACTCAACATCTCCAAATATCGTAACAGGATTTCCTAGGTATACACATTTAGCTTTATAAGAAAAAATTCATATTCATAAAAATTCATATAACTCAGTGTAACAGAATTTTTCCATCACCTATTCAGACAAAAGAGGAATTCCAGGCCGTGCTGGGTTTTCCTGGATTTCCAGGGTACTCTGAAAAGCACTAAAGGGAAAGATGCAGCAGCAGGTGTGACCTGTAAAGGTGGAGTTGAAACGTTGTAGGTGTGATAGTAAGCGGATAAAGGATTTAAAAAACTTGTAGACTGGATTCATGGTACTGCACAAACGAAATGGATTCAGGTGGTGGACTGCAGTCGCATGCACACCACTGTTCAAAGTTGTTTTCTGGCACTGAATCTAATTTACAGTCTATAATGTATGTCCACATAGTAGATGACAGTGGTGCTCCAGCAAACTGCTTTGAACATCCAAAATTAAATAAAATGAGGAGAAAGAACAAAAGGTGCTCATTTCAGTGTAATCAATAGTAGAAGTTCAGTCTGGACTGTTTGTGTACTGTGTGTATGGCCACAAATTTCAGGCTGCGTGCACGCAAGTCTGTGCTCACCCTCTGCAGAATCGAAATTCACGTCACAACCACTGTGTGCTGGTTCATGCACCGATGCATTTTTGCCACCATGCACTGGGTTTACGGATTCTCTGATTCTCAAAAGAAAAGTAAACATACAAATCCTAAAGTGGGAATACAAAATGTTGGTAAGAGAGGAATGCATGTGAAATCTGATATGAACTGAAAACTCTTTGTAATAGTCCATTCCTTTCATTGAAGCAATTTGGGTCTGGAGTGTGCCCAACATGGGCTGTGAAGTCAGATTTTCGCATGTGAAGTTGGGCAGCCTGGGGCATGATCAACTTAATAATTCAAGATGGCTGCACCCATGCACATGCAAGCCTCTTTCAGTAACTGCCCAACTTCCATCTCTGAACATGTCACAATGTGTTTCCATGTACAAATTACTGCACAAATACTGTATTTTGTTCAGTGGCTGTTGCTAGCAATGGCTAAAAACTACCTGGCTATAGCAGACTGATTTCCCTACCTAGTACAATGAAACAAAAGGAAAAAAATGACTAATTTGAAGTATAAACTAAAACTTTAAAGTCAAAGATTTAAAATACTTTTATACTGGGCTAGATCAGTCAAATGATGATTTAAATTTGCCTGAAAACACCAGTACATTATCTTGATTTTCCAGGTCATTGCAGACTCAGACATTACGTCATTTTTTTCAGATGGCTTTCAATCTCAGAAAGAAATGCACCTTAAATTTGAATTAAGACACAGGCCAGAAAATAACACACTCCCATAACTTAACAACATGAACAGAAATCTCTTCAGCAGCTAAAGCTACAGTCACAAATATTCTTATGAACCCATCTCCCTGGTCCTATGATTTCTGGAGTTCACAGACATTCATGAAGGGGGGCATAGTTTCTTACAGCTGCTGTTCAATTTGCCTTTCAATTTGCAAGAGCAACCTGAGGCATTCTTGAGAAATGAGGTGCTTTTCTGTCATACGATGGCCCTAGAGTTCTTATGTTCTTCGTAAGAGTGCCTTGCAATCTTTCTACGGCATACTTACTGCCATCTTAAGAAAATTTTGTGCAACTCACGACACTCTCAAGTCATTGATAGGAAGATCTTATGGCTTTTGGCAGATTTTGTCGGCACAAATGTCACACGAATGACATACGTCTGCCTTATGAGTGCCTCACTACTGCCTTACATGCAAATCCCCATTCATACGGAGATTCGTATAGTGCTTCCTACGATCACTGTAAGGGACTCTCAAGAACAACTTAAGGTGTTCTTGAGGCATACATATGGCCAACATCTATCATAGTTCTTAAGTTGTTCCTATGGCGTTCGTATGGCCACCCTATGATGAGGGGTTTACATAGGGCATTCATAGAAATCTTGGACAAGACCATCGACCTGGCCATGAACTTATGAACGGTCTACGAATGCTGGATTCTCCTATGGCCACCTTTAGAAGACCATACGAAATGGTCCAAAAATTGTTCATTAGGTGTTCATAGCTGCTTGTAAGGGTATTTGAGACTGTAGCTTAATATTACAGAATTTTAATGTTACACATAAAGTGTGCAGAAGTGAAATGACAGATTTCCAAATGTGGATGAGATCAAACCCTAGCAGCTGTACACAAATATCACTTTAAAAGAAGCAAGGTCAGAATCAGAATCAGAATCAGAATCAGGTTTATTGCCATTGTTCATGTAGTACACAAACTAGGAATTTGTCTCAGTACAATGCTGCAACATTAAACATGATAAGATAAGAGAAATAAACTATACATGTAATAAAGTGTAGGATAAGATTAAGTGATACTGGTCAACAGTTAAAATATATATTAGCCAGCAGCAGATACTGTGGAGAACTATATAGTGCAGTCGGTAATGCAGGAAGAAAACAGTGATGATTGACATGAGTCTGGTTGAGCTGCTGTACATGGTGCACGAGAGTCACTTAGTGTTCAGCAGTCTAATGGCAGAGGGGAAGAAGCTGTTCATGTGACGGGAGGTTTTAGTCTGGATGGACCGAAGTCTTCTACCAGAGGGGAGGGGGGCAAACAGTACATGACCAGGGTGTGAGGGATCGGCTATGATCCGGCCAGCACGCCTCCGGGTCCTGGAGATGTACAGATCCTGGAGAGATGGGAGCTTGCAGCCGATCACCTTCTCAGCAGTGCGCACGACGCGCTGCAGCCTTAGTCTGTCCCTGGCAGTGGCTCCTGCGTACCACACGGTTATGGAGGTGGTGAGGATGGACTCGATGATGGCTGTGTAGAACTGCACTAACATCTTGGTGGGTAGCTTGAGCTTCCTCAGCTGCCGCAGGAAGAACATCCTCTGCTGGGCTTTTTTGATGAGTGAGCTGATGGTCAGCTCCCATTTGAGGTCCCTGGTGATGGTAGTGCCTAGGAAGCGGAAGGAATCAGCAGTGGTGATGGGAGAGCCTGAGAGGGTGAGGGGGGGCAGAGGAGTAGTGACTTTCCTGAAGTCTACAATCATCTCCACTGTCTTCAGAGCGTTCAGCTGCAGGTTGTTATTGCTGCACCAGGACGCCAGCTGGGCCACCTCTCTCCTGTAGGCGGACTCGTCGCCGTTGGAGATGAGCCCGATGAGGGTGGTGTCGTCCGCAAACTTGATCAACTTGACAGACTGGTGGCTGGAGGTGCAGGAGTTGGTGTAAAGGGAGAAGAGTAGGGGGGAAAGTACACAGCCCTGGGGTGATCCGGTGCTGATGCTAGTATAGTCTGAGACAGTCTTTCCCAGCCGCACATGCTGCCTCCGGTCCGTCAGGAAGTCGATGATCCACCTGCAGAGGGAGTCAGGCACGTTGAGCAGGGACAGCTTGTCCCGGAGCAGAGCGGGGCGGATGGTGTTGAATGCGGAGCTGAAGTCCACAAACAGGATCCTGGCGTAGGTTCCCGGGGAGTCCAGGTGCTGCAGGATGGAGTGGAGGGCCAGGTTGACTGCATCGTCTACAGACCTGTTGGCTCGGTAGGCAAACTGCAGCGGGTCCAGGAGAGGGGTGGTGATGGACTTGAGGTGGGACAGGACCAGGCGCTCAAAGGACTTCATGACTACAGAGGTGAGCACTACAGGTCTGTAGTCATTAAGTCCAGTGATCCGTGGCTTCTTGGGGACAGGGATGATGGTGGAGGATTTGAGGCAGGACGGCACGTGGCATAACTTAAGGGAGGTGTTAAAAATGTCTGTGAATACAGGAGCCAGCTGTTTCGCACAGAGTCTCAGGGTGGAGGGAGACACGCCGTCTGGGCCGGGGGCCTTGCGCGGGTTCAGTCTGGAGAACTGCTTGAGCACATCCTGCTCACTGATGATAAGGGGAGGGGGGGAGGTGGGGGGGGGTGCCTTAAATGAAGTAGGGAATGTGGAGGCTGTGGAGCTGGAGGGAGGGGGGGAGTTGGACACAGATGACGAGGTGTCAAAACGGGCATAGTGTTGGGACAGTCTCTGACAAAGGGCTTTGTCATCCTGACCTTTAGGAGCCTGAGGCCGATAGTTGGTGATCTGCCTCAGTCCTCTCCACACGGAAGCCGAATCATTAGCAGTGAACTGCTGCTGGAGTCTCTCTGAGTACACAGATTTAGCCCTCTTCAGCTCTCTGTTAAACCGGTATTTAACCTCCCTGTAGCAGTCCCTGTCTCCACTTTTCAGCGCTGCTTCCTTCTCCTTCCTGATCTGTCTGAGCTTAGCTGTGAACCAGGGTTTGTCATTAGAGTAACTCACCCTGGTGCGTGATGGAAGAATGTTCTCTTCACAAAAGTGGATATATGAGTTCACAGTGTCCGTGTACTCATCCAGATCATGCGTGGCTCCTTTAAGCATGCCCCAGTCAGATATTTCCATGCACGTTTCCAGCTTCTCCTCAGCATCACTGGTCCGTATCTTCGTAGTGCTCACAACAGGTTTAGTGAGCTTCAATCTCTGTCTGTATGTGGGAATGAGGTGAACCATCACGTGATCAGATAATCCCAGCGCAGCTCGAGGGACAGCGCGATATGCGTCTTTCACTGTGGTGTAACAGTGATCCAGTGTGTTTAATCCTCTGGTGGGGCATTTAATAAACTGTTTGTAGCGGGGGAGATCGTGGCTCAGATTGCACTGATTAAAGTCGCCAGCCACAATAATCAGCGAGTCTGGAAAACTCCGCTCTGTGTGTTGAATGTGATCCGCGAGCACGCGCTGAGCTTCGCGCGTGTCCGCGTCGGGAGGGGCGTACACAGCGATCAGTATAAAAGAAGCAAACTCCCGTGGGGAATAAAAAGGCTTGCAGTTGATAACAAGAAATTCCAAGGCAGGAGAACAGTGTTTGGAAATTTCCGTTACATCAGAGCACCAGCTACAGTTGATGTAGAAGCAGACACCGCCTCCTGTGGTCTTGCCGGAAAGCTCTGTGTCACGATCAGCACGGAAGAGCTGGAAGCCGTCGAGGCGCAGCGCGCTGTCCGGTATATTTTCCCGGAGCCAGGTCTCAGTAAAGCAGAGGACAGCTGAGGAGGCGAGGTCCTTAAAACGCATCAGCAGTCTCAGTTCATCCACCTTGTTAGAGAGAGAGTTGGTATTGGACAGAAATATGCCAGGCAGCGCCGTTCGCGAGCCTCTCCTGCGAAGTCGCACGAGAGCGCCCGCTCGTCTTCCTCTCTTCCGCCGTCTCACTTTCCGAGCCAAACAATAAACCAGATCGGCGGCAGGGGCTAGAAAAACTGGGAGGAGGTCCGTGGGGGTCAAAGTCCTGATATTTAAAAGTTCTTCACGGGTATAAGTGCAAGCAGACACACAATTGACAAACAAAAACAAACAAAGAGCGCAGCGAAGCACCATGTCGACCGCTGTGGGCGCCATCTTGGTGAAAAAGGTATTAGTAAGGGTCCCTTTAGGCTGCGTGCCCACCAAACACGTTTTTTGTCACCCGGCCGCCCTGAACGTCTTTTTTTCAGCGTTTGTGCATGGCGCTCTGGAAAAAAAAAAGCCTGTGCCCTGTATCCCAGCAACAGCTTGTCACTCTCAGCTCAGCATTTCCGCTTTTCCTATGGTCAGACTTTCCACTGATTTTTTAATAGCAGTCTCTAAATGACAATGGACAGAAAACGTATTCTAGCAGCTCTGGATGCAAAATATGATTACACGGAAAGCAGGAGTCTGTGTACAGACTAGTACTGGCGTCCTATGTCTCACCCACGTAGCACTTCTGATTGGCTGCTTAAGGTCTGACATTGACAAGCTCAGCTGCAGTCTGAAAAGTTGAACTTTTTTCAGCTCTGAACGCCCTGAGCGCCCCGACAAAAACGGCCACCGCCGAGAGCGTTTCAGTGCCGAGGGCGCTCAGCACTGTAAACGCTGGACTACATAGAGAATGAATGGAGAACAGTCGCCCAGAGCGGAAAAAACGCATTTGGTGGACACGCAGCCTTGCACAGCATGGGGATCAGCGGTTGGGCCAATTTTTGATCTTTGGGATTGTTTGGGAGATCCATGTGTGTTTTGGACTGAGTCAAAACTTTGAGGAGACTGTGGCAACTGTGGAGATCATTGATAGATCAAAAATTGGCCCGATCTCTCAATGATCTCCACCCCCTGTGTAAAGGGGGTATAAGCACCAAAACAATTTGAGGAAATTAATTTCCTCAAACAACTTTAAAATCAGCAGGAGATGAAAGGGTGAGAAGAACCCTACACTCATTGGTGAAGAACAGCTATGATTCCAACTTTTTCCATCAGTGAAATTTCAGAACTCAGAAGAAATCAAACATGTCTTTATTGGAACAACAACATAACTTATTTCTCCGTCTGTCACTTTTCCAACCTCATCCACTCCTCTCCTCTCCAGCTCGGTGGGACCCCATCCTCTTGCTCTGTCGCTCTCTGTCTCTCTACCTCTCTCACCCCTTTCCCTCAGGGCAGAAGTAAACCACGCCTTGAGGCCCTGCTCCCATTGTGTGTCCTCTGCTACTTCTGTTTGGGACCTTTGTGTGACGCTAATCAGCCGTGGGGCCGTGCTCAGCCCCGTGTGTGCGTGTATGTGTGTGCGCGCGCGCGTGTGTGTGCGTGCGTGCGTGTCCCTTGCCCTCATTACGTAGCCCCACTGTGAGGCCAGCCTGGGAAGCTTCTGCTACACCATACACCTCCCTCCATCCCTGCATCCCCCACTTCTCCCTCTCCCTCCCTTTAGCTGTCCATCACTCACTACCCCCCCCCCAATCTCACTCAACACAAGACACAAATCTACCTTTTATACACAGTGTGTCAGTCTAAATCGTGAAATGATGCTTCAGTAAGGAAATCATTGTTTCATCATCGAGTTCTCATGGTCACAGGTATTCAGGTATTTCTTTTTTGTCATTCATGTTCTGATTAAGTTATTCAAGAACAGATTTTCTGCATAATTTAAAAAATACAAACTTTTCTGAAGCCAGTTTAATGAGGCCAAAACAAGATGCCTATGCCTAAACACTCAGTAAATTAATGATCGAAAAGATTTGTGGGTTTGGAGACTTAAATATACAAAGTAAAACTTTGAGTAGAACTTTTTCTAACTTTCTCAGATCCCATTATTTGTCTGTCTTGAAGTAATTTTATTTACCCTTCATTTATGAACACAGCAGCTACTTCTTCTATCTTGTGATTACATCAGTTATTAACCAGGTTTCACGACTCTGATGACAACAAGTGTGAGCAAAAGCTACGGTCACAAATACCCTTACAAACGGCTGTGAACACAGTATGAACAATTTTTGGACCTTCTTAAGGCAGCTGTGGGAGAATCCAGTGTTCGTAGACCATTCGTAAGTTCAGGGCCAGGTCGATGAGCTTGTCCAAGAATTTTATGAACGCTCCACGAAAATCCCTCATCGTAGGGCAGCCATACAACATAGCTCCTGGAATCATTAGGGTATGCAAACCCCTCCACCAGGATGGGGCGGTGATCCACAAAGGGGGTATGCACATTGTTGTTGTCAGAATTTGTCTGTTTTGATGACTGTAAGATAAATTCATTGTTCCATTGCATTTTAAGGAATCAACAGAAATGAAAGCCTAGTACATTAAACTAAAATGTCTCTTTTTATAATCTATATAAGCAACCTGTCCATTGCTCTGTAGTGCTCCTCTATCTCTCCTCCGCCTCTGCTTCACCTCCTCCTTATGTGTTTCTCTTGTCTTTCCATTCTCTTTTGCTCAAACCCATGATGTATCACCTATTCACAAGTGTGTAAGATTTCCCGTCTATATATGTGTCCTATCCGCCTGCTAAAGTTTAAGCTACCAGAGCTCTTTTTGCCCTGAAGACAAATGTAGTCTGTTCACTGCTCATTTGCGCACGCACGCACGCACGCACGCACGCACGCACGCACACACACACACACACACACACACACACACACACACACACACACACACACACACTAGACAAGTTTCTCTGTTTGGACCACAGCTCTACCACTATCTCACATTTCAGCGTTGGACAAGAACATCTCTCTCTCCCATCCTGATTCCTCTCTTCTCCTCTCCTTTCCAACAGCTTGGCTCCAGGTCACCAGGATTGTTGACTCACCGACCCATATTCATGTAAAACCTCATAATGAGGCGGCGTGCTTGTTTACGTCCCCACTCTGAAGGGTAGGCTCCAGAAGGATTTACCTATCCACCCACTTTCTGTCACGCATGACGTATGACCTCTCCACACAGGCAAAGCTGATGGTATGCTTAAACATCACCATGCTGGAATGGCGGGTTTGGTTAGGTTTAGGGGAAGAGTTTGGTGTGAGTTGGCATGAGTTAGAGTAGGGTGGCAGCTTGCTGAAATTGTAGTCGGCAGTCAAGTCTAAAAGAAACAATAGAGAGAAGTCACAGCAGTCTGTAGTCTAGTGTCACTGCTAATGTCTTTATAAGATAAGATAAGATAAGATAAGCCTTTATTAGTCCCACAACGGGGAAATTCCAGGATTGCAACAGCACAGGGATAGCAACACTCAGAGCAACAATCAGAAGGCAAGAAAAAAAAAAAAAAAAAACAACAAAAAAAAAAAAAAACAAGCAAGCAAGAGCAGCTAATATACATATGTACGTATTACTATAAATATATATATATACACACACACACACAGACACACAGTGCAGAGCATTGTAGCTGGATGGAATAAATATATGAATATATGAACACACAGTGCAGAGCATTGTAGCTAGATGGAATAAATATGTAAATATATAAACACCCACAGTACGGAGCATTGCAGCTAGGTGGAATAAATATGCAAGTATATAAACACACACAGTGCGGAGCAATGTAGCTAGATGGAATAATATGTAGATATATAAATATATAAACACACCCAGTGCTGAGCATTGTAGCTAGATGGAATAAATATGTAAATATATAAACACACACAGTGCAGAGCATTGTTGCTAGATGGAATGAAACAGCATAACCGTCTACTTAGTTATCCTACATGGTATGATTATGTGCCCATACATATTCTCACCCTCCATAGCGACCGGTAAGTTCCTAGTTGTATGCCGGAGGGGACCATTGTGTAAGTCTATTGCATCTTTTGCATTCAAAAAACTATTAGTTTGTTACGTCTTTTTGCTATCTCTGCGAGCAGCCCTGCTTAGGTTGTACAGTCTGACAGCCGTTGGTAGGAAGGACCTACGAAACCTCTCGGTTGTGCACCTGGGATGATGTAGTCTGCTGCTAAATGAGCTCCTCAGTGCATTCAGTATGTCCTGCATAGGGTGGAACTCGGACTCCAGCAGAGATGACAGTTTAGCCACCGTCCTTCTCTCTCCTATCTCCTCCATCGGATCAAGGCGCTGCCCCAGGACAGAGCTAGCTTTCTTAATCAGTTTGTTCAGTCTCTTCTTATCGGCTGCAGTAATGCCACTGCCCCAGCAGACCACTCCAAAAGTGATGGCTGATGCCACCACCGTGTCATAGAATGACTTCAGCAGCGCCCCTTGTACACCAAAAGACCTGAGTCTCCTCAGCAGGAACAGCCTGCGCTGTCCCTTCTTGTAGAGTGCATCAGTATTGTGTGACCAGTCTAGTTTATTGTTCAGATGAATACCCAGGTACTTATAGGATGTCACCATCTCGATGTCTGTTCCCTGTATATTTACTGGTACTGTGAGGGGCTGCCCATGCCTGCGGCAGTCCACCACCAGCTCCTTAGTTTTCCTCGCGTTGATCTGGAGGCAGTTCCGATGGCACCAGTCCACGAAGTCCTGGATAAGCCCTCTGTACTCAGCTTCATCTCCATTGGAGATGAGGCCAACGATCGCAGAGTCATCAGAGAACTTCTGTAGATGGCAGTGTGTTGTGTTGTGTGAGAAGTCCGCAGTATAAAGAGTGAACAGGAAGGGAGCCAGCACCGTTCCCTGGGGGGCCCCCGTGCTACTGATGATCGTGTCGGACACACAGTCCCGGGTTCTCACAAACTGAGGCCGGTTCGTGAGGTAGTCCAGGATCCATGATGACAGGTGCTGGTCCACCCCTGCGCGCAGCAGCTTGTCCTTCAGGATCATCGGTTGGATGGTGTTGAAAGCACTGGAGAAGTCAAAGAACATGATCCTCACCATATTCCCGGGCTTCTCCAGGTGGGACAGAGAACGGTGAAGGAGGAAGATCACCGCATCCTCCACCCCAATGCCATGCTGGTAGGCGAACTGGAGTGGATCCATCGCTGGTTCCACCAGGGGGCGGAGGTGAGCAAGGAGCAGTCTCTCCAGGGTCTTCATCAAGTGGGACGTCAAGGCCACCGGTCTGTAGCTGTTCAGGTCTTTGGGGTGGGAAGTTTTTGGTACAGGTACCACACAAGATGTTTTCCACAGCTGTGGTACCCTCCCCAGTTTCAGGCTCATGATGAAGATATACGTCACAATCCCACACAGCTGGTCTGCACAGGACTTGAGGAGCTTTGCGCTGATGCCGTCCGGTCCCGGCGCCTTCCTCGCCTTGATCTTCCTCAGCTCCGTCCTCACCTGGGTCCTGGTCAGGGTCAGGATGGGGGGCTGTGTGTTGGGAGTGGGGGGGTGTTGGTGGAGTGGGGAGTGGGCAGCAGGACTTGATTTCTTTAGAGGCAGCAGTGGTTGTTGTGCAGTCAGGGGGGAGGGCGGTTGGTCAAATCTATTGAAAAACAGATTCAGGTTGTTCGCCCACTCCCTGCCCCCTGTGGCCTGGGGGGAGGTATTCTGGAGCCCCCGAGATGGTTTTGAGGTTTCTCCAGACCCCGCTGATGTTGCTCTGTTGCAGCTTGTCCTCCATCTTCTTCCTGAAGCTGTCCTTGCCTTCTCTGATCTTTCTCCTCAGCTCCCTCTGTACGGACTTCAGCATCTCCCTGTTCCCTGACCTGAAGATCCTCTTCTTCTCTCTCAGAAGTGTTTTTATCTCAGGGTTGATCCAGGGTTTGTTGTTTGAGTGACGCCGTATGGTCTTGGTGGGAACGGATTTGTCCACACAGAAGCTGAGGTAGCCCGTGAAGGTGTGAATGAGGCCATCGATGTCCTCACCATGTGGATCGCAGAGCTGCTTCCAGGCGGTGGCTTCAAAACAGCCCTTTAGGGTGTCCATTGTCTCCTCAGACCATAACTCCACAGTGTGCATGGCCGGAGGTTGTCGGAGGTTTATGCACCTTGACCTCATTCTTCGTGGTTCTATAACACCAGTATAAGGAAAAGTTTTTCTAAGACTCTACAGCAAACATTGGCAACCTTTATGAAGACAGTTCGTCTTACATTAGAGTCAAATTTGATATTTAATACAATTCAGACTATCCATGAAGAAGTACAGAACCCTTAACCCCCTTTCCCACTGGCATAAAAAGCTCACAAAAATCACCATAACCAAACTTTTGTTAACTGGCACTGTAGGAGATGGGTTTTTAGCAGCTTCACCTCCAGTCAGTAGTGTTGTGAACTCACGTATTAAAGTGATGACGTAGGCATTGTGCCTATGACTGAAAATCAAAATAGCTCTTTAAAAGACTGACAAAGACTCATCTAACTTCCCAAACATTCCCACCTGCTGTCAGTCAGTAGAGACTTTAGATTTTTTTTTGTCCCATTAATTTATTCCATTGAAAGATTCATTGAAAGATTCACTAAGAGATTGTTTTGACTCAGTCCAAAACAATCTCTCAACAATCACCAAAGGAAAGCAATCTCTCAACAAACTCTCAATGAACTCTCAGCAATCTTTCAATGGTCCTTCACCGAACGTTCAGCGATCCCTCACTGATCTCTCAGCCATCTCTACTATCAGGGTGGAAAAATGTGGCATTCATTGAAAGATTGTAGAGAGGTCATTAGGAGATCATTGGGAGACCTAAACAGTCTCATAAATCTACCAATGATCCCTCTACGATCTTTCAATGAATACAAAATTTTCCACCCCAAGGACCGAAATGAAAGAGATTCACAAAATAATGACACCTTAAAAAATTGAAACCTTAAAAGACTTCTAAGAAGGGTCAATTAAACCCATAAAATACCAGTTAAATCTTAGAAGTTTTGTGCAGGGAAGCAAATATCGGCTGTTTCTCTGTCTCTGGATGTGTGTGTGAAGTGTGCATGTGTGAATGTGTGAAAGGGAGAGAGAAATAGATGATAATTAGTGGTGACTCAAGGCTTCCCAGACTATAATCCTCTGAGCAATCTACACTCATAGAGGTGTTCCCTAAATCCAATCACCAACAAAAGAGGAGGAAGAGGAGAAAGTGGAGGAGGCTCAGTAATTATTTTTTATCCAAGCAACAAGTAACAGTTCCAACTCCGTTTTTGTGTTGACTAAATCTTGTGGTCGCTGTTAGAAAAACTGGGAACGTTCCATTAACTCAGCACTTAGTGGTGCATCTGCACTTCAATCAGACTTTGAACTTCTACTAATCTATAAATAGCTTTCTATAATTTTTCCAACTATATTTCTTTTAAAATGGGAAAACAGCACTATCAACACGCAGCTTCTGTATAACAATAACTGATAATATGGTGGACTTGTATGGCTGTGTGTTCATGGAACACAACAAAGACGTGACATTATATATCAAAAGCTGCCTGTTTATGCCAAGAGAGCCCTCGCTCTTAAAGATGGTAATTGAGCTTTGGTTTAATGCATCCATAATTACCTATTTAAGACACTCTCTGCTATTGCTTTTGTGCTGCTGTGTACTGGTTTAAATATGTAAGTCCACATATTGTGTACAGTAGATCCAGTTTGTGTCAGTGTAGTATTGTGCTCTCCTCATCCTCTGATCCCCTGTATGGTTAGCAGACCACAGAGCTCTGAGCAGGCTTTTGCAGCTTATTCAAATCAGTGCACTGTGTTTCTGTTAGTTTAGCTTGCTCATAACTGAAGATTAATTTGAAAATAGATGAGATTAGAAAGAAAGGGGAGTTACTTGATTTCGGTGTTTGACTCTGTTAAGTTTGTGCAAACCTCCTTCAATCTCCTATGGATGCAGCTGATTCTAATAAGGCATTACATGCTCCTGTTTAACTTTAGCTGAGACCTTTAGAGAACTTTGGTACCACTTTAAAAGTCCTTTATTAGCATAGTCTTAATGTAAAGAGTTTCTTATTAATTAGATTGTAAACATTATATAAATCACTAATAAGATGTTATAGCAAATGAAATAAAAAGGAAATAGTTACCCACTTCTTGCAAGCCTCAGATATTAGTTTAAATTGCTCTCATCAGCAAGATTTTCAACATCAGATATTTTTTTCAATAAGTTCCTAAGCATTTCTAGTCAAAATGTCTTGATCTTGCCTAATAGTGAGCCAGCATCGATGTATGAAATGTCATAACTTATTTAGGATTGCTTATTCATTCATTCATTATTATTTATAACCTGATTAATAACCTACTTATAAACTATAAACCTTTAATAGAGCAATCTTATTGTGAAGTAGAACTAGCATTTCAAAGGCATAAAAATGGCATGTATCTGTTACAAACAAGTCATATCAATACATCATCATGATAATTCTCAACATTCCCAAGTATTGTATCCAACTCCAATTCCGGTGAAGTTGGGACGTTGTGTAAAACATACATAAAAACAATACAGTGATTTAAAATTTCCTTTTGAACCTATATTCAATTCAATACATTACAAAGACATTTATTATTTAATGTTCAAACTGATAAACTTTGTTTTTTGTTTTTTTTCTTTTTTGCAAATATTCACTCATTTTAATCTGATTCCTGCAACACGTTTCAAAGAAGCTGGACAGGGTCATGTTTACCACTGTGTTATATCACCTTTCCGTTTAACACTTGATAAGCATCTAGGAACTGAGGACACTAAATGCTGAAGCTTTGTAGGTGGAATTCTTTCCCATTCTTACTTGATGAACAACTTCAGCTGCTCAACAGTCCGGGGTCTCCATTGTCATATTTGGTGCTTCGTAATGTGCCACACATTTTCAATGGGAGACAGGTCTGGACTGCAGGCAGGCCAGCCTAGTACCTGCATTCATTTACGATGAAGCCACGCAGTTGAATGTAACAAAATGTAACTTGGCATTGTCTTGCTGAAATAAACTGGGATGTCCCTGAAAAAGACGTTGCTTGGATGACAGCATATGTTGCTCCAAAACCTGTTTGTACCATTCAGCATTAATGGTGCCTTCACAGATGTGCGCGTTACCCATGCCATGGGCACTAACACACCCCATACATCACTGAAGCTGACTTTTGAACTTAACACTGATCTGGATGGTCCTATTCCTCTTTTGGCTGAAGGACACAATGTCCATGATTTCCAAGAGCAATTTGAAATGTGGACTTGTCAGACCGCAGCACATTTTTCCACTTTGCATCAGTTCATCTCAGATGATCTGGGGCCCAGAGCAACCGGTGGCATTTTTAGGTGTTGTGGATATATGGCTTTCACGTTGCATGGTAGAGATTTAACTTGATAGACGTGGCCACAAACTGTGTTAACTGACAGTTGTTCTCCGAAGTGTTCCTGAGCCCATGTGGTAATATCCTTCACAGAATGATTTTTGTTTTAATGCAGTATCGCCTGAGGGATTGAAGATCACAGGCATTCAATGTTGGCTGTCAGCCTTGTTGGTTACGTGCAGAAATTTTTCTAGATTCTCTGAAACTTTTGATGATATTATGGACTGTAGATGATGAAATTCCTAAATTAGTCGCAATTGTATGCTGAGAAACGCTCTTAAACCATTGGACAATTTGCCCACGCAGCTGTTCATAAAGTGGTGCACCTCACACCATCTTTGCTTGTGAATGATTGAGCCTTTCAGGAATGTCCCTTTTATACCCAATCATGACACTCCCTTGTTTCCAATTAACCTGTTCACCTGTGGAATGTTTCAAAAAGGTGCTTTTTGAGCATTCCTCATCTTTCACAGTCTTTTCGTGCCCCTGTCCCAGCTTTTTTGGAACTTGTTGCAGGTTTCAAATTCAAAATGAGTCAAGATTAGCAAAAAAAAATCAAAACAACTAGAGTTTATCAGTTTGAACATTAAATATCTGGTCTTTGTAGTGTATTCAATTGAGTATATGTTGAAAAGGATTTTTAAATGATTGTATTTTGTTGATATTTACATTTTATAAAATGTCCCAGCTTCTTATCTTATCGTCACAAGAATTGGGATTGCCAATGTCCATAAGTGAAAATTCACAAATTGGAACAATATGCACATGCATTAGTTAAGTGATACTGGAAGTTTTTCCTTTTTCCCCGATATATCATGGCAGTTAATACTCTAACTTGGGAAAATCTTCATGTCATTAAGTGTTTTGTTCAATGCTTATAGGATGTGGGGTGAAAAGTGTTGCTCCTGGTGGCTTAATGTTTAAATCTTGAATCTTTAAAAAATTAATTTCAGTGCTCAAAACAAAGACAATACAGAAAGAAAATGCAATCAACAACAGCAACAAATTAGATCTGAACTGTAACTGTTCTAATGAGCTACTGTATACCAAAAAGCATAACAGGAAAATAAAGTTTTTGTGAAATGCCATCATCAGCCCAATTTCCCCTACAGGAACCAATTTTAGGGGACAGGATCTTGATAAGGTCTGGCCCTGTATCTGGCCCTCTACCCATCATGTTTCCATTGTGGGGGTAGAAACCAGCATTCTCTAGAGGATTTGTTTGTGACATAATCATTTGACAACACAGCAAAGTAAAATACATTCAAAATACAATGAAATTTTACAGAAATGATTATGCACGGAAGTGAATGTAAAGTGTAGTCCATGTGAAAGACGTCCCATCGCTGTTGTTCAATAATTGTGGAGAGGAATGGATTGATTACAAAGGATAGACGTGTGAGCAGCAGCACTGGGGCACACTGTCCCCAGCTGGCTGACCACATGTGTTCTAACAGCCCAAGCCACTGACCTCACCTCTGTGTTGTTCATGATAACCCAATGCATTTGCGGCCACATATGATACAGTATAATAATAATAATAATAATAATAATAATAATAATAATAATAATAATAATAATAATAATAAATTTATTTCCAAAGCACTTTCCAACAAAGTGCTGTATAGGCCAAAGGATATTAAAAATAAGACACAACAAATAAAACAAAACAATAAGTATAAAGATAAAACACAATAGATATAAAAAACAGTCACAACAGACAATAATAACAGACTAATAAGAAAACAAACCACAACAAAAAACAGCTAACAACAGAACAACACATCAAAACTTGTAACAGTAAACAAGTGGGTCTTTAACTTTGCTTTAAAAACATGCAGAGAACAAGCATGCCTGATGTCAAAAAGCATACAATTATACAGTTATACGACTGACCTAGCAATTCCTCTCCTCTGCCATGGCGGTATTAACCCTTTTAACTTTCCAGCTGTCGCAGAACATGCGCGTCACCTGCTGCCTACCGCGACTGTCACGTGATTTGTCCCAAAAGCACAGAAAACACAGTTGTAACAAGCATTTCACATCACAAGATGTCAGACACATATAGCTTGCTGCTCCTCACTGGAAGACTGGAGGACTTCATCCAAACAAGCCGCCTCACAGCATCATTTCCGGAAACGCGAAGAAGAGAATGTAAGCAAAGGGTCCATCCCAGCATATACAGTATATCTACATGGAGGAAGCATTTGCTCCAAATTTTGCCAACTATGATTCTTAAAAGAGATTATTTAGCTTCTGAAGGGAAATATTTACATTTTGTGACAGCAGAAGATGGCCTGGAGTGTGTACACTTTTGCCTGCCATTGACGGAGCTGCACGTAACTGTTGTGTCCAAATAAACGAGGAGGCGAGGTGACGTTTTATAATGTTTATTATCAAGAACTATGTACACACGGGGAGACCCTACCGTGAGTACAGGAGTCCCAGCGAAGAGACAATATGTCTCCCGCTCCAGGCTTATATACTCCAGGTGACGCCACCCCCCAAAAGCGGGGCATCACCCCTCCCTAGCCTAGGGCACCACCATACTAATATTATATATATATTACGATCCTACAGTGACAACAGAGAACAATAGCACCGGTTTGGCGGTGCAATGTAACCGAAATTGATGTGGAATAATTTATAAGATAAATGTGAGAATTTCTGGATGTGGGAGAGAAAGTGAAAATGATTGGCAGAAGATGAAATAAGGGCCGTGGATGACGAAAATGGACAAATGAAGACACAACGAGCGGTAGGTTTGACCGTTTTTTATCGATTTGTGTACATTCTACTGATGTTCTGGTTCATATACTTTGAAGATAAGATAACAAAAACAAAAACAAAAACAGTGACAAAAAAATAAAACCATCCTTTGTGTAAATGTGTCCAAAGTCCACTTTTGACCTAAAGTTATGTAATTCGATATGGCTGCCGTTGCATTATGCAAATTAGATGCATAAATTTACTCCTATCTCAAACTTTGGATCATATTCTACATCTTTCTAATTGACAGTAAGCCATTATCTCTGACCACATTCAAGTTAGAGCCTTTGGAATTTGTCATATCTAAGCTGAATATTTTCTTGAAAAAAATCTTGACCGCCAGAGGGAGGTGAGCTGACGGGAGCACTGCTAAGCCATAGATAGAAGGGGGGTTAACAGTTTTACGAATTATACGGCATAGCTGTGCGAACACACCAGCGCGGACTCCGCCTCCTGTTGGTCGGCTTTGGGGGTTCACATTGAGGTGAACAACAGAGGTAGCAGCCAGTGTTATGTGCCATGCCGCTCCACTGTTATTCTCGTGTGCTCCACCTATGCCAAATAATCATTTAGACCCTCCGTAATCATGGCAGCATTACATTATAAAGTTTTAAGCAGTAGACCTTCACTATGAGCTTTTTTCTGGTTCAATCTGGCATTTTTCATTTTGAGTGTTTTATTTAGGTAGCACTCTAGAAGGGATGGTGAGTTTTATTCAGTCAATAATGATTCAATCTTAAACGCCACCCAGCAGTTTTGGGGGATGCTCTGAAGTAGCTACCCCTGACTGGGGCCTTATTTCGGCTGCTACAAGTTACTGAAATCTTCCATGTTCTGGGAGGCTCCTGTAGTGGAAACATGCACCACGGGTGACGTTCCTGTAAGATTGGTTCCTGGTTCCTGTAGTGGAAGTGAGGCTACAGTTGTGCTCATAAGCTAAAGTTATGGTCACAAAGATTCTTACAAACAGTGGTTTCGTAAGAATCTCACAGTACCTACGAATTCTGGAGTGCACAGACATTCGTGGAGGGGGACATAGTTTCTTACAGCTGTTGTTCAATTCGCAAGAGCAACTTGAGGTATTCTTGAGAAATGTCAAACAATCAAAATGTCAAACAATGACACTAGAGTTCTTACGTTCTTTGTAAGGATGCCTTGTGATCCTCCTATGGGATACTTACTGCCATCTTACAAAAATTTTTGTGCAATTCACGACACTCTAAAGTCATTGGTACTAAGATCTTCTAGCTTTCGGCACACTTTGTCAACATAAATGTCACACGAATGACGTACTTCCACCTTATAAGTGCCTCACTACCGCCTTATGCACACTATATGAATCTTCATGCTGTAAGGGGCCCTCAATAACAGCTTAAGGTGTTCTTGAGGCATACTTATGGCCAACATCTTGCGTAGTTCCTACGTTGTTCCTATGGCATTCGTACGGCCACCCTACGATGAAGGGTTTTCATGTGGCATTTGTAGAAATCTTGGACAAGACCATCGATCTGGCCATGAACTTACCAATGGTCTACGAATGCTCTCCTCTGGCTGCCTTAAGAAGGCCACATGAAATGGTCCAAAAATCATTCGAACAGTGTTCGCAGCCATTCGTAAGGGTATTGATGAACATAGCTTTATATACACAGGAGGTATGTAAACGTATGAGCACAGATGTATGTTATGCAATACTAATCAGTGCTGTTCATGTAATTGTGGATACGTAAGCTTGTGAGCACAACTGTAAATTAACATTGCTGGTGCACTTGTACTGAGGTGGGTACTACAAGCAAAGAAAGTGTGGAGAGTGAAGCTGCGGCAGCATACACTGAAGTGAACGAGCAAAGGAAAGACGACTCTTGCTTCATTTCCTCCAAACTTGTAATGGAGGTTTGATGAGCAAGCATGTAATGTACTTTACCCCCAAGGAGAGGAGGAGGAGGGATACAAGAAAGGAGGGATGGGATGGAGAGCGAGGTGTAGCAGGAAGGAGGAGGAGGAGATATAGGCTGCCCTCTCAGTAGGTCTCTTCACCTCCCCTCCTCCCTCCACCTCCACACTTTTTTCCCTTCCCACAGCATCCCCCCACCACCATTACCCCTCCTCCTCCTCCTCCCGCAGCTGCACCATGCTGTGAGAGTGGTGGGTGTGGGTGGGGTAGGATGGGGTTGGAGGTCAGAAGCAGGAAAAGTTTTTTTGCCCCCCCCCACCCCCCACCACCACCAACATTAACAAGCTGCATGTCTGCATGCAGGAAGTTGTTTGTGCGCAGACACAATGCGAGTTTATTTGGATCCAGCAGGGGACGGTCGGCCGCGCTGTCACTCAGTTGCTTTTGAGGTTAAAGGTTAAAGAAAATGTTGAGGTAGCAACCACCAGAGTGCTGCTTTCACCGGCACGCACATCAGCAGCTAAAGGCCATCAGAAAGTGAAAGGGCCTCATATGCATGGGACTTAGGGGATGTTCATGTTCTGGATGACTGTGTAGCTCACACTGAATGTGTTTTGGAGAGTCCTGCTTTTAGATCTGTTTGTGCCATTACGTCATTTCAACTGTGTGTAAAAACATAATAAAAAGTCCTATGTGATTTTGCCGTCTTCTTTTAAAACATGTAAAACAATATTTCAACTTACTAAACATCTAAAAAAAAAAAGATTATTGGGAATCAGTAATTTAAAGAGCCAAGTCCTAATCATCAAAATTTATAACAAAAAAAGCTTGAAGTAATTCACTTTGTGTGCTGAATATTAAAAAAAAAAAAAAACAAAGTTTAACATTCTTTAACTGGATGTAACTTTCTTCATTGCCATACAGGCCCGTTTCAACATCATCAGAATGAAAAACAAACTTTTGAAAAAGTATCTGAACAGCACAATCCACCTCTTTGTCTCCATCCTCCTGTCCCTTCCACCGTACCAACTCAGTGTCCCACCACCCCCACCCCACCTCTCTGCCTCACTGTGCTGTCCTCTCGGGGTGTGAGCAGAAAAACGTTAATGTGTGGAGACACCTGACAAGCCCGCTGGCCTTTAGGGCTCAGCCTAATCACTCTCGACCCGGACCCGTCGGGAATTAAACCTGCAAAACCAAACAGTCACTGTGGGAGCTGGCTGGCATCTGCTGCTGAGGGAGAGGACGTTGGTGTCTCGTTAAAAACTGGGCAGGAAACAAATCAAAGACACGGGTGGATCTGGGTGGAACTCTACAGCATTTCAAAACAACACTAAACAACAGTATGTTTAATAATGGCCAGAAAAATAGAAAAATGAGAAAAAAAAGAAGTTTAACTAAGTCTATTTCTGGGGGTAACGCTCCACAATTCTTTGATAGTTATTGAATCAGGCTGGGACAAGCTGTCAGGGTTCAGTCCTGTACATGAACATGTTAACATGCCATTATAATAAATTTGCCAAAGACGTTTTAATGCCGTGTGACCACAAAGTCACAGATAAATGCTGATGTGTGACAACATAAAAGAGGTCAGACAGCGAGGGCCCAAAAGTCGGTCTAAAACGTGTCACTATAACGCGTTTGAACCAACATTAAAGCGCCTAGCCACCATTCACAGTACAGTAGTGTGCTAACTTTAAAATTAATGGGGATTTTCCAGTGTTTAAAGTACAGTAGCTTGTTAACTCCGGTATCTGTTAAGCCACACAGGGCCCCGCTCCATCCTCTCTCTCTCTCTCTCTCTCTCTCTCTCTCTCTCCAGATGCCCTCATTAATTTTAGATTGGCTCTAAATGAGTCTCCTTCATCGCCGCCAAGGTTTTGTAAATTAGATTCATTTATATTTAAATTGTGAAACAGGCGTGGTTAATGAGAGAATCGTTATTTTGGGGGTTATTTCAGATGGGCTGATAGTTGGCCAGCTCAGGGCTGTGTGAACTAAAAAAACCACCGCACGTGCTGTGAGAGTATTTAAGGCTTTTCATTTCCATGTAAAAACACACATCCAAAGGGTTTCAAAATTATGTCACTTTATGCTTTTTAATGGAAAATGAAGGATTAACTGTAATTCTAATTGTGCAGCCATCTCAGCAGCACAGGTTTTTGCTGTGAACAAATGAAGAGGCTGATAATTCTTTGCATTTACACAGCTTCAGGATATGGTGAGTCAAAATATTCTGTATTCAAAGAAGCAAACAAAACTGGGACCACTTCTCCTGTTGCATCTGCTTGCTAAGAAAGCACACCTAGCCTTGTTTGTTTTCCTTTTTAACAACATTAACACACTTACAACTACTGTGTAAATCTCAACGCATCCGTGTAGTTTTTAGCAGCATGCATGCCAAAAAAAGTCACAAAGCACACATGTTGACTTAGCAGGTGTCTCCATCGACACATGATGCCCCGACGAAGCAGCAGGAAGGCTCTCAATCTAAACTGCTATGGTAGGAGGGGAAAAATGATGTGGAACCAAAGAAAAACCCCTTTTCACATTATACCATCCATCCCACTCATAAAAAAAGGCTTCTCACAGCTCTCCGCGTCCTATAGCAACCCCCAGCTTCTCCCTGCAGGAATTTGACTGTTAGGAATCTAAGTGCCAGCCGTTTAAAACCTGAGGAATGCCATTGTTCTGGTCACAGCTGCACCAGCGCTGGCCTGGCTACTACTGCCACTGTGCCTGGGGGGGTGGGGGTGGGGGGCAGGAGGAAGGAGGGCAGGATAAGTCGAAGGTGTGAATAAGGCGACTTTACAGTGCTTCCAGTGCTCCGCAGGTCTCATGACAAAGCAGCACATAGTTGACGGCAAGCTGACACATTCCTTAGACCCAGACATTTGCAGAGCTCCTTTCACCTCCCCTCACCTCCTCTCATTCTCCCTCCAGCACAGTTCCTCCACTTTTTGTACAGTATATACACTATATATCTTTAATTTTGGAGCAACGTCTTTTGGAGCAACGTGTCGAGGATCTTGAACAAGGTTCTCGCATTGATGACCTAGTTATAAGTGGACTAGACATCAGATATCAGTCGTACGCCCATGCCGCTACAGGACTGAGTGGTGAACATGCTTCCATAAGTGAATCAATGTCCTTAGAAAACCAAGTGCTTCAGTTCCTTAATGATAAAGACATTAAGGTAGAAGCCAATGCGATCTCAGCCTGTTATGCTTTACCGAAGAAAGATAACAAAACAAAGAAATCAATTGTGATGCGCTTTGTGAACAGGAGGGTGAAAAATGACATACTGAGGCAGGCCAAAAAACTAAAGGAAACTCAAGTTTACCTAAATGAACACCTGACAAAAAAAAAACGCTGAATTAGCACGGCAGGCATGGATGCTAAAGAAACATAATAAGATACAGACAACCTGGACAAGAAATTGTAGAATTTGGATTAAACTAAATGGAACACCTGAGCAAGCAAAAAGTATAATGATCAGAGATGCTACTGACTTAGATAAATACAGATGAACACTGACTATGAAACACAGAGTGAGGAAACTCAAACTCTAAAAATATGCCACTATGCTGAACATAAACCACAAGAGATGGAGAATGATATTGATCCTGATAACCACTTTTTCAATAATATTCATAACCACTGTGAATATTACACTGAAAAGCAATTCAAAAGTCAAGTGCAATTAGATGGTAAACTGTCAATAATACACTTCAATAGCAGAAGTCTTAACAAAAACTTCTCACAGATTCAGGACTATTTAAAACAGCTAAACAGAAAATTCACAGCTATAGCAGTCTCTGAAACCTGGCTTAATGCAGACCAGGCTCCCCTGATGGCAATAGAGGGATATCAGATGTTTAACATTAACAGATCTCAAAAAAAGGGTGGTGGTGTTGCACTGTATATTGATGACCTATATAGATGTAAGCTTGTAAATGAAATGTCCTCAGCACTACCAGGGATTCTGGAATGTGTTACTGTTGAGATTGACCTAGACAAAACAAAAAATCTAATCATAAGCTGCATATACAGAACGCCGGGAACTTGCATTGAGACATTCAGAGATAAATTAGTCGAGCTGTACAATAATATTACTAGTAAGAAAATGGTAGCAATTTGTGGAGATTTCAATATTGATCTACTTAATCCACATCAACAAAATGTAGTTACAGAGTTCATGAACTCTATGTACAGCATGAGTCTATATCCCACAATAACACATCCTAGTAGAATCACAGCTCACTCTGCTACACTTATTGACAACCTGTTTGTCAATGTTCTCGACAAGAAAATAGAAAGTGGATTATTGATAAATGATATAAGCGACCACTTGCCAATCTTTGCACTTATCCATGGCCACACGGGGCCCAACCCAGAAAAAATCTCAAAATCGTTCAGACACAAATCACCAAACGCAATCAGTTCTTTTAAAGAGGACTTGCTGAAGCAAGACTGGACAGAAGTCTATGTATCAGATGTAAATGAAGCCTATGACACATTTACAAACATTGTAACCACTCTTTATGAAAAAAACTGCCCATTAGTTAAAAAAAAGCTTAAACACAAATTTACTGATAAACCATGGCTAACCAAAGGACTACAAAAGGCGTGTAAAAGGAAAAATTTATTATATAAAGCTTTCATAAAGAAAAGGACAAAAGAAGCAGAGCAGCGGTATAAAACATACAAAAATAAGTTAACATATATAATAAGATGTAGTAAAAGAGACTACTACAGTAAAGAACTGGAAAAAAACAAAGACAATATTAAAAATACATGGACAATAATCAACAGTATCCTTGGAAATAAAAGCAGAAATACCAGCTACCCAACTAACATTCCAAAAAATAACAAATCGACTCCGAATGTGAATATAGCTTCACCTGCAGATGAATTTAATAATTTTTTTGTTAACATTGGACCTAAACTGGCCCGAGAAATACCCACTACGGTGCCAACAGGTGATTCAATATGCAATAACACTGCTGTAAAAGACACCATCTTCATAAAGAACACAGACGAAAGAGAGGTCATTGAAATTGTTAAATCGTTCAAAAGTAAAACATCTACTGACTGCGATGGTATTGATATGCTACTAGTCAAAACTGTTATCGAATGCATAGTGAAACCACTGACGTATATCTGTAACCTGTCTCTCCAATCAGGTATATTTCCCAATGCAATGAAAATAGCTAAAGTAATTCCGATTTACAAGACAGGCGACAGAGGGGAACTCTCCAACTACAGACCAATTTCACTATTACCGCAATTTTCCAAGATACTTGAAAAAATATTCTATGAGAGAATTGACAACTTCATACTGAAGAATGATTTATTGTGTGAGCAGCAATATGGGTTCAGACACAAAAGGACAACAGCATATGCCTTAATGGAATTTACAGAAAAAATATCAACAGCCATTGAAAATAAAGAGTATTCAGTTGGAGTATTCCTGGATCTTAAAAAAGCATTTGATACAGTAGATCACAATCTATTATTAAAGAAACTACAAAATTGTGGTATCAGAGGGGTAGCACTGTCCTGGTTAAGAAGTTACTTAAAGAATAGATATCAGTTTGTATGTGTTAACAACAAAAACTCAGAGCTACTGAAGGTCACCTGTGGAGTCCCACAGGGTTCAGTTTTGGGACCATTATTATTCAATATGTATATAAATGATATATGTAAAGTTTCAGAAAAAATGGACTTAATATTGTTTGCTGATGACACTAACCTGCTATGCAGTGGAAACAATTTGGAACAACTTCTGGATACACTCGGAAAGGAATTAGGAAAGCTGAAACTGTGGTTTGATTCAAACAAATTAACGCTCAATTTAAGCAAGACAAAATTTATAGTCTTTAACAACCATCACAACTACCCAGTACCCAAACTCAGTGTAAATGGTGTAGAGATTGAAAGGGTATCCGAAACTAAATTCCTTGGAGTAATAATTGATAACAAACTGTGTTGGAAGCCACATATTAATTATATAAAAGGTAAAGTATCCAAATCAATTGCAATATTACACAGAGTGAAAAATTTGCTGAATCAACCCACACTATACACCTTGTATCATTCATTAATACTCCCATACATGACATATTGTAATGAAGTATGGGGAAATACATATAAAACAAACATATATCCACTCTTTATGCTTCAAAAGAGAGCTATTAGAATAATCAACAAAGCAGCTTACAGGGAACCAACAAACCCACTTTTTCTTAAACAAAAAACTCTCAAGTTGAAAGATCTGATCGACTTTAAAACCGCAATAATAATGTTCAAAGTGAAGAATCTATCACTGCCCGCAAATATCCAAAAGTTGTTCCAAACAAGGGAGAAACGATATCACTTCAGAGGAACATGTATATTTCAAAAGCCTACAGTGAGAACAACTACCAAGCAACACTGTATTTCAGTGCAAGGAGTCAGATTATGGAACGATTTTGGACCTGAATTAAAATCATGTACAAAGCTTGGACAATTTAAACAAAAACTAAAGGAAGAAATACTCCAAACATATTCACAAGACGACATGTAAACTCACATAAGGATTGACATTTCCAGCCTGTGTTGTGTTATAGCTTAGTTTTTCTTTTTTCTCTGTGACACTATGTCTTAGATTTGTTTTTGAATAGTAACCGCTTAACTTAGACTAGCTCAGTTTTCTTTTTCTCTCAGTCATATTTGTCTTAGCCTTGTTTTAAATTGTAATCGCTCTTGTCTTGTTTTCTCTTTTTTCTCCTTTGAATTCTTGGATGGAATATGGGTGGGCAGTATAAGCTGCGGCTTCAGCCATCACCCATTTCGGATAACTCACGTGGAATTGTATAGTAGAAGGAGTCTTTGTCTAATTTGACCTTGTTGTTATATTATACAGTTTCTTTTAACCTGTAATGTACTATCCGAAATAAATACATTCATTCATTCATTCATTCATTCATTCATTCATTCAATTTTGAAATCAGATAAATGTGCTCTTCACCCTGCTGACCCATGACTGTGTACCAGCCTACAACACCAACCACATCATCAAGTTTGCAGACAACACAACGGTGGTGGGCCTCATCACCAACAATGAGAAGGCAAACTACAGAAATGAGGTGAGCCAAGACAATAACCTCTTCCTGAACGTGGAAAAAACCAAGGCGATTGTGATCAACTTCAGGAGAGGAAACACACAGCATCCCCCCTCTGATCATCGATGGTGCAGCTGTGGAGAGGGTAAGCAGCACCAAGTTCCTGGGGGTGCACATCTCTGAGGACCTCTCCTGGTCCAACAACACCACATCACTGGCCAAGAAGGCTCAAACTTACCTCCATTTCCTCCGCAAACTGAGGAGAGCACAAGTCCCACCCCCCATCATGTACTCATTCTACAGGGGCACCAATGAGAGCATCCTCACCAGCTGCATCAGTGTGGTATGGAAGCTGCACCGCCTCCTGCTGGAAGACACTACAACGCACAGTGAAAGCAGCCAGCAAGATTATCGGTGTTCCTCCCCCCCCACAGACATCTATCTCACCCACCTCACCCGCAGAGCCATCAACATTGCAGGTGACACCTCCCACTCCTCACACTCCCTCTTCAGCCCCTTGTCCTCGGGGAAAATACCAGAGCCTCTGGGCCCACTCCACAAGACTGCTAAAAAGCTTTGCTCATCAGGCCATCAGGACCCTAAACTGTGTCCACTTTCCCCCCAGACTGTAATGCACTCATCTGCACAATAACTACCTCAGCTGTTTGCACAGAAAGACTGGCACACCAACAGTAACACATTTGCTGCTGTATGTCTCTGCACTTTACTGCAACCATTTGCACAAATGCCATATCTGCTACTGTCTGTTATTGCAATACTGATCATGTGCAGTCCTATCTGTCACTGTCTGCACCTACACTACCGCATCGAACTCGCAATTACTGCTCTACTTTTCTGTAAATATGACTGCTGGGTTTCATCGTTTATCTTTATTTGCACTATGGGAGGTCTGGGTCTATCTTTTGTCGCCATTTGCACTACGGGTGGCATTACTGTACATAGACCACTGTTGTTGTTTTTCTTTTTTTTAATTTTTTATGTTGTGCACACCACTGAAGAGAGAGAGAAACACTATTTCAATTCTCCTGTATGTCCTGTACATATAGCAGTATTGGCAAATAAAATCTTTGAATCTTTGAATCTTGAATCTTAAGGATAGAGTGGAGGATTAAGCCCTTATGAGGTTTTTTTTTTTTTTTGAGAGAAAATGCTGGATTCTAAATTGTCCTTAGGTATGACTGTGAGAGTGAATGGTTGTCTGTCGCTCTGTGTTGGCCCTGTGATGGACTGGCGATCTGTCCAGGGTGTACCCTGCCTTTCGCCCAAAGATGCTGAGATAGGCTCCAGCCCCTCCGCGACCCGAAAAAGGATTAAGTGGAAGAAGATGAATGCTGGTAAATGTAATATACGTTTCTGTGATCTTCTATTCTAGCTACAGAGTAGATTTATGTTTCATTTTTTTAACAACTTGGTTAAAAAATGATGAAATACTACAAGTATGGATGCATTGAAACACAGGTGTTCATTTGGGCTGTGATCCTACAGCAAAGGATTGGAACTTTTTAGGAAAATTATCAACCGACAAACTCTTTCAGGAACCACGAAGTTTGAAGGTTTTTCTCTCCCATCCCCACTGAGATGAAGAGCTGTTTGATAACATAGCCAAGAAGGAATGGTGGGGCATGGAAGTGATGGAATCAGCAGATGACAGATGTCATTAGCAACATGGAGGACAACACTGTCACATTTGTGTCCACTTGTCTGTGCTTCTTTTGACAAGCAAAGTTTTTTTGAAGTTGTGACTCAGATGGTGAAATGTCACTTGCTGCTTTCATCAAAAGGATCGTTGACTTTTTTCCACATTTTAACAGCTCACACATGTCTTAATGAGATGTTTGTGGCATCCTGTGTTCAAAATTTTCTTTGATTAATCCAGCAAATTAAAAAAAAAAAAATCCAGCTTTTCTGAGAACAGCTGATTTCAGCACATGTCTCTTTAAGTCTCTCAGACCGCATTTAACTCCACCCTCCTTCTTATGTCATTATTGTTAAAGTTAGCTGCCTAGCTTGAAGCCAACTAAAGTAAATTTGTCTCAAAAAATTAATGAAATAATGCATCACTGGTGGGGTGTGCCGTTTCAGTGGTCAATAGGATATGATCAGTCCCTGTAGTGCAATAAGCACAGAAACATTTGCGAATGACTGGCTAAACTGCTAGCTTCAGCTAGCCACATTTGAGTCCAGTTATAGATAATACTACAAGAAAATAAGATAAAATAAAAGCTGCAAGCAGCTGTAAGCGGACCCTCACCCCCCGCGTACCCACGGACCCCGACACGCGTCGTACCTAGCTGGCTCAGAAAATTTCCCGTTGTCGCCGCAAGCGCTGTGTGAATAATAAAGTAAACCGTTTGGCGCAGTACTTCCTGTGAGCAATAGGTGGCGCTATAACTTTTGTCAATCATTTTTATGTAGGAGCATGTGGGGCGGGACTAATATCCATCGTAGAAAATTTGGTGAAAATCAGACAAAGTTTGTCCAGGTTACAACTTTCCGATGTTCCATGGCGAGGAGTCAACCTTCTCCATGTCACCATGGCAACACTTCCCTGTCAGTTATGTGTTGCCCACCCATATAGGACTATATATGACAGTCACCTCAACCAATGATCCAGATTTCATGACTCCAGGACCTTCCCAACCTTCTCAACAAGATCATGGAATGAATGGCGAGGAGGGCATGTTCATGGTAACAGCAGTGACGGCTTGCTAAAGGTGATGTGCAGTTATGATCAACCAGGTGGTCTGATAAACCTCAGAAAATTGCACATCATTCTGACAAGCGGCGGGCAAGTATGGCATGTGAGTTATGGCAACTTCGTGTCCATTGGCGGTAGGGGGCACTGTCGCTGTGTCATTCTTTATTATAGAAATTATCAGTCAATGTATGCAAGAGTAAAAGCCATTGGAAGGGTGATGGCGATACTGCAAACTTGGCCACGCCCCTTCCGCCAAACTGTTGGGTATTTGGAAAAGTTTTCAAGAGCTTTTGATGGCACATGGGTATAGATGATTGTCACCATAAATGGTACCAATCAGACTATTTATTTCAGAGACATTGAAGAAAAAATATAGTGTAACCTTCATGTCTCCAAGAGTGGGCGCTATTGCTACCCATGAAAATTCATAACTGTAATTGTTCGGAGGCATACCGATATACATCATACCTATCTTGGTGCCAATCTGACATTCCATTCCCAAGGTATTAAAAAAACAACATGATACAAACGTTCCGATGCTAAACTTTCTGCCTCCTATTGGTGGCGCTGTAGATTTCTATGAATATTGTTCTATAGAACTGTTTGGAATTGCACTGATATCCACAATACTGAATTTGGTTGAAATCCGAGAATGCATACCACAGTTATTGCCGTCAGAATGGTCACAGAATGATCATGGCGAGGCATCAAACTTTGCCACGCCCCTACAGCCAAACCATCAAGCTTTTGGAAAAGTTTTCAATAAGTTTTAATGACACATGGGTATAGACGATTGTCACCACAAATGAGCTCAATCTGACTAAAACCCTAGGACGAGTTTGATCAAACGCACAAGGAGAAAATCAGGTCACCGCCACTTCCTGCCAAAATGGCTGACTTCCTGTTAGGTGTAGACCATCACTTCTATAGAGTTTTTTGCATGTCTTGACATGATAAACATCTCACCCGATTTTCATCTTTCTACACGAAAGTAAGCGTGTGCCACTCCCCATTGACTTCATGTTAGGTGGTGCTGTAGAGCCATTTTTGTGGGGTCATTCATATTTCCTCCAAAATATTAAATGTTTTTGTCAGTATTGAGGTCCCTGCAAAAAGTGGTGAGTTTTCGTACACGCTGGCTACCCCAAAAATGAAATCTTAGATGGAAAAAAAGAAAAAAAAAAGTTTAAAAAAAATCTAATTAAAGTTGCAAGAAGCTGTAAGCAGGCCCTCACCCCCCATGCAAATTTCACGTCATTCTGGCAAGGGGCCCGTGAGTAATAAATAAAACAGTTTTCAGCAATTCTTCCCTTAACCACTAAGTGACGCTGTAGATTTATATGAATATTGTTCTATAGAACTGTTTGGAATTGTATTGATATGCATAATATTTTTTTTTTTTTTAAGTTTTTGTAAAGGGTATACAGGTCGTTACAGCAATGCATTGTTTACATTTTCATCACATGTTCCCTTATTTTCTGATATCTGACAACATTGGAAGATTAATTCTTACAACACCCCTTTTTTTTTTTTAAAGTGAAAGAAAAAGTGAAATTAAAGAGAAAAAGAAACAAAAAACAAAAAAAAAAACAAACCAGCAAAAAACAAACAAAAAGAAAAAGTAAGTAAATAAAGGTAAAAGAGCATCTGAGTAGCATTGGAACAAAGAGCGGAACCATTATTGAAATGGTATTTGTCAAAGATTAGATCTAATGGAAGACGCATATGCGATCCAGGGTTGCCAAAAGTTCATGAACCCATCCATGTCCTGTCTCAGTGTGAATGTCAACTTTTCCATCGAGTAAATGTCTTGGATCACGTTAATCCAATCTTCAGGTGTAGGACAGTCCTTCAACATCCATTTTTTAGTTAGAGCTTTTTTGCTTGCCAATATTAAAACATTGAATAAGTATTTTTC
Source organism: Pholidichthys leucotaenia (assembly GCA_020510985.1). Lineage (NCBI taxonomy): Eukaryota > Metazoa > Chordata > Actinopteri > Cichliformes > Pholidichthyidae > Pholidichthys > Pholidichthys leucotaenia. The sequence continues at coordinate 288,714,091 of CM035839.1, read as the reverse complement.
TCCTCGCCTTTCCAGTGAGTCCGGTAGTAAACCCAAATACAAAGTTACAAAAGAAAAGGGAACTGTTATTTTGAATATTTTCCCCAATATTGTCTGTACATTGGTCCAATATTGGTGGATAACTGGGCATGACCAAAACACATGAAAATGATTTGCAGTCTTTTCACCACACAAGCGCCAACAGTTCAACCCCTTATGGGTAAATTTGTTTTGTGCAGGTGTTCTGAAAAATCTTACCAAGTTTTTCCATCCAAATTCTCTCCACTGCAGGGATGAGGTACTTTTCCATTGCTGTTTATTTAGCTTTTCCCATATTTCCAGTTGTAAAGTGAAATTCCCCTCTTTTTCCCATCTCTCTTTTATATAAGATGTGTTGTCTCCTTTTAAGTCTTGAAGACCTTGGTATATTTTAGAAATGTATCTGATCCCTGGGATCCCTTTATATGCCATTAAGAAGACCTTCAGAACACCTGACTGGGCCCTTTCCAAATCCTCCTTTTTAAGTATATTGTTTATGTGGTGTCTAAGCTGGAAGAACCTGTAAAGGTCTTGATTTATTAGGCCTTGCTTTTTCAAATCTTCAAAACTTCTTAAGATTTGCCCTTTAAAAAAATCGTAATATTTTATCTGCCCTTTCTCCTTCCACTTTTTAAATCTGGAGTCTGTTTTATTAGGAGTAAAGTCTTGATCATAGGCAATCCATTGCAGAAGTCGATAGGGCTCTTTAGTTTGATTCTCTCTGACTATCTTAAACCAAATTTTTAGCGGGGTCTCTATCCACGGGTTAGTGTTATTCAAAAGCTTAGGTAAGGCATTGTTCCCTATTATCGCCTGTAGGGGGATGTCACTTGTTATTTGGCATTCCATCTCCTTCCATTGTGCAGTGCAGACTGGGTTACATATCTCTACTAAAGTTTTAATTTGTGCGGCTTTAAAGTAGTCCCTGATATTTGGCAGCGCGAGCCCACCTTTGTCTTTGTTTAGCTGTAGGGTTCTATATCTGATTCTAGGTCTCTTGCCCTGCCATATGAATCTTGAGATCCTTCTGTCCAGTTCCTGCCATGTTTTTTTTGGGAGGTTCTACCGGTATTGTTTGGAAAAGGTATAGAAGACGTGGAAGTATATTCATTTTGACTGCTTCAATTCTTTGTGCAGTACCCAAGAATGGTATCATATTCCATCTTGTTAGGTCAGATTTTATTTTTGTCACCAGTGGATCATAGTTTAGTGATATAATTTTGTTGAGTTGTTTCGGGATATTGACCCCCAGATATTTCATAGATTCCGACTCCCAGTTAGTTTTGAGTTTGCTTAGTGAATAATGATTTGGGTCATAGTTGAATGTTAAAATTTGGGTTTTATGCATGTTTAATTTGTACCCCGATAAATCTCCATACTTTGAAAAAATTGAGGTTAGTTCTGGTAAAGAAGTGTCCGGCTGCCCTAGGTATATTAAAATGTCATCAGCAAAGAGTGCTATTTTATGTTCCTTCTGACCAAGTGTAATACCTTGAATTTTTTGATTTTGTCTTATCCATTGGCTCAGAGGTTCTATGAAGATTGCAAAGAGCAGTGGAGACAGGGGGCAGCCCTGACGACATCCTCTTTCCAGTTCAAAAGATGATGATAAATTACCGTTAATCCTTATTTTAGCTGTTGGTTTTTTATATAATGCCTGTATAGTTCTAATGAAGTTGTTATGAAAATTGAAACTGGATAAGGTTCTATATAGAAAAGACCAGTCAACCGAATCGAATGCTTTTTCAGCATCTAATCCCAATATGACTGCATTTAAGTTATATTTTTTTATATGATGAATTATGTGTAAAGTGCGTCGAATGTTGTCTTGTGTCTGTCTTTGTCTTATAAAACCTGTTTGGTCTAAATGAATTAGGTCTGTCAGTATATTTTCTAACCTTTTGGCAAGGATAATGGTAAAAAGCTTATAGTCCTGATTTAGTACACTGATTGGTCTGTAGTTGGAGCACTCTAGTTTATCCTTTTCAGGTTTAGGTATAACTGCAATGACCCCTTCTCTCCAGGAGGGGGGGATTTCCCCTGTGTGGAGGACATAATTAAATGTTTTCAGGAGGAGAGGAGATAGTTGCTGTTTAAAGGTTTTGTACCACTCTGCTGTATAGCCATCAGCTCCTGGGGATTTGTTAGCTTTAAGTTTCATAATTGCTTTTTCCAATTCTTTAGGCTGTATTTCTGACAGTAGTGTTTTATTTTGTGACTCCGTAAGTTGGGGAAGGTTTAATGTGTTTAGGAATGCCTCGGATGCGTTTTTATGTTTTTTGTGGGAGTATAAGTTCTTATAGTAATTCTCGAAGCTTTTAAGAATATCCTGAATTCTGAATTTTATTTCCTTTGATACTGGGTCTCTGATTTTGTAGATTGCTCTTTCTGTTTGATGTTTCCTCAATTTATAGGCTAGCAATTTTGCCGATTTACTGCCTGCTTCATAGTATTTTTGTTTCAAAAATGTAAGTTTCTTCTGGATTTCTATTGTGTAGATCTCATTTATTTGGTTTTTAATTTCCTTAATCTTGAGCGAGTCAGTAGAATGAGTGTTGCCTTTGTGTTCTTTTTCTAGGTTCCTAAGTTCTGACTCTAATGTGGATAGTTTTTCTTGTCTTAGTTTCTTTTGGGTTGCCAGTTTTGCAATAATCTTTCCTCTTATTACAGCTTTGTATGCATCCCACAGTATTAAAGGGGATATTTCTCCATTATCGTTTTCTTCCAAATATCTGAGAATATCTGATTCCAATTCATCTTTCAATGGTCCTTTCAGGACATTTGAATTTAACCTCCAAGAAAATGTATTATTTGTGTATTTTTGGATATTTAAGTCCATGTAGATCGGACTGTGGTCAGAGAGATCCATCAGTCCTATTTTACATGTTTTTACTCTTCCAATGTCTCTATTAAACATAAAAAAAATAGTCAATCCTTGAGTAAGATGAATGTGGAGTTGAGTAAAATGTATAGTCTTTTACACTGGGGTTGAGTTCCCTCCACACGTCACAGATTCCCATTTCTTTTAGTAGCATCCGAGTCTTCCTGTTTTGGGTGTTATTTTGATGTGGAGAATTACCAGAAGCATCCCAGTACGGATTCAGTCTAAGATTGAAGTCCCCACCACATATCACTAAACCTTGAGCTTTAGTTATCATTAGGTCAAATACATTTTTATAAAATTTCCAGTTAGCCCCTGGGGGAGCATACACATTCAGCAGGGTGATATCTTCTCCCTCTAGCTGCCCAGTTACCAAACTGTATCTCCCTTCTTTATCTTTGTGTTCTGATTTTTTTTCAAATGTAATTTTGGTTGATATCAATGTCGCTACTCCTCTCCTCCTCCCTGACTTATATGAAGATGAAGAGATCATTTTAAACCCTTGTCTACTGAGTTTATTGTGTTCCATGTCTGTTAGGTGGGTTTCTTGTAAAAATATTATTCCTGCTTTGTCTTTTTTCATTTTGCCTAGAATCTTGGATCTTTTAACTGGATTCAGGATTCCTTTTACATTATATGAAATTATTTTGGTTACACCCTGTTTCTCCATTGTGTTGTTTTGTTTAGTATAACTGTGTGGTGGCCGTCTTTTGTGCTACTCAGAAACTGAAAGAACATTAAAAACAAGAAAAACATTAAGAACATAGTGTATAAAACTTTAAAACAAAAAGCTGTCAGAAGAACTTCCTGAGCTGAGGTCTTTTTAAAGACCCTGGAAGAGCCTTGATGGAGTGAAGGCCCTGAGGGAAATTCCTCAAACTCTGTTACGTGTTGAGGGCCCTCTCTTACCCCTGTAAGTTGTCCCATGCTTTTAACGTGAGTTTCAGAACCCAATCCAAACTTGTAATGATTTTTTTTTTCCTTTTATGCCTAAACCCTGTGAAATTGTGTGCACCCTCCCACCCCCATCACATCAAACATTCACGCAAAAACAATATTTGTTAGTATGAGGAGAACATGTGGATTATTGTCACATTTCTATTTTAACAAGTTTTTTTTTTTTTTTTTTTTTTTTTATTAAAAAGACTTATTTGTTTCAAATATTATGACTGTTCCATGAAATGTTTTACCACATGCTGAATACGCATCTCCTTTAATGTTTGTTACCTTGTATGAGGGGGGTTGGATGTGCGGATTGATTCGAGAGAAAAAAAAAAAAAAAAAAAAGGTCGCTATTCCAACCTGAAAACGGACAGTTTATCCGCGACGCTCTGGCGCTGGGTTTCCCGCTGCTGGTCCGTGGATTTTGAAGGTCTTTGTGTTGTCCATGTTTGCGCTTTGATCTTCTCACTCGGGTCTGCTGCGGGTTTAAATACCGTTACCGGGAGCCCTCTCCTCGCCATGTCAGCTGTTGCTTCTTCCGCCGAATTATAGAGACATGTTTCTTTGCCGTAGAAGACCCTTAACTTCGCAGGAAATGGAGTCTGAAAGCGCAATTTCTTCTCTCTTAACACCTTTTTCGCGTCATTGTATTCCCTGCGCTTTTTAAGGACCTCCGGGGCGTAATCGTGTTCCACGAAGACTTTTCTCTCCTGGTGCATAAATCCTTTTTTCTGCCAGGCCAGTCTTACAACCTCTTGTTTTATTTTGAAATTGGAAAATCTTACCAACACCGAACGTGGGGGCGCTTCCGCCGCCGGCCTAGCGGCTAATGAACGATGTGCCTTTTCTATCTTCAAGTCGGTGGTTTGTGGAATATCCAATTTCTCTCTTAGTAAGGATTCCACGCATTCTGCCATTGAGTTAAAACCGTTTTCGGCTCCTTCTATCAGACCATGAATTCTTATGTTGTCTCTTCTTTGTCTTCCTTGGTTGGCTAGCTTAGCCTCTATAGATGCTTGTCTTTTGCGTAGGTCCAGCACAGAATCTTCGAGCACTTTTATTCGTTCCTCTGTTTCCAAGATTCGGTTCTCGGCCTGGTCCACTCTGCTGTTTGTCCTTTTCAATTCTTCTCTGAATTCCCGAAATTCGGCCGTAACCTCTCGGCGAAATCGTTGTAGCTCTTCAAATAGTGATTTCAGGCTAACCTTTTTGTTAGCTACCACCAGTTCCTCGTCTTCTGAACGGAGATCTTCCAGTTCAGATTCTCCGGCCGATACGTGTCCTGGCCAGGAGAATTTCAGTTTCTTCTGTTTTCCTTTAGACATGATGATTTTGTCTTTTGATTTTCACTCCTCCAAAAATCCGTTAAGTTTGATTTTCAAGGTGTTATCTTGGATTGGGTCTGAGAGCTTCAGTGTTAAGCTGCAGTCGCCATGGCGTCCAGACCGGAAGTCCCAGGTAAGAAATCTTTTTAAACAGTGACTCACTGTGAAAATTAAGGTATTCAACACAGTATTGCAATTGTCACCCAGAGTTAGTTGACAGTAAATTACTGTTAGTAATTAACGGTTACATGAACACCTGTGAAGTGGAGTGATATATATCCAGTGAAACGGAGTGCAATCATTGTGGATTTTAGTAACTCCTGGAATCCCTATTGTCCAATCAAATTGCTTGGTTGGAACTAACTGTTGTATAAAAAATGTTCAAGCACTGGCTTTAGTGTTATATTTCAGTCCCTCCAGGATTTCGCGATGTTGCGATCGCATCAATTCACGCAAAATCAGCCAATCAGCGCAACTATTGTGCGACCTTGCAGCTTTCGCCAATCACCGCAACTTTCCTGCAATTTTGTCCAATCCTCGTCAACTTCTGCCAGTTTCACCAATCCAATTTTTCTCTGAGTGGTGCTGAAGTGCTCAGTCTAACCAACCAAATGCACTGCTGCACCACATTCACTTCCGTGTTTACAGTGAGTTTTAACGGAACACATCAGCAAACAGTGTGATTTAAAAAAAAAAAAAAACACTCACCAGCGAGGTTTCCAACACCGTCTCTTCCCCCGTCTCCCCCAGAAAAACAGACTCTTATAGCAAATACAGAGCAACAGAATAAATTATTTTGTGGTGACACAATAACAGGTTGCACTCCATCCAGGGCTTGAGGTTAGACGGGAGAGGGAGGTGAGAAATTATAATAATGAAGAGAGGAGCAGTGACAACAACAGGCGCCGTAGCGCTAGGGAGTCTTAGACGTAGACAAGAGGTGCCTTTGCCTCATCTGTGACCGGGTTCACACCTGAAGTCGCTGGGCGTGAAAGTATGGTAATAAGTCATGCTCTGTGTACTGTATGTTGATGTGTGTACATGCCTTGTGTCCCGTATGTTAATGTTTCACACCCTGGGTCCCAAAGGCAGGAATAAAGAGTGTAAAAGTGGTTGTCTTGAGAACCAGGGTAGTCTGTTTGTATCTGATGGAGGAGAATAAAGTTCTGCGTCGTCAGCTTGTTGCCTCATCTGATTTCCTTCTCCACATTGGTGACCTTAAGAAGTGAAATGGAGAACGAGCCGAGTACCTCCACGAAAACACTCCCGCGGGAGCCACACACCACTGCGTGCGCCGTCACAGTCAAGCTCCCGGACTTTTGGCTCCACAATCCGACCACTTGGTTTTTGCATGTGGAAGCCCACCCTCCACGGAATCTCTACGGACGACACCAGATACCATCATGTGGTAACTGTGCTGGATGTGCGAGCCATGGAACAAGTCATGAGCCTGCTCCAAGACCCACCAACCCATGGTAAATATGACGCTGTCAAGCGGATGCTGTTGCAACATTGTACCCTTTCGGACGGGGAGAGGGCAGAAAAACTCCTCACACGCTCGGAGTTAGGTGGCAGATCGGCTTGTGGACCTTATGGAGAGCATGCTTGTGCTAATGGGTAAGGACGATGGATCCTCCCTGTTCACCCACCTCTTCCTCAGGAACCTACCAGCTACAGCGTGGGCGATCCTCGCTAACTCACCGCTGCTGGCAACCAGGAACTACCACACGCTGGCACAAGAGGCAGACCAGATCATCCTGGCAACCAAGGCTCTCAGCATGCACACAGTGACACTGGGATCTATGAAGGAATCTAGCGAGGTCGAGGAGCCAATGGTAGTGGCAGGGATGGCCACCAGGAAACACAGGAATGGGATGCTCTGTTTCTATTACTGCCGTTTTGGCGCAGGAGCGCAACGTTGTCTGCCGACATGCCACTTCAAGAAGCCGGGAAACAGCACAGCCAGCGGTCAGTAGCAGCTGCGACTGCTGGCGACAGGGAGAAGCTGCTCTTCATCGAGGATACGTGTTTGGGGAGACGTTTTCTGGTGGACTCCAGCTCCCAGAAGAGCCTCCTTTTGCCGGTCAGCGCGGACTGGCTGGCAGAAGGCAGCGGCCTGGCCCTTACGACCGCCAACGGATCCCACATCCGGACATTTGGGGAAAGGTCGGTGACTGTTTGCTTGCTTGGATGCAATTACCAGTGGGACTTTGTGGTTGCTGCATGTTCGGTTCCCATCTTGGGGGCTGATTTTCTGTGTGCTTACGGACTGTTAGTCGATGTTGCCAACAGATGTTTAGTTAATGCTGTTTCTTTTTCCTCCTTGCCCTGCATAGCTCGGGGAGTTGGGCCACCAATACACGCTAATCTTCTAGCTCCAGGGGGTAAGTACCAGCGTTTGCTATCCAAGTTCCCAGTACTCATGGTTCCCACCTTTTCCTCTACGGTAACCAATCACAGGGTTGAGCATTTTATCACAACGAAAGGTCCACCTGTGTTTGCGCGCCCTCACCGCCTGGACACGGTTAAACTAGCCAGTGTGCACAAGGAGTTTGCTAACCTAGTGCGATTAGGCATTGTTAGGCGCTCCAACAGTCCTTGGGCATCTCCGCTGCACATGGTGCCTAAGGCCGATGGGTCGTGGCGACCGTGCAGCGATTTCCGATGCTTGAACAACGCCACGGAACATGACCGGTACCCCATCCTGCACATCCAGGATTTTTACATGCACCTGGCCGGGACGTGCATTTTTTCAAAAGTGGACCTGGTATGCGGTTACCACCAGGTCCCAGTGCACGCAGAGGATGTTCCCAAAATGGCGGTAATAACTCCTTTTGGTCTCTTTGAGTTTTTACGCATGCCGTTCGGGTTAAAGGATGCAGCACAAACTTTTCAAAGAATGATGGATGCAGTGCTCCATGACTTGCTGTTCATTTTTGTCTACTTCAACGACATTTTGGTGGCTAGCGCATCAGAGGAGGAGCACCTCGCCCATCTCAAACAGGTCTTCCAACGGTATGAAGCACACGGGCTGATCGTTAACCTGGCAACGTGCCAGTTTGGGCTGCCGGTCAATGATTTTTTTGGGCCACCGCATTTCGCTAGAGAGCGGGATTCCGCTGCCGGATAAAGTACACGCGGTGTCAGATTTTCCACATCCACAGACCATGAGGGTGCTACAGGAATTTTTGGGAATGGTCAGTTTTTACAACTGTTTCCTCCCCGGGGCAGCCCAGCTGCTGCAACTGCTGTATGGCGTACTCAAAAAAAAGAAGCCCGGGGAAAGCATTGACTAGACCACCGAACGGTTCCAGGTTTTCACAAACACCAAAACAGCACTCGCTAACACAGCTTTGCTTGCCCATCCAACCCCGTCAGCACAATTAGCGCTCACCACAGACGCATCTGACATCGCAATAGCGGCAGTGGTGGAGCAGTATGTCTACGGTTTGTGGCAGCCACCTGCATTTTTTTCAGCCGTACCTTGCACAACAACGAGCACAAATACAGCACATTTGACCAACATGCTGGGCCCGGCGCACCATTGTTTTCCCTGCACCTTCATTCCAAAGAGCTTGCAGAATGCCAAATTTGTTTTTGTCAGGCATCCACCATACGATGGCCCATTCAGAGAGCTGGAAACAGGGGCAAAACACTTTGTGTTAGACTTGGGGGGCGTAAGGAAACCGTCTGCATTGACCGGCTTAAGCCCGTTTATGTGTTGGCAGACGAACAGGTGGTGTTGGTCCAAGCTCCCTGGCGCAGATGCCCACCTACGGGGGGTCCGCAGGTTGGTATTCCCTGGCAGAGACCTGTGCTCATGAAACTGTGTCCCCTCTCCACCATCTCCCCCTCCACAGACAGTTTCCTCCCACACACCTCGTCAGGAAGGCGCTTCGACCAGACCGGCAGTTCCCCACTATAGCTGCTATGGGTGCTTGCTCAAGCCCAAAGGACTAGAGGATTCGGGCCCCTTCTGGGTGTTCGGGATGGGGGGGGGCGCTGTGTAGTGACACGATTACAGGTGGCACTCCACCCAGGGCTTGAGGTTGGGGGGGGGGATAGGGAGGCGAGAAATGATAATAGTTAAGAGAGGAGCGGAGACTAACTAACTACTAACTAACCCGCACTTATATAGCGCTTTTCTAGTCACAAAGACCACTCAAAGCGCTTTCACTAGTACTAACCCTCTATTCTAAGGGCCTATAGGAAACAGATATCTAGGGACAATTTAGAACAACCAATTAACCTAACATGCATGTCTTTTGGATTGTGGGAGGAAACCGGAGCCCCCGGAGTAAACCCACGCAGCACAGAGAGAACATGCAAACTCCATACAGAAAGGTTCCAACCCCTGCCACCCTGGGGATTCGAACCAGGAACCTTCTAGCTGTAAGGCAACAGTGCTAACCACTGCACCACCATGCTGCCCAACGAAGAGACAACGAAGGGCGCCGTAGCGCTAGGGGGTCTTAGACTAGACAAGAGGTGCCTTTGCCCCCGCTATGACAGGGTTCACACCTGAAGTCGCCGGAGCATGAAAGTATGGTAATAAGTCATGCTCTGTGTACTGTATGTTGATGTGTGTACATGCCTTGTGTCCCGTATGTTAATGTTTCACACCCTGGGTCCCAAAGGCGGGAATAAAGAGTATGAAAGTGGTCGCCTTGAGACCCAGGGTAGTCTGTTTGTATCTGTTGGAGGAGAATAAAGTTCTGTGTCATCAGCTCATTGCCTCGTCTGAATTCCTCCTCCACAATTTCATTTTTCCTCTCCGCTCGGTACCGTGTGGTTGAGGATCCTAGGGAGTTTTCAAATGAAGGTGCTGCCAATAATTTCCAAATCTATACTCTTGAACAGGAATTCAATGCAGTTTAGCTGTTATAATGGATATTGCATTTAAGTATTTGCTGTTACACAAAAGAGTTTTTCTGTATAGCATAAGTTTCTCCTTAATTTACAAATCACTGTAATAGGAAATTGTTGACAATCCTGTGCTTTTCTTGTAGAGTTATATAGAATATCATTGTAGTAAACTGGAAAAAAAAAAAACATCTGCTTTAAAATTTGTCATTCTTTCCATAACTTTTAGTGCAAAAAACACTCTAAAAACATTGCAACTTTTGTAGCAACTTTTTTAAAAAAGCCCCTGCGAATTCAGGCTTTTTGGGCCGGAACAATCAAAAAAACATCCCACGAAATCCTGGAGGGACTGATATTTGCTCATTTGTTTGTGGTTTTACGGCATCTCTCCTCACACGCGCTCCCGCAACAGGGTGCCTTCAGGCAGGCAGACTTTTTTCAACACAAACCCAGCACTTCGCACACACGGTCAGGATGGAGATGTGGGAAGCCGGCAGGCTGGGGAAGATGGAGGAAGGGATGGTGTGGGAAAACGCACGGGGAATGTTTTTTTTAAATCACACACTCTGTTTTTTGCTGATGTGTTCGTTAATACTCACTGTAAACACAGAAGTGAGTGTGGTGAAGCAATGCATTTGATTGGTTAGACTGAGCGTTTGAGTGCTACTCATGGACAAATTTGATTGGTGAAATAGGCAGAAGTTGACAAAGATTGGCCAAAATTGTGGGAAAGTTGCGGTGATTGGACAAAGTTGCAAGGTTGTGCAGAAGATGCGGCAAATCACTGATTTTACATGATTTAGTACGATCGCAACATTGCGAAATCCTGGAGGGACTGCTTTAGTTGTACTTCTGTTTTATATGACTTTTCCAGCACTGCCCATCTTCTATCAATGAAGATGTCACTAAGGTGTTTGTAAAGGCAAACTACAGTGTTGCTTTCAGTTGGCATTACTGACAAGAGCTGACACTAGCGTGGGGTGGACTAGGGATGTTAGACTTGTTGCACTGGAACGTGGTCAACTTGGACGTGATGTCATTTTGACATTTGCTTTCCGACATGAATGCTGTATACGCACCAACAGAGGAAACAGAAGCAACACTAGTCAGGCGGCAGTTCCCCCTCTCTTTCTCACAAGTAATTACCATCCAGCTGCTTGGAAGAACAATGCTTGGCTCTCTTCCAGGCGGCTGACTTCATACACTCTGTGCCACGCTCAATTTGGAGCGCAGCGGAAGCTGGGCATAACTGGCACCCTCCAAGGAATTGCTGTCTCTCTCTCTCCCTCTCTTGGATTCACTGTGTGTGTGTGCGTGTGTGTGTGTGTGTGTGTGTGTGTGTGTGTGTGCGTGTGTGTTTCAATGTGTGCGTGTATTTGGGCGTGTTCCCTAAACTTACCAGTTCCCAATTTCCATCTGGCTGTCCCGGTCTTTTCATAGTATCGTCACCGTCTCATTACATCACTGGAAAGGGGAGACAAAGATAAAACATGAGCACTGAGCAACAACACTGCCACCTCTAGAAGCTCAAAGTTACTTGATGTGTGATCAGCAAAATATTAAAAAAAAACATTGTAAATTGATCCATTTGTAGCGGTTTGATTCAACCCCCACAACACACAGACAGAACACAGAGACAGTCAACTTGCACTCCTGGGTTTTTTTCCGCTGCATGCTGCGTTTACAGCCGTGAAGTTAAAGTGTTCATGCATCTTGTCCTTACTGTGCTTCTTCTGAGCATCTTACATATGTAGATGTGCTTTGGTGTAAATCCCCACAAACAGACTGGTCAAACACAGCGCTCGGCTAGAGCAAATAACAGAACAGTGAAATGTGTATTAATGTCTACAGGCAGACGCGTTTCGTCTGGCTCACTTCTGTGATGTTAATTGTTGCCTTTCATGCAAATGTCTCATGCCTGTCCTGTTATCTCTTTGATCAGACCAACTGCTGTGAATGCTTTGATGTATTGTTGTAGTTGGGTGTATATATACTGCATTGTAACCATGCTCTCTCTCTCTCACTCTCACTTCAACCTCTGCTGCAGGACACAGACTTTGTGTCCCTTCTTCACTGAGAGCCGTGGGCTCGCTCTCGGCGCGCATGCATGGCGCCGGGAGCGGAGCTTGTGACGGCGGTATGATAATAAAACTCTACTTAAAACCTCTAGCAACGCCGCTTTATTTCATGCCACTGCACATTCAACATATTTCGTGGAGCAGATGTGGGTGAATTCATAGGAGTCGGATGTATAAAAACACTCTGGCTGAGTGAAAAGCTGCTGAGACGCAAAGGTTACAGATCACAGTGAATCCTTGCACACCACAATAGTCCTCAGTGTTTCCTGATACAAGGTTGTGTTACCAGGCAACAAGTACGGTTTAGGGCTGCTAACTTGCTGACTTTTCTCCCCTCCCTCTTTACACTTCAGTAAAGTTTAGTCACATAAAGTTAAAGGTGATGAGAAACTTTGGCTAACACTAATGTAACAGCAAATCCACTCGCCGTCGTTTGAATATGAAAAACTGCCTCATTACACGGGTCAGAGGAAACTTTTGTTGCACACACACACAACATGAGGAGGAGCGATGATCAGCGTTCAGACAAAATCTCTCTCCACACACACTGATATGTGCATCCAAACATCTATACGGTCGCACATCAGTACTAACAAAACACACGCACACACGCACACGGAGACCCCCCCCCCTCCCCCAACACCAAACTTGGCTGAATAGGATGCAGTGCAAGCCGGCTCTTCCTCTTCCTCCTCTAGCACAACGAGGACCTGTTTGAGTCCAGTATACCAACTTACTCCAATACCCCCCAAAGAAAAAAGCCACCAATGCACACTACCATCCCCCGTCTGACTCCTACTGTTCAGTACAGAGGAGCATTTAAAGAACGGAGACAAACAGCAACAGTTGCTAATTGTCGTATAACAGCTCAACAAGGAAAACAGAGAGCCTAACAGTAGTTTGTTTTTTTTTTTTTTTTTTGCTCAGCCACAACATAAAGCTGACTTGGGCCATTTAAACCCGAAAAAGTCCTAAAAAGGTTAAGACAAATGTGAAAGTGTAAAAATGCATAGTCCAATTTCCAAACAGCCATTCTGGCATAAAACACAGATGCACCGACATTATGAAGTTCTACAGAACCTATGAAAATATAGCAGCTAGGGCATGTAATGCAAGGATAAAAATAAACATGAGAGAATGCAGCAAAGCCTCAACAAATAAAAGACAGTGGTTCTGAAGCCTGTGTGACTACTCTGTTATTAAAACCTCTGTTGAAACTAATGAGGTGACATTAGATCTGTGGGGACTCAAATATCACATCAGTCCAGTTTGACTACATGTTTTTTTTCCTGAGCTTACATTACACCCCCACCCCACCTCCACACCAGCCCACATGGGCACTCTTCTTCTGCAGTCATCTAATGTCACCAAACAGCTGTAAAATAATTCTTAAATCTTACCTTCCTTCCTAGGCCACCATGTTTAAAATCTATAAAGTATAACCCCCAAGCAGCTTTAACACCTACTCATGTTTACCATTCTTAATATCTTTATGATTGTTGTATATCATTGTGTAAATGCCTGGTATGGTTACTCTATGATGATTTTGTAGTTTCCATATAGACAGGTGTAATGGCAGTAGCTCTTTATAGGGCACTTATTGATATACTTTAAAATTCAGTTTCAACACTAGACCATTATAATTTGGCAGATATTAGACTAGAACAGAATAGAATAGAATAGTTAATACTATTCCTATTATTATTATTATAGTATTACAACATACAGTATTACACCTCCTGAAGTTACCAAATATGGTTCTTTGAAGAATAAAGGGTTAAAGGATTTTTTTATTAAAGTAAGCTGCCAATATTTCAGAGTTGCTTTAAGCATCTCTCGGTAATCTGCCACCGACCTGCCTTACTTGCCCCATAGCCATCAAAAGGGCCCGCTTTAGTCTATCCAAACACATTATCAGATCCATATTACCATCTGCCTCAGTGCAGTCACACTGCATTCATATGAATTGCGCCACAATAACAGTAATGTCATTCCCCATTTGCAAAGCATACGGCCGAGGCTGGCGCAGCGTGGCAGAGGGCCAGGCCAAAGTAAACAGAGGTGTGTTTCTGATTTGACTGCTCACCCAGTTAAGGCACATGCACAGCAAAAATGTGCAATCAGTGGTTGTATTTTTGTCCATTTATTGTCATTTTTTTTCATTATTGGAACTGACTTGATGTATTAATGTCATACAACAAAGCTGGCATCAGTTTTTATTTCCTAAAATAGGTATTGAATAAATTAACTAACCAAGTTCACAGGTGGTTTTATTACATAAAAGAAGTGCTTGCTCTGCTTTCCTAAAAAAAATTCTGACTTTCCTCTAACTTATAGTGTTAAAACAAAAAATCTTTAAAAAAAATAAAAAATAAAAAAGCAAGCTTGCATTTAAACTGATATTATTTTCTGTAACAGTACAAAAAAAGTGTAATTAAGTTTAAGAATGACTGATCACAAATAGCTTTATAGTGTTGTTGTCCCTTTTTTTGGCTCAATCTGTGTGTCTGCATAATTAAGCAGATAAGCCACTCTGCATTAATATCAGTTATGTACACGTTATTCCACATGCACATGCGTCACATGCAGAGGTGGGCAGAGAAACTGCACTCCAGTAAAAGTACCTTAAGATCTTATTTACTCAAGTACAAGTGAGAGTCGCCATCAAATGTTACTTGGGTAGAACTTTACTCATTCCTTTGTGGGTTATTCTTCTGCATTTTTCTCCTTTCTTTTTCTCATAAATTACTTTTTTCCCCTCACAAATTAGACTTTTTGTAACTTATGAATGTAATATTTTTTCCTCATGAAATCTGAAACCTTTGTTGCAAAAATGTGCATATACTACATTTTCAGTTGTTCTGTTATGAATGCAAATTTTCATCCAATGCACTTGTGATTTTTTTTTTCTCGTATGTTTTATGCATTAAATTTGAGAGGCTTTCTTAAGATATTTCACAACAAATTTAACACTGATATCTTTTTATAATTTGTGACTTCTTGTGATAAAACTGCTACTTTTTCCCCAACACAAACTTGCAACCTTTCCCCTGTTTTTCTTCACCTGATATAAAACAGAGGAATAACGTTCAGATGAGATAAAATGACAAAGCACTTCATTTCTGTAAGACTGAATGCTAACAGGATTAACAAGCAAATCAGTGAAATCAAGCCACTCAAAGAGTACACCAAATGCAATCAAGTACAAGTAGTTTTTTTTCTTCATTAATGTACTCAAACAGTAAAAAGTATCCTGCAATAAAACTACTCCAGCCAAGTACAATTTTGTGTAAAAAAAAAAAAATCCTTTAGTACATGTAACTAGTTACTGCCCATGTCTACCAATGAGCACAAGCACGTATGCTAATGTGTGTGTGTGGCAGTGCCCCCCACCCCCACCCAGACCTGGGCCCCCCACAGTTTCCAGTGGGATTGTGGGTAGTCTGGAGAGAGTTTGGATTCTGGCTTTGTTTGTCCCGGTGTGCTGACATCACTGTGCTGATGGCACCAAATCCCTCATTCTACTGCACACAGCACTTTCCATACAAAAACACTAGCACACACACACACACACACACACACACACACACACACATGCATGCACATGGTACAAGTAATGCCAACTTGGCCAAAAAAAAAAAGCACTTTCTCTTTTTAGCACACATGCAGACATCCATGGATGCAGGTGTGGCTCCATATTTCTCACTGTGTTAAAACTCTATTAGCAGGTGGACTTCTCATGTAGACGCTCGACTTCGTTTCCACCTGTTGATACCGTCTCATTACGCAGCTTAAGGGCTGCCATTTCAACTTCAACACCTAGTTTTGGGACTTGTTTGCGGAAAATGTGCTCATGCAGTTTCTCTAATACAGTTAAGTGGCCTTTGGGACGATAGAAAAAGCGCTAAATACAGGACAAGTCCTAATAAACAGATCATTCAAGTTACTGCATGTTACACAAGGTCTCACCACCATCGTTCACCTCACATCAGTAGTACCACACACACACACACACACACAGGTCTATTTGCTCATAAGCTCAACTATCTGACGGAGTCTTTACATAGCCTGGTTAAATATTAACCCAGGGCCTTTTCTCCTCCCTCTAGTGCCGTCTTTGGTATGCATGGAGGGCGGGGGGAGACATGTAATCGGACTAACGACACTTCCTCTGAGCCTTGAGGAAATTGGTGCTGATTTTTTTTTTCCCTAAGAGCTAAATAGTTTGTTGCTTGCATTTATTTTGATTTTTTGCATACAGATGAACAAGGCCAATGGTTCACTTGAATAGCTGGTGCCTCAAGTTTTGCATTTAGCTCATAAAGTTGGAACTGTCAGATGGGAAAAAAAAACATTTAAACCTTGTACAACAAAAGTATACAAATGCTTTTTGGGCTTAAATTGCACTATTGAAACACAATAATCATTTAGCAGTGGAAATTGCAGGGATGCAGCGTCTTGCTCGAGGACACGCCATCCAAGCAGCTGCGGCGCTGACGCAGTTTCGCCCTACATCCTCTGGTTGAATAGCAGCCTCTAAAACCACTCAACCTCCTTGATGTCCTTGTATGGTTTTGCACTTTGCAGGTCATACAGGGCCTTAATATGGCCATGTAGACGTGTATTTGTGGAGAGAATTCCCACAATGAAAGACAGGGGTGCACAAAAGCCATAAGCAGTGTGAACACACACACACACACACACACACACACACACACACATACACACACACCACTGCTCCTGAGGACCCCAGAAAGCAGTTGGGATGGACCCGGCACTCAGAGCCACTCAAAGCCAATCAAAGCTGATGATAGCTCAGACATTCACACAATCCATCCACCCTGGCTCTCTCCCTCTCTCTCTCTCTCCCACGTGCACACTTCTTTTTTTTTTACATCTTCAGGTGCCATCATCGTTACCATATCACTCACAATCAGAGATAAAGGGGGAACAATGAAAAAGGGCCTTTGAGGACGTGGAGAAAATGTGTACAAAGAGCTTCAGGAAGTTTACAGTGAATCTGATAAAGCGAGGATTTGACGGAGTGAACCTTGAGGTACGATGCCGGCCTTCAGATGAAATGTGGCACTCCTGTATATATTAATTTACTTTTCAGGACAGCAGCAGCACCCTGCACTGGAGAGTGCGGAGAACACACGGGATGGTTGAAGGGGAGGAAGGAAACATTTTTAATAAAGGGAGAATTTACGTTAATGTAAAGGAGCAGCTGGGGATGCATTTTGTGACTGTTTTGCCATGAGAGTGTACTGCAATGTTTTAATAATTTAACTTAAACACACAACTGCTGCCTTCATCTGATGTATATTATAGCTTATATGATACACTCAAAAAATGAAACCTTGACTTTTATTATTTTTTTCTTGGCAACTGGTCCCATCTCAGTGAATTATGCTAAGAGAACATAAAAATACTAATTTTATCTAACATAACATCTAACATAATGTCGTATTATCTTCAGTCTTGTTGACCAGACTTAAAAGGTTTGCAATCGAACAATACATTACTACTATGTAAAGATAACATGAGACATAATTACATTAACTTTATTAGAAAAAAAATCTAAGACAGAAAACACGTATATTTTAGGATAAATTCAACAGAATCATGAATGTAAAGTGAACAATAACTCTAGTTCATTTTTGAACTAGGGTTATATCATCTATAGATGATATTTATACACAGTACCACCTAATTAAGTCAGGCCTGGACTGTTTTAAAGTATTCACATTTTTCTTGTACATTGGAAAACTGAGGTATTTTATGTAATGTTGAGCAGTTATGATGGTCAGTGATTCCAGTGGATGTGGGGAAAAACACTGCTTGAAATTTTGAAGATATAAAGGAGATATTTACTGCACTTAAGTCAGTAAAAATAAACCAGAATGTCACAAATAAACATGACTCCATTTATCCCTCTTATGAGAAATACAGTTGAAGAATGGAAGAGATTAGTTTATCCTGTTGCTGTATAAACATGTAAGACAGTTATGTTTCTGCAGGACTGGGTTTGATTTTATTCTTCTACAACAGGGGTGTCCAATTATGTGCCATGGAGGGCCAAGACCCTGCAGGTTTTCTCTTCTACCCAGTCCCTCCAGCAGGAGTTTTCACTTATCAGCAATCAGTGGGAAGAAGTTCAGTGGAATGTGCTGCTGAAGACACTGGTTGGAGGTAAAGCCTGCAGGGTCTTGTCCCTCCAAGGCTCATGATTGGACAGCCCTGATCTAGAAAGTCGAGATCATTGATCAGTAATCCCATGTCTGTTTTTAATCCATCATTTAGATCGCCACTGAAAAGTTGCTTACATGGCAAACTGAGTGGGTTTCTGCATTAAAACAGTAGTTACACCAGTATAGCAAGTTTAGATATGGTGGAACTGGTTGGAGGGCTTTCAATGCTGACGAGTTTCTAGTTTTTCTACTTTTAGAATAGTTTAAAAAGTAGAAAAAGATCGAGGGGTTTGTGTGTCCTAATGATCCCAGGTGCTATGTTGTCGGGGCAGTTTTCTCCTGGTAGGCTCTCTCAAGGCAAATTGGTCCTGGGTGAAGGACCAGACCAAGAGTGGTCCAGTAGATCCCCATGAAGAAGTTAGAACAAGGATCCAGTGTACCCTACCCATTTTGGGGTTACCGGGGCTTGAGTGCAGGTGCCTGGCAACCAGGTTTCTGTCAATAGGGCCCACTCAGGCTCAGCCCAGGCAAGCCACATGGGTCCAACCTCCAGTGGGCTCATCACCTGCAGGAGGGATCGTGGTGCTGTGTGGACTGGGCGACAGTCTAGGCTTCTACTGCTGCTCAGTGGACTGGAGCCCCGGATAAGTGGTAGAGGATGGATGGATGGACCCCTAAATTTACTGAATATCAACATGTGGTTTTATTTGTTTATTTTCATTTACCTGTTTCACCAAACTTTGACAATCTGATTCCAGAAACCCATAATTTGGACTATTGGCTCCACTCTGAGTTGGAAAAGCTTTAATAAATGTTTAATGGCCACACCTGACTGCTGCTTCCTGCTTTTCTCTGCCTCACTCCCTCTCACACACACACTGAAGTTCCTGTCAGAGCTAACTAGGCACAGTGGTGGGCAGCGCAGCGTCTGGATTGGCTGGACAGGGGTTACCGAGGGTTATGGTGGATTTGGGGGACCACCTGCTGAGCCTCAGCCGCCAACTGACTAAAAGCATTCACATCAGAAACCACCCAGGATAGAGACAGAAAAAAGAAAAGCAAAGAGAAATCGAGGAAGAAAAGAGATAACGTTTTAGATATGTTTCCAAAGAAATGTAGTGGAAGCAAAACAACTGATAACTTTTTCACTGAAAACACAAATAATCATGAATCCAAGAGAGAAATACCATCTATGATCTAATCCATGAACTGCACACAGCTTAGATATGACTGAGATTTAGTACAAATACTTCAGAATCTCCTTCATTTTGTGGTTTTGTTCCACAGCACTGCTGCCCTGTGCCTGCAGCAACAGTGTGGTGGCAGTGGAGGACTGTCTGTGCTCCAGTGCAGCAGCTGCTTGAGACCGATGAGCAGAAACTAGAGCGGTCAAGGTGCGAGTCCGTCCACTGCCAGAGCTGCTTTTACGTCCCGAGATGCTCGGCCAAAACTTAAGAGAACTGCAAAAATTTTACTGCTCGTAGCCCAGCAGTTTTGTGACTGTGGGAGGTTAACTCAGACAGAATAAATATCTTTGTTTTTTAAGGTGTTTCAGGAGTGTTGTTTCAATAGCTTCCTCGACAAAAACACAACTGTATGCACAACAGTTGGTTACAAAGGTCAGGAGGCATAATTATTTCTTCATAATTAGTTCTACAGTCGATGCTTTTTTCATGATTTTTCTAAGAATGCTACAGATTTAAAGTATACACTTGAACTTTGATTTACGCACCACAGCAGTACCTCTAATAGCATCTATTTGAGCTTATGAAAACAGGTTTATCTGGTAGAGTTTTGAGTAGCTGTAATAAATTCATTATCTGCATGAACATGTAAGCAAATGTGAAAATGGTCTGATTTTGCAACTTTTATTCAGGTAAAAGACCTTTTCGTGAATGAAAAACCAATTGCCAGATCCTTTTGGGAAAAGAGAAACATACTCCAAACACATTTATCTGATGAGTGTGAGGGTGCTCAGATGTCTTTAAGAGGACAACTCACAGATGAACAAGTGATCAGTCACAGGTGTTGGCTTGCAGATCATCACGCTGAAACGAAGTAAATCGTGCCCAGAGTTTGTGAGCTGGGACCGTAACCACGACGTCTCACATCGCCCCGATCAGCTCAACTCCAATCCCAGATTTCTAAAAAGTTCTGGCAGCACAACTGTTTCAGAAGCAGAGCTTTGCAGCGGCCCTTACCCCTCAAAAAACATCAATCCACCTTACCCCCCCCTTCCTCTCGGACTCTCTCCTCTATGAGGGCCCGCACCCATATGGGGGTCCCCTCAACACCCCACTCTGTCCTGGGCCCAGTGTGTGTGTGTGTGTGTGTGAGAGAGAGAGACTGGGGAGGGGGTCTTACTATGACCCGCAAACTGACCTCCTCAAACTTCAAACTGAATACTTTTGGCAGTTACCACGACGACAGAGCTCTCCAAGCCTTATCCTTCTTACCGAGATGAGACAAGGAGCGAGGAAGAGGTGGGAGGAAGGCAAGCAGGAGCGAGAAAGTAAAAGAGAGAGAGAGAGAGAGAGAGAGGGAGGGAGAGCGGTGTGGACACAAAGAGAAAGGGACTGGTAGAGAGGGGTGGGGAGGGAGGGAGGGGGTGGGCAGAAAGCGAGAGTTGCTGCTGTTGCATCTCTGTGTTTTTCATGAGTAGACAGTTTACTGGGAGATTATTCACAGTCTGGTATTTAGCATTATTAGGCCACTGCTCCCAAAGCACAATTCCCTCCCATCATCCACAGCCACATTCAAGCTTTTTCCCCCTCCGTTTATTTACTTAAAAGTATATCCAATAATCATTTATTGTCCTGGTAAACTTGTAACCCTTTTTGGAAATGCAGATTTTGGTTGGTAGATTATAGTATCTAGTTTGGTATCCTTGAAAACAAAAACAAAATGCTGCTCTTTTTCTTAAATGACAGGAGACACCCAAGTTGGGGCACTTTGAAGTAGGATTTAAAGATTTCCTATTTGAATTATCAATACAAAAGATAAGCGATTGTGTCAGAGACACAAGTGGATATTATCTGAAAGTGCAGTTTCAGACCAAGTCAACCAAACAGGTTTCTGCTTTGTTAAGCCAACACTAAGCTATAGATGGAAACCCTTAACCCCCTTTCAGATTGTTTCCACTGATCTGTTCACAGCTGAAAGAGTCGGTGTCATGTATGAACAGCACAGCCACGGTGAAATGCTGCATGGATAGCTTTACTAGTCTGGATCTAGTAAACTATCTGTGAAAAAAACACTGTAAATGTGCAATGAAATATAAAAAAATAAATAAAATTGTAAAACTTGAAAGGAATTGTCCATATTCTTTTGTCATGGATGCTTGAGTTGTATTTGAAAGTGTGCAATGGATTTTCCTTATCACAGTTAAAGGTGAACTAGATAGCATTTTCATAATGTTCATGAAAACAAATATTTTTTAAAAAATCATCAAAAAGTTGAGAAAGATGCAGAATTAAAGTCTTCATATTGTTCAAAAAATAATATATTGATGAAAAAAATACTTAAATTTATTTAAAGGTCCAAAATAATCACAATATTTACATCTGAGCCGTTGGATGAAGAGACTCCAGTGGCTGTAACAGATATATATAAACACTAGATAGGACATGGCCACATTTTCATGGCAAACAGAGGTGCCATATTCTGTTGTAATTATAATGGTTGAAAGCACCTGCAGCATTGTGATAACAGGATACACAAACAATTGCTCGTTGTGTTTATTGTAATCATGTTAGTAAGATGGAAAGCGACAATCTAGTGTTTATATATATTTATGGTTGGTAAAGCTGTCACATCCAATAGCATAACTAGGTTGATGTCATGTGTTTCTATCAAGCATTTGGGGCAAGAGTAAGTGTGACACCTACTGGCCAGGAGGTCAGAATGCTGTCTCTATCACCTTTAATGGACAGTTTACAGAAAATGTACTGATAGTTTTCTGCCAGTGAAATTTTCAGGTTACATTTTTTCTTACAACACGAGCTATCGCATTAGGAATAATACAGCATGCCTTTTGTTTGAATGCCACTGCATTGGTCTAAAATATGTCTTCAAACACAATGTTATCTTCAAACTACAGCTCACCCTTCATGCCAACAACTAAATTATTTGCAGGTTTGACACAAACGCCACTTGGCTACATGCATTACACAATATCGGATGCTCCAACCAGGCAAATGTGGCAAATATCATGTGTATTTCAAGAGTCAGTGCCATGCAAAATGGTACATATCTGAATAAGACAAAGGTGTGAATAAAAGCATTTTTCGTGCCTGTAGAGGGTTTCATAGTCATGGTAAACCAAAAAAAAATAAATAAATAAACAATAAATAAAGTTGGGTGAGGGGTTTTTATGCAAACTCAGTCCTGGCTCTCTCTCAACAACTTTTTCTTTTGCAAACATGGTACACCTCAGTTGTTCCACCCTCTGCTATTTTAAGCTATGATCACAAATAGCCTTTCGAATGGCTGCAAACACCGTCCGAACAATTTCTGGACCATTTTGTACAGCCTTCTTAAGACAGCCGGAGGAGAATCCACCGTTTGTAGACTGTTTATAAGTTCATGGCCAGGTCAATGGTCTTATCCACAAAAACCCACTATCAAAGGGCAGCCCTACGAATGCTATGGGAACAACGTAAGAACTACACAAGATGGCCGTAATTATGCCTTAAGAACACCTTAAGTTGTTCTTGAGGGCCCCTTACAGTGGTCGTAGGAAACGCCGTATGAATCCCCGTTCATGCGGAGATTCGTACAGTGTGTGTAAGGCGGTAGTGAGATGCTCATAAGGTGGAAATATGTCATTCATGTGACATCTGTGCCAACATAATGTGCCAAAAGCCATAAGATCTTCCCACCAATGACTTGAGTGCCGTGAGTTGAATAAAAATTTTCATAAGATGACAGTATGTATGCTGTAAGAAAATCCCAAGGCACCCTTATGAAGAACATAAGAACTCTAGGGTCATCATACGACAGAGAAGCACCTCATTTCTCAAGAATGTCTTAAGTTGCTTTTGCGAATTGAACTGCAGCCGTAGTAAACTATGGCCCCCTCCACAAATGTCTGTGAACTCCAGAATTCGTAGGAACTGGGAGACTCTTATGAACCCATCGTTCGTAAGAATCTTTGTGATCATTGCTTTAGCTTACTGTATGAGCACAACTGTAGGACCGCTTCCACTACAGGAACCAGGAACCAGTCTTACAGGAATGTCCCCCGTGGTGCATGCTTCCACTACAGGAACCTCCCCACACGGGGAAGATTTCAGGAACTTGTAGCAGCCGAAATAAGGCTCTAGTCAGGGGTAGGTACTTCAGAGCATCCCCAAAAACTACTGGGTGGAGTTTAAGATTGAATCATTACTGACTGAATAAAACTCACCATGAACGACAACCGTAAGAAACTGCTCCCCTCCACGAATGTCTGAGAACTCCAGAATTCGTAGGAACTGGGAGATTCATATGAACCCATCATTGGTAAGAATCTTTGTGACTGTAGCTTTAGCTGCACTAATATAAAAAGCAACAGTCCTTAATGCTTAAAAAGTGGTCTGTTGATATTATAATACCAACATAAACCTGACTGTCAAAGGTGGAGTAGCTCATTCCAGCCTGACCCTGAGCACAACCCCAACCACTGCAGCCCCACCTGAGGATCACTGTGTGTGTGAGTTTGGTCTCCATCAGAGCAACTGCCTAGGAGGAGTAGCCATTCCTGTGTAATGTGAGTGGAGGGACAGACAACACACCATTGCATTAGCTCCTTTTGGCTTCACTGAAATGAGCTAAAAACCCAAAATCAAGCCCTGTTACAACAGCACTGCATAACAAGATTTGTCACTTTTATTTAATAATGACATAGTTAAGAAATCAGAAGGCGGTCAGCAGATTTATGCTAATGTAATGTTGCAGAGCAAGACTGGGTATGTCCTCAACTGTTGTGATGCCCCACATTAAAGTTTAATGCTAGCATTATGTATTATGCTTGCAGTGATTCACTTCTTGTTGACAATACCAGTCAAAATGCCGATGTGTAGATGATGTCATTATAACCCACCTTCGAAACAAATGAGGGCTGCAATCAGTATTGACACCATAGTGAAAAGGCAAAAGAAGGGAAAACAAAGTTTAAAGTTTGCCCTCCATAATTTGTCAATCTAAAGCATCATTTATCTATTTTGTCTCTAAAAGTATAATGCCACTTTTTCATATTTTCCTAATAAAACAACAAAATAATACAATAGATGACCATAGATTCTGCATTTAGAGCCATCTTACATGCCGGACTGAAAAGTGGTACAACTAAACCTACTGTTCCATGAACATCTAAAACTGTTAAACTGTCCGAGAGCTGGCCTCCTTCACCAACTTTTTCATTTGTTGTTTCAGTGTCAGTCAAAATGTTTGAACTTTTTCACAGGCTGTAAACACCTCAGTACACAACATTTTATGGTTAAGAGCTTCCTTCAAGTTCTCCGGAGACCTCCCTCTATGCTGTTAACTATCCTGTCGGCTCATTAGAAAACATGGCCAGGGGGATGTTACAGCTCACACAAGAGCACTGTCAACTAGACTGCGACTGACGTGAGCAGAAGTAGCCAGAGAAAGAAAAACAAGCTGAAGAAACAAGACAGTATGACTGTGAACATATGCAATTGTAAATCTTTGACTGTGTGTGTGCGTGTGTGTGTGTGCGCGCGCGAGCACCTTCAAAACAGCAATTCAGAGAGATTTGATAGGAGGCGACTCAAAAATCAATAGTCTCCATGTTTGTGTCCTGAGGCCTGCTGTCACTCATGGACTCAGACACTGAAGTGATTGATCCATCTCTGCTTTAATCTGAGCCCAACAGCTTCACCTGGCTCATTCCCAAGGCCGCGCGATCTATGTGTGCAGAAATGAGCCAGAACTCCCAGCATCGGAAAGGCTCAGCATGCCCAGTCATGGTTATGTTTCTTTAGATCCTTGCTCTGGAGCACAGATGAAAAATTGGGATTTTAAAACTGTTTACGTACATTAACATGATACGCAATAATCCAAACTTGACCCTTTTCACATGAAGATTCAATATGTGGAGTTTCTCCCCAATTTTTAATTACGCATTTCTTGTTATTTCTTTCTGTTAGCATTTCATTCACAAAGCTGTTTGCTATCATGCTCCTCTTTGATGCAGGGCTTGGCAATATACCAAATATATTTGTTGTATTGGTACGTTTGGCCGCCCACAATACATAAAATGGTTGTATCGCATATATTCGAGTATTTGTCGCTGAAGTCTGAGCTGCAGCTCAATGTGGCTGCCCCGCCCCCTGATGCTCACAGAGAAATGTACACTGCAGTGAGCAGAGATAAAAAGTTAGATAACAGAATAAAAGTAGGCCCACCTTAAGCACAGAAAACTGGGGGGGTGGGGGATATAAACATTTCCAGTCTGAACTCTCTGCAGGTGTAAAATCATGCTCACTTAGCAAATGAACTTTCGAAATTAGAGCTCCTATGCAGTCTTGCAGTCCAAACTCAGCTTTCAAAGATGTGATAAACCACAGTTGATTTATGTTTTAACAACTAACTAACTAACCTGCACTTATATAGCGCTTTTCTAGTCACAAAGACCACTCAAAGCGCTTTCATTAATACTAACCCTCTATTCTAAGGGCCTATAGGAAACAGATATCTAGGGACAATTTAGAACAGCCAATTAACCTAACATGCATGTCTTTGGCATGTGGGAGGAAACCGGAGAAATCCCGGAGTAAACCCACGCAACACGGGGAGAACATGCAAACTCCACACAGCTCACTGTTGGTCGGGGGCTGGGATCGAACCCACGATCCCACGATCCCCACAATCCCCCGGCCAAGGGTAAACTGTGCTGCCGCAGTGCTAACCACTGCGCCACCGTGCAGCCCAGGGGGGCAATCACTTTTTCACACAGGGCCATGTAGGTTTGGATTTTTTTTTACCCTTAATAATAAACACCTTCAATTAAAAACTGCATTTTGTGTTTACTTGTGTTATTTTTGTCTAATATTTAAATTTGTTTGATGATCTGAAACATTTAAGTGTGACAAAAAAAATGAGAAATATATATATATAGTATATATATATATATATATAATAAAAATGTAAGTAAAACCAAATTCTAAAGGACATTCAGGACACAACACATATTGTGATATGTATTGTGTATCGCAATATTGAGAAATTATATCGCAATAAATTTTTTGAGCTATACCGCCCAGCCCTACTCTGATGTATATGTAGTGATGTTTCATTCAACAATCTATTCTATACTTTGTTCTTCTATTGGTAGACTGCCAAAGACTTGTGAAGCTTATACAGTGGGGCAAAAAAGTATTTAGCCAGCCACCAATTGTGCAAGTTCTCCCACTTAAAAGATGAGCGAGGTCTCCAATTTTCATCATAGGTATACCTCAACTATGAGAGACAAAATGAGAAAAAAAATCCAGAAAATCACATTGAAGGATTTTTAATGAATTAATTGGTAAATTCCTTGGTAAAATAAGTATTTGGTCAATAACAAAAGTTCATCTCAATACTTTGTTATATACCCTTTCCTTTGTTGGCAATGACAGAGGTCAAACGTTTTCTGTAAGTCTTCACAAGGTTTTCACACACTGTTGCTGGTATTTTGGCCCATTCCTCCATGCAGATCTCCTCTAGAGCAATGATGTTTTGGGGCTGTCGCTGGGCAACATGGACTTTCAACTCCCTCCAAAGATTTTCTATGGGGTTGAGATCTGGAGACTGGCTAGGCCACTCCAGGACCTTGAAATGCTTCTTACGAAGCCACTCCTTCGTTGCCCGGGCGGTGTGTTTGGGATCATTGTCATGCTGAAAGACCCAGCCACGTTTCATCTTCAATGCCCTTGCTGATGGAAGGAGGTTTTCACTCAAAATCTCACGATACATGGCCCCATTCATTCTTTCCTTTACACGGATCAGTCGTCCTGGTCCCTTTGCAGAAAAACAGCCCCAAAGCATGATGTTTCCACCCCCATCCTTCACAGTAGGAATGGTGTTCTTTCTCCTCCAAACACGACAAGTTGAGTTTTTACAATAAAGTTCTATTTTGGTTTCATCTGACCATATGACATTCTCCCAATCCTCTTCTGGATCATCCAAATGCTCTCTAGCAAACTTCAGACAGGCCTGGACATGTACTGGCTTAAGCAGGGGGACACGTCTGGCACTGCAGGATTTGAGTCCCTGGTGGCGTAGTGTGTTACTGATGGTAGCCTTTGTTACTTTGGTCCCAGCTCTCTGCAGGTCATTCACTAGGTCCCCCCGTGTGGTTCTGGGATTTTTGCTCACCGTTCTCGTGATCATTTTGACCCCACGGGGTGAGCTCTTGCATGGAGCCCCAGATTGAGGGAGATTATCAGTGGTCTTGTATGTCTTCCATTTTCTAATAATTGCTCCCACAGTTGATTTCTTCACACCAAGCTGCTTACCTATTGCAGATTCAGTCTTCCCAGCCTGGTGCAGGTCTACAATTTTGTTTCTGGTGTCCATTGACAGCTCTTTGGTGTTGGCCATAGTGGAGTTTGGAGTCTGACTGTTTGAGGTTGTAGACAGGTGTCTTTTATACTGATAACGAGTTCAAACAGGTGCCATTAATACAGGTAACGAGTGGAGGACAGAGGAGCCTCTTAAAGAAGAAGTTACAGGTCTATGAGAGCCAGAAATCTTGCTTGTTTGTAGGTGACCAAATACTTATTTTACCAAGGAATTTACCAATTAATTCATTAAAAATCCTTCAATGTGATTTTCTGGATTTTTTTTTCTCATTTTGTCTCTCATAGTTGAGGTATACCTATGATGAAAATTGGAGACCTCGCTCATCTTTTAAGTGGGAGAACTTGCACAATTGGTGGCTGACTAAATACTTTTTTGCCCCACTGTATATTCATTTGTTCAAAACACATTTGGAAAAAATAAAAGAGAGAGAGAGAGAGAATAGTTTTGAACAAGACAATCCAGTGAACATAAAGTAGCTGTTCCTATTCTGTTCTTTATGTTGCATAATAATATCTCTTTATCCACATACTTTAATGTTTTTGTCTTTATAGTCTTCAAAAATATATTATTCAGACTTTAAGGAACTTGGTTTGAACTGAAAAGTCTTTTGACTGGGCAAAAACCTACGAAAACTGATTTTTGACTTTCACTATAATAAACTACTCTGTAATTTCCCAGTTTGAGATCAATAAAGTACATCTATCTATCTATACTTTCAGGTCACAAAGGATAGGACCTGTACTTATATAGCGCTTTTCTAGTCTCAAAGACCACTCAAAGTGCTTTATGAGTACTAACCTACTGGAAGAAAGAAACAATTTAGAATCACCAATTAACCAAACATGCATGTCTTTGGATTGTGGAAGGAAACTGGAGCACCCTAGTAAACTCACACAGCGCAAGAAAAACATGTAAACTCCACAAAGAAAGGTTTCTACCCCTGCAAGCCTGGGAATTCGAACCTGGAACCTTCTAGCTGTCAGGCAACAATGCTAACCACTGTGCCATCGTGCTGCCCATGCATTATCCATCCATCCATCCATCCATTTTCTACCGCTTTTCTGGCAGTCCAGGTCGTGGAGGCAGCAGCTCAAGCAGAGAAGCCAAGACTTTCCTCTTCCCAGCCACCTGCTCCAGCTCTTCAGAGAGGATACCACGACATTCCCAGGACAGCTGGGAGACATAGTCTCTCCAGTGTGTCCTGGGTCTGCCCCGGGTCTCCTCCCAGTGGGACATACCCAAAACACCTCAAGTGGGAGTCATCCAGGAGGACTCCTGATCAGATGCCCAAACCACCTCAACTGGTTCCTTTTGATGTGGAAGAGCAGTGGTTCTACTCTGACCCTCTCCTGGATGACTGAGCTCCTCACCCTATCTCTGAGGGTGAGTCCAGCAATCCTATGACGAAACCTCATTTCAGCCGCTTTTATCCGCAGTCTCATTCTTTTGGCCATTACCCAAAGCTCATGACCACAGATGAGGGTAGGAATGTAGACTGACCAGTAAATTGACAGCTTTGCTCCCTCTTCACCACAACAGACCGGTACAACATCTGCATCACTGCAGAGGCTGCTCTGATCCATCTGTCAATGTCTTGCTCCATTCTCCCCTCACTTGTGAATAAGAACCCAAGATACTTAAACTCCTTCACTTGGGACAGGAGCTTGTCCCCAACCTGGAGAGGAGGATCCACCTTTTTCTGGCTAAGGACCATGGACTCAGACTTGGAGGTGCTGATTCTCAACCCAGCCGCTTCACACTCAGTAGCAAACCATCCCAGTAAGACCTGTAGGTCATTGCTTGATGAAGCCAACAGGACAACATCATCTACAAACAGCAGAGATAAGATCCTGGGGTCACCATACATGACACCCTCCGTTACTTGGCTGCACTTAGATATCCTGTCCATAAAAATTATGAGCAGGATCGGTGACAAAGGGCAGCCCTGGCAGAGGCCAACTCTCACTGGAAACAAGTTTGACTGATTGTTGGCAATATGAACTAAACTCTTGTAATGGGTGTATAGGGACCGGAGAGCTCGTAGCAACAAGCCCGATTTGCCATACTCCCACAGCACCCCCCACAAGAGACCGCGAGGGACATGGTTGAATGCTTTCTCCAAGTCCACAAAACACATGTGGACTGGTTGGGCAAACTCCCATATACACTCAAGGATTCTCGAGAGGGTAAAGAGTTGTTCGATGTGCCATAGCCAGGACAAAACCACAATGTTCCTCCTGAATCAGAGGTTAGAATGGTCGGCCTCTCCTCTCCAGTACCCTTGCATAGACCTTCCCAGGGAGGCTGAGAAGTGTGATCCCCTTAAAGTTGGAATACACCCTCTGGTCCCCCTTCTTAAAAAGAGGAACCACCACCCCAGTTTGCCATGCCAAAGGCACTGTCCCCATCATCCACACAATGTTGCAGAGGTGTGTCAACCATGACAGCCCTACAACATCCAGAGCCTTGAGGTACTCAGGGCAAATCTTGTCCACCCCTGGGGCCTGGCCAGCAAAGAGTTTTTTAAGCACTTCAGTGACCTCAGCCTCTGTGATGAGAGAATCGTCTCCCTCGTCCACAAGCCCTGCTTCTTCTGTGGAAAGCGTGTCAGTGGGATTGAGTAGATCCTCGAAGTATTCCTTCTACCGCCCAACGACATCCCCAGTCAAAGCCAGCAGTGCCCCATCCGCACCCTACACAGCGTGGACAGGGAGCTGCTCCCCCCTCCTGAGTCGCCGAACAGTTTGCCAGAATCTCTTCGAGGCCGACCAAAAGTCTTGTTCCATGGCCTCACCAAACTCTACCCACACCCGAGTTTTTGCTTCAGCAACCACCCGAGCTGCACTACACTTGGCTTGTCAGTACATCTCAGCTGCTTCAGGAGTCCCACAAGCCAACCAAGCTTGATAGGACTCCTTCTTCAGTTTAATGGTCCTCCTCACCACTAGTGTCCACCACTTGGTTCGGGGTTTGCCACCACGGGATGACCAACGACAGCTCTGGGCAGCTGCTTCAACAACGTTGGTGGAGAACATGGCCCATTCAGACTCCATGTCTCCAGACTCCCTCGGAATGTGGTCAAAGTTCTTCCGGAGGCAGAGGTGGTTGAAGACCTCTCGGACAGGGGCCTCAGCCAGATGTTCCTACCACACCCTCACTATATGTTTAGGTTTACCGGGTCTGAGTGGCATCCACCCCTGCCATCGGATCCAACTCACCACCAGGTAGTGGTCAGTTGACAGCTCTGCACCTCTCTTTACCCGAGTGTCCAAGACATATGGTCGCAGGTCTGATGACATGATAACAAAATCAATCATCAACCTGTGACCTAGGGTGTCCTGGTGCCAGGTGCACATATGGATGCCCTTATGCTTGAACATGATGTTCATTATGGACAGATTGTGATTAGCACAGAAGTCCAATAACTGAACATCACTCTGGTTCAGATCGGGCAGGCCGTTCCTCCCAATCACACCCATCCAGGTTTCACTGTTGTTGCTCTCATGCGCGTTGAAATCCCCCAGTAGGACAATGGAGACTCCAAGAGGAGCACTATCCAGCACCCCAGTCAGAGACTCCAAAAAGGATAGGTAATCTGAACCATCATTTGGTGCATAGGCACAAATGACGGTCAGGACCCATTTCCCAACCCAAAGGCGTGGGGAAACTACTGTTTCATCCACTGGGGAAAACTCCAATGTTGTTGCAGCAAGGTGGGAGGATACAAGAATATCCACCCCTGCTCGTCCCCTCTAGCCTGGGGCAACTCCAGATTAGGCCAAGTTCCAGTCCCTCTCAAGGAAATGGGTTCCAGAACCAGAGCTGTGCGTTGAGGTGAGCCCAACTATATCTAGCCAGTATTTCTCAACCTCGTGCACCAGCTCAGGCTCCTTCCCCACCAGAGGGGTGATGTTCCACATCCCAAAAGTCAGTTTAGGAAGCCAAGGATCAGACCGCCAAGGTCTCTGCCTTTGACTGCCACCTGATCCACATTGTACCGGACCCCCATGGTCCCTCCTGCAGGTGGTGATCCCACTGGAGGGGGCTCTGTGACATCAAAATCATATGGACTACTGCTGATTTAATATTTTGTGAAAATTCTCTTTAAAAACTCATGTTTTTGGCATCATTTTGTCTCATTCTAGTATAGATTTAGTCATTAAAGCCAAACTTGGAGATTAAATATTATTTAAGAAAAAAAAAACAGACTATAACTCACAGAAAAAGAAATTGAATTTGAAAATAGTTCCATGATATTCACTGGAAAACAAATATGGTTACAGTGAGTGAATCTGCTCTTGTATATATTATTTATTATACAAGATCATCTTCAGGCCATCAATGACCAGCGTAATCTCTCATGCGCCTGCTGTGGGGCCTCGAGATGACATCCACATTAAAGCGGCGCCCTGTGAACATAAACTACAGGCCAGAGGAAAGCTCCCTCAGGGCGCTGAATGTTTGAGCGCCGCCGGTGTGTAAATGGCTAAATGATCCCGGCTGTCATTTAATCAATATGAACAGGCAGCAGCTGTCACACATCATGGTCTCCCCTGGGGGTCGTTGTCAAGACATGGCATAAAAAAACCCTGTGTGAACGTGAGAATGTGGGTGTGTGAATGTCTTCTTTGATGTTTTAGCTGATCCATTTTTCATAGATCTTTATTGTGACGAGCAGGCTAACGGAAGAGCACCCTTCCATTTAGTGGTGGGTCAAAGCAGAGGAGACTGTTACGTTATCAAACACACTTAATTCATTCAGAGCTGACAAGTTTAAATCAGTTATTGTTTCTCAGGATTCTAAGATATCAATTTGTTTGTTTAAAAGAAGTGTGGAGACATCCTTGGGCAAACAGTAAACTTAAAATTACTTAATGAGATTCATTTAAAAAGACGAAGATTGCATCATAAATCAGAGCTGGAACAATTGTATAATTACAGCAGAACACCATATTGTTCCACACTGGTTGTACCACTTTGACTTAAAATGGATAAAACCTCAAATTAAACAAAAAATGATTTGATATCTCAGTAATCTTCATTGAGTCCTGACACAATTTATGCTAAAAGTTTCAGCATGTTATACTCTAATGGGGGGGGGGGGGGGGTCTTCCTGTCTTTTCCTCGCTCTTCCTCTCCTCTCTTTCCTCCTTTAACGTGAGACAGTGAAATCTCATCCAGCCGCTCTGCCGGCCCTTACAGCCAGCAGGGAGGGACATGTCATTTCACTTGTGTGTGTGTGTGTGTGTCCCTTCACTGTGCAACACACAATGACGAGAGCAAAAAAGGGAGGAGGCTGCTTGGTTTTGGGGGTGGGGGGGTGGGGGGGGGTGACAGGGCTCTGATCTCTCAGATAGAGAGATAGCCACCTGATTCAAATGGCTCGCTTGTTCCCGGCAGTCACTTGATCGGCGTGTGAACTGACTCCTCTCTTATTTACAATCAAATGCTGCTGCGGTGACCTGCCTAGCCCAACCCAGGCCAGACAACTCTCCCTTGCTTGCTCCCTTTCTGTCCTATATTTGCAATGTCTCTACCCCCTCCAACCCTTCCCCTCCACGTATGCACACCCACGCACATACAGGTGCAGAGGAAAGCTGCGGTGGAAACTTCCAGTGGAGAGGCTGGCAGCAATCATCATTCATCTTTGGAACTATGAACTCAAGCCAATAGGGGTTGCTTTTCTCGAAATTAATACATGTTGTTTATGAATTCGTTTGCTATATTATTAGCCAAACAGTAACTGAAAGCTATACTCCACTCATTGTTTCTCTTTTCTTATAGAAATCATTTAATGAACCTGAAACAAATCAGAAATAAACTCAGAGAAACTTAGTCAAAGATAACTAAAATGCCCAGAGGTTTTTGACCCAGATCTGCATGGTTTCAGTAGAAAAATTTGTAGGATGTTTTAACTTCTAGTTACTCCACGAGGACAATCCCCCATGGGGAGCTCCCCTGAAAACATTTGTACATAAAGGCTTTATGC
Source organism: Pholidichthys leucotaenia (assembly GCA_020510985.1). Lineage (NCBI taxonomy): Eukaryota > Metazoa > Chordata > Actinopteri > Cichliformes > Pholidichthyidae > Pholidichthys > Pholidichthys leucotaenia. The sequence goes on along the minus strand of CM035839.1, from coordinate 288,680,237 downwards.
TACAGCCACAAAGATTCTTACGATCGATAGGTTCGTAAGAATCTCCCAGTTCCAAGGCATTCTGGAGTTCGCAAACATTTGTGGAGGGGGCATAGTTTCTTACAGCTGCCATTCAATTCACAAGAGCAACTTAAGATAAGCCTTTATTAGTCCCACAACGGGGAAATTCCAGGATTGCAACAGCACAGGGATAGCAACACTCAGAGCAACAATCAGAAGGCAAGAAAAAAAAAACAAGCAAGCAAGAGCAGCTAATATACATATGTACATATTACTATAAAATATATATATATACACACACACACAGACACACAGTGCAGAGCATTGTAGCTGGATGGAATAAATATATGAATATATGAACACAGTGCAGAGCATTGTAGCTAGATGGAATAAATATGTAAATATATAAACACCTACAGTACGGAGCATTCTTCAGAAATGAGGTGCTTTTCTGTCGTACGATGGCCCTAGAGTTCTGACGTTCTTCGTAAGGGCGCCTTGGAATCTTCCTACAGCACATTTACTGCCATCGTAAAAAATTTTTTGTGCAACTCACAGCACTCTCAAGTCCTTGGTAGGAAGATCTTACGGCTTTCGGCACATTTTGTCAGCACAAATGTCACATGAATGACATACTTCCACCTTATGAGCGCCTCACTACCGCCTTACACATGCTGTACGAATCTCTGTACAAACGGAGATTCATACGGCATTTCCTACAACCGCTGTAAGGGACCCTCAAAAACAACTTAGTGTTCTCAAGAACAACTTAAGGTGTTCTTGAGGCATACTTATGGCCAACATCTTGCATAGTTTTTACGTTGTTCCTATGGCATTCATATGGCAGCCCAATGATGAGGGGTTTTCGTGGGACGAACACTGGATTCTCCTACGGCCGCCTTAAGAAGGCCGTACAAAATGCTCCAAAAATCATTTGTACAGTGTCCACAGCTGTTAAGGGTATCTGTGACCGTAGCTTTAGCGCCATCAGTAAAAAAACACCAACATGGTGTCATAGCAGAGGTGTGTAAGGTACTTAGAAATTTTATTCAAGTAAAGGCATCTGGTTCCATGTGATACATATGATGTAAGGTTCCCCTTGAACATGAGTGTATAGGTACTAAACCACATCCTCAAAATTGGGATTCGGAACCTTTTAAAACTCCTATATAGCGAAGCGCTATCAGAAATAGCATACCTCTGCCAAGGCTGGCAAGGCTTTCAAAGAAAATCCTGGATCCATGTCATGACTGGGAAAGACTTAACAGTTAATCACTTCTAAGTTCAGACAAGCTCCTCTTCTGGGAGAATTTTCATGCAAATCCATCACTAAGTTGTTGTGCAATCTTGCTAACAAATGAACAAACGGACAAGAGAGAGTACATCAACTACTTGGCAACAGTAACCATGAAAACATAGCAGGGTGACCATCCAATGACACAAAGAAGAAAGAGTTGCACCCTGCAACAATGTTGTGTTTTAAGTGCATATGAGCTGAACTTCTACTGTATGACAAAGACTAACACACTATAGTAATATGCAAAAGATTCAGCGACATCATAACATTATAATGGTATGGATTTCTATATTCAGTTACATGTAAACAGTTATTTCTGTGATATGTAAACAAACACAATAAATAAGAGCTAAAGCTGTTTTACAGCTTCACTTGAGAACCAGCAGCTGAACTACTGAATGTTTCTTGCTTGATTTGTTTGTGCAAACAGAACACAAAAGACTGAAAATAAACAGAATTTGCAATGGGGGATGATTAATTTTGAGTAAAACTGTAACGTAAGTGTTGTTTTGCACCTACTACTAAGGTCATACAAAAGATTTGACAATGAGGTGCAGTTACATATTTCTCTCTTTTTTCTTAGTGGTCACAGCAGTTTGTTGTCCCTTTTAATTTGTCAATATCTTTATGATTTTGAATCCATGTTACCCCACACCCACCCATTCACTAATCTGGGCTGTAACAGAAGACAAAAATCAACAGTTAAAGGGCCATATTGTTCAAAAGTCAAATTCACAACTTGCAGAAACTAACCAACACCCATCTCAAATTCTTCAAAATGTGCCCCACAGTCTGGGAGAAACGACTTTAGTGCGCTGCATCTGCCCCTCTCTCTGTAACTGTCCTGTCTGATTATCTCTCCCAGTTGGCCCCGGGGGGACACCCACACTGAAAGAGGCCACTCTTCCATTCAACAACAGCTTCTGTCAGAGAGACTGAGAGAGGGAGACCTCAGAGTCACCAGCTCCAGAATAGCCCCAACAGTGACTGATGCAATCAATCGAAATCTACACTACAGTCCCGCGCCATCAACCGGGAACCAGATTTTACGCATAATAAAAGAAAATTGCTCCTCATAGGAGTTGAACTGATACAGGAATGTAAAGAAGGGTACACAGTGTATTTGACTTCTTTTTAAATTGTCTGTTTTCATTTCTCGCAAAGGTGAGACAAAAAAAAAAAACCTTCCCAAATTCCATGAGCTGTAGCTGCATTTCATGACAGCATATTACACCACGTGTATACCATATCACATTAGTCTGACAGCCTTAATGGAGAGCTTAAGTCATGCTCCTTCTACTTCCACATGTGGGCTCTTAAATCAGAAAAATTCTCCATTGAAGTGAATGGCAAGAGTGAAATTATCTTTTGATCCCAATGGAATTCTGTCACGAGTTACACATATGATGTTTGGCAAGTTAAAAGATAATTTTCCACATAAATAATGGTGTAGGTTGTTGTCTAACTGTTAAGGTATAAGGTTATGAAAATACATACAGTAAATGAAAAAACTACAGACACAGATGGACGGAGCTTACGTCATCTTTTCAAAGGGAGCCCAGGGTGAAGTAACTGACAGTCCTCTGGATCAGCTGCAGCTCTCACAACACAAAACAATACCTTTGTGTTGGTTTTCTCCTCTTTGGATCCTTCTTTCATCTCTCAGGAAACAGGAGGGGAGGTTTTAGTCATCTGCCGCCATGATTGTGTTTGGTGACGTGGGATGATGGAGATGGAGTCCGCTAAACGTATTCACAGAAACAAAATATTACTCTGTTATTATATGACAACTGACAACTTTAATTATGTGGGAAATTATCAGTTAAACTGATAAACATCATATATGTAACTCATGGCAAAATTCGATTGGGATCAAAAGATAATTTCTCTCTTGTCATTTATTTCAATGGAGAATTTTTCTGATTTAAGGTCCCATATGTGGAAGTAGATGGGGTGTGACTTGGGCTCTCTACACAGTCCAACACAAACTAATACAGGGAAACACTCTGTCATACATTAGAGCTGTTGTTAAAATTAGAAAGATCACAAGATAGCTGATTACATTAAAATTTTAACTGCTATATTGCTGAGTTTATTACTGCCTTAAAGATTAATACTACCAGTAAACAGATCATGTAACCCTGATGTCAAATGGTTAATAATTAAGTAGGAATTCCTTCTTGACATCCCACAGTGGGCCCTGTTATGGATTCAGTGTCATGTTCATGGTCAAATGCGCCTTATGAGAAAACATTTTTGCAAAGTGTTAGACCACTGTAACTTTGCTGAATATCAGCAGCCATTATTTACACGCACCTAAGGTCGAAAATTCAAAAACGGTTGCAAAATGGATGCGGAGTGCAGTGTAAGTACGCCAACCGGGGGTCAGGGGTGGGATGAATAATTCACCACTGAAAGAGATATGGCATTTCCACATGAGGGAATGCAATCTGTGGTGTCGACATGATTTGTTTTAACAGCCCAGTCGCTCTGCACTGAAGTATCTAAATACATCAGCATATGTGAACTACTTTGATAGCTGACATTCTGAGATGCTTTTCTTAATCTCATGAGCCGGTTCCTAAAGAGAGGAGGAGACAAGGAGAAACTGGAAGATGAGCTGGGCCTTCTTCTGCAGCCCGTGTGTGTTTGTGTGCAACTGAGGGAGCTGTCATGTTGATGTCACGCCAGCCTTTGAACAACTACACTATCGTAAGCCAACCCTTAACAACACATTAACACCTTGTCCTGTGGGCCCCCTTGAGAGGTGGAAAAAAAACAACACTTTGACACAACACCAGAGGTGACTCCTGGCATGTGATAACTCCACAGCACTCATAACAATGTGCTTGGTTTTGACCAGGGCTGTCCAATCATGAGCCATGGAGGGCCAAGACCCTGCAGGCTTTACCTCCAACCAGCGTCTTCAACAGCAGATTCCACTGAACTTCTTCCCACTGATTGCTGATAAGTGAAAACACCTGCTGAAGAGACTGGGTAGAAGAGAGAACCTGCAGGGTCTTGGTCCTCCATGGCACATGACTGGACACCCCTGGTTTAGAGCAACAGGTTGGAAGGTTCTCAATAGGAAACAGCCTATGAAAGTTTAAAGTGTAGGCACATACAGGTGCATCTCAGTGAATTAGACTATCATCAAAAAGTTAATTTATTTCTGTAACACAATTCAAACAGGGAAACGCATATATTTTATAGATTCATTACACACAGACTGAGACATTTCAAGAGCTTATTTCTCTGAATTTTGAGAATTATGGCTACAGCTAATGAAAACCCAAAATTCAGTTTCTCAGATAATTAAATAAGACCAATAAAAAAAATTTAAAAACAGATTTTTAATACAGATACCATGGTCATTAAACGAGGTTTTAGTACTTTTGTCACTGTGGGCAGGTGCCAAGTCCTGCTGGAAAATGAAATCAGCATCTCCATAAACCTTATCAGCAGAGGGAAGCATGAGGTGCTCTAAAATTTCCTGGTAGACTGCTGTGTTGAGTTTGGACTGGATAAAACACAATGGACCAACACCAGCAGATGACATGGCCAAGTCCTGTCACTTGGAAATCAAGGTCCCAGAGTCTGGAGGAAGAGTGAACAGGCACAGAATCCAAGTTGCTTGAGGTCCATTGTGAAGTTTCCACAGTCTGTGATGATTTAGGGAGCCATGTTCTCTCATGTCAAGTCCAAAGTCAACGAAGCTGTCTCCCAGAAGATTTTAGAGCACTTCATGCTTCCCTCTGCTGACAAGCTTTATGGAGATGCTGATTTCATTTTCCAGCAGGACTTTGTACCTGCCCACACTGACAAAAGTACCAAAACCTGGTTTAATGACCATGGTATCACTGTGCTTGATTGGCCAGCAAACTCTCCTGACCTAAACCCCATACAGAATCTATGGTGTATTTTCAAGAGGAAGATGAGAGACACCAGACCCAACAATGCAGATGAGCTGAAGGCCGCTATCAAAGCAACCTGGGCCTTAATAACACCTCAGCAGTACCACAGGCTGATCACCTCCATGCCACGCTGCACTGATGCAGTGATTCAAGCAAAAGGAGCCCTGGCCAAGTACTGAGCGCATACATGGACATACTTTTCAGTCAACTAACATTTCTGTATTAAAAATCCTTTTTTGTTCTTATTGGTCTTGTGTAATATTCTAATTTTCTGAGAAACTGAATTTTGGGTTTTCATGAGCTGTAAGCCATTAACATCAAAATTAAAAGAAATAAATGCTTGAAATAGATCACTCTGTGTGTAATGAATCTATATATGAGTTTAACTTTTTGAACTGAATTACTGGAATAAATTAACATTTCAGTAATATTCTAATTCACTGAAAAGCAACTGCAATTATAAATAGATGTGGGTAGTGACATTAACAATAGAATGATGGTGGGCAATAGCTACAATCACATGACACTGATTTTGTAAGAGTAACAATAAGGCGTTTGAGATTTGCTTTGCTTGCTCTGTTAGAAGTTATCCAGATAAGCACAAATCAAACAAACAAATAAATAAAAAAAAATGAGACCAACTGACGAATCATTGATGATTTTTAGATTGTTAAATACCAACATGCTTGAATTTCCACACATCTCAAACTATCTTTATTTAGTAGAACTAAGAATTATTTCCCTTCTTGGCTGCACTTTTTTAGCATAACACTTAACTGCTGCTTGTTATTGTCTTTATCTCTTTATGTTCCACCCTTCTCACTGGACTTGATAAATGAGAATTCATGTCACTATATTCATGTGGTTGGAATGCCAAATGACTCATTTTAACAGTCCAACAGTATTGTGTTAATGTCATTTATGCATTTGGATTTCTACCAGTTTTAAAAGACTTGCTCCAACCCACGACAGTAAACTATCAGATGTTAGGTTTGGAAAATGCCTTACCGCCTCCTCTATATATAGTTCTGGATTTTGCTTCATCATAATCTTAATAAAAGAGGAAAACACTGAATAGTTTTTATATGCTGGTTTGTCTAAAAGAAAAGGAGTTTAAGAAAAAGACACTGGTTGCTTGTTAGTGACATTATAACTATAAACACAATATAATTTGCAGTTTGATAAATTCATTAATTTTGTTTGCATTATTAAAATGATAAGTACTAAAGCTTTTATTTTGAAAGGCAGCACATCCTGAGCTTTTATTGTGTTTGTTGTTTTTTTTTACTTTCTTGAGTGTTTGTTTTGAAGTGACAGATATTTTTAAAAATCATTTTAATCTGTTTAATTAGTTGTTTATATTCCAGCATCCCCTACACTGACTAGACCCCCCCAGCTGCACTCCCCCCACCCAAAAAAAAAAAAAAAAAATTGGACCCACTCTTTTTTCCCAGCATACATTTCTGCATGTGTCATACTCTAAAATAGGACAAACCCCCACCGTCGCCCTCCCGGTTTAAAGTTGTGTAGTTGTTGGTCAACAGTTGGGTCGGGGGCCAGGCGGAGGGCGGTGGGGGGGGGCTGGAACAATGGTCCATGCTGTTGTGCTGGAGTCGGAGGAGGGAGAGAGGGAGAGAGTGGAGCTGATGACAGCGTGAAAGAGGTTAGTGTCTATGCTGGGAAATGAGACCAGAGGAGGGGGGGGGGGGTCCTGTGTCTGCTGGTTAATGATGATTCAGTCCCATCAGCTCAGCAGCCTTCAGAGAGTCTGCAGATGCCTGCAGACCAGCTCCACATTCAGCGGTGCAAACACCAAATGTGCTGAGAGTTGAAGTCCACAGCCTCGCCTGTGGCCTACAGTGGCACTACTGACATGTATCAATCAGAAATAATGTGCAACCACATTCCCATGATGAATCTTTGGTTGAAAATCAATATTTCAATATATCAGCCACTGAAAAAAAAATTCTGTCAAATGGCACCACAACTAGAAACAACAAAAGACGACAAACAGAAAAAACTAGACTGAAACCATCTTATTTTGAAGGAAAGAAAAAGTCACTGCAGCCCAAATCTCCCATTTCTGCACTACCTCCCCCCCCCCCCCGCCTTGTATGACAGGCGTCCCGGGGAGCTGCTGATGTCCTTCCAGACCAGTAAAGAGGAAATAGTTCTGAATTTTCTGGAAGGTGTTCATCATCACTATGGAGAGACATTTTTATTACTAATGTCAGTGTTTTCTCTTCGTTCTACATTAATCTAGCTGAAAAACATGCAGGTTCCAGCACACTTCAGAGTGCAGCCCTCACCTGTCCCTCTGTAGGCCCTCATGTCTGATGCTCGGACCAGAGGTGGAGCAGCAGACCGTGCACCACCTCCACTCCCCTGCAGTCACCTGTTGCTCCAAGCTGCTTGGAGGATAAAAATCAAACCTAATGCATACCACCCTGTTTTTAAAGTCGGTACTTGGTGGTCCGTTTCCATCTCTGCCAGCTGACTAAAGGCCGTGTTTCCCGTCAGCCACAGGCCTGCAGTCCAGATCAAACTGCACTGTCCTCCTGCAGCAGCAGCAGCCAAGTGGTTGACATTATTAAATAATAAAGAGATGCTGATCTGCTGGCATTGTTATGAAGGGAAAAGGCCAATTAGCGTGTCGTTATACCTTCATTATTAACTGGAATTAGTTATAAGACAATATGACGCTTGAATTTTGTATTTTTTCATGTATATGTTTTACAGTAGGGGACACTGACGTAAGATCAGGTGTAAAGCTATGAACGTATAGTGACATAGCCAGCTATTTATTGTTAAAATAAAAAGGCCGTCCAAAAGAAGAATTAAAAAAATGTGGTATGGCTGTTTGCTTATTGTTAAATTATGAAGTTATGGTTGTGTGTTAGTTTAAAAGGTTAAAATGTTTATGGGCTGAGCTGATTAACTGATGATATTTTGTTTTCTCTGGTGGCTTTTTCCCTGACAGGAATTATGTCTGCTCTGTCTGACAGGGAGAAAAAATCACCCATCCCTACCAGTCACGGTGGTTAAAAATGAGAGAAAAACCTTGAATTTATGGATGTACAGTACCATGACCACAACACCACACCTACATAATGATCTAGCAAAAAAGGTGAAGTTTCAGCTGCCTTCAGCTTCATCCTTTAATCTATAATAGACGGATGTTTTATGGACGCAAATGAACATAACAGCTATAATTTATAACAAGTAAACTATAGTTTTTTTGTTCTTTTTGTAGGAGTCGTGTTGCGCCGCAAACCGTGCACGCCTTTAATTAAGGCTCTCCATAAAGCTGTCAGCATCAGCGGCAGAAATGATGAACGGCGCCGGAGGTGACGTGGTGGTGGTGGTGGTGGGGGGGGGGGGTTGGCTGTGAGAATGCGGGCCGAGAACTGCGCGAGGCTGATGGTATGCTGGTCTGAGTCAGTGTGTGGTCCACAGAGAGAGAGAGAGAGCCTGCACACACACCTGCACTACATCAGCAGGCCCCTGGCTGCCATTCAGTCCCTCTGAGCTTCCAAACGCATGAAAGCTCTCTGCTCCGATAGGATTTTTTTTTTTTTTTTTGCCAGCCAACCCATTCAACCTGCCCCCCCCCCCCCCAACACACACCCGTCACGCGGCCTAAAACACACACACACACACACACACACACACACACACTTGAGGGGTGCAGAAGTAACCAGATGCAGAGGAGTGGACGAGCACAAACACACAAGTTTTCCCACACGGACCTAAAATCAAACATCGGTTACTTTAAATATGCACAACTACCACCACATAATTTAACTTTATTTACGTAGCTATAGAAAATATAAAAATCATTTTATATTAGGCTGCTATATTATTATTATTAAAGTAAAACAAATAGCTAGAATATTTGCACATTTTGTTTGATACTGATGATAACGCATGAAGAATATATTTAATGTTTTTTTTTTCTGACAATCTTAAAAACTAGTTTGCATTAGAAGAAATGTTGCTGAGGACTTGCGCACTGGCGTGCGTGAGAGTGACGTAATACCCCCACCCCTCCCTGTTATTGACCAGTGAAAAGGAAAGTGGCTCCGGTGGGATTAGAACCACCACAATGGTTTGTTTACGGGTGCGCGCGGGAACACGCCTGTGAGCTGGGTCATTTGACCTAATTTCAAAAATCATATAATCTCAGCAACAAACACGGGATTAATCATGGAGTTGGCACTTTGTGAAATTATTTGTCTGGTTTTGGAAAGAAAAACCACTGGGTCTGATTTAAGTTATTTTATTTCAAACTTAAAGACTTGGTTTCGATTATTTTAATGCGCTGCTGTCTGTAACAATAACTTGGATTTGTGATAAATTATAGATTATTTTATTACCTGGAGTTAAAATTATTAAAAAAAAAAAATTAAAAAAGGATGATGGTCGCGGTTGTAATGAAACACGTCAGTCTGCCCTGCAGGTTACCGGAGATAACATCTGGCACGGTAAAAAAAAAAAAAAAAAACAGCAGAGAAAAACGGCAGGCACGCGCTTACCACCTGTTGCAAAGCCAAATACGCTCGAGCTGCGGCAGCCAGACTCTGCACGCGAGCAACGGACGGATGGATGGAACCAGTGTAACATAAACCGCGGCTCTGAACGCCACGGTTCCCATAAAATGATAGAAAACATGTTCCACCTTCAACAGGTCTGCTGATTTTGATCCCGTTGTCAAATGTGACGTGTAAAAGTGGGCTCCACGCGCGTTCCCCATTAACGCCACGTGAGCTGGGACGTTTTAGACAGGCTACCTGATTCGGTGCCACTGCATGGCCTCAATGTCTGAACCGGAACAACAAAAATCACCTCTGAGACCCACCAGGGGTTTTTTAGAAAGCAGAAAGGCTGATGTGGGGCGAATATTTTTCTACTGAAATGGGCTGCTTTATTCAAAGCCGTGACGCTGATTTTTTTTGTCATATTTATTCTCATTTTCAAGAATAATAAAAACGCGAAGTTTTTAAGCGGGTTTCACACATCTTTATATGCGCCACTGCTGTCCAATAAAACGCTTTAGTTGCGGGATTATTTCTCCGCTAAAGTCGTGCCCGCAGGCCTCTTGTCGCGCGCCCCAGTCAGCGCGCAGCCTTTGAAAGTGTTCCCAGTAAAACCACAGCATCGGCCGCCGGCCGCCACACTGCAGGCCCTCTCTGGTCCTGCAGGCCTGAACAGGACGCCGCACCGGGGGGATGGGGATCCGTGTCTCACCGGGGCCCGAGGGCCTGCGGGGCCCGGCGTCTGTGCGCCACTTTAATGCGTGTGTGCAACGTTTTTAAACCAACCTGTTCGCCCCCGGTGTTTCATCGCCAGCGCGGCTCTTCACGTCAATAATTAATTGGGCGTCCAACCATCCCTGACCTCTTAAAAGGTCCGACTGCGGGAGAAGTGTCCGGATAAATACCGAGAGGCCTCCTCTTCAGTATTCATCTGCCGCTCCCCCGGGACCCAGCCTGCACGAGCCAACCGTCCTAATCTATCCGGTCTGCGTGCGCGCGCGCGCACACACACACCAGATTTAAACCGTTAGTTAAATTCAGTGTGAGCTGTTGGCTCATCATGAGGATTATTATTAAGGGGGGGGCAGTCTGCAAAGACGCACGGGAAGATTTGATTTTATTTTTATTTAATGTGATTCTGCGTCCTGGACGCAAATGGAGGCGCAACGAGCGCCACCGCAGAGCTGGACCCTGGAGGAGCAGGGTTAACGGGAGCCGTTTATGAGACGTTAACACTGGAAAGTGGTTCCAGCTGCTGAACTGGCATCCCGACCCGTGCTGCCAGCAGGGCTCACCTTCACTTTACCCAACTGGACATTTTAGCCCGATGAGCCAAAACTGAGAGATTCAGAAAAACCCACAGCAGACATTATGACCACATGAGAGGCAACAAGATGTTAGAGCAGCAAACAAGGCTGAGCACCGTGGAGAATCAAAATCCACTGGTGACAATCTGCTGTCACATTTAAATTAATTCATATTGAGGTCTATTTACCTGCATTTATCGGTATCAGTATCAGGTTTGAAAATAAGGGCTCAAATAAATTTAAAAAACTAATAGTTTAAAAAGTAAATAAAATATAATTCAACCCTAGCAGTCACAGTAATTGTTTTAAAAATTAGAAATGCAGTCTATACCTGGGGACGCTGGAAAATGTCCCCCTTTATTAGGAAACTGGGACAAACTTGTGATGGAGCCGTCCACCGGAACTGGAAAATAAAAACCTTTTTAACCACCACGGACAATTGTTTTCAGTGTAAAAGAGGCGAGTGGCCTCAAGGCTGGGATGTCTATTAATAATAATAATAATAATAATAATAATAATAATAATAATAATAATGAAACCATAATTTACAGTAACATCAGAAGAAAAGGTCACAGATACATAACTGCCTGTACACGTTTTTTATAAAAAAATGAGAGAAACAAATCAAAACTCATACAATTTCAAGTATCCAAATTTCCAAAATTTATTCATTTCAAACTGCATATTGAAAAAAAAATATATTCAGGTGAAGGTGTTATCAGGATGGTATTAGTTGTATATACATGAGTGTTGGCTTCTGCCTACAGGCCACAAGTCTTAAAACACAACTACAGGAATGGTTGTTTCTCTCTCCAAATAAAAACTGAAAATACCACAAGAAATATACAGAAAGTGTACAAATCAATTAAAAATAAAAAGCACAAGCTCTAACAGATGAAAAGTGGGAGACAGAAGTATAAATTAACCTAGGTTTTTAAGCTGCATGACAAAAAAAAAAGTCTTGATTTTGGTAAGAAAATTAACATGTTTAGTAACATTGACCTTAAGTGAAAAAAGCAGCATTGCCTGCTTCCCTTTATGTCCTTTTCTGAAAAATGTTTGCAGTAATTATGGAGCCTGAATTGATGGCTCCATTATCGTTCCAGTTCTGCCATGTTTCACTGGTAATATTTTCTGCAGACCTGGCTTTTTTATTTAAAGAAAAAGAAACGAAACAAAAAACCTCTTGCAGTTTAACAATTTCATCTGATTGTAATGTCTCATTGATAAATACTGTACAAAAGCTGATTGCAATAATAAAACATTTCTGATTGCGCCTTTCTGATCTTCAGACTTCAGTGAAGAGGTTCTCCTACCGTTCCTCTCAGCTTCCTCACAATAACAGGAGAGAAAACAAGGGTCGTGTCCTTTTTCCTGCAGACTTCTATACAACTTTATCCCACCCAGAGTTTTTTGTTTTTTTTTCTGTACAAAAATAGTCCAACGATCGTAGTCCCGTCTTTTCCTATAAAAGTTCTCTGTCTGCCGTGCGTCCTTACATGTGCGTTAGCGGCAGCGTGCCGTTAATCGTCGTCCCGGGCACGGTGCTCTGGTAGTGGCCGGACATGTGTAGCCTGCTCTGGGGGCCCTGCTCGCTCACCTCCGTCCCGGGCAGGTACACGCTGATCATGTCCCTCAGATCCGCGCTCTGGCAGCCGGGGGCGGCCCGGTGAGACGACGAGGTGACGACGGGCGGACTGGAGCTGCTGGATTCGGACTTAACCACGGACGGCGGCCCCATGGAGCCCAGGGCGGTCATGCCCGGCGTGCTCTGCTGCGAGTAGGACATAGAGTAGGTGGGCGAGCCGTTCATGTAGCTCTGGGAGCTGGTCATAGAGTTGTACTGCAGGGCGCTCATGTCGTAGCGGTGCATGGACTGCATCTGGCCCGGGTTGTGTGCGCCGAGCCCCGGGTGCTGGTAGCTCAGCTGCTCCTGCATCATGCCATAGCCGCCGTTGGTCCAGCCGTTCATGTGCGCCGCATAGCTGTCCATGCGCTGGTTCATCCCGCCTCCCAGGCCGGTCCCCACTCCGACCCCGGTGCCCATCCCGTTCCCCCCCGGGGCCAGCAGCCCGCCAGGCAGGGTGTACTTGTCCTTCTTCATGAGCGTCTTGGTTTTGCGCCGGGGCCGGTACTTGTAATCCGGGTGCTCCTTCATGTGCAGGGCCCGCAGCCTCTTGGCTTCGTCGATGAAGGGTCTCTTCTCGCTCTCGGACAGCAGCTTCCACTCGGCGCCCAGCCTCTTGCTGATCTCGGAGTTGTGCATCTTGGGGTTCTCCTGCGCCATCTTCCTCCTCTGGCCCCGGGACCACACCATGAAGGCGTTCATCGGCCTCTTCACCCGCTCCGCGCTGCTCTTCTGGCTGTTGCCCGTCCCGGTGCCGTTGCCCGTGCCCCCCGTATTGGTCTGGGGAGCGGGGGGCTTCAGGTCCGTTTCCATCATATTATACATCTGGAGCGGCTTTCAGTCGGAGCTCCTGAGCAGAAGGAAAAAAACAATCACAGAGGGACGAACTCCAGAAGCGGGGAGGACAGCGAGGCTGCTCACAAGTTACCTGCCGCTTTTCTGCGCAACTTTTCTCTGGACACAAACACCGCAGCTGCGCCTCCACGCGCTCTCTCCACCTCTCCCACTCCCCCGGTGAGCGTGTGTCCGTGGGTGTGCGCGCGTGTGCCAGAGGGACACACAGCCTTCTCCCTGCTATGTCGTTTCCACCCCCCCGCCAGGAAAAAAAAACCTTCTCCTGTCGCTGCTCCCAAAAAAGCGTCAACAAACTGCACTTTTCCGCCGCTGCGCTCGAGCCTTCACAACTCCCAGCAGTTTGGGACAAGTTAATAGACGACCATTCATGTGACGGGGCTGCCGGGCTATAAATGGACTCGACCTGGCCAATCACAGCCGGCCTTCCCCACAGACACGCCAATGGGAGGCCTTCATTAGCATAAAGGGGGCGGGGTCTGCCTGCCCTCACACACTCCTGATGTAAACCAACATTAAGTTATGTATTTACTATGTTCACGCTTTTGCAGTTTTGCCCCTCCGATGAAATATGCATAATAAATAATTTATGATCACATCTGTAACATGCTGAGGAAGAAAGTGGCACAAAAACTCATGGATTGACAGAGAAATCAGAAAATGAAAGTGTTTCTTTCCCCTGAAACTTTTTAACTAAACAGAAAAACTTTTGTTTTTTTCCCCATAAATTTGTGAAGACAGTACAGCTAGTATTAAGATATAAACGCCTAAAATCAGCTAAATAAATTTATAACAACGCAAGAAAAGTAAAATCATCAGCATGTGCTCCTCAAACTGTCAGCTGCTGTTGTCCCAAATCAGAAAAAGTCACTAATTCCTCCACACTGGCAGACATAATAACACTTTAAGAAACTTTGTTAACTCCAAACCTCTGAATGACCGTGGCGTGCGCGTGTGAATGCGTGCGTAAGGGGGATGAGGTGGGGGGGGGGGGGCATGAAGCCAGGCTGGTTTTTCACGTTGAAAAGGGGGAAAGGTAATCCAAGATGTTTCCCCCGCTCCTCTGCCGAAGCTGAATGCCAGCACACACAGAAGGCAGACGGCGCTCATCTCGGCGCAAATAAGCGCTGTTTTGTTTGGGATGTTGTCCTACATGCGGGCGGACAAAGAACCCGACGGCACGTCGCTTCCAGCGCCGATGCCGCTGTGTGCGTGTGCGTGTGTGTGGGGTCAGTTAGGCCTCTAACACGGGAGGGGGGGGGGGATATAAAGGTGAAGTGTATTTTAACATAAACCCTATTTGCACAAAAGGCGCAGTTCTTTCATATGAGCCCGGACGAGCGTGTCAGCCAATCAGGGGGAGAGTAAGCAGGGATGGGACCTCCACCTGCGTCACCTCACAGCAGATCAAAGAGGGCGGCAAGGCATAAATATGGATTAATTATAGGCTTTATCATTCACTTCTGCCGTGGCTTCAGTGTCCGCAGACGGTGGAGTTTTGGGAGTTGTTGGTGCCACTTGTTCGGGCCACTTTCGGGTTGTTGTTTTTTTTTTTTTCTTCCTCAAACTCCATGAGGCCACAGGGTTGAGCTGCGTGACACCAGCGCCGCCTAGTGGGCAGAAGGTGACCCACACGCGGAGCCAGAACGCACGGTTGAAGACGAGACTTTACAGACTTCAAAGTAGCCTGCAAATAAACACATAGACACGAAAGTAAAAAAAACAAAAATCAGGCAGAAATGAGTGAGCAGTCACGTGTCTACAACCCGGTGCTGACCAGAAATAAACCGCAGAAAAAGTTCACTCAGGTTCAGCGTGTCCCCCATTAAATCAAGTGTGAAAACCAACACATGGAGCGGAATTACTTTTGTTTTTGTCTTTCTGTAGTAAATGGCGGTGCTGCCTCCCCCCAACCCCCCGTATTACGGCGGCCCCCTTACATGAGCTTCATCCCATGCATTACAGGCAGCAGAGAGGAGACCCATGCAGCTCGGGTCCATTATAATGGCAGGTTGAAATGGGCCGCTGTCTGCGTGTGAGTGTGTCCCCCACCTCTAATCTGCTTATGATAATAAAGGAGCAGCGGGGCTCCACGGCTCGCTGACGGCGGGCCCAGCCGGCCGGGAGTGGCCCCTCCGGGCGCCATCATCACGCATTTATTTAACAAAAAACAGCAGAGTCTAGTGGGCTCCCCCAGACCACTTGTAAGAAGTCCTGCTGGTGCTGCACCCTAGTTAGGACGGAGGTGTGATGGGGGGGGGGGGGGGCTGCAGCGGGACTGCGCAAAAATCAGGGTGACGGAATCTAGCGGCAAAGGAGCTTTGGAACAGCAGCGCCGAGACCACAGACGGTCACTAATGATTAGGACTAGATCGAAAATATTAATTTATTGCACTGTTATAGCTGCCAGTGAATATAATAAAACATCGCACGTTTGTTAAAATATAAAATAATTATTAATGCTTTTTAACTAGTAGGCCTACAAAAGAGTGCGTCTAATGCCGGCTGTCATAATTTCGTTTTATCTTACCACTAGGGGCCCTAAGAAGGGTGGAAAATGGAGAAAAAAATCATTTAGATTAACACCAATAAATCATCCATAAAAATTATATGAAATAGAAAGACGCGCCCTATTGTTTTTATTTTCATGTAAATAAAGTAAAATTACTGTGATTTGCTATATTGTGCTTGTTTTAATTTGTGAACTTCATTTCTTTTAAATGTTGCCCAAAATGCATTGGGGCAAACTGATAATATTGTAGAGCCCTGATCAGATGGAAGAAAAAAATATTAACATGAAAGATAAAAACGGATGTCAAAAAAGTAAAGGGAGAAATAAATATTAAACAAAAATATTGAGTAGTTTGGAATAAAAGTGTCAAAATTAAATCGTGTAAAATTCTAATTTAAACTGTAGTTTATGAAGGCCAGAAGACATAAACGTATATTATAATAATTATAATATTATTATTATTATAAGCATGCGCACCAATATTTCTCGTCAGTCGGCCGGTCAGTCTCCGGTGTCATTCCACAACACTGCATGTTCAACACGCACGCACTGACTCGCACACACACACACACACACACACACGCACACACGCACACGCACACGCGGGGCTTCTCCTCTCCAACTTACTGCCAGTCTGGGACTTGCCTTCCTCTCGTCTTGATTGGCAGAAAGCGGCCGCCGCCGCGCTGGCTCCACGTCCTCCTCCGTCAGTCCTCCGCTCGCTTCCCCTTCGGCGAGACGGGCTCAGTGTGTCCGGGGCGCGAGCTCCAGCCGCCGTCAGCCGTCCTCGTCTTTTCCCCGTGTGTGTGTGTGTGTGTGTGTGTATGTGTGTGTCTCCCCTCCACCCCCCAACGCCGCCAGCGCGCCGCCCGTCATCCGCCGGTGGTCCGCGCCGTCTCGATCCGCCCGCCGGCGCGCCGCGCTGGGCGTGCAGCCGCCGCGCCGCGCCGCCGCCGGTGTGCGGCTCCGCTGTCTTCTCTCCGCTCGCCCTGCGACAAGAAAAGCCGTTTATGGCGACACACAATGTGAAAAGGGGGCCGATTTAAAAAGGAGAAGAATGCAAGCAAGAACAACAAAAGTCAGTTCTAGGGAAGCGTGCGCCTCTCCTCTGCTGTCTTCCACCCCCTAGCTTAGCCCACATAATGAGCAGGAAAAAGCTTTATATTTTGTTCACTGGGTATTCACAGATAATTTGAAGCCATTGTTTCTGCCACAGATGGTTCTTTTTAATACAATAACGGTGCTCTTTGTGAATAGCGAGCCCACAATAAAAATCTAAAGCGTCCTCCTGAATAACCATTTTGTTCTCTCTTGTATAGGCCGAACAAAAGCGCCAGTGAGGTAATGGCCTGCCTTATTGAAAGCCTCAGAATGGGGATTTGATAAAGATTTTTGTTCGCTCCTCTTTCTTTCTTTTTTTTTTTTTTTTTTTTGCAAAGTACACGGCAATGTCAAAGAGAAACTGACACGGGATGAAAAGGAAAAGGGCTGAGAAAGTGCTTGCTGCTGCAGTTTGCAACGGTTTACTACTATATTATTATTATTATTATTAATAATAATTATGATTTAATCTGGATGTCTGTGTGTTTGCTGCTGCACCAGGTCAGGTGCAGGCATGCCCCCCCCCCCCCCCACAATAGAGCTTAAACCCAGAATACATTAGCCTCCAAAGGTCTGCTGTGCATTTTGCACAGTCTCATAATTTTGCACAGGGTGTGTGGAGTTGTGCCCCCCCCCCCCCCAGAATTAAGCATTCAGGCTGCATATCCACAGAGTCTTGCAGAAACCTCCTGTTTCTAATTCTACCCCTCTCACTACAATCGCCCTGGAAATACTGCACGGCCTTAAAGCGCTGATAAGGCGCTGTGAAATGTCATAAAAGCACGGCTGTTAATGGTGGGGGGCAGCGGTGGGGTGACTAGTGTAACCTGCTGAGGCTGATGGATGCCTGCAGGTGTGTGTGCAGTCAACAGATTGCGGCACCACCATGGATCCACGCGGCCACGGGCCCTGACCCTGCCCACGGCTTGATGTAATTTGTAATTAACTCATGGCTAATCAATAAAGCATTTAAGGTACGGCACAATGGACACAGAGGATGATCCCAATCCAAACATATTGGATGTCAGTGATCGTTACAAGGTGAGGACACCCTGTCTGTCACAGGGTTAGGGTGGGGATAGGTGCACTAGATTGGGGGGGGGGGGTGAATGGTAGAGGGGATAAAGGGGGAATAATAGAAGACAGAAAAGGTGAGGAAAGAATCCCATTTCAGACTAGGCGGGCATAGTTCAAAGAGCACCGCCAGAAGAATCAGTTCCTGTCATGATACCAGGGTCAACCTTAGTGAAACATAAATACTTGGAATGAGATGAAGGCCAGATCTCAGAGGGATCATGCAGATGTTTGCAAGGACACGTTTCCAAGTCAGTTCTAATGAGAAAATGAAAGCAAAGAATCTCGAGGCCTTGTCCACAGAAGAGCACATGGAAGGCTGCAGCTATTGCAGCATCATCAGCAGAACTGTTTGTCACTCTGCAGCCATTCTTCTTCTCAGTTCCACAGATGCACAAACCCTTTCACACAGATCTGACGCAGCTGTTCTCTGCACCGTAAACATGTCAGTAGTATTTAACAGAAAAAACTGCAATATCATAACCATAAAAAAAAAAACTAAATTGAAAACAATGGGGAAACAGTGGATATTAATATATAAATAATTCTGTATAGTGTTTAATACAGACATGTCCTGGGTGGGAGTGGCTGCAAGGACGTCTAGGCATTCATAAAGGGCTCTTACTTATCTGCTAATGACTTATACAGGCTTTAAATGTGCTGAAGTAAAGCCTTGTCATTCTGTTTTGTTTTTTTAAATCCAGCTTAATCTGAAATTTTTGATTATCATCATGACAGATTTTGGCTGCATCGAATGACCGCTCATGTTTTCCACGTTAATGTCTTTTGCAAAGGTGTAAAATACTTCATTCTTGTAGTGTTTATTAAAGTTAAACTTGTCAGATCAGCCTTCAGAGAACCACTGCTCATCACAAAATATGGGGCTGAAAAGAACCAGACCAGAGCTTTATTATTTGTAAAAATGTTTTAAATGGTAAAACACCAGTTCACCTGTTGGGCTTTAACATAATATGATTCTATTTCAGTGTTAAATATATGATTTAACAATTAAGTTTTCAATGATAAATAACTACTATGATTATACTGTAACACTGGAGAAGGTTCTACTAAACCTTTGACAGTATTTATATGTATTTTACTGTAAATTTGACAAGTTTCCTTTTGAACATTTATAGAGTTGGAGTTCAAGGATATAATATGCTGTAAGCTGTAACCCATCATTAAGCTTTTTAAGACAGTCACACTGGCGCGCACAGAAGTGAACTCTGGATGTGCAATGTAAAAATATAGTGGCGACCATAAGGAAACAACAGGCCTGCGTGGTGGAGAAAGTGGTGAGAAAAGCAGCCGAGGAAGATTTAAAGGGGCGAAAGAGGGGAGAGGATGACGGGCGGACAGACCCAGCCAGGGGATCAGTGCTCTTAGTTTAAATGGGCTTAGCAGGAATGAAATCCAACTCTTCGGCTTTATCTGATCAATCTGGGCCATATAATCGAAATCACAGTCGTACCACTCATATTAGAGCGGCGAGGCACTTTTAATTATAAACCCATCCGCAGAGGTTGCCGATTGTGATAGCATGTTTGAAAAACTGGGGTAGAGGGGGAGGAGGGAAGAGACAGACGGGGGAGTCCACAGGCTCCATGAGAGCTTTTAGAAAGGCCAGCATCATCACTGAATGCTAATGCGTTTTTACCTTGAGGATGACCATTAACATATGCACACACACACACACACACACACACACACACACACACATACACACACACTTGCACGCACGCACGCACACACTTGTGCTCTCAAAGACATTCAAACAAACATATCACCCATGCATGGGGTGCATTTCCATATGCACGAGAATGGACACATTTGCAGCGTTTGGTGTTTTTTTTTTTTTTTTTCCTTTTCTTTTTGGCCACTCTGATGGGTAAAACACGGTGTGGGGGGGGTATTTTTTTTCTCCCTTTGTGTGTTTGCATAGTATTGTTCATGCAGATGTGTGTAATACAGACACACAGACACAGGAATCAGAGGTGGGGGGTGCTTGAAGGAGATGTGGCCAGCCAGCTATCAGTTATGCTGAACATATAAATACCCATTCAGTGACACTGATACATTCTTCCTTGAGGAAAAATGGTAACATCACTGAAAGACAGTGTTGAGGATCATGGGTCACTGTTGTGGATCTATACCATCTATCTATAAATGCACGGAATCTCTGTCTGTGTGTGTGTGTGTGTGTGTGTCTGTATGTTCCACTCATATCTCTTGAACCGTTCCTCAGACTGACTTAAAATTTTATACGTGTTTTGCTGAAGTTACGAGGGTGTGCGTCCCCGAGTATGGAGGTGTTCAGAAAAAATCTGTAATTATTATCAATAAAAGTTTTCACTTCTACCACTGTTCTTATTATTCTGATGTAGTGCCGTCACCAGTCCACACGGGGTGGTAGTAATCCTTCACTGAATGGTTTGTGCGTATGTTAGGGATGGGCAATACTAGCATTTTTCCTTTTGATACGATACCATTAATTTATGGGACTTTTTCTTCAATACCGATACTTTTTGCCCAAAATCACATGATTGCAGTTTCATTAACAACTTAATTCATTAAGAAATTAATTCAATTTTTTAATTGTTGATCACCGCCCTCAATACTCCTACCCCTACTTGCTCTGCATGGGGAGTGAGTGCTTGGCTGTGCAGTGAGTCTTCGGCTCTCACATCTGATAGGATGCCATAATCATGTCATACGGCAGACCATCTCTAAAATATGCCTGGGCTGGTTTTTCACCTGTTTTCACACATAAATTTAATGCCTAAAACTCCGAGAAGTGAAAACAAATTGCATGTTTTGTATTAACATAGTGGTATTGCGATATTTTAAAAAGTATCAACTCCAAAGTATCGACCAGCTGGTATCAAAGTATCAATACTTGAGCATCTATACGCCCATCCCTAGTGTGCGCACCTCATTCATTGTTGTTTGTCAACTGGCATGTGCTGTGCAAATTGAATGTTTTGTGGAAAATGTCTCTGGAAGGTAAGCGCATTTAATGCGCTGTGTTCATCTTTTACCCATTCCGGTTAACGTTCTAGTCGTTGTGGTATCATGATATTTTAAAAAGTATCGATCTGTCTGTCTGTTCCACGCATATCTGTTGAACCATTCGTCAGACTGGCCTAAGATTTTAAACATGCTTTGCTGAGGTTACGAGGGTGTGCATCCTCAAATATGGAGTCACTCAGTCAAAATATGTAATTTTTATCAATAAAAGTTTAGTCACCGCTCTGTCAACACTGTCTCTTCATGCCCTTCAGTGAGTGCAGGGTGTCGGATTGACTCTGTGCTGATTGGATAATACACAATGTCACGACCATGCTGATTGAATAATACCTGGCATGACGACCAGTCAGTCACCGCAGCATTTTGCAAACAATAAAAGGAAGTGAAAAGTGACAAATTTGACAAGCAAGAGAGAATAGTGAAGATGTAATGCTTAAAAAATTATACTGTAATGCTGCCATGATTGTGTATGTCTAAAGTATAATTTGGGGAATGCCAGCGGGGACCTGGGGTCTGCCTTCTCCAACACAGCGGGTGGAACGCGGTCCTTCACGTTGAAGCAAGCTCAGCCCCCTGCTCAGCCATAGATGGGAGTCCCTTTGTAGGACCACGACTCACCATCGCCGATGGTGCTCCTCTCTGTGTGCTTGCATGGCTATCTAAAAATTAAAAGTTAATAATTGTGGAGCAGAATGCCCAGATCAGCTGCATATCATATGTGGCTACATGCACAGTTTGACTAAACGACGACCCAAACTGGACACAAAAACACTCAAATAACAAAATAAATAATTTTTATTTAAATATTTACTGACAAATGGGCAGCACTGATGGGGACCGGGTCTGACATATAACACAGAACATGCCGGGAGACGCAGCGGCCAGACACGACCTGGCTCAAAGGCACGCTAACTGATGGCGATAAAAAAAAATTATTTTCAATAAAGTGAAAAAAAAAGATAATGTATGAAGTGTGCTTTTGCCCTGAGGCTGATTTATCACGGAAAACAGCTGAGCTCTGTGGTTTGAGTGATGAACTGGTTGGATCCACCTCCTCCAGTGTTCTGATTGGTACAAACTGCAAAGGTTAAAAAAAAACAAAACATGGGGGCAAGGCCCTACAACCTTTGCTCCACGAATGTGGGACATATCAACCACATGGCTGATACGCACCATGTGCCCCATGTGCCCCAGTTTTCAGCATGGGGCACATATGCTTTCCAGTTTATAAAATTTTTCACCTGGTCTGAAGTGTGTGCGAAAAAAAATTACATTTTGGTTAATGTTTAGAGGGTCAAAAATGTGATTGTTTTGGGTGGAATAATAATAATGATAATAATAAGAATAAATAATCTTCTTGCATCAATAAAAAACAATAGATAGATAAATCGATGTACTTTATTGATCCCAAACTGGGAAATTGCAGGAAATTACAAACCACAGGAAATTACAAACTGCTTACAATAGCACGTCAAACAGGTTCATTTTGTCTTCTTTAATTATTTATCCTTTTTTTTTTTTTTTTTCCTTTGAAAACAATAGCGCCATGGCACTCACATCATTAGTCTTTGCCAGTCACGCCCTCAAGGTTCAGATCATTATTTGGCCTTAGTATTGCCCCAGCATGAAAATATAAGCACCACTTAAATCTTAGCATTAAAGTTTAATAACAAGATATTGCTAAAGTATAAAATGATGCACTAGAATGGGTCTCAGATATTTGTAAACGTGTCCTGTTATAGTACTGCATGAGTTTATTGACAATACACAGAAGAAATTCAATATTACACTGAACTTCATCACTGAACAGTGATAAACTAAAATAATTATAATGGTGACTGAATAACTCCCATTCCCCAAAGTGAAGATACACTATTATAAATATAAGTGATAAAAGATCAGACAAATAAGTGATCTGATAAACAAATAAACAAGGGATCTGAAACAGTCGCTAATATCGGATGTCCCATTCATTTTCAATGTTTAGGTATTCTGCAATTAATATTCACACAATCAAATAAATCTTAGTGCCACTTACTCCCTTTTATATTTGTCAAAGTCTAACATGTGCTTCCCTTCATAAAGGCTACACTTCTTTGTATTCCACTTTCAAACACAGCCTACATTTAGGCCTGTAAAGCCTGATTAGGATACCTTTTTCAGACAGGAATACCTGTGTTCTACGGGCAATGCCCTAGTCACGTTAAATCTGCTTCATGCCTTCTGCTATGAAACCTACAATCCCTCAGTATTTACTTACCTTTTCACATTACAGTACAGCTGGATTTATGCACCCGTATCATGTCGATGCCATGACCGATGTCCGTTGCAGATGCAGTGATCGGCAATTTTTTCTTGTATGCTGGGTGAAATGCTTTGTTCTGTTACCAAAACGGGTGTCAGCCAATGTGTGTAGTGATTTGTTTTCGTCGTGTGTTTTTGTTTATGAGATAGCGACGGACAAGAGCAGACTGTAATGGAGATGGAGCTAAATGTGAAGAAAAAGCAACTTTTAATACAATCGTTGCACAGTGAAAAAGAGAAGTCGGAGAAAACGGTGCGTGCAACCACCGCTGCTGCCATTTTGACAATCTGTGTAATTACTGGGGTTATGACGAGCCGCAAAATGCTCTGTGTGTGCTTACAAGCTCATTGTTCTTTTGAATTTGGCCCAATGTTTAACCGACTCTCTTTGGAAGTTGTGCCGCTGTTAACAGACAGAGCAAAGCCGCGACAAGAACCAGGAGATGTGAAGGAGGAGACAAAGTGGACCAATCACAGTTCTTATGCTCTGCGTCACCGACGTGCACCTCTCCTTCTCTGGAGAGGTGCATGTCAGGTGATGCAATAGGAATGCACATCAACACTGCGTCGATACAGTCACAGCTGTGTTGGGTCCATGTGAGTGCATAACTTGCACTTAAGGGATAAAGGTGTAAAAGTGCATTCCAGGAGTTGTCCCATAGGTCATATTTATCCAGTTATTCACCGAAAGCTGTCATGCTTAAACCTGGAAGTTGGATTTCTGACTGTGTAAGTCGGGCAGTGGGCACTATATATGAGTTAAGCTGGATTCATGCTGCACCTCCGCTGTCCATGTTCGCTCGACCGTGAGGTTTGTGTGACGAAAGTTACGTCATCGTCTCCAGTCCGCTAGGCTCTGCAGACCCCGTCCACGGCTGGCCAGGTGCAGCTCAAATTTTGTGGCCGCATTGCCTGAACATGTTGACTGCACATGCGCAAGACTGAACCTTCCATCCACAAGGTGGTGCTACCAACACAGCATACAAAGTCAAAATAGATGAAGAAGACAAAGCGGAAGCAGAAGACGAGAATAAACATACATGGATCCTTTTGCAGCAGCAGCAACTTGGGCAGAGAAGAGCATTGAAAAATGGTAATTCCTCCTCTTCTAAAAAAACGACGCCATTGTTGTTGCTACAAAAAATTCAATTCAATTCAACTTTATTTATATAGCGCCATTTCACAACAGATGCTGAGGTCTCCGCCTTTGACCGCCACCTAATCCACATGGCAGAGCAGCATCTGCAGTGATGCGGACGTTGTACCGGTCTGTTGTGGTGAAGAGGGAGCTTAGTTCTAAGGCAAAGCTGTTGATTTACCAGTCAATCTACGTTCCTACTCTCACCTATGGTCACGAGCTTTGGGTAATGACCGAAAGAACGAGATCGCGGATACAAGCGGCTGAAATGAGCTTTCTCCGTAGGATTGCTGGACTCACCCTCAGAGATAGGGTGAGGAGCTCAGTCATCCGGGAGAGGCTCAGAGTAGAACTGCTGCTCCTCCACATTGAAAGGAGTCAGTTGAGGTGGTATGGGCATCTGATTAGGATGCCTCCTGGACGCCTCCCACTTGAGGTGTTTCAGGCACGTCCCACTGGGAGGAGACCCCGGGGCAGACCCAGGACTCGGTGGAGAGACTATGTCTCCCAGCTGGTCTGGGAACGCCTTGGTATCCCCTCTGAAGAGCTGGAGCAGGTGGCTGGGGAGAGGGAAGTCTGGGCTTCTCTGCTTGAACTGCTGCCTCCGCGACCCGGACCTCCGGAAAAGCGGTAGAAGATGGATGGATGGACGGCATTTCACAACAACAGTCATCTCATAGCACTTTCAGCTGTAGGGAAACCCCCACAATTGCAGAAAGACCCCAGCAATCAGGCAATCCCCTGTAAGCAAGCGCTTGGCGACGGTGGAGAGGAAAAACTCCCTTTTAACAGGAAGAAACCTCCAGCAGAACCAGGCTCAGGGAGGGCCAGTCATCTGCTGCAACTGGCTGGGGGGTGAGGGGATAGAGAAGATGAAAAGAACAGACATGTAGAGTGCAAACAGCACGATGGGGACTCAATCTATGGGAGAGAACAAACAGATGTTAATGACCAGCAAAAAAAAAATATTTCATTGAGAGAGAAGAAAGAAGTGAAGCCCAATGCATTATTGGAGGTCCCCCGACTGTCTAAACTTAATAGCAGCATAACTAAGGGAGGGTTCAGAAACATATGATCCCTCCCTAATTGTAGGCTATATCAAAAAGGAAGGTTTTAACCCTATTCTTAAAAACAGAGATCGATTCTGACTCCCGAATCCAGATTGGCAGCTGGTTCCACAAGAGAGGAGCTTGATAACTGAAGGCTCTGCCCCCCATTGTACTTTTGGAGATTCTAGGTATTACAAGTAATCCAGCATTTTGGGAGCGTAGTGCTCTGTTAGGATAATAGGGTAATATCAGATCTTTTAAATAAAAAGGGGCCTGATTGTTTAGCTTTGAAAGTGAGAAGAAGGATTTTAAACTTAATTTTAAACTCTATGGGAAGCCAATGAAGGGAGGCCAGAACCGGAGAGATATGATCGCTCTTTCTAGTACCTGTTAAAACTCTTGCTGCAGCATTTTGGATCAACTGAAGACTTTTTTAGAAATGTTTTAGGACAACCTGATAATAGAGAGTTACAATAATCTAATCTAGAGCTAACAAAAGCGTGGATCAGTTTCTCAGCATCACTCTGAGACAAGATGCTCCTAATCTTGGCAATATTACACAAATGATAGAAGGCAGTTTTAGAAACGAATTTAATATGTGAATTGAAAAACAGATCTTGATCAAAAATAACTCCAAGGTTCCTCACAGAGCTATTAAGAGAAAGAGTAACTGCATCCAAACTAAAAGTTTGATTTGGAAAGGTATTTCTAAGGTTTTTTGGACCAACAAGAATGACTTCAGTTTTATCTGAATTTAATAGCAGGAAATTACAAGTCATCCAAGCTTTGATTTCCTTAAGACAGGCATCTAACTTGGCTAATTGATTACAATTAGAAAGAAAACAAAAGAAAACTCATTACTGACATGAACAAACTAGAACCTATCAGATAAATAAGATCTAAACCACTGCAACAACCATTAAGGTCAACATAGTGTTCTAATCTATCAAGTAGAATATTATGATCGATAGTATCAAAAGCTGCGCTAAGGTCTAAAAGGACAAGTACAGAAACAAGTCCATTATCCGATGTGATCAGAAGGTCATTAGTGACCTTCACTAAGGCTGTTTCAGTACTATGATGGATTCTAAACCCAGATTGAAACTTTTCGAATAAACCATTTCCCTGCAAGTGGTCAAATAATTGCGTAGCAACAACTCTTTCTAAAATTTTTGAAATGAAAGACAGATTAGAGATTGGTCGATAGTTAGCTAAAACTCCTGGATCCAGCGTTGGCTTTTTGAGTAAGGGTTTAATTACAAGCAGTTTTAAAAGCCTGCGGTACATGGCCTAAAGTTAATGAAGAATTGATTATTTGAAGAATAAAGCTACCAATAAATGGGAAGACTTCTTTAAATAACCTGGTAGGAATAGGGTCTAAAAGACAAGTTGAAGGTTTGGATGAGGAAACTACTTTGTCTAACTCACAAAGGTCGATTGGAGTAAACTCATCAAGACAGACATCAATAGAAGGAGTTGTAGTAGTTACAGTATTTAAGTTAACTGTGGGAAGAATCTGATTGATTTTATCTCTGATGGATGAAATTTTATTATTGAAAAAGTTCATAAAGTCCTGACTAGCAAGCTCTAAGGGAATGCTAGGATTGACAGAGTCCTGACTCTTTGTCAGCCTGGCTACAGTGTTGAAAAGAAACGTGGGATTATTCTTGTTCTCTTCTATTAATGCAGAATAATAACTCGTTCTAGCTTTACTCAGAGATTTTTTATAAATTAAAAGATGATTTCTCCAAGCTAAATAGATTTCATCTAAATTAGTGGAGCACCATTTTCTTTCTAATTGACGAGTCTGTCATGTCCACTACGCAGACTGCGCAGCGAACGTAGGGAATAGCAACAAGCCCAAAACGCAGAGTAAGTAATGTGTTTATTTACAATGGGTGTATGTGTAGAAAGTCCAGATACAGTCATGGAACAAAGGAAAGACACCCAGCTACAAACTTGGTTGGTCTACAGGAATGCCTAACACGCTCCAGTTAAGCAGGAGCGGAGAAAAAGGCACCGGGAAAGACTTACTACAATGTTGGAGCGGAAAGGATCTGAGGGAACAACATGATTCAGTCCAGGGGTAAACCAACAGAAGCGAGTCCAGATGTCCAGGGTAGACATTGCTAAGCTGCCACACTGGCTGGTCGTCCTGCACAGCTATTTGTACCAAGCCTTAATGACACCAAGTAGACCCAGCTGTGTGGCAACAGGTGCGTGACTGATTGAACTAAGTGTGTGTGTGTAAGTATAAGAATGAGAATGAGTGTGTGTGCATGTGTGCATGAGTGTGTGAGTGTGTATGTGGCGATGAGAAGAATCCGGCGAATGTATGGTAAGAGGAGGAGGCATGGCTGTAGGACTGTCAGAGAGCAAAGCTCAATCTGGCAGTTGGGAATAATAAGTAGTAATCAAAACCTACAGCCACAGGTCATGAACGGGGTATGACCCTGAACATGACAGTGCCCCCCCCCAAGAGGTGGATACCAGACACCCACCGTACCATCAAAACAGACCCCCCCCCCATTCAAAAGGCCCCTACAACAACCCAGGGTGGGAGGTGGGGGAAAACAGGTTAGGGGGGATAGATCAAGGATAACACCACAATACAACACAATGGCAACACACTCCCAACCCCAAAACTAATTAACCCACCCCACCCCCAAGAGTCCCACAGTTCAGGGGGCCGACCAGAGTCCAAGGCCCAGCAGGTTGCCATAAGTTCAGGGTGCCGGCCAAAATCCTAGGGCCAGCAGGCGGCCTGCAGAGCAGTGTCCGGCGGTCTGCCAGGGCACACGGGCTACCCGTGCGAGGGAACCCAGTTTTTCGGGCGGCCTGCCCACACTAATAGGCCACCAGGACCGAAAGGGCAAATGAGGCAGTGGCCTAACCACCGGAAGGCTGAGAGGTGGGTGGCCAGACAGGGGAAGAGGAACCCCTGCAGTCACTGGCAACGAAGGGAGAAAGACCCCAACGGTGCCTGGCAGAAGGAGGAGGAACACCCACAGGGCCTCCAAAAAGGGAAAGGAAGGCCCTGGCTTCCCCAAACTGTCCTATGGCCCACCCGGTGGTCCCGATGAAGGGCTGGGACTCTGTAGCGCCCGCGGTGGACCCGGGCCGGGCCATGGCTGCTTCCATGGTGGTCCCAACCTGGGATAATGTTGCACCCACCATGGACCCCGACCGAACCATGGTTGCACCCACGATGGAGTCCAGCTGGACCCCTGCTGCACCCGCAGTGGGACCTGGCTGGGCCACTGCTGACCCCAATGCCATCTTGGCCATGGGCCAGCCAACCCGTATGAGCACCCAAGCGAGGAGATGGTCGATCACTGGCACCCTGGACTGGGACTGGATGCCACGGACAACCACCTCATCCGGAACCTCGGTGGCCTCCGGTTGCAAACCTGGATCCCCAGACTCATCTGGTGATGGAAGACCCTCTCCGACGACTCTAGAAATGGACTCAGAAAGAGAGGGGGAAGGGTCAGAGTCGCCAGCAGCGGCAGAGCCCGGCGAGGCGAGCTCAGGTGTAGCGTTTGACTGCAGCTGGCTCTCCTCACCTAAAGCTAGGCAAAAATGCTCAATTATGGAAAGGAGAAAGACAAAAGAGAGCACTTGCCTTAGCTCAAGCTCTACCGCCGTCCAGGACTTCGGCGAGCTGGGAGATGTCTCCTCAGGTTCAGCCTTCACGAGGTTCCGCTCGGGTGCTGACTCTGCTGTGGCGGTCTCTACATCAGGCGTGATGGTATCAGCAGTCTTAGTTCTCCCAGCTTCCATGATCCACGCTGGTGACTCCTCTGGCATGGCGGCTGGGACCTGGTTCACCACGGCTGCGAGAGGACATCCCTCACGGACCTCTGGCTCCTCCTGATCCAGACTGCTCAGCTCCGGTTCCGGTAGGCACATCAAGGGAAGAGGAGGGAGGGCTGGTGAGGAGAGCTCAGGAGACTGCTTTCCCTGAGCCTCCCTACCGGGAATCAGGCAAGACATTTCATTATTAATGGTAGTCAAATGAAAATATACTCGCCTGTTCACTCGGCTTATGGTGTTGGCTGTAGCTGCTGCTGTTTGGGCGTCTTCACCCGTCCATCAGGGAATGGTGATGTTAGGCTCCTTGGTAGACGGTTTGGGAGCCGCCCCTCTCACCTCAAGAACGGAAGACCCCGGTGAAAAAAGCAAACGCCCCACTGTCACCGCTGAACAAACCGAGGAAGACGACCTCGCAGCAGATATGGAGAGAGATCCTGCAGACGGGACTGCTCGGGACAGATGATCCACTGTGAAGGTAACTGGGCTCGGTGTCGGAGTGGGAGCAGATCGTGGGGCAAAATAGTTCTTCCGGGATTCTGGGTGACATCAACGCTGGCCTGACAGCTGCCATCTTGGACCAGATGATGGGGGAGAGGAGAAGATGGCTGCTGGCAGAGGAGAGTGTTTTGGTTTGGGCTTTGTCCGGACAGCCCTCTTCTTCAGGTCTGGGAAAGTCCGCTCGAGCGCGTAGATGGAGGACACTAATTCAGCGTACCGGGGATAATTCTAGAGGCCCGGGTGATCTGCCAGGATATCCTGAGCCTCATTAAGGCAGTTCCACTGTTCCCCGGAGCCATAGGCGTCCTTGGCGACGTACAGAAAGCCCCAGATAGATGCGGATGACCATTCCTCCTCCATGCTGGGATGTCCCATTGGCCGTCTGCTTCTGCTGGTGTGGAAACGGCTAGACCAGGACATCATGCTCCGAACAGGTTAGTGAAAGAAAACACAAAAAATTAGTAACACGTTACTTACTTGCTTGGGCTCTATTTGGTGGCAGCTTACTGTCATGTCCGCTACGCAAACTGCGCAGCGAACGTAGGGAATAGCAACGAGCCCAAAACGCAGAGTAAGTAATGTGTTTATTTACAATGGGTGTATGTATAGAAAGTCCAGATACAGTCATGGAACAAAGGAAAGACACCCGGCTACAAACTTGGTTGGTCTACAGGAATGCCTAATGTGCTCCAGTTAAGCAGGAGCGGAGAAAAAGGCACAGGGAAAGACTTACTATAATGTCGGAGCGGAAAGGCTCTGAGGGAACAACATGATTCAGTCCAGGGGTAAACCAACAGAAGCGAGTCCAGATGTCCAGGGTAGACATTGCTAAGCTGCCACACCGGCTGGTCGTCCTGCACAGCTATTTGTACCAAGCCTTAATGACACCAAGTAGACCCAGCCGTGTGGCAACAGGTGCATGACTGATTGAACTAAGTGTGTGCGTGCGTGTGTGTAAGTATTAGGATGAGAATGAGTGTGTGTACATGAGTGTGTGAGTGTGTATGTGGCGATGAGAAGAATCCGGTGAATGTCTGGTAAGAGGAGGAGGTATGGCTGTAGGACTGTCAGAGAGCGAAGCTCAATCTGGCAGCTGGGAATAATAAGTAGTAATCAAAACCTACAGCCACAGGTCATGAAAGGGGTACGACCCCGAACATGACAGAGTCTTCTGTTTTAAGCTACGAGTTTCTGTGTTGAACCAGGGAGTTAGAAATCTCTGATTAGACTTTTTCTTTTTTAAAGGGGCCACCATGTCTGGAGTCTGATTCAGAGAAGCTGTAACACTATTTACCATGCTATCAATTACAGAAGACGCAAGCTGTCTATAGCTTATTTCCATTGTGTTGACACATGGCATAGAGGAAACAATGTGCATAAATTTGGTAACATCATCTAAGAGGCATCTACTGTAGTAATATTTTTCTTTATGAGCCAAATAGTCAGAAATAGTAAAATCAGAGGTTAACAGACAATGGTCTGACAGTACAGGGTTATGAGGAGACACTACCAGATTTTCTATTTCTATGCCATATGTCAGAACAAGGTCCAACGTATGGTGGAGATAATGGGTAGAATTTCCTACTTTCTGAGAAAACCCCACTGAGTCTAATATTGAATTAAATGCCAAATTAAGGCAATCACTATCTACATATACATGTATATTAAAGTCCCCTACTATAATTATTCTATCTGATTTCAGCACTAAATCAGCTAAGAATTTGACAAATTCAGATAAAAACTCTGAGTAGGTTGATGGAGGACGATAAACTATGGCAAATAAAATTGGATTTAGACTAAAATTGCTAAAATGCCCAATACTGAGGACCAGGCCCTCAAAGGAATTATAATGTTTTTTTTTGCTTTACATTAACTAGTAATTTGGAATGGTAAATTGTTGCTACTCCTCTTCCACGACCAGAACTTCTGGGATTTTGACAGATTAGATAACCAGAGGGAGTTGATTCATTCAAACCAACATAATCCTCTTGCCTGAACCAAGTCTCTGTAAGGGATATTAAATCATCATGTGCATCAGTCTCATGTTTCTTCACTTTTATATAGCTGGTGAACAAATTGGCATGTTAGCACATTTACACTACACATAAGGTTGGGGTGAAACTACAAATGACGGTCGTGAGCACACATCAACCGCTTGGCCTGGTAGACGAAAAACGGGGGGGGGGGGGGGCGCAGAAAACACATATGTATGGATATGTTAATTTTATATTTATTTCTTTTTTTTTAATTTTGCACAGTAACTTTGCATATAATAATGCATCAGATTTAAATAGTGCTTTATCATAGACACTCAAAGATGCTTTTTACAGATACATTATTCATTCACTCCAGACAGACAATGGTAGTGGCAAGCTACTACTGTAGCCACAGCTGCCCTGGGACAGGCTGACGGAAACGTGGCTGCCAATCCAGGCCAACGGCCTCTCCGGCCACCACCGAACATTTATACACATTCATACCCAGTGTTATGGACACTGGAGGCAAGGTGGGTAAAGTGTCTTGCCCAGGGACACAATGGGAGGATATCTGGGGAAAGCGGGATTCGAACCGCCAATCATCCGGTTATTGGATGACCCGCTCTACCTCCTGAGCCACTGCCATGCATATGGAACTTACAGTTTGAAGTATTGTACAACCAAGGCTTGAATGTTGGAATATTGGGCCAGTTGGGGTCCCACCCAGATGTCCTGTGTTTGGACTTTTTACTGGTGTCATCCTTCTCTCCTTCCTCTGCTCTCACCTCTCCTGGACCCTCTGCCTGAACACTTCCCTCTCCTTGGCTCCTCTCTTCTGTCTCATCTTGCCCTCTCTGAGCTCTGTCTAATTTAGGTTCTATCTCTGTCCATGGTGGTATACAAACAGGTTAGAAAAAATCAAGTGCCATGTAAATTAAAGGAGACAACAAAAAATTTCTAGTTAAGGGTACAAAGAGCACCCACTTAAAACTTGAGTAATGACTTCAGTCTTGAAGGTTTGAGGTTTTCCTCCAAAATTTAGAACAATTTTCTTGTAGTTTTCTACTTTTCTCTGTAAATTTATCTAAATTTGAAACGAGTTTCCTCAAATTTGTCATTTCCTCTTGTAAAATTGACTTTTCTTGTACATTTGAAACTTTATTATAAATTTGTGGATTATTTTATGGCTTATTTTTGTCTGTTTTTTAAAATAAAATTACTGTTTTTTAAATAAATTTGAAACAGACTGTTTTTTGTTTTTTTTTTACTTTTTCCTTATAACAATTTATATTTTTGACCATAACTTTGCAGTCAGAACAGAACAATAATTTAACTCTCATTACAAAGAAAAAAATATTAATAAAATTGTATTTAATGATTTAAATTAACTTAAATGACCAAGGATGCCATTATTTCTGTTATAATATTTCTATATGTTTAAAGTTTTTTTTAGAAATCTCTTCACCGCCAAGAACCGGAGTGGTGGCTCAGTTGGTAGAGCATCCGCCCCACACCCGGGAGGCAGGGGTTCAAATCCCGGCCGGGTCATGCCGAAGACCATATAAAAGTGGAACTTCCTGCCATCCAGCTTGGTGCTCAGCAATAATTGGAATGGAGGAGGGAACTCTGTGGTGGCGCCTTGCATGGCAGTGGCCCTCTGATTCTGCACTTGGGGTGTGTGTGATTTACACTGTAGATAGGTAAAGCACAATCTCGTTCTGCTGTACATGATTGGTTGTACGATTGAATGACAATAAGGGTGATTTAATTTAAAAACCTCCCTTATTTTGAAGTCCAAATGCTGGTACATTTAGTTTGTTTGAAGGCTGCTGACAGATTAAAGTCACTGACTTTGTGAATTTTGGTCATCTTAACTTGCCAGGTACATAATTGGGAACATAACTTAATATTGTAGTGGCTGGTGAAATATATCCTCAGCAATTCAGTGGTCTCCCTTGCCTTTCCCTTCATATGAAGCCGGCTGCATTTGAATTCTAACCATATCTCTTACCTAAGCGACTCTTCTGTTGTTGCTCCCATTTCCAGCGGGTTAAAACCATGATAAATGCCTCCACTGCTTACATACCTATGATTTTTTTTCTGCATTTAAAGTACTTTAATAAGCTCATGTTTCTGTCAGACAGTCAAACCTTATTCATGCTGCATTTCCCCTCTAGTCCGCCTTGGTCCGCGTACACTTTGGACGAGCCCGGCACGCGCGCGGCACTGTACATGCTCACTTTTTTCATCTACCCAGGCCAAGCGGTTGACGCATGCACACAACCATCATTTGTAGTTTCACTCCCCCCCGATAGGTAGCGTCAAGGCGCTGACGCGCCAGGATTTTCACCAACAAAAAAACGGCGGACTTCTTCACAAAGTTTCTCTTCAAATAAGATAAGCCTTTATTAGTCCCACAATGGGGAAATTCCAAATTCCAAATAGAGTCTATTTCTGCTGTTTGACTTTCCAGTTTTCACTCCTTTTCCACGAAGATGCTGTTGCTGCTAGCGAGACACTGTCTGCTGATGTCTGGAAAGCTCACATGGGCGGGGCGCTTCTAAACTCCGTGTGGATGACGGCCACGCATGTTGTTAGTGTGCGCGCTTGCGGAAAGTCATTGCTTCATATATTTTTCTTAAATTCATATCTCTTTCTTGGCGTGGCGGTAAATTTTCTGGCGGGCGGGCCGCCACCGAGAAATGTTACCAGAGGAAACCCTGGTATAAACACAACCATGTGAGCAATGGCCTCGTCCAAAGCGGGCACACATCTCAGCGGACCAGAGCGGAAATGTAGCATGAATCCAGCTTAAAGGGGTAGTTAATGATTCAAAATGATTGCACCCACCATCAACAGTAAAAGGAAGCTCAACCAAACTGTACTATTTATTAGCACTTCCAACAGAGCGATCACAATAGTGGCTTTCATGAAGGCATCTATCTGTGTTTTAAGACTTTGTGAAAATGTTGCGTTGAAACGCATTTATGGTCAGAAATCCGACATGAGGAGCCACCCATTTTACAACTTCTGCGGACTGTCCAGGAAAACCTGACCTGGGACCCCTGGGATGTTTCATAGTGTCACTTTTCAGGCCTGGTGCACATGACCACATTTTCGTTTAGGTCCGGAGAGAAAGCTCTGCCTGCACGCGACGCATCACAGAAGCAGCCATGCGTGCACACAGATCCATGGAAGGTGGGAAAACTGCTGTTGTAACTAACGGACAGTAAGTGGAAGTTTTACAAGGGGCTTTGGATTATAACTAGAAATGCTAGATTCCACCTGCAATAAATATTTATATTCATTTTTTAGGTTGAAAGAATGAGGGAGTCAAATAAATAAATAAATAACCTGTGTAATTGCGGCCAATAAAAAAAAAAATGGACTTACTGATAGCTGGTTTGAATATTTGATAAGAAGCCTTCAGTTATAATTTTTCCCTAAGTGTTACCACGAAGAAAACATAGTGATACAATGTGATGTGGGCTGGCTGGGGAGCTGTGCAAAACTGGATCCATAACTGTCGATTGCTCCACAGTGATTTTCTTCATCATTCTGCAAAGGCACACATCAAATAGGGATGTATTTCAGTCTGTAAATCCTCCATGGTTATAAATTTAATGATTATTCTTATCTATAAGACTGCATCTCTTGTGTAAAAAGTGTTTTACAGATACCATTAAGAGCCCCCTTTTGCCCATCCTAACTATAAAGACATCAAGCTTAAAGTATAATTATGGAGAGTATTTCTGTGAGAAATAGAAGCTCCTTGGTGTGTGGACTGGCTGAAATATACTGCAAACTGGGGCTGTAATGTATTGTTACTGTTTATATCTGTGCACAGACACACACAAAAAAAAAATGGTACTGATAAAACCTCCCTACTCTGGAGACTGGTTTCAAATCTCCACACTTTCACACCTCCAAACACCCGGGGTCATATGCAGGGACAGCAATTGGGGAGTGGCAGTCGCGAGTTCTATTAGCATAAATTAACACCTCGATAACCCTCCATGCCTTTTTTCAAACTTCAAAGAGACGCAGGTCTGATCTCCTGCAGACACTGCAACAGTGCAGTTCTCCGGTGTATCAAGTTTCATGTCCTCACATTGCTGATGTGACACTAATGCAACAGTAAGCCTGAAAGCTGGTGATGCTAGCCACAGCTAAATAGTAAACCGTATTTAAAATACTAAAAAAAATAGACATGGGAGGTTTCCTCTGAAGAGCTGAGGGTAAGTTGGGACTCGTGGTCCCCCACCCCACCCACAACCGTCACGGTTGGAGGTGCACGTGACAGCAGACTTTCTGACAGAGGAAAGTTTTTCTTTTTTCTCAGTGCCTGTGACATGGCAGTCACAGGCACTGCCATTTTTACAAGTCTATTAATTTTGTTGCCCCATGTCAAACTCAGTGCAGATCAGTGGTCGAATGGAATATACCGATCTACAGTGGTGTGAAAAAGTGTTTGCCCCTTCCTGATTTCTCGTTTTTTGTAGGTTTGTCACACTTAAATGTTTCAGATCATCAAACAAATTTAAATATTAGACAAAGATAACACAAGTAAACACAGAATTCAGTTTTTAAATGAAGGTGTTTATTATTAAGGAAAAAAAATCCAAACCTACATGGCCCTGTGTGAATAAGTGATTGCCCCCTAAATCTAATAACTGGTTGGGCCACCCTTAGCAGCAACAACTGCAGTGAAGTGTTCGCGATAACTGGCATAAAGATAACAGTCTTTTACGGCACTGTGGAGAAATTGTGGCCCACTCATCTTTGCAGAATTATTGTAATTCAGCCACATTGGAGGGTTTTCGAGCATGAACCACCTTTTTAAGGTCATGCCACAGCATCTCAATCGGATTCAGGTCAGGACTTTGACTAGGCCACTCCAAAGTCTTCACTTTGTTGTTCTTAAGCCATTCAGAGGTGGACATGCTGGTGTGTTCTGGATCATTGTCCTGCTGCAGAACCCAAGTGCGCTTCAGCTTGAGGTCACCAAAAGATGGCTGGACATTCTCCTTCAGGATATTTTGGTAGACGGCAGAATTCATGGTTCCATTTGCCACAGCAAGTCTTCCAGGTCCGGAAGCAGCAAAACAGTCCCAGACCATCACACTACCACCATCATATT
Source organism: Pholidichthys leucotaenia (assembly GCA_020510985.1). NCBI lineage: Eukaryota > Metazoa > Chordata > Actinopteri > Cichliformes > Pholidichthyidae > Pholidichthys > Pholidichthys leucotaenia. The sequence continues at coordinate 288,643,070 of CM035839.1, read as the reverse complement.
TTACTGTGGGTATGATGTTCCTTTTCTGAAATGTTGTGTTACTTTTACACCAGATGTAATGGGACACACACCTTCCAAAAAGTTCAACTTTTGTCTCGTCAGCCCACAGAGTATTTTCCAAAAAGTGCTGGGGATCATCAAGATGTTTTCTGGCAAAACTGAGACAAACAAGCCTTTATGTTCTTTTTGCTCAGCAGTGGTTTTCGTCTTGGAACTCTGCCATGCATGCCATTTTTGACCAGTCTCTTTCTTATGGTGGAGTCATGAACACTGACTTTAACTGAGGCAAGTGAGGTCTGCAGTTCTTTGGATGTTGTTGTGGAGTCTTTTGTGGCCTCTTGGATGAGTCGTCATTGGGCTCTTGGGGTAATCTGGGTCAGCCAGCCACTTCTGGGAAGGTTCACCACTGTTCCATGTTTTCACCATTTGTGGATAAAGGCTCTCATGGTGGTTCGCTGGAGTCCCAAAGCTTTAGAAATGACTTTATAACCTTTTCCAGACTGATAGATCTCAATTACTTTGTTTCTCATTTGTTCCTGAATTTCTTTGGATTGCAGCATGATGTCTAGCTTTTGACGATCTTTGATCTACTTCATTTTGTCAGGCAGGCCCTATTTAAGTGATTTCTTGATTGAGAACAGGTGTGGCAGTAATCAGGTCTGGGTGTTGCAAGAGAAATTTAACTCAGCTTTCTAAAGATACCACAGTTAATTTATGTTTTAATGGGGGGGGGGGGGAATCATTTTTTCACACAGGGCCATGTAGGTTAGGATTTTTTTTTACCCTTAATAATAAACACCTTCATTTAAAAACTGAATTTCGTGTTTACTTGTGTTATCTTTGTCTAATATTTAAATTTGTTTGATGATCGGAAACATGGGCAGCACAGTGGAAGAGTGGTTAGCACTGCGGCAGCACAACAACTCACCCTTGGCCGGGGATCGTGGGTTCGATCCCAGCCCCCAACCAACAGTGATCTGTGTGGCGTTTGCATGTTCTCCCCGTGTCTGCGTGGGTTTACTCCAGGATTTCTCCGGTTTCCTCCCACATGCCAAAAACATGCAAGTTAGGTTAATTGGCATCAACTGGGGATTCTAAATTGTCCTTAGGTATGACTGTGAGAGTGAATGGTTGTCTGTCTCTCTGTGTTGGCCCTGTGATGGACTGGCGATCTGTCCAGGGTGTACCCTGCCTCTCACCCAAAGATGCTGGGCCGCGACCCGAAAAGGATTAAGCGGAAGAAGATGGATGGATTGGAAACATTGAAGTGTGACAAACCTACAAAAGAATGAGAAATCAGGAAGGGGGCAAACACTTTTTAGCACCACTGTATATAGTTCAATGATTGCTGCTCTTTGTCCTCCTTTTTAATGGACAGGGTTGCAAATATGCACCTGACACACTGAACAGCTTTCATATTTACAAGAAGCAATACTGGGTACGTGTGTGTTTGTTTGTGGGCATCCACTTGCATTTTTATTTGGTGGGGACTAATGTTTGTGTATAGTGTTTCATGTCCAGCACCACATAAAGCATAATACCTTTTTATTTCGGAGGGGGCTGTCACAGGAAAAAAAGAGGAGTAGAGGATATGTTAATGTGGGATGAACTGGGATGCACAAATGAGCACAGAGATGCTGAACAGGAGACTGCCCCATACCAAACCACAGCAGGCTGGTGTTGGCTCCACAGCAGCTGGAGATGGTCAGAGCCACTGCAGCTCTCCGAGAGTGAGTGAAAAAATGTTCTTAAAAGAAACCTCTCACTCTCAGCTGATGTGATATTTGTGTAATTGTGGCACACATAGTTGTCTGCTAGAGCTTCAAAATTAACATATTAATTTGTTAGAATAATGACAGACAGCCATCTGATTCATTTCAACTCTCTGTTGCTGGACTGATGTGGTGATGGTGACACCTACTTCATTGCACGTTTATCTGCATGTCCACCGAGCTGAGGTGAAAGAGGTGAGGTGGGCAGTGACCCATGTTGCGTGCAGGGTCATTTAGCTCATATCATGTACTGCGGGTAACCCAACTCAGACAAAAGAGGGAGCCCGGATCAAACTGGGTTTGCCTGGATTGCCAGGATAGATTGAAAGGGGCTTAAGAGATTTGAGCGTGAGCTTAAAACTTTTTGTCATGATTTTGTCTTCCTGTGTCGAGATGCTCAAAACCTGCTGCAAACTAAGCACTCATCTCATACAAAGAAGGTCAGTATGCACTTAACAAAATAAAAAATATACAGCAGCTCAGTGCATGCATGTATAGACAAACAATAAATATCAGTGGTCCATCAGCAGGTTTTGACTGCCAGGGAAAATGTAAAGCTTTGCTGTAGTTTACTGTAGGCACACCACTGGGCATTTTCTGAATCATTTAGCAGTGACAAAATTTATTCACATAGCTTTTCTTATGTTTATGAATGGTTTGATATTAGCAAATGAAAAAAAGAAATCCAATGGCATAATGGGTGACCAGTAGAATGGGTTTATACAAAGAACTGAAAAAAACCCCTAAACAAATATAGTTACAAAGTTTGTGTCTGACAGTGCTGATATATTGGGAGCATGTTTTCTTTTATTAGGAAAAAACACACATGTAAAATGGCATAAATAAGTGGAGCTGAGAAACTGCTGTCAGTATCCCGGACAGCACAGCGATGTTGCACCTACATAGCTGCTCTGAATTTGGAAAGCAGCGGCATGGAGGCGCTAAATTGCATGGCCATAGTTTGCTCATTGGGAGCACGTAGCAGCTACATCGTTTGCCTCTGCTAAGTTAAAATAAACAATAAAACCATTTAAATATTTAATACTTTACATTTTTTCATGCTTTACATACCCTGGATAGCATTGGAATACTGGAGCAATAACACTCCTTGAATGCTATACACAAAAACAGGGCGTTACGGAAGTTTAAAAAGTCAGCTGGTTAAAGTCGCGCTGCGGCATCCATCTTCTACTGACACTACGTCTTGGAATGAAGCGAGAAGTAGGTTGCTCAGCGATGTCTACCCTCTTCAAATGCTACATCTGGAAAAAGAGTGCGACATACAGACTACTTTCCTCTGTAATGCCGACGTCGTTGTGAGGGAGGATGCTGTCTGGGTATCAGTACTGCATACCGCTATGCCACTTCATTAAGTTAGGTAGTCCAGTTTGAAGCTGGTTTAAATAATATTTAAGCTCATTTAATAGCAAAACATTACAACAGTGTTTCTTAAGTGGTGTGCCATATTTATGGCCGTGTTAAATTCTAAATCATAAAGAAATAAATCAAAAATGCTGTCAATTAGAATTCCATATGGTCTCACTCTAGTTGTGTAGCATCGTGCAGTTTGGTCAGAGTCGGGGGCTGTGGCATTAATAATAGTAAATGGCATTCACTTATATAGCGCTTTTATTCTCATCTCTTGATGACCAAAGCGCTTTACAGATCCTGCTATCCACCCATTCACACACTGATGGTGGCATGCTACCTAACATGGCGCTTCCAGACCCACCAGGAGCAATTGGGGATGAGGTGTCTTGCCCAGGGACACAACGGCAGGATATCTGGGGAGAGCGGGATTCGAACCGCCAACCGTGTGGTTATTGGACGACCTGCTCTACCTCCTGAGCCACTGCCGCCTCCCATTGTACTTTAGTAATGTAGTTCAGAGGTGTGACATGGCAACATGCAGGGGCATACTTGTTGAGGAGTGTTAAAACCAAATACACAATCGTTTCCCAACTCTAAGTACAGGTGCATCTCAATAAACTAGAATGTCATCAAAAAGTTGATTTTTTTCAGTAATTCAATTCATAAAATTAAACTCATATGTGGTCATTACACACAGAGGGATACTGTATATTTCAAGTGTTAATTTATTTTAATTTTGATAATCATGTCTTACAGCTCATAAAAACCCCAAATTCAGTTTCTCAAAAAATTTGAATATCACATAAAATTAATTTAAAGAATATTTTTAATAGAAATGTTGGCTGACTGTATCAATACCTGGTTTAATGACCATGGTATCACTGTGCTTGACTGACCAGCAAGCTCTCCTGATCTAAACCCCATACAGAATCAGTGGAGTACAGTATTATCGAGAGGAAGATGACAGACACCAGACCCAACAATGCAGACGAGTTGAAGGTCACTATCAAAGCAACCTGGGCCTCTATAACACCTCAGCAGTACCACAGGCTGATCACCTCCATGCCACGCTGCATTGATGCAGTAATTCATGGAAAAGGAGCCCCGACCAAGTACTGAGTGTGTACATGGACATACTTTTCAGTCGGACAACAATTCTGTACTAAAAATAATTTTTTATTTTAATTTTATGTAATATTCAAATTTTTTGAGAATGGAAGTTGGATTTTTCATGAGCTGTAAGGCATAACCATCAACATTAAAGTAATAAACATCTGAAATATGGGGGGGGGGGTGAAAAGTTTATAGTGGTCAAATTTGACCAAATGTAATTTATTTTTAACATAGTCTCCCCTTTGATCCACACACTTCTTCCATCAGTGTCGCAGGGATCCCTGTGGATGAAAAATAAACCACATTTGGTCAATTTGACCACTATGAACTTTTCAGCCCCCTTCACATGTAACGAATATGACTTTCATTTTTTGAATTGAATTACTGGAATAAATCAACTTTTTGATGATATTCTAATTTATTGATACACCTGTAGTTTAATGCCAAACAGTCAAAGTGTTTAATACCAAAAAACACCTGAGTGTCTTCATATAGACGCGTTCGGGGCAGGATTATTTTCCATCATGGAAATTTTGGTGCACATCGGGCAAGTTTTGCCCGAGTTACAGCTATTTGATTTTGTAAGGGGAGGAGTCAAACTTCGTCATGGCGACATGGCAACACTTCCCTGTCAGTTGTGTTTTGTCCACCTATATAGGACTATAAAGGACAGTGACCTCAACTTACGTTCGAAATTTCATGACTCCAGGACCTTCCCACCCTGAAAGATAAAGATGTAGTACCAATCATTTACCAATCAATTTTGGCCCAAAATCTACAGGTGTCTGTGCTGAAAATGAAGAGGAATTTTACCTTTTAGGATGACCGTGACCCCCGTGCATTCACCCCAGTGAAGAAAAGAATGGGTCCACAAGCAGAAAATTAAAGTTTTGGAAAGACCCAGCCAGAGCCCAGACTTAACTCCAACAGGAAATCCATGTGGTGACCTGATGAAGGCTGTGCAGAAGAGATGCCCTTGCAGTCTGACAAACTTGGAGCCCTTTAGCAAGGAGAAGTGGACAAATATTGCCAAGTTAAAATGTGACACTCCTTAAAAAGACTGAATGTTGTATTTAAATTAAAGGTGCTTAAACAAAGTATTAGTTCAAGGGTGTACAAATTTATGCAACCAGTTTATTTTATGTTTTAAATTTTTTTACATATTTATTTTTCAGTTGAATTGAACAGATTATTTGCTACACTAAAGGTAGGAAAAATCTGGAAATGATTTATCATTGTCTCATTTTTAATCACAAAAATCTGGCATTTTAACAGCGGTGTGTACACTTTTTTATACCCACTGCAATAGAAAAGATCATTTTTCAAATTTTTCAGCTAATGAGAGTTTATCAATATGCCCCTGTTAGATAAATATATCTTTTAGAGATGGTTTGGTAAGATTTTTTTTTTTTTTTTTTTTGTATTAATCCCAGAGGGAAATTCAGGGCGTCCGCCTTGATGGATGAGGCAGCCACGGTACAGCGCCAATCCCGTCACCATTCACACACATATTCACACCTAGGGCCACTTGAGAGTCTCCAATTAACCTAACTTGCATGTTTTTGGCCTGTGGGAGGAAACCGCAGTAAACCCACGCAGACACGGGGAGAACATACAAACTCCACACAGAAGGGTCACTGATGGTCGGGGGGTGGGATCGATCCCATGTGCTTCTTACTGTGCTGCCACAGTGCAAACCACTGCACCACTGAGATTGCAGTGCAAACTGTACACACATTTATAGATGACATATACAGAGTTTGTGTCAATATGTGTCTATTAATGTGTCCACTATATCATGTCAGTATAAACCATATGAGGAAAAAGCTGTTGATCTTGGTTAAGAACTCTCTTTAACACATTTTGACTTTGGCTACAGTGAAACTCCAAATATGTGGTCACGGAGCCCAGTGGAAAGCGGATTTCTGCGGCCCAAGTTCAGCACAGCCCCAGCCCTCTCACTGTCCCGCTCTGCCGCATGATGTAATGCCCAGCTTTGATGTTGCCTTCAAGTTTCTGTGTGGACAGACAACTTTTAAAAATGACTTGAAAATGCTAGTGTCGACACAAATTTCCATACGTGAACATCATTTTCAAATTTATCTGCCACAATATAGACATGGTCATACTTTGAGAGTTGCAGGACAGAAGTGGTAAGGTTGAGGATTAAAGCTTTGAAGATACTAAAGTGCTGACCACCAGGTGGTTGGTCAGTGCTGTGGCTGTTTGTTCAGGAGTAGCAGGACACGCAGACACAGCTGTCAGATATTTGCTGGACTGCACAATATGTTGGCATCTCATTAATAAGAATGCTACACAAACAGATTAAAGTAAGCAGGCAGCAGAGGAAGTTTCAATTGGGGACCTCTTGTAAGTCCACATGCATCCTAACCAAATCCAAAACATAATTAAAGCTGAAGTCATTTTTTATTTTTTGCCACTGCAGTGTCCCTGAATTTCAGTGGTCAGATGGTGAGTTTAAATCAGTTCACAGATGTGATTTACCACCACAAGGTCATTTTTAGCATTTTTCCAATCACTTTTCCTATTAGCAAGTAGCTTTTTTCAAGGTACTGCATCAAACCTTTGGAAACTTTGGCTTTAGTGACACCTCATGTTTTCTAAATGAGTAGTAGCCCCATTCAATCCATTCATTTCTGAACTGCAGGAAGGCTCCATACCAAAGCAGCTGAGGCTATGAAGTGTACAGGACTGCAGTTTACCTTGTAACCATAAGGCATACATGTCAAACTCAAAGCTCGCAGACCATAACCGGCCTGTTTCCACAACATGGTATCACTAATTTGTGTGATCTTTCATGACTTATATTCATAGGTGTTGTATCTTGTACTTTGGGGAATGGGAGTTCTTCAGTCATCATTATAATTGTTTTAGTTTATATGTGTAATCAGAGTCAGAATCAGAATCAGAATGAGATTTATTGCCATTGTTCATGTAGTACACAAACTAGGAATTTGTCTCGGTGCAATGCTGCAACATTAAACATTAAACATTTTTAAAATAAAAAACTATGCATGAACTTCTGGTCTGGACGCCATGGTGATAGCAACCTAACGCTGAAACTCCCAGACTCAATCCAAGGAAAACATCCTCAAAATCAGACCTAACGGATTTTTGGAAGATTAAAAATCAAAAGACAATAACACCATGCCTAACCACAAGCAGAAGAAACTGACATTCCCCAGGTCAGGACGCACAGCGGCCGCAGAATCTGAACCGGAGGACCTCCGTTCAGAAGACGAGGACCTGGGCCTAGCTAACAAAAGGATTAGCTTGAAATCGCTATTTGACGAAATACGACGATTTCGGGCCGAATTTCTTGAATTCAGAGAGGATCTAAAAAGGGCGAACAGCAGAATGGACCAGGCCGAAAACCGAATCTTGGAAGCTGAAGAAAGAGTAAAAGTGCTTGAAGATTCTGTGCTGGATTTACACAGAAAACAGTCAAGGCTGGAGGCTAAGCTAACCGACCAAGAAGGAAGACAGAGACGAGATAACATCAGAATTCACGGTCTGAAAGAAGGAGCTGAAGATAGTTTCAACACAGTGGCGGAATGCGTGGAATCCTTATTGAGAGAGAAGTTGGATATTCCACAAACCACCGATTTGAAGATAGAAAAAGCCCATCGTACATTAGCCGCAAAGCCAGCCCCGGAAGCGCCCCCACGTTCTGTGGTGGTGAGATTCGCCAATTTCAAAATAAAACAAGAGGTTGTAAGACGGGCTTGGCAGAAAAAAGGATTTATGCATCATGAGAGAAAAGTCTTCGTGGAGCACGATTACGCCCCTGAGGTTCTTAAAAAGCGACGGGAATATAACGACGCCAAAACGGTTCTACGGGAACAGAATCTACGCTTTCAGACGCCATTTCCGGCGAAGCTAAGGGTCTTTTACGGGGAAGAGTCATGTCTCTATAATTCAGCGGAAGAAGCAACAACTGACATGGCAAGAAGAGGACTCCCGGTAACGGTGTTTAAACCCGCAGCGGATCTGAGCGAGAAAATCAGAGCTCAAACGTGGTCCACTCAGAGACCTTCAAAAACCACGGGCCAGCAGCGGGAAATCCAGCCCCAGAGCTACAAAGATAAGCTTTCCAGTTCCAGGAAGGAATAGCGACCTTTTTGGGGTTTTTTTTCTTTTCAGTCACTCTGCACTTCCACCCCCCCTCCTACAAGGTAACAAACATTAAAGGAGATGCAGAATCAGCATGTGGTAAAACCTTTCATGGAGCAGTTATAGCATTAGAAACAAATGTCTTCTTAATTTAAAGGGAAAAAAAAAATCATGTTAAAATAGAAACGTAATAATGACCCACATGTTCTCTCCACACTAACAAATACTGTATTAGAGTGGATGTTTGCTGTGATGGGGGTGGGAGGGTGCACACAATCTCATAGGGTATAGGCATAAAAAAAAAAAAAATCATTACAAATTCGGATTGGGATCTGAAATTCACGTTAAAAACATGGGACAACTTACAGGGGTAAGAGAGGGCCCTCAACACGTAACAGAGTTTGAGGAATTTCCCTCAGAGCCTACACTCCATCAGGGCTCTTACAGGGTCTTTAAAGAGACCCCAGCTCAGGAAGTTTTTTTGACAGTTTTTTGTTTTAAAGTTTCGTACACTATGTCCTTAATGTTTTTTATGTTCTTAATGTTCTTTCAGTTTCTGAGTAGCAAAAAAGAGGGCCACCACACTGTTATACTAAATAAGAAAATACAATGGAGAAACAGGGTGTAACCAAAATAGCCTCATATAATGTAAAAGGGATCCTGAATCCAGTTAAAAGATCCAAGATTCTACGCAAAATGAAAAAAGACAAAGCAGAAATAATATTTTTACAAGAAACCCACCTAACAGACGTGGAACACACTAAACTCAATAGACAAGGGTTTAAAATGATCTCTTCATCTTCATATATATCAGGGAGGAGGAGGGGAGTAGCGACATTGATATCAACCAAAATTACATTTGAAAAAAAATCAGAACACAAAGATAAAGAAGGGAGGTACAGTTTGGTAACTGGGCGGCTAGAGGGAGAAGATATCACCCTGCTGAATGTATATGCACCACCAGGGGCTAAATGGAAATTTTATAAAAATGTATTCGACCTAATGATAACTAAAGCCCAAGGTAGGAAGGAAGGAACCTCTGAGCCAATGGATAAGACAAAATCAAGAAATTCAAGGTATTACACTTGGTCAGAAGGAACATAAAATAGCACTCTTTGCTGATGACATTTTAATATACCTAGGGCAGCCAGACACTTCTCTACCAGAACTAATCTCAGTTTTTTCAGACTATGGAGATTTATCGGGGTACAAATTAAACATGCATAAAACCCAAGTCTTAACATTCAACTATGACCCAAATCATTTTTCACTAAATGAACTCAAAACTAACTGGGAGTTGGAATCTATGAAATATCTGGGGGTCAATATCCCGAAACAACTCAACAAAATTATAACACTAAACTATGATCCACTGGTGACAAAAATAAAATCTGACCTAGCAAGATGGAATATGATACCATTCTTAGGTACTGCACAAAGAATTGAAGCAGTCAAAATGAATATACTTCCACGTCTTCTATACCTTTTCCAAACAATACCGGTAGAACCTCCCAAAAAAACATGGCAGGAGCTGGACAGAAGGATCTCAAGATTCATATGGCAGGGTAAGAGACCTAAAATCAGATATAGAACCCTACAGCTAAACAAAGACAAAGGTGGGCTCGCGCTGCCAAATATCAGGGACTATTTTATAGCTGCACAAATTAAAACTTTAGTAGAGATATGTAACCCAGTCTACACTGCACAATGGAAGGAGATGGAATGCCAAATAACAAGTGACATCCCCCTACAGGCAATAATAGGGAACAATGCCTTAACTAAACTCTTGAATAACACTAACCCGTGGATAGAGACCCCGCTAAAAATTTGGTTTAAGATAGTCAGAGAGAATCAAGCTAAAGAGCCCTATCGACTTCTGCAATGGATTGCCTATGATCAAGACTTTACCCCCAATAAAACAGACACTAGATTTAAAGAGTGGAAAGAGAAAGGGCTGATAAAATATTACGATTTTTTTAAGGGGCAAACTTTAAGAAGTTTTGAAGATTTGAAAAAACAAGGTCTAATAAATCAAGATCTTTACAGGTTCTTTCAGCTTAGACACCACATAAACAATATACTTAAAAAGGAGGATTTGGAACGGGCCCAGTCAGGTGTTCTGAAGGTCTTCTTAATGGCATATAAAGGGATCCCAGGGATCAGATACATTTCTAAAATATACCAAGGTCTTCAAGACTTAAAAGGAGACAACACATCATATATAAAAGAGAGATGGGAAAAAGAGGGGAATTTCACTTTACAATTGGAAATATGGGAAAAGCTAAATAAACAGCAATGGAAAAGTACCTCATCCCTGCAGTGGAGAGAATTTGGATGGAAAAACTTGGTAAGATTTTTCAGAACACCTGCACAAAACAAATTTACCCATAAGGGATTGAACTGTTGGCGCTTGTGTGGTGAAAAGACTGCAAATCATTTTCATGTGTTTTGGTCATGCCCAGTTATCCACCAATATTGGACCAACATACAGACAATATTGGGGAAAATATTCAAAATAACAGTTCCCTTTTCTTTTGTAACTTTGTATTTGGGTTTACTACCGGACTCACTGGAAAGACGAGGAGATAAATACTTATTCAATGTTTTAATATTGGCAAGTAAAAAAGCCCTAACTAAAAAATGGATGCTGAAGGACTGTCCTACACCTGAAGATTGGATTAACGTGATTCAAGACATTTACTCGATGGAAACGTTGACATTCGCACTGAGACAGGACATGGATGGGTTCATGAACTTTTGGCAGCCCTGGATCGCATATGTCTTCCATTAGATCTAATCTTTGACAAATACCATTTCAATAATGGTCCCGCTCTTTGTTCCAATGCTACTCAGTTACTCTTTTACTTTTAATTACTTAATTTTCTGTTTGTTTGTTTTTTGCTGTTCTGTTTGTTTGTTTATTCGTTTGTTTGTTTGTTTTTTATTTAATTCTCCTTAATTTCACTTTTTCTTTCACTTTAAAAAAAAAGGGGGGGGGGGTGTTGTAATAACTATCCTACCAATGTTGTCAAATAGCAAAAAATAAGGGAACATGTGATGAAAATGTAAACAATGCAATGCTGTAATGACCTGTATACCCTTTACAAAAACTTAAATAAAAAAACAAAAAACTATGCATGCAATAAAATGTAAAATATGAATGAGTAATACTAATCTATGCAATTATTAAATATATTAACAAGTAGCAGATATTGTGGAGTTCCACATAGTGCAGACGGTAGTGCAAAAGAAAACAGTGATAACTGTCATGAGTCCGGTTGAGCTGCTGTACGTAGTGCACGAGAGTCTAATAAGTCACTTAGTGTTCAGCAGTCTGATGGCAGAGGGGAAGAAGCTGTTCATGTAGCGGGAGGTTTTAGTCTGAATGGACCGAAGTTGTCTACCTGAGGGGAGGGGGGCAAACAGTGCGTGTCCAGGGTGTGAAGGGTCGGCTATGATCCGACCTGCACGCCTCCGGGTCCTGGAGGTGTACAGGTCCTGGAGGGATGGGAGCTTGCAGCCGATCACCTTCTCAGCAGCGCGCACAACGCGCTGCAGTCTCAGTCTGTCCCTGGCAGTGGCTCCTGCGTACCACACGGTGATGGAGGTGGTGAGGATGGACTCGATGATGGATGTGTAGAACTGCACCAACATCTTGGTGGGTAGCTTGAGCTTCCTCAGCTGTCGCAGGAAGAACATCCTCTGCTGGGCCTTTTTGATGAGGGAGCTGATGGTCGGCTCCCACTTGAGGTCCCGGGTGATGGTGGTGCCCAGGAAGCGGAAGGAATCCGTTGTGGTGATGGGAGAGTCTGTGAGGGTAAGGGGGGGCAGAGGGGCTGTGACTTTTCTGAAGTCCACGATCATCTCCACTGTCTTCAGAGCATTCAGCTGCAGGTTGTTGTGGCTGCACCAGGACGCCAGCTGGGCCACCTCTCTCCTGTAGGCGGACTCGTCGTCATTGGAGATGAGCCCGATGAGGGTGGTGTCATCCGCAAACTTAATCAGCTTGACAGACTGGTGGCTGGAGGTGCAGGAGTTGGTGTACAGGGAGAAGAGCAGGGGGGAAAGTACACAGCCCTGGGGTGATCCGGTGCTGATGCTAACAGAGTGTGAGACAGTCTTTCCCAGCCGCACATGCTGCCTCCGGTCCGTCAGGAAGTCGGTGATCCACCTGCAGAGGGAGTCAGGCACGTTGAGCAGGGACAGCTTGTCCTGGAGCAGAGCGGGGCGGATGGTATTGAATGCAGAGCTGAAGTCCACAAACAGGATCCTGGCATAGGTTCCCGGGGAGTCCAGGTGCTGCAGGATGGAGTGGAGGGCCAGGTTGACTGCGTCGTCCACAGACCTGTTGGCTCTGTAGGCAAACTGCAGCGGGTCCAGGAGGGGAGTGGTGATGGTCTTGAGGTGGGGCAGGACCAGGCGCTCAAAGGACTTCATGACTACAGAGGTGAGCGCTTCAGGTCTGTAGTCGTTAAGTCCAGTGATCCGTGGCTTCTTGGGGACAGGGACGATGGTAGAGGTTTTGAGGCAGGTCGGCACCTGGCATAACTTCAGGGAGGTGTTAAAAATGTCTGTGAAGACAGGAGTCAGCTCTTCCGCATAGTGTCTCAGGGTGGAGGGAGACACGCCGTCCGGACCGGGGGCCTTGTGCGGGTTCAGTCTGGAGAACTGTCTGTGCACGTCCTGCTCACTGATGACAAGGGCAGTGGGGGAGGAGGGGGGGCAGCCTTTGATGAAGTGGGGACCATGGAGGCAGTGGCGCTGGGGGGAGGGGGGGAGTTGGACACAGCTGACGAGGTGTCAAAATGGGCATAGTGTTGGGACAGTCTTTGGCAAAGGGCTTTGTCATCCTGACCCTTAGAAGCCTGAGGCCGATAGTTGGTGATTTGCCTCAGTCCTCTCCACACAGAAGCAGAGTCGTTAGCAGTGAACTGTTGCTGGAGTCTCTCAGAATATACAGATTTAGCTCTCCTCAGCTCTCTGCTAAACCGGTATTTGACCTCCCTGTAGCAGTCCCTGTCTCCACTTTTCAACGCTGCTTCCTTCTCCTTCCTGATTTGTCAGAGCTTGGCTGTGAACCAGGGCTCGTCGTTGGAATAACTCACCCTGGTGCGCGATGGAAGAATGCTCTCCTCACAAAAGTGGATGTATGAGTTCACAGTGTCCGTGTACTCATCCAGATCATGCGTGGCTCTTTTAAACATGCCCCAGTCAGTTATTTCCAAGCACGTGTGCAGCCTCTCCCCAGCATCACTGGTCAATTTCCACGTAGTGCTCACCACAGGTTTTGTGAGCTTCAGCCTCTGTCTGTATGTGGGAATCAGGTGGACCATCACGTGATCAGATAGTCCGAGCGCAGCGCGGGGAACAGCGTGTGTAGTTTATAGTCTAGCATCAATAAACTCATGGCGCAGTTTATAGTCTAGCATCAATAAACTCATGGCGCAGTACTATAACAGGACACATTTCCAAATATTTGAGACCATTCTAGTGCATCATTTTATATTTTAGGAATATTATAAGTACAAAACACCAAACATTATTATACACAGCAGAATGACCTGTTTGGCTGCAACTGTTGCATCGGTGTTGCCCATTTATCAGTAAATATTTAAATAAAAACGATTTATTTTGTTATTTGGGCGTTTTTGTGTCCTGTTTGGTGACGGTCGTCGTTCAGTCAAATCGTGCATCTGGCTGCATATGATATGCAATTGATTTGGACATTCTGCTCCACAATCATGGTGGTATTATTATTAATTTTTAATTTTTAGATAGCCATGTGAGCACACCAAAAGGAGCACCATCGGCGACGGTGAGTTGTGGTCCTGCAAAGGGACTCCCATCTACTGCTGACTGGGTGGGCTGGGCTTGCTTCCCTGTGAAGGATCACGTTCTGCCTGCTGCTTCTCCAACACCAGTGTTCTTTAGGCAGACCCCGGATCCCCACTGGCACTCCCCAAATTATCCTTTAGACATACGCAATCACGGCAGCATTATAGTATGATTTTTTTAAGCATTACATCTTCACTATTCTCTCTTTCTTGTCAAATTTGTCGCTTTTCACTTCCTTTTTTTGTTTGCAAAGCACTGTGGTGAGTGACTGGTTGTGATGCCATGCTTTATCCAATCAGCATGGCCATGATGCTGCATATTATCCACTCAGCACGGAGTCAATCCAAAACCCTGCCCACACTTCCTGAAACTAGGGCATGAAGAGACAGAGCGGTGACAGAACGGTGGCTAAACTTTTATTGATAAAAATTACATATTTTCACTGAATGGCTCCATACTCGGGGATGCACACCCTCGTAACCTCAGCAAAGCACTTATAAAATCTAAGGTCAGTCTGAAGAACAGTTTGGGAGATAGCTAAGGAACACACACACACACACACACACACACACACACAGAGAGAGAGCGATATGCTCCATCTATAGGTAGATGGTCAATTTAAGTTGGCTTTTGAGTAAATATGGACCTGTTCAGCCCTCTCTAGGGACTCAGTTTTTAGTTTTGGGCCCCTTTGTGACTGAGTTTAACACCCCTGCCATAAGGTGCCCTTAAAACCCAAGTTTCCAAAAGTTCTACACTATACCTTTAAAGTAGCAGTTTGTAGCTTTCCGGTTTCGGGTAGAACACTGAAAAAGACTACAACTATGGTGACTATGGATGGAATATGGGTGGGCAATATAAGCTGCGGCTTCAGCCATCACCCATTTCGGATAACTTATGCTGAACTGTATAATCAGAGGAGTTATTGTTAAATTGACCTTGTTGGATTTTTTTCCCCTTTGTTATATTATTCTGTTTCTTTTTTAATCTTTACTTTTAATCTATCCGAAATAAAGATTCATTCATTCATTCACTATGACCTGAGTCCCAACAGCCAAACACAGGGTGCTTTGTTGCTGGTTGTTGTTAGGACTGAGGTCATAGTCACTATAGTTGTAGTCTTTTCAGTGTTCCTACAAGAACAGAGCTGCTGGAAGAAATGAGGGGCCTACTAGAGCCCCGTCTGGGTGTTCGGGGGTGGGGTGGGGTGGGACACAGTACACATGGCACCCCACCCAGGACAAAGGGGTTGGTGGGGGAGAAGATAGTCAGGGATGCTAATGGAGAAAGGTGAAGGGAGCCAAACAAACAAAGATGTGTCTTTGCCCCCCCCCCGCCGTACCAGGTTTGCACCTAAAGACGCAGAGGTGCGAATGTATGGTAACAAGACCTGCTCTGTGACATGTGGGTCAATGTCATGTTAATGTGTGTGCATGTCTTTCATGTCTGTATGTTAATGTGTTTACCCTGTGTGCCGGAGGCGGGAATAAAAGTGTATAAAAGCGTTCGCTCAGGCACTCAGAGGGCAGTTGTTTTGTGTTGAATGTTGGAAGTTGAATAAAGTTCGAGTGTCGTCCAGCTTGCTGTTTTGTCTGCTTTCATCTTCCACAATGGTAAACCTCGTAATTTTTTTTTTTTTTTAAAAGCATTTGCATCTTTGCATGTGTCCATTGTGTGTAGCTGAAGTCATACTGCAGAGTGAGAGCGATTTCATGCTACCACATCCATAAACTCAAATTGTATATCCACCGGAGTGGTGGCCTAGTTGACAGAGCATCCGCCTCACAACCGGGAGGCTGGGGGTTCAAGTCCCAGCCGGGTCATACCAAAGACCATATAAAAATGGTACTTCCCACCTTCTAGCCTGGTGCTCAGCATAATAGAATGGGGGAAGGAGAAGTTGTTTGTGGCGGTGCCTTGCATGGCAGCAACCCGTCTGATTCTAGATGTGATTAACAATGCAGATAGGAGAAACATAATTTCATTCTACTGAACAGGATTGGCTGTATGGACTGAATGACAATAAAGTTGGCTTCTTCTTCTAAATTGTACAAAATTGGATTAATACACTATTTTTCCCCAAAAAACTGGTGTAGTATAGGAATCAAACACACAATCGTACTGTACTGCTGAGTGTACATCTACCATCCTGATTGCTAAATTTTATTTACAGTATTGTCTCAAAAATCAGTCATTACTACTTCCTACTTACTCCATAGTTAGAGAGAACTATAGTACTCTTCCAAAAAACAAAAAATACAACATTCAAAGAGTACTTGCCTTATTCCCTCATCAGCAGTAGTTACACCATTACTGTGACATCCTTGATACAGAACAATGAAAAATATCCCCCAGCCTGCTGACATTAACAGCACTGGCTGGCTGAAATTTTGTTCAAAGTCACCCAAAATCAAAATTGTCCAAGAGTTTCCAGAGCTACAACTATGATATTAATATGAAAAGACTACATCATTTCATTCACAAATGATCATAAGTACAAAGTTTTTTGAGAGTTGTCCTATGACCTTTTTCTGAGGTCAAGGTCACCAAAATTTGAAATGAGCCCAGATTTTTCAAAGTTAGAACTATGGTATCAATGTGAAACATTAATGTCATTTCCTTTCCAAGTTATCAGGTTCACAAAATTATTGGAAAAATTGACCTCTGACAATGACCTTGACTTCAAGGTCAGCCAAATTCAAACTTGTCCGAGATTGTTTTGATACAACTATGGTATCAATTTGAAAAGCCTATATAATTTCTTTCTCTAGTTGCTGCCACACCGCATGTTCACCTGGTGATGGCAATACCCCATCAGCTTTTTAGAAGGTGGGGATAATAAAACAAAGAAAATACCAAGATGCATTTTTTAAAATCAAATATATATGACAGAGTTTTATTTGACCACATTAATAAATACAAATTCTGTCCTTTCTCTGGTCTCTTTTCTGTCCATTGTACAATGGGATAAAATTCAGTATTTTTCAAGATGCATTTGGGATTATTCTAAATGCACTATAAAGGTTCTTGAAATCAGTAGACATCCAGACACCACTAAAAAGTGTGAACATACAGTTGGAAGTGAATTTGGACACAGCCCGTGTCTCAGTTCAGGTAACCCGTTTGAGTTTCAATATCAGTTTCAGTTTCAATATCAATCAGTTTCAGCCTAATAGTATTGAATGCAAAAGACGCAATAGACTTATACAATGGTCCCCTCCGGCATACAACTAGGAAAATACCGGTCGCTATGGAGGGTGAGAATATGTATGGGTACATAATCATACCATGTAGGATAACTAAATAGACGGTTGTGCTGTTTCATCCCATCTAGCAACAATGCTCTGCACTGTGTGTGTTTTTATATTTACATATTTATTCCATCTAGCTACAATGCTCCGCACTGGGTGTTTTTATATATCTACATATTATTCCATCTAGCTACAATGCTCCGCACTGGGTGTTTTTATATATCTACATATTATTCCATCTAGCTACAATGCTCCGCACTGTGTGTCTATAAATATATATATATATATATATATATATATATATATATATATATATATATATATGTGTGTGTGTGTGTGTGTGTGTGTGTGTGTGTTTATATGCACATATGTATACTTGCTGCTCTTGTTTCTTTTTTTTTTCTTTTCTCTTGCCTTCTGATTGTTGCTCTGAGTGTTGCTATCCCTGTGCTGTTGCAATCCTGGAATTTCCCCATTGTGGGACTAATAAAGGCTTATCTTATCTTATCTTATATAGTGTTGTTAAAATCTGCACATTTTAACAAATGCAACAAAATATTTTGTTTTGATATATATAAAAAGAGATGGTTAGAATGGTTAGGCTAGTTAAATGGTTCCTTATTACTCCCCACAAGGAGGTGATGCTTTTGACAGTGCAGTTTTTTAAATTTGTTAACAGGATTACTCAAAAATTTCTAGATACATTTGCATGAAAATTTTAACTTGTGCAGCTCACCCCAACTTAAAGGGGTCATTGACTGAAATATGGTGTGTTTGTAGGTTTTTAACTGTCTGAAATGTGTCTATTGGTTACGTAATAATCAAAAAAATTTCAAAAGAGTCAGTTCTGTTAAAAAAACAACAACAAAAAAAAAAAAACAACACAGCCTTTATCTTGTTTTTCTCTCCCAGAAATGCCAGAAATGTTATTGATTCTTTCGGGTAAATCGCATACATCAAGATTGGACAAAGCCAACCCACTGCCTTCCTTGAGACCCGCCCACTGCTCTACTACTGGCCCACCTAGTTGTCTGTCATGTAGATGGCAGGGGTGCTAAAGGTAGCCTATTAGCCCCTGAACCAATACTGGTACCAGGAGGCTTGCACCAAGTGCAGCTTATATTGATTTCTTCAGATCTTAGTCACCCTAATAGCCATCCAGTCACCAATACACCGCATGCCACTCCAGCCCATCGCTCAACAACTTCACCACAATTCCACAACAAACCGCCAGCACCGGTGTGGCAGTTGTTGCAACCAACCCAGCCCAGGATCTGAGGCCGCTGACTCTCACAGCCAGCACCCTCACCGTCCCCCAGGGCTCCACTCCCGCGGGCAGCAAAGGGAAGCCATCATGGGGCGGCTCCACCAAACTTCACCTCAGCTCAGCCAGCAGCCTTGGGTCCCGGGCCAAGCCGGAACCATGGCAAAACCACCAGGAGATGGGATGGAATGACGCGAGACACACCATCGACCGTGGATCAGTAAACCAGCACCACTCATCTGAGCTAGAAGGAGGCTAAAAGCTAAAGGCTAGAAGCTAGTCAGCTAATGGCTAACTGACATAAGGGGGGGGGGGGTTGGTGGTGGACTTGAATAGGTGAAGGATGTTTCTTAAAGTGACAGGCTTTAAATCAGAGCGTTTCAAGAAAGCCAAGGAAAATACAAAACAAATATGCTCCAATAATTAAAAAAGAAAATGAGAACAAAATATGTCACGCACACTTCATTAAGACATGTGAGCTGTTAACACGTGGAAAAAGTGCAGTCACTGACCCCAACTTAAAAGTGATTAACTTTTGATGGCGATCTGAATCGTGGATTAAAAAAAATAATAGAAAGGTGCAAATGCACTGCTTTTCCAGAGGTATGTTAATGGTCACCACAGAAG
This sequence comes from Pholidichthys leucotaenia, assembly GCA_020510985.1. Classification (NCBI taxonomy): domain Eukaryota; kingdom Metazoa; phylum Chordata; class Actinopteri; order Cichliformes; family Pholidichthyidae; genus Pholidichthys; species Pholidichthys leucotaenia. Next base: position 288,623,703 of record CM035839.1, on the reverse strand, counting down.
AGGGCACTGTCTGCCGCTACTAATGCACTGTTTCCTATACACACCATAAGGAGACGACATTCAGGAAGTCTGCTCCATATATTAACAACTGTCACCTTCTTTTCCATCTCCCCAAATGGAATCTTATTCTGTGGGAGATGAAACAGAGCTTCACTTGTTGCACATGCTCACCAGGAAATGAGATGCCCTGGCAGAGGTGTGTGCTCTATTTTTTCCTGTTGAATTTCAAGTAGCAAGACAGTATTAGAGCAGTACAAGCTGGTGCTTTAAAGAGCGTGATAGGTTCCATGTATTCTGTCAGGAAGACAGTGTGCTGAATTAACTGGAAGTCATCTGCACTTTGTCCGCATAAAGAAATCAGATATGTTGTGTGAAAACACCAATCAAGAACCAGTTAAATGTCACTTGACAGGAAATGACAAATCCAAACATTTAGAGACTGCAGGGTTAGATTTAAGATTAAACATGGCATTAGGCAAGAAGGATGAGTTAATGCAGCTATGACTGTTGACTACGATTCCCTGGATGATGATTAAAATGACATTTTAGCAATTAAAAAAGCTTAAACACCCTGGCAGTATTTAGCATCTTCCCCATAACAAACCATGATTCCCAAATGACTGTTTGCAAATGCTCTTATGCATCAGAATATCTTCAGTGCATGATAACGCAATGCAGCACATTTAACCATAGATACCAAATAATCATCAATTCATTAATCAAATAGGAAGCACTGACAGTGTTAAAATGATGATTTAAACTCCTCTTTAATAGTATTAGAACACTGATAGTTTTGTAATTTTAGCTGTTTATCAAAATATATTCAACATACAGCTATATAATCAACATGGCCTTAAAGTGCAGGCTCTCAGCTTTAATTTGAGGGTATTCACATCCAAATTGGAGTCATGGTTTAGGAATTACAACCATTTTTATACAAAATCTCATTTTAGGGGCTCAAAAATAATCAAAACACAATTGAATCAAAAGTTATTCCATGGGCTGCATGGGCTGTTCCCTCATTAACCCATCATCAAACAAACAGGCAAAAGGTTTGGAATTGATTTCAGGTGTGGAATTAGCATTTGGAAGCTGTTGCTGTGAACCCACAACATGTGGTCAAAGCAGCTCTCAGTGGAAGTGAAACAGCTCATCCTTAGGCTTAAAACAAAGAAAAAATCCATCAGAGAGAAAACGGAAATGTTAGGAGCAGTCAAATTACCAGTTTGGTATGTTCTGAGAAAAAAAAAGAGCGCACTGGTGAGTAGGGAATTCAAAAAAGTCTGGACGTCCACAGAAGACAAGAGTGGTGGATTATCCCAGGATCCTTTCTATCATCATCATCATACATCATCGCAGTCTGTTGTGGGCGACAATGACTGTTTCATTCAGGTCTGATCAGATTCCTCCACACAGCTCTGTCCTTAGCCTTCCGCTGCCAGGAACTGCTGTCTATGTCCAACTTCTTCAAGTTTCTTTTTACAGTGTCTTTAAATCTGAGCCTTGGTCTACCCTGATTGCGTTTGCCCTTGCATAACTGTGAGTAGTGTAACTGCCGAGGGAGACGCTGGTGGTCCATCCTCTCAACATGTCCAACCCATCTCAGGTTCATCTGTATTAGCATATCCTCCACTGATGGTAGACCAGCTCGTTTCAACACTTCTATGTTGGTTATCTTGTCTTTCCATGAGATGTTCATTATGGCTCGAAGGTGTCTCATCATGTACGCGTGGAGTTTCTTCACCTGCACTCTGTAGACATTTCAAGTTTCAGCACCGTACAATAGAGTAGCCAGTACTGTCGCTCTGTACACTTTGCATTTCACACAGATAGACACATGTCGATTGTTCCACAGAGTCTCCCTCAAGTTTCCAAACACAGTGCCCGCTCTTCCCATTCTGAAAGATAGTCCATCCTCCAGCCTAGCATTCTCTGAAACAGTGCTACCTAGGTACTTGAAAGTCTTGCACTTGACTAGTGGCTCTGTACCAATGCTGATCTCTTCTGGTAGTGATGTTGATAATTGGAACTTTGGTGGTTGATAAAGGCACTCTGTCTTCTTGATGTTGATTTGGAGGCTGAATTGGCTAGCTGCTAGGCTGAATTGGCTAGGATCCTTTCTATAATGAGGAAAAACCCCTTCACAACATCCACCCAGGTGAAGAACACTTTCCAGGAAGAAGGTGTATCAGTATCTAAGTCTACCAGAAAGAGAAAAATTCATGAGAGCAAATACAGAGGGTTCACCCCAAGGTTCAAACTATTAATTGGCCTCAAAAATAGAAAAGCCAGATTAGACAGTGCCAAAAAAAAAAAAAAAAAAATCTAAAGAAGCCAGCCTAGTTCTGGAACAGCATTCTTTGGACAGATGAAACCAAGCTCAACCTGTACCAGAATGATGGGAAGAAGATAGGAGAAGTCTTGGAATTTCACATCAATCAATTCATCAAACTTTATTTATATAGCACTTTTTAAACAAATAGCAATGATGTGTAAAGTGCTTTACATATTAAAAGAAATGGAAAATAAAGAAGAATGTATTCCCCAGCCCCACCCAGGCCACATCGCCATCCACACACACAGACACACACACACATGCACACACACAGGCATCCACTCACACTTATGGATGCACAAAAGTAATTTAAAATTATCACATTAAAAATAAAGAACAGAATAAAACAGGATGTGAGGAAAACGCTATCATGAATCTTAAATTTGTACTGAGGGAACACCAGAGCCTGATAATGGCATTTAAAGGGAAAAAAAATATTATGATAGGACACTAAAATAAAATATAATAATAATAATAATAATAATAATAATAATAATAATAATAATAATAATAATAATAATAATTGAAATTCAACTAAAAGCCAGGTTAAAAAGGTGGGTCTTCACTCTACGTTTAAAAATATCAACACTCTCAGCTGCCTTCAGGTCCCCAGGAAGGGCGTTCCACAGATGTGGGCCATAATACTAAAAGATGCCTCACCGTGGGTTTTGGTCTTAACTTTAGGGATGAGTAAAAGGCCACTTCCTGTGAATCTGAGGGCCCTGGAGGGTTCATAGAATAAAAAAAAAATTCTGATAAGTAGGCAGGAGCAAGACCATTAAGAGCTTTATAAACTAGTAAAAGGGCCTTAAAATCAATTCTAAAACAGACAGGAAGCCAATGCAGAGATTTTAAAATGGGTGTGATGTGTGCTCTCTTTCTGGTCCTGGTCAGCAGCTGGGCAGCCGCAGTCTGAACTATCTGCAGCTGAGATATGTTCTTTTTTGGAAGACCAGAAAGCAGTGCATTTCAGTAGTCAATTCTACAGGTAATAAAAGCATATAAAAGTATCTCTGTATTGGCTTTAGAGAGAACTAGTGCATGCAGAGAGAACTAGTTGATTGCCTGCAGAACGTAAGTATTCCTGTCTGAAACAGGTTTCCCAATCAGGCTTTCCAGGCCCAAATGTAGGCTGTGTTTGAAAGTGGAATACAAAGAGGTGTAGCCTATATATAGACAATCACATGTTTGACTTTGACAAATATAAAAAGGAGTAAATGTCACTAAGATTTATTTGATTGTGTGAATATTAATTACAGAATACCTGATTATTGAAAATGAATGGGACATCCAATATTAGCGACTGTTACAGATCCCTTGTTTATTTGTTGGTCAGATCACTTATTTGTGTGATTTTTTTATCACTTATATTCATAACACTGTATCTGCACTTTGGGGAATGGGAGTTGTTCAGTCATCATAATAGTTACCTCCGCCAAGGAGGTTATGTTTTCATCAGCATTGGTTTGTCTGTCTGTTTGTTTGTTTGTTAGCAAGATAACTCAAAAAGTTATGGACGGATTTTCATGAAATTTTCAGAGATTGTCAGAAATGGGGTATCCTACAGATGATTAGATTTTGGTGGTGATCCGGATCACCGTCTGGATCCAGGAAGTTTTTAAAGGATTCTTGGGGAACTGTGGCGCTTGGCGGAGGTCTGCGCTCTCCGAGTGCTTTTCTAGTTATTTTAGTTTATCACTGTTCAGTGATGGAGTTCAGTGTATCGTTAATAAACTTATGCAGTACTATAACAGGACACACTTACAAATATTTGAGACCCATTGTATCGCATAAGTTTATATTTTAGCAATATTTTGTTATTAAAAGGTTTTTTAAAACTTTAATGCTAAGATTCAGGCGGTGTTTATATCGTCACGCTGGGGCGATACTGAGGCCAAATAATGATCTGAACCTTGAGGGCGTGACTGGCAAAGACTGAATGCCGTCACTCTATTGTAAGCCTTTATTTTTTATTGATGCGAGAAGATTATTTATTATTATTATTATTCTGCCTAAACTATCACATTTTTGACCCTCTAAACATTAACCAAAACACATTTTTTTCACACACACACCTCAGACCCAGTGAAAAATGTTGTAAACTGGAAGAAATATGTGCCCCATGCTGAAAATTTATCCAACGTATAATTGATACATCCCGCATTCGTGGAGCAAAGGTTGTAAGGCCTTCACATGTTTCTTTTTGGGGGTTTTTTCGGTAAAAAAAAGCTGGATCCAATCAGCTGATCACTGGAACCACAAACCAGCCTAAGGGAAAAAGCACATGCCATGCATTATCTTTTTTTCACTTTCTTGAAAATAACTTTTTTTAACGCCATCAGTCAGTGTGCCTTTGAGCCAGGTGATGTCTGGCCACTTAAGCCGTGTTTGAAAGTGGAATACGGAGGTGTAGCCTATATGTAGGCAATGACATGTTAGACTTTGACAAATATAAAAGGGAGTAAATGGCACTAAGGTTTGATTGTGTGAATATTAGTTACAGAATAATTGAAAATGAATGGGACATCCAATACTAGCCACTGTTGAAGAACCACTTGTTTATTTTTTTTTTTCAGATCACTTACGTATTTGTGTAATCTTTTATGAGTTATTGAGCGTTTTTGTGTCCAGTTTGGTGATGGTCGTCATTAGTAAAACCGTGCACGTGGCTGCATATAATATGCAGTTGATCTGGGCATCCTGCTCCACAACAATTAACTTTTAATACTTGTGCAAGCACACCAAGAGGAGCGCCATCGTGCCCGTAGAAAGCAAGTATTCCTGTCTGAAACAGGTATCCCAATCAGGCTGCAAAGGGACTCCCGTGTACCGCTGACTGGGGCAGGCTGGGCGTGCCTCCCCCCGAACGATCGTGGAGCGGCCGGTCAGATACCGGTGGGAGAAGCAGCATCTGAACTGGTGGATCGCAGTGCTTTGCAAGGAGCCAAGCTCAGCCTGCCCGGTTAATGGGAGTCTCGGCTGTTGCTTTACCCATGGTCCCAGCGGTTCAGCTGCTGCCCCCCCCCCTCGTGTTCCCCATGCCGAATTATCCATTAGACCTATGCAATCACAGCAACTTTATGGTATAATTTTTTAAGCATTAAATCTTAAGTATTATCTTTTTCTAGTCAAATTTGTCACACTTCGCTTCCTTGTTTTACACACGGCGTGCTGTGGTTACTGATGCTGTAACGTGCGTATTAACCAATCAGTAGGAGTCAATCTGAAACCAAACCCCGCCAATACTTCTAGATGCCTGGGCATGAGACACAGCGCTGGCTAAACTTTTATTGATAAAAATTATATATTTTGACTGAGCGATTCCACATTCGGGGTTGCACACCCTTGTAACGTCAGGAAACCATGTTTAAAATCTGAGGCCAGTCTGGCAAATGGTTCAAGAGATATGCATGGAACAGACAGACACACACACACACACACACACAGATTTGTTGCATTTATAGATAGATGATCCAAAGAACACCACATCTTCTGTAAAACATGGTGGAGGCAGTGTGATGATGCATGGGCATGCATGGCTTCCAGTGACAATGGGTCACTGGTGTTTATTGATGATGTGACAGAAGACAGAAGCAGCCAGGTGAATTCCAAAGTGTATAGGGATATACTGTCTGCTCAGATTCAACCAAATGCAATGAAGCTGATTAGACAGCGTTTCACAGTACAGATGGACAATGACCCAAAAGATACTGTGAAACAACCCAGGAGTTTTTTTTAAGGCAAAGAAGTGGAATATTCTGCAATGGCCGAGTCAATGACCAGATCTCAACCAGATTGAGCATTTCACTTGCTTCAGACAAGAAAGACCCACAAACAAGCAACAGCTGAAGAAAGGCCTGGCAAAGCATCACAAAGGAGGAAACCCAGCGTCTGGTGGTGTCCAAGGGTTCCAGACTTCAGGCAGCCATGGCCTGCAAAGGATTCTTAACAAAATATTAAAAATGAACATTTTATTTCTTGTAATGTTAATTTGTTCAATTACTTCTGAGCGGCTGAAATGAGTTTTTGTATAAAAATGGTTGCAGTTCCTAAACCGTACCTCCAATTTGGATGTGAATACACTCAAATTAAGCTCAAAGTCTGCACTTTAGGACCATAGTGATGATATAACTGTATCTTGAATATGTTTTGGTAAACAGCTAAAATAACAAAACTTGTGTTACTGTTCCAATACTTTTAGAAGAGTGTACATAATATTTATCTCAGTTCATTTCACTGACAGCTATTAACGATCAAACTTAAAAAGAATGTGTATTTGTAAAATTGATGTGCATCAGAAAACGTGATTGATGGCTAATACACTGGAGCCCCTGCTGAGATTTCATGGCAGAATTAGGCTTAAAAAATCCAATCGAAACATCACATGGGCAAATGAACCAAATGAAGAAGACTACTTCAAAATAACGTATTCACCGAGCTGATTGGTGGCTATTAGTGATCAAGTCAGATTAGCAGGCTGGCTGAAAGGATTGAGTGGCAGCTAAAAATGTGCTGCGGGGCTAGTTGGAACAGCTGCATCCAACATGTCGAGAAGAGCAGAAGGACAGTGGAAGCTGGTTTAGATATCCATCACATCAGAAGTACAACTAAATGATACAATGAACACTATACACTGTTAATGTATAGTGCTGGGTCATAAAACATGTACAGCACATACCCTTGTTTGGAAATATGCAAGTCTGAAATTTGACCTTTTGACCCCAAAAGTACAGTCATAGGTGTTAGTCCCAAAGTCAACCTATGTACCAAGTGTTGTGACCTTAGCTTCATTCTTTCTCAAGTTACAGTCCAGAAGGACAAACGGGCAAATAGACAGACAGAGGTGACTGCCCTACCCATGTGACTCTGTCAGCGTGGGTGACAACGTACTGGGTACTGCAGAGTAGAAAAAAGGGTAAGTAACCCTCCTTCAAAGCTGATAGTAATGATCATCATCTGATAAACTGTATTGCAATCAATTCTGGAATGGGGCAAATAGGAAAGTCAAAATATTTGCTGTGAATAAAGTTTTCCAAACATGTAGTCAGAAATAATTTTACATGGTGGTAAAAAAGTTAGTGGACCTAACAGTTCTGTAAAGCTGTTGAGACAAAAGCCAGCTGGGTGTGCTATGGATCTGTAGTGATCTCGAGCGCGGGTCTGTCCCATGCTCGAGTCACTTATTATTTTCCCCATTTTCTATCTTTACATTCTGTCTTAGTTATTATGGGGATTATTGGTGCTTTTATTTTGACAGCGCCGTGGCAGGACTTCCTGCTGGCAAGCCTGCTTGTGGCCTGTCACAGCTGAGTGTATTCATTGATTACATTAACTCCACACCTGTTTGTAGTTTGTGTTCTCTGTGCACTATTTAAGATCGCTAGCGAGTTCACTCCTCACTGCGACCTCGCCCAGCCTAGGCTGGAGTCCCCAACCCTGACTCCAGTCTCTTTTCGTGAGAGGGTTTCGCCCTCGCTATTTATATGTAAGTGACTGCTTTGATTTTTTATTTATCCTTTGTATGTCTCACGTTATCCCCTTGCGAGGTCGTGTGTATAGTTGCTTGTGTTTGCCCCTCGTGGCACATTATTTTGTTCCTTTTTATTAATAAATAAGCAAACTCACTGCTGGCGTTTGGTGCCTCATTTATGCCTTGAAAGGGGCATACATAACAGGATTATGTAACATAAGAGGACATTCATTTGAGGGAAAAAAACTTTACATTTTTAAAGAGATGGTTCAAGTGCCACATACAGCAGGTGTCAAGGTATTTAAAGTTGAAGCACTTCATTCATGAATGTTCATCGGGAATCAAAAACTATATATAATTTTTAGTGGTACTGGTGTTATTGCGTTAATCGCCTGTTAACGCGTTGCCCCCGTTAATGGCGACAAATTTTGTGATTGCGGTTAACGGCAGAAAGCGCAGACAGTACTTTTTGGCCTAGCCGCTCTCCATACCAAAGCCGTTGTGGCCACCGACACTGTGTGCGCCACGCAGACAAGCTGGATTATAGCCATGGATATCACCAAAGTGCTGTCATGTTTAAGTTTACAACGTCGGAACGCTCACCTGGATAATTGTTATAGCCTCCTCCAAAAGTTTGCCTGGATGTTGTGTTGTTCTTCTGTGGAAGCTAGCTAGCTCGTAGTTAGTAGTTATTAGCTACATGCTAGGTTATAGCTGATCTCCATCTGCTGAGACGGACAGAAATTCACCTGTTTTCATCCCCACACGTCCAACTGTTGGTGAGTACCAGTCTAAAAAAAATTCTCAAGCTGTGTTCGGAATGTCCGTTCACTCCCTTGCCGTTTTTGTAGCACATTGGGGTGTCGTCACAAGTGCGATAGTAGCTCCGTTTGTTAGCGCTGCTGCTAAGATGCTAATACTGTAAACAAATGACCCGTGCTGGCAAAATGAGTCACTTTGAGGACATTTTCAAAACTGATGTAACGCTATGTCCATATTCTGTATTGAAAGACCTTCAAAATGATATTTAATGTGTAGGAAGTGTGCCAAAACGGCCCATAAAAAGACGATTTGTTTATATTTTGGCTAGGTTGAAAACTCACGTTCAATCAGTCGAGAGGTATATCTTCCGCAAAAACATATGTATTTTTAGAAAGTACGATTTCTAAGCTTTCTAATGATACCAGGCACTCATGGGGGTTTTCCCGGGACTTGCCGCTAGCAAACAAAGAGTTATGATTTATGCACTTCTCGTGCCTGTAGCTCATAATGACGCGGTGCGCACCAGAAATATTTCTGGAGAATATACTGGATAGTTTTTGTCATTTTTGTTATGTTCAGAGCTTTAATAAACCTGCAGAAGAAGAAAGCAAGTATATTTGTCCACTCCCATGTTTATAACAGTATGAGAAACTTGAAAAATTACCAACTTTAGGTACACTGTATCTGAATGGAAAAACACACGATTAATGTCTTATTAATTGCAATTAACTCAACATTCCAAAAGATTAATCGCGATTAGAAATTTTAATCGTCTAACACCACTAATGATTTTAAAAAGATTATATATTAAAAAGAAAAAAATCAGCAACCAAACACCTTCCCGAGCTCCAGTAGTAAAGCAGACAATGGACTGAATGAGCGAATAAGCGGTTTGATCATTCTCCTCACACATCATGTGGCATGTGAACCTGTGAAGTTGATCCATTGGAGGTCTTCTCAGACAGAAAATGCACAACACTGCTGCTTTCATCGACACATTGAAGTAAGATGGTTCTGCTATTCAGACATGACCCACATGTTGTGTGTATTATCAAAATGGCTTAATTTATGCATACAGGATATAACTGATATTTAGATCTGCTCATGTGGTCAGAATGGTTTACCAGTGTACTCAAACACAGAGGTCCAGGAGGTACAAGCTCTTTTTTACTCTCATGTTGGTGGTGTTTACTGTAAACCAGGGTTCTCCGGAACATTGAGGTTTCTGCAGGAAATGTTCTAACTTCACTTCTTAATTGGTCCAAAAATTGCAAATAACTTGTAGTTGTTGTGGATGGGTGTCTATAGAACCCATGCACAAAAATGGAAAATTATTTGCAAGTTTTATATGATACCGGAGCTAGTCATGACAAGATTTCATATCTGGAGACCAGTCAAGGCCACTTTCTTTTTCCTGATGGGATTTGTGCACCTGATCAACCTGTATTTCCTCTATCACTATTCCACCCAGTTAGACAGGGGTATTTGATGGGAGACCTGCAGACTATATCTTCATGGTGCTCTTCATCTGGATCTGTATTGTTATAATGGGAATGCTTATGAACACGTCGCTGATGATGATCGCATTGATCACACACACACACACACACATATATATACAGTATACGGTATATATATATATATATATATATATATATATATATATATATATATATATATATATATATATCCCAGCCAGGTCATACCAAACACCATAGAAAAATGGGACTTTCCGCTTTCTAACTTGGTGCTCAGCATAATAGAACTGGGAAAGGAAAGTTAATGCACAGAGCTACAAGAGGACTGACCCCCCACTGTAGCTTTCACTACTCACAGTAGGTGTGTGGCCTAGGGTCAGTGAAACGGAGATAGGCGCCGCCCCACACACCATATGGTGTCCCACATGCTGTGGAAAGGATTAACTTTATATATACATACTGTATATCCATTTAGTGTTGTTATATACAGTATAAGATAAGATAAGATAAGATAAGATAAGCCTTTATTAGTCCCACAACGGGGAAATTCCAGGATTGCAACAGCACAGGGATAGCAACACTCAGAGCAACAATCAGAAGGCAAGAAAAAACAAGCAAGCAAGAGCAGCTAATATACATATGTACATATTACTATAAAATATATATATACACACACACACACACACACAGACACACAGTGCAGAGCATTGTAGCTGGATGGAATAAATATATGAATATATGAACACACAGTGCAGAGCATTGTAGCTAGATGGAATAAATATGTAAATATATAAACACCCACAGTATGGAGCATTGCAGCTAGGTGGAATAAATATGCAAGTATATAAACACACACAGTGCGGAGCAATGTAGCTAGATGGAATAATATGTAGATATATAAAAACACAGTGCGGAGCATTGTAGCTAGATGGAATAAATATATAGATATATAAATATAAACACACCCAGTGCAGAGCATTGTAGCTAGATGGAATAAATATGTAAATATATAAACACACACAGTGCAGAGCATTGTTGCTAGGTGGGATGAAACAGCATAACCGTCTATTTAGTTATCCTACATGGTATGATTATGTGCCCATACATATTCTCACCCTCCATAGCGACCGGTATGTTCCTAGTTGTATGCCGGAGAGGACCATTGTGTAAGTCTATTGCATCTTTTGCATTCAAAAAAAAAAAAAAAAAAACAAAACTATTAGTTTGTTACGTCTTTTTGCTATCTCTGCGAGCAGCCCTGCTTAGGTTGTACAGTCTGACAGCCGTTGGTAGGAAGGACAAACAACCGTTTAGTGTTTTAACTACGCCAAAGTGTATAGTCATATGTTTAATGTCCATATATGATGCTACGCACAACCTACAGTCGCCACAGCCTTCTGGAGATAAGGAATATGAGCAAATATTACGTGTTGGACCAGAGCATTACAGAGGAACTCCATGGCCTAGGTCTTCTCCACCAGACCGCCACACCCCCAGCCTCAACTGCTGTGTCCCATTCCAAATGGAGATGCCGCAGATGGTGTGAGCGAAGACAAAAGAGAGGTAAACATGGAGGTATTCAAACGAAGTTAGCCGCTAACCCACACAGACTCCCAATTCCTTCCCTCATTCTGGCCAACGTATGCTCACTACACAACAAAATAGACAACATACAGCTCCTGAGATCTACGTTATGTGATTTGCGGAACTGCTGTGTTTTCATCTTTACGGAAACGTGGTTAAATGACAACATCCCGGACTCTGCTATTCAGTTAGCAGGGCTAACATGCTATCGTGCTGATCGGGTGTTCATGGCAGGAGGGAAGACCCGCAGAGGAGGGGTGTGTGTTTACATCAGCGACACTTGGTGCCAAGATGCGACTGTTGTGCACAAACACTGTTCTCCATTGGTGGAATTTATGATCATCAAGTGCCGACCATTCAACTTACCGAGAGAATTTACATCTATTCTGCTAGTCGCCGTGTATGTTCCACCTACCGCCATTGGTGAGAGAAGAGAGGCACTAAATGAACTCTATCAGGCAATCAGTGAGACACAAACAGCGCACCCAGATGGATTCCTCATCACAGCAAGAGACTTCAACCATGCAGATTTAAAAGCCCTTCTACCAAAACTACACCAACATGTGGACTTTCCATCAAGAGGGGATAACTTGCTGGACCTGGTGTACACAACTCACAAGACAGCATACAGAGCCTCCCCCCTTCCCCATCTGGGTCCCTCTGATCACATCATCATCTTGCTGAGGCTGGCATACAAAGCCAGAGTGAAAGCCATCAGACCAACAAAAAAACAGGTATGTGTGCGGCCAGAGGGGGCCTCTGATGTTCTGAAAGATGGCTTTAGCACAATAGACTGGGACACTTTTAAGCATGCAGCCACTCACAATGGACACATAAACATAGAGGAGTATACTGAGGTTGTTGTAGCATACATAGCTAAATGCATTGATGATGTCACTCACTGCAAAACTGTCAGTGTTTGTGCTAACCCAAAACCATGGATGACAGCAGAGGTTCACAGGATCCTGAAGGCTCGGGACACAGCCTTCAGGGCCGGTGACACTGCAGGACTAACAACAGCTCGGGCCAACCTGTCCCGTGGTATCAAGGAGGCAAAACAACAGTACAGCAAGAAAATATCCGGCCACCTCAGCAACACCAGAGATGCACATTCCCTCTGATGTGGCATACAGACTCTCACCAACTACAAACCTCCACCTCAGACTTGCGCGAGTGACATCGCATTGCTTAACAACTTAAATGACTTCTTTGGCTGCTTTGAAGCACAAAACAGCACATCAGCACAAAAGATCAACTCCTCTTCCAAACGAGCAGGCCATAAGTGGCTGCACGGTGGCTGCACGGTGGCGCAGTGGTTAGCACTGCGGCAGCACAGTTTACCCTTGGCCGGGGGATTGTGGGGATCGTGGGATCGTGGGTTCGATCCCAGCCCCCGACCAACAGTGATCTGTGTGGAGTTTGCATGTTCTCCCCGTGTTGCGTGGGTTTACTCCGGGATTTCTCCGGTTTCCTCCCACATGCCAAAGACATGCATGTTAGGTTAATTGGCTGTTCTAAATTGTCCCTAGATATCTGTTTCCTATAGGCCCTTAGAATAGAGGGTTAGTATTAATGAAAGCGCTTTGAGTGGTCTTTGTGACTAGAAAAGCGCTATATAAGTGCAGGTTAGTTAGTTAGTTAGATAAGTCTGGATCTGGCTAGCGTAAAGAGGACCTTCTCCAGGATCAACCCACACAAGGCAGCTGGACCAGACAACATATTAGGTCACATTCTGAAAGACTGTGCGGAGGAGCTCAAGAATGTCCTGGCCAACATCTTCAACATTTCCCTGAGTCAAGCTATTGTCCCCACGTGTTTCAAAACTGCTACCATAATACCAGTCCCAAAGGAGCACGTCCCATCCAGCTACAACGATTATTGGCCAGTAGCACTGACATCCATCATAATGAAGTGCTTCGAGCAGCTGATCATGCAAAACATCAAGTCCACCCTCCCTCCCTCCCACGACCCATCTCAGTTTGCATATAGATCAAACAAATCCACAGAAGATGCCATCGCTGCTGCTGCTCTCCACCCAGCCCTCACCAACATGGGCTCAAAGAACTCCAACATGCAAATGCTGTTCTTGGACTTCAGTTCAGCATTCAACACAATCGTCCCCCAGCATCTAATGCAAAAACTCGGGGCACTTGGGACTCAAAACCTCTCTCTGTAACCGGGTGCTGGACTTTCTCACAGGGAGGGCCACAGAACGTGCGGGTCGGCAGCAACACCTCGAAGACCATCACACTGAGCACTGGGGCTCCACAGGGTTGCGTGCTCAGCCTGCTGCTCTTCACCCTGCTGACCCATGACTGTGGACCAGCCTACAGCACCAACCACATCATCAGATTTGCGGAAGACAAAGCTGCCATTGAGTTCCTTGGCTGTGTATCATCTCATCCTCGTTTATTTCTCCCATTTTAAGTGGCAATGAATGTGGGGGTGTCCTAAAAAAGATGGGGGGGTGTCCTAATTTATTCCTCACTATTTGTTTAGAATTATATTTTACAGAAAATTTGAAAAAAGTCTTTAATTCATTTTTAATTGTTTAGTTATATTACATGTTATATATATATACAGTATATACAGTATATCCCTCTGCATTTTCAGTTGTACAAACACACATGAACAAACTGCTGCAGCTATATTACACGTATGCACTTATGAGATGTTCCACACTCGCTCCATCGTACATTCATCTCTCTCCTCGCTCCACTCCCATCTCTCTCCCAGCCACTGCTGGTTTTGTTTACAAGCCAATTTGAATGAGAATGAATCTCTCTAATCCAAGCCGGCTGCTGCGAGGCCCTGGCCCTTTGTTTGGGATTACTGCAGCTTAGCGCTAGCTAACAATGAGGAGATGAGCAGCTCACCTCATCGCTGCTAATGAAGTGTGGCGAGTCATTTAGCCGCTAGCTAGCTGCTATCGAGCCGGGATGATACCTTCACACACGCCTGCACACACACACACACACACACACACACTTGCACGTTTGTATTCCTACATGTGTGGGGAATGTCTTTGGACACTTACATGTAGATGTTTCATTTGTTCCAAATACAAACAGAGTCACACTTGAGCTCAACTGTTGACCGAGATTAGAATGGAAGATTTCTGAAAATTACTTTCATGGCTTGTTGTTTGTTTCTCAGGCTGGACTAAACTTTCATGGGCGTATCGAGTAAATGTTCAAACCAGAGGTGCTTGTTTTAACAGTGTGTTCACATCATTATTCCAGATGGAAAATTCCATATATTTGATGTATTAGATCATCATTAATAGTCCTACAATTATAAGAGCTTAGAAAGGATTGTTTGATTACAATTTGTCTATTTAAAAAAGATAAAATGCTCACTTAAACCTATAACTGCCATTACTATATACTCTAATATACTAATCGTATGGTGGCATCAGGATTCTGTATTTCACTTTATGTCTAAAAGTTTGAAAGTCTGGGATCTGATAGGCTTTCATGAAAAAATACTTATTCATTTCACTGCATATGATAAGTCACGACAGTCATGGACGTGGATCATACTGCCTCAACTCCCACACCTATTTATTACCGTCTTATTTCATGGTCAGAATTCTGACAGGGGCATTTGAAATTCCAAGCAAACAACATGTAAAATTAAGAATCAGTTTTAAACACAGACCAGTTGTCTGTGAAATATAATAAAAAATGCCCACATTTATTGTCACGTTTGCTGAAGGGGGTAGTAAGCTGTGGTCACCAGGGTAGAGAGGCGCTGAGGCAACAGGAGAATCAGGAAGACTTAAGCTTGGCACAAACACAGAGACAGCAGCGGTCCACACTGAGAGTATGTTGGCTTATCTTCTGACAAAGTGCCTGAGCCTGGCATCTGATTAACGGAGGGAGAGGTGAGCAGAGGAGAGTTTTGATGTTTATCCAGGTTTGCGGATAAGCATGGCTGGATTAGAGCTCTGTGATGGACTTGGATGGCTAGCGAGGGAATGGCCCTGCATTGGTTACATACCCGGACATTCCCCTGGTCTTTACAATCTCACTGGTGTATGGAACAAATATAGGTGCACACATCCAAGGCTGTACAACTGCGAAAGAGAAGGTAGATTAATTTTGGTCTTCATATGATGTACAACCCCAATTTTAAAAAGATAGGGACACTGTGTAAAATCTAAGTAAAAATAGAAAACAATGGTTTACAAATCTCATAAACTACTGTTTCATTCACAGCAGAACATGGAAAATAGATCAAATGCTGAAAATGAGATGAGAAAAATATCAACTAATTTTGAATTTGATGACAGCAACTTGTCTCAAAATAGTTGGGCCAGGGCTAACAAATGACTGAAAAAGTAAGTGGTACTGAAAAAAAAAAACCAGCTGCAGGAACATGTTGCAACTAATTTAGTCCTGGTGCACAGGACAACGTTTTCATTCAGACCCGGACAGAAACATTTGCGTGCACAACACCTCACAGAAACAACCGCGTATGCACACGGAGCCACCGACGGTGTGAAAACTGCTGTTGGAACTAACAGATGACAAGTAGAAGTTTACTAGGGACTTTGGATGATTACTATAACACCATATTCCATCTGCAATAAATAAATCTATTCATTTTCTTTGAGCTGAAAGAATGAGGGCATAATAAATAAATAAGTAGCGCATTGAGATGACGTTTGTTGTGATTAGGCACTATACAAATAAGGTTGAATTGAATAAATAACCCATATACAGTAATTGCAGGCAATAAAAAAATTTGACTTGCCAACAGCCGGTTTGAATATTTGATAAGGAGTCTTCAGTCATAACTTTTACAAAAATATTACAAGAAAAAATAGGGATATGATAAGATGTCGGCTGCAGCCACGTCTCATTATTTGCACAGCTCAAAACTGGATTTGAAACATGGGCAGCTCCACCGTGATTTGTTCATCATTCAACAAAGGTAGGCATCCTCCTTGGCCATAATTTTGAGAATTATTTTTCTATATAAGGCTGCATCTATTGTGTAAAAAAGCAGTTTTACAAATACCGTTAAGAGCCCATTTTTAATCTGATCCCAACTGTAAACACATCAGGCTTAAAG
The DNA here is from genome assembly GCA_020510985.1 of Pholidichthys leucotaenia. Lineage (NCBI taxonomy): Eukaryota > Metazoa > Chordata > Actinopteri > Cichliformes > Pholidichthyidae > Pholidichthys > Pholidichthys leucotaenia. Next base: position 288,606,995 of record CM035839.1, on the reverse strand, counting down.
TTTAATCACTGAGCTTGTATTTCTGTGAGAAATACAGAACGCTCCATACTTGTATTTCTCTGTGAGAAATAAATGCTCCTTGGTGTATGGATTGGTTGAACTCTGTTGTAAACTGGGGCCGTAGCTCTTTATTTCCGTATATATGGGCACACTTAAACAGCGCCGGGAAAACCTGAACACTCTGGAGGCTGGTTTCAAATCTCTACACTTGCACACCTCCAAATACCCGGTGTAGTATGCACCGGACAGCTAAACTGGAGACGAACTTCCACGGTGTAGGGTAAAACACTGTCATTGCACGTCAGTGTTCAGCAGGCCAGCAACTCTGTGACATGTCCCTTAACGTAGAATTGAGAAGAGTTTGGATCATCAAAATCAGTCCAACAATCTGGATACATTTCGGTGCTCAAGGGACCTGACTGAAAATAAAACCAAATTTCCTGTGATCTTTCTGAACTCAGGTGGCACTGCATCAAAAACAGAAAACAGAAATCTTTCTCTCCTCAAATTAAGTACAAGTGGTCATTTGCAGTCAGGTTGTTATTAATGCTCTTGTTTACTGTCATCAGTATATATTTTTTAAAAATTCTTATCAATAAGTGGAAAAAGGTGGCCGGAGGTGCAGGATTAGTAGCAGATAACAACAGAACCAAAAGATAATATATATATAACTGAACATAACAATAAAGAAAACTACTAAATTAGATATGTGGCCTGCGCTCTTCCTTGTTATCTGTATGCCACTGGAGGCTGACTACTGTCACTGTGTTGTTGTATTTGTTGTAACCTGAGAAACTCTCTCCTTTCACACATATCAATATTTAAGATTTGCTCTGTTCCACCTTTTTCATGCCCACTTTGCAGATGTTACAAAGCCAGTTTTGGTGGCACAGAAAAAGAAAATCCCCATAAATTTTAAAGATACACACTGGAGGCTATAAATGCCCTTAAAAAAAAAAACAAATCTACATTGTCTAAAATGGTATCCCATGCCCTTTCTTCCACAAAAAAATTCCCATTGTCTTACAGTTGCTTGTAAATTTTTTTCCCCTTTTCCTCCTCCTTCGATCTAATTAGGCCCACCCGCATCCCACCCACCAGGACACAGAAATCTGCAAGCTGGCAAATTTGAACAGCCAGTGCTTAGTTGTGATTGGCTTAACACTACAGACCTATTATAGTGACATCACCAAAAGCACTCTGTTTAAACTTGCCTTTTTTCATGGGGAGGAGCTTAACTGAACTTTCCCAGCAAAAAAACAGACAGGACATATAACAGTGATTTAGCTCCTGATATGTCTTGTAAGTCACAAAAAACATGTTACAAATATGTTAACAAGAAAAAAAAAGTCACTTTTTTGTGGAATGTCACTTTAAGATTTTTGCTCACTGTTCCTGCAAGAGCAGGACGATGCAACTGTTCTTGAAACAGCGAGCGCAGTGGGAAAGGTGGAGTGAAGCTGGAAAAGGGGAATTGTGTAATAAGTTTTGTCAAATGTGTTGAAATTCTTCATATCATGACAGCTATTAATAATTAACCTGCACACATTTTGGCATATGTGCCAGCTTTAAATGCACTGTGCAATGCATGTGCAACATCTACAGTAGGTTTCTCTGACTTTGGGAAGTTATTCCACACACCAGCTTTAAATGTTAACTGCTTTCAAATATGCAGCTTTTAAACAACAAGTTCAACTTAAACTATCGTAAGATCCGCAAGGTGGGAATCACAGTAAAATCCTTGTAAAGATGGCATACAATTTATTTGTTGCACAAATCTTGATAACTTGCTAGGTAGTTATTTAGAACACATCACAATATTCATTGAAACCAAAGAAAAATAGGTGGAAAAACAGGAGATTAAATTGGTATATTGGATAGTTTAGTCAGGCTTTGTCCCAACCCACTGGAGCCAAAAGAACAAATAAGCTGGATCTGAAGCTTTGGTCAGTCTGTGGGTGAATTCAGGGTTTATCCGAACAGACTCCAACAAAGCAAAATTTCAACACACAAAGTTAATATTTGAACATGAATATTTGCTTTTTCTTCATTACGCATGCTCTGTCAAACAGAAGTATTGCGTGTACGACAGGCCAACAGAAAGTCAACGAGCTGTAAAGAGAAAAAGTCAGAAATGTTCAGTGTTTATCTTCAGGCTGAGAAATGTAGCACCTCACTGATAATGTATGTGTTTCAGAAGAGATGTTAACACTGTGGCCAGAGGAAGTCGTGACTTAACGCTCACCGAGCGCACACACACACTCACTCTCTCTCTCTCTCTCTCTCTCTCTCTGCCCCCCCCCCCACATACACACACTTACCTCTATCCTATTTAAACAGCATGTGCTGAATTTCACAACCAGCCAATAAAGGACACAAAACTGTGTTGAGGTCCACGGGAAGATAAACCAACGCTGTTTGCCAGAGTCGGTGTGTTTGAAAAGCAAAGGAAGACTTTGTCAGTAGTGGCTCCAACCATAAAGCCATGGCAGTAAGATGGAGGAGGCGCAAACATGTTTCCAACCACCAGTTAGTTGCTATTGCCATCTTTAACACTTGAGTGTAAAGCCTTGTTTATGTTACACCTCCGTTCTGGTGATGGAGATGCGTGTCCACTTTGGACAAGGCTGGTGCGCATGTGGTTGTATATATAGTTCACTTTTTTCATCTACTAGACCAATCAATCTTGCGCATGAGTAGTCAATGTGTCCAGGCAACACGGTCACAAAATTTGGGCTGCACACACTCAGCCACGGAGGGGGCTTGCCGAGCCTAGCGTAGTGGAGACAATGACGTAATTTTCATCACACAAGCCTTGTGGTCGAGCAGACATGCAAAGTGGAGGCGCAGCATAAACCCAGCTTTAGAGTTGTAGGTATCAAGTCATACATCCCTATTACCACTTATTTTAGTTATAAAATTACTAAAGTTAAAGTATAAGAACACTGAAAAGACACCTGGTGTAGCGGAGCTTGGCAATGAAGAGGCGATTTGGTTTATAAGCAAAGTTTTAATGTTCAGCTCTTCTAACAAGTCTCATCTGGTGCAGAGAGCGGCAGAAGGGAAAAGAGACAGAATTTCGCCAACTCACTGATTATATACATGCACACAACAAAAGACATGCATAACAAAGGCTGACATCCCTCATTATCTTAATCCCCCCATTGTCTTGGTATTTCCTCTCCTCGTCTTGGGAGGTGATGGTAATTCCTCTCCTCGCCTTGGGGGGTGAGGGTGGCTCGTCCGGTCTCCCCCGCCGCGTCCGGGAACGTCTTTGTTCTTCACTCGGCGGGTGAGATTCCTTTGTCCTTTCAGAGGTGTGAAGTTCCTTACATATGTAATCGCCAAACATTTCCACATGCTCTAACATATGTAGGTTATGGAATATATGGTTAATATAGACCACAGGCCCCCCAAACAACTAAGAAAAGACAACAGAAAGGTTCACAGTCTAGGATAGTTATTACGACATACTACGTGTTACAGCTGTTGCCACGGAAGAAACTTTCCAGCAGCCATGCTCCTAAGAGAGTTCAGTGGTAATCATAACAGCATAGTAAAATCATAAGTCAGTCCTAAACTGTTGCAGCACAATTAGTGAATAATTGTGGAGTGGTTGGTGTCAGTCCCTGTGCTGTCTGGGTTTAATTCTTCTCCCAAAACTGCTGTAGGTTGGTTTAGGCATCCTGCTGGGACCTTCTTGTGAGGAATCTGCAGTGTGGGAAGGAGAGAGGTTATTTGTTCCCTGCCTGGGGGCTGAGTCTTTTCTCTTGGGGGGGTCTACCTCGCCGAGGTGCTCTCGCCAACTGTGCAGGTTCGTCTTTCAACAAGAAGGCAGGTTTAAGTCTGTCAATGCTGACTGTTTCTTTTCTATCCCCATAATCAAGCACAAAGTGTTTATCACCATGTTCCAGCACTCTGAATGGCCCATCGAATGCTGGGCGTAAAGTTGGTTTTAGAGCTTCATGCTTAACAAAAACGAACTCAGCGTTTTTTAAAGTTTGAGGGACAAAAACCCGTGGGAAGGAGTGATGAGCTGGACCGGGGAGAGAGTTCGGTCTGTTGCTGCCTAAAAACCTTGGGACTGGAAGGCGCCCTGGCTCTGGGTTCTCTGGCAAAAATTCACCTGGGAGCCTGAGAGGTTGTGCAAAAACTAATTCTGCGGGAGAGGCGTCTAGATCCTCTTTAGGTGCAGCACGCAACCCCAATAAAACCCAGGGAAGTTTATTTACCCAATTTGTGACCGTTAGTGAGGCTCTGAGGGCAGCCTTTAGAGACCTGTGAAAACGCTCGCATAACCCATTAGCCTGAGGGTGATAAGCGGTGGTGCGGTGAATTGTTGCCCCTAAGCTGTTGGACATGGCTGACCAGAGCTCTGAGTCAAATTGAGGCCCCCTATCGGACGTGATGTCCGATGATGTCCGATGATGTCCGATGGGACGCCGAAACGTGCCACCCAGTTTGTCAAAAAAACGCGAGCGACTTCCTCCGCTGTGGTTGCCGCTTGTTGGAAAATTGTATATATGGTTATCATTTTATTAATAACTCATGAAATGAAGATTGATATTCTTATATGTATGATGCTTTTTCTTATTAGTCATAAAATACAACTTGTGCCTCTTCTTATAATCACTGTTAGTGACTAAGCTGCATCACCCTTCTGTTTTTTCATATGATGTGTGATAAAAGAGTGTTGACATATGCAAATCTTTATGCTGTATCAAGACTTGTCCCCTGTACACCCTGTGCATCTTATTTTTTCTGCAAAAGACTGTTGTATGTTATCATTTAACCATTTCATCTGCTAACTATGTTCTTTTTGACCGGAAGCACTGGTTTGTTGCAGGCCCATATATGGAGTTGTTTCCCCCTCTCTGCCTTTGCTGAGTGGAGAAGCAGATGTTCTCCCCGCGATGAGTGTTCATGCGATTTATCTCCTACACACACTTGTAGACGTACAGAGCGTACTTTTGCTTATGTGGTAATTCCGTTGTTCTGCTTTTGCTGAGTTTGTCACATGCACCATGTACTATCATCATGGCACTATCATTGTATATAAAGAAGGCGCTACGGGATTGCCCCCCAGCATTTTCATCTTCACACTGTCTGTGTGTGTGATTGCTCCTTGCATTGCTCCTTGTGCAAGTAAAACTTCTAATTTCTAAAAGGCTCTGCGTGTCATAAGTCTGATCTTTGATTCAGTCTAATACCTTTTTGTACTCTGTATTTGTGAGGTTATATTTCAGACTTCTGACACCGCTAGAGGGACTGCCTCTGGCCAGCGTGTGGTGCGGTCTATCATTGTTAACAGGTGTGTGAAACCTTGGGGGGAAGGTAGTGGTCCCACGAGGTCGACATGAACGTGGTCGAACCTTCTAGCAGGGATTGGAAAAGGCTCCAGAGGGGCTTTTGTGTGTCTGTGTATTTTGGCGCGTTGACAAGAAATGCAAGTTTTTGCCCATTCTTTTACGTTTTTGCGCAGGCCTGGCCACACAAACTTTTCGGCGACCATTTTGACCGAGGCGCGCACACCTGGGTGCGCGAGGGAGTGAATTGCGTCAAAAATGCGGTGGCGCCATGTAGCTGGTACTAACGGCGAGGTCGGCCGGTTTAAAATCGCATATTAGGGGGGGCACGCCGTCGCGTAAACCCTTTTCTCCAGCCTTAACCCTGTTGGTCCAGACAGGAGTGCGCGCAGTCCGCGTCACTGTTTGTTCCTCTGCCAGGCTGCATAATCTATCCCTTCATGTATAGGTGCTGTGTAGTGTCTGCGTTAGTGAAGAGTTCTGCTGCATGAGGCCGTATAATCTGTCTCCACGCGCTCTGGTGGTGGGCCACAGCGCGAGAGAGACAGTCCCTGCTACTACGTTAAGTTTGCCTGCACGTGTCGGATGTCTGTGGTGAACTCTGAAATCGCAGCTAGCTGTCTTTGTTGCCTGCCTGACCATGGTTCTGAAATTTTAGCCATAGCAAAAGGTGAGTGGTTTATGGTCTACAAAAGCCGTTGAAACTCCGCCCTTCTAACCAGAACTGGAAGTGGCAGATGGATAAATGAAGCGCCAGCAGCTCTCTGTCAAAAGTGCTGTATTTGCGTTCAGTTTGGTTTAGCGATTTGCTAAAGAATGCTAAAGGTTGCCAGACCCGCTGACAAGTTGTTTCTACAACTGCCCCTATAGCTAGGTCTGAAGCATCTGTGGTTAGTGCAATGCGGGCCAAGGGATCTGGATGAACTAACATTGTGGCGTTAGCTAGGGCGTTTTTTACTTCCGCGAAAGCGCGTTCGCGCTCCAGGGTCCATTCGACCGCGCTGGAAGCTTTCTTTTTTTTGAGCGCATCATATAGGGGTTGCATGAGCTGAGCTGCGTGGGGGAGAAAGCGGTTGTAAAAATTAACCATCCCTAAAAATTCCTGTAGCGATTTGACCATTTGCGGCCATGGAAAACCTTCTATCGCATGAACTTTGTCTGGAAGTGGAACTGCCCCCTTCGGAGAGACTTTGTGTCCTAAAAAATCAATTTGCGATATGCCGAATTTGCATTTGGCTGGATTGATTATTAGCCCGTGCTCTTCCAGCCTCTGAAAAACCGTAGTGAGGTGCTGCTCGTGTTCTTCCTCAGACGAGCTGGCTACCAGTATGTCGTCGAGGTAGACGAAAACAAAGGGGTAGGTTGCGTAATACCGCGTCCATCATTCGTTGAAAAGTTTGAGCAGCGCCTTTGAGGCCGAAAGGCATTCGCAGGAATTCAAAAAGGCCGAAAGGGGTTATTACCGCTGTTTTAGGAACGTCTTCTGCTCGGACTGGGACTTGGTGATAACCACGGACTAAGTCTATTTTTGAAAAAATGCGCGCACCCGCTAGATGTAGTGAAAAATCTTGAATGTGAGGGATTGGGTAACGGTCATGCGCTGTAGCGTTGTTTAGTCTGCGGTAATCTCCGCACGGTCTCCAAGAACCGTCGGATTTCGGAACCATGTGAAGTGGTGAGGCCCAGGGGCTCTTCGAGCGTCTAACAATGCCCAATTTTTCAAGAGTTGTAAACTCGTCCCGTGCTATGTTGAGCTTGGCCGCGTCTAAGCGGCAAGCTTTGGCAAAAACGGGAGGTCCCATTGTGGGAATGAAGTGTTCAACCCCGTGTTTAGCCACAGTGGCTGAGAATTTGGGGATTGTGAGTGCTGGAAATTGGGTGAGGAGTTGCTCAAACTTACCTCCTACCGTGGTGACGCTAGCCTGCACAGGTGGTGGAGAAACTCGAGCTGAGCATGGAATAGAAGCAAAAGACAGTGCATTAACCAGGCGCCTATTTGCTAGATCCACTAATAACCCATGTGCACACAAAAAATCTGCGCCTAACAAGTTAAAACTCACCGCCGCTACAACAAATGTCCATCTGTAGCTGCGGCCGTGGATGAGGAGGTGTAGGCTCTTTTCGCCGAACGTGTCGATGTTAGAGCCGTTGGCTGCCACTGCTCCGTTGCCCCGGGTGCCCATGGCTCAATCTGCATGGGAGGGCATGACGAAACTCAGCTGAGCTCCTGTGTCAATGAGGAACTACTTGCCTGTGTGTCCATCCGTCACGTACAACAGCTTATTTTTCTCGCCGAGAACCGCTGCTGTTAACGGCTCTCGGCTTTGGCGTTTCCCGACATCGCAAATTTGTAGGGGGGAACGCATTTGCGGGCCTTCTCGGCGAAGCGGTGGTGATAATAACAGACGTCGCTCTGTCTGTTACGTTTTGGTCGCGTCGCTGTCACCGTGGCCTGGGTCTGCTCTGTGGGTTGTGGCTCCTCGTGGCTCGGGGCGTCAGCTTTGAGGTCTGCGGATGCTGCTGTGGGTGTCAGCTCCTTGCAGGCGTTGACGAGCCAATGAGCTTCGCTGGCCAGTGTGTGGAAGTCTTGGTGGGTGTTGCACTTCATGCTGGCGAGTGTCCCCCTCATGTGTGGCGGCAGCGTGCTGAGGAAAATAAACTGGAAGAGGAAGTTGTCGTTGTCCTCTTCCTTGAGCTGCAGCAAATCCTCCTTGAGGGCCTTCGGATTGCCCCCTCTGTGGCCGTAGACAGCCAGGATCTTCTCGGCTCTTTCTTCCGCTGATGGGACGTAGTTCGCCACGATGGTCGCTTTGAGCGTCTCGTATTTGTCCCGGGCCGGTGGTCGCCGGATCATGCTCCGCACACACTTCGAAGTGGCGGAGTCGAGTTTGGAGACGATATGATAAAACTTAGTATCGTCAGCCGTGATGCCTGCCAGTATAAATTGGGCTTCAGCCTGCTGAAACCAAGAGGCAGGGTCCTCTTGCCAGAAGTCTGGCAGCTTGACAGCGACGGCGTTCGTGCACACCATCATTGCTGTGCCCGCCGGGTGAGAGTGCCTTGCCTCGGCTCTCACGGCGGTGCTGGTGCTCGGTTGAGCCCTCTCAACCTCTTCTGCCGGGGGGAACAGCTGTCCGTCTGCTCCCTCGTCTGCGTGGCTGCTGGCGTCTGCCTGAGTCGCCACGGATGAGTCGCTTGTAGGAGAACGCCTCTGGTCCATACTCGCGTCAAGGTCACCAGTGTAGAGGAGCTTGGCAATGAAGAGGCGATTTGGTTTATAAGCAAAGTTTTAATGTTCAGCTCTTCTAACAAGTCTCATCTGGTGCAGAGAGCGGCAGAAGGGAAAAGAGACAGAATTTCGCCAACTCACTGATTATATACATGCACACAACAAAAGACATGCATAACAAAGGCTGACATCCCTCATTATCTTAATCCCCCCATTGTCTTGGTATTTCCTCTCCTCGTCTTGGGAGGTGATGGTAATTCCTCTCCTCGCCTTGGGGGGTGAGGGTGGCTCGTCCGGTCTCCCCCGCCGCGTCCGGGAACGTCTTTGTTCTTCACTCGGTGGGTGAGATTCCTTTGTCCTTTCAGAGGTGTGAAGTTCCTTACATATGTAATCGCCAAACATTTCCACATGCTCTAACATATGTAGGTTATGGAATATATGGTTAATATAGACCACACCTGGCATGTTTTACAGCCTGAGTCCCATTAGCCAATCAGAGGGCACAACTTTAACCACCAACTAATAAAGCACCGTATGATCATCTCTATCAAGTTCCAGAGCTAAGGATATTCATGGACTAGACACTGTATTCTTGAAAAAACATAAAGATACTTTAATAATTCCAATTACAGAACTAATAAATCAATCAGTACATGAAAATATCTTTCCTGATGCACTGAAACCCACCATTGTAACCCCACACACAAAGCTGGAGACAAACAGGAAATTAGTAATTATAGGCCGATAAGTATACTTCCTGTTTGTCAAAAGCCATGGAAAATGTGGTAGTAGACCAACTGGTAGAACATCTTAAATCTGCCCAGCTGCTGCACCCCTTGCAGTTTGGTTTCAGGCCGAATCACTCAATGGAGACTACATGTTGTTACTTTATTGAAACGATTAAAGAAAATCTGGACAAAGGGGTAAGGGGGGTGGTAGGAGCCATCATTTTAGACTTGCGTAAAACCTTTGATGCGGTCAATCACTCAGTCCTTCTTTCTAAACTAACAGGATATAAACTGCCCATGAATACCCTTAGCTGGTAAAAGTCTTATCTATCTGGTCACTCCCAGTGTGTGTGCATAAATAATGCTGTATCCTAATCAAAGGCATGCACCATGGGAGTACCACAAGGTTCAATTTTAGGCCCACTACTGTTTACTTTGTATATTAATGATTTGCCATAAGTATTTGAAAATGACAAAAATTCAGATGTATGCAGATGACACAGTCATCTACACACATGGGAAGGATGACAAACAAGTGGCTCACAAGTTAATGATAGCAATGGAGACAGTGTCAAAATGGCTTAATCAATCATGCCTCATTCTGAATGTAGGGAAAACAGCTACCATCTGCTTTACCAACAAACAAAATCATACGCACTATCTGACTATAACTGTAAATGGAGCAAATACAGAAAATGTAACAGAATTTAAGTATATGGGTATCACATTAGATCCCATGCGCAGCTTTAAAAAACACATTAAACAGATGAGCCACACTCTGAAATATAACCTTGCAAATTTTAGTTGCATCAGAAACTCACTTACTCTAAAAGGATCAAAAACCTTTCTGAAGGGACTTCCGGTTATGGCGGCCACGTAGAAGGACACGTATCACTCTGCTCTGCAACTAGAGAAAAAAAAATCGGCAAATAACTCTCTCATTTGGAACAGAACCTATCCCAGCTTTTGGGCGAGGATATGCCGGTGAAGCCTAAGGCTGGAAAATCAGGTGGAGGAAAAATTGAACCGCCGAAACAATCCAAATTAAAGCCAAAAGGCGCTCCACCTCAAGTTTCAAGTTAAGGTGGTGTGAGAAGTGGTTTAACTTGGACATTGCAATAAGGACTCAGATCTATCAGCTTGTGTGCTATTTAGCTGTTGTGGTTGGAAATTATCAGATGTCCTGATTTTCACAGTTGCTTCATGTTACAAGGTTAAAGTCGATGTTAAATTTATATGTAAATTAACAATCTTTGATGAACGTTAAAAATGGCATTTTAATCTGAAACTAAGATTTATGCAAGCTTTGTGTCTATAAAATTTCAACAAGCTTAAAGGGCATTTTCAGTGAAGTTAAAGGGCACTTAACCCAACTCTGTTTTTTCCTATTTTGTAAAATAAGCAATTTAATGCATTTCTGAACATATTATCTCATCTGTTAAAGTTCATATTTACATATTGTGTTAAGGTAATTTTACTGTTTTTATTCTTGCTTTGAAATTGAAGTTAGCTGAAAAGTGCGAAGTTTAAATGTTTTATACAGTTATCTTAATGCAGTATTGAAGTCAGTATAATTACAAACTAGACATCATCCAGTTGTTTCACTGTTGTTCAAGTTATCTCAAAATGTCTGTCACAAACACTGAGACCTGCCACAAGATGGCTGACTCATCTGCCAACCTGAAGTTACCAAATCTGCAGAAGCAGAAGGGCTGCGAAGAGGCGAAAGAATTCGAACCCTCACAGAGAAGGGGAGAGAACTGCAAGAAGACAAGATGAAAAGTACCAACGACGGTACAGAATCATTTATGAGAAATGAGGGTACCATGCTAGAATAGGCAAGGATATACTGACCAATGAACTCAGAGGATGAATTGAGTGAGCTGACTGAAAATATAAGCAGCACTTGCTCCGAGGTAAAAGCCATATATGAAACATTACGCAAAATACAAACTCCTGAGCCAGATCTGCGACGCAGAGTAGACACTTGCGTTCACTCTCAGAGTTAATTATTCAAAAGGCAAAAGGGCAGCTTAAGGAGCCTAAAACGGAAGAAGAGGAGGAACCTTGGCCCGATGTTGGATCAGTTCTAAACTCAACTTGCTCCTTATCAAGCCACCATCTCATCAATCAAAATGTTCTATTCGTTCTAGTACTAACTCAGCCAAAGATGTGAGGCTGCAGCGGAGGCTGCTGCATCCCAGGAAGTTTTAGCAGTATTGGATGAACAAGAAAGAGAAGAGGCTGAACTCCAAAGGCTAGAGGCTGAAGATAAACAACGGCTTGCACAATTTGAATCTGAAAACCTTTGCCAGACAACAAGAAATGCAAGACAAACGTAGACGGCTTAAACGCTTGGAAGAAGTGAAGAAGTTAAATGCTGCAAGAGCACGAGTAATGGTCTATGATCAAGTTGAAGAAAATTTTAAAACAGCTGAATGCTGTATGATGTTGAATTTGGAGAAACACAAGCCCTCAATGCCTCAAGTCCCTCCTTCATCCCTCAGTCTCGCCAGTCACCACACAAGCCCTCAATGCTTTAAGTCCCTCCTTCATTCCTCAGTCCCTGCCAGTCACAGCTCAAGCTCCACCCATTCCTACAGTACAGAACACCTCAGATTTGGTCCACATGCTAACGGAAGCTATAAATGCGAATCGTCTTCCAACACCAGAGCTGCATTATTCACTGGAGACCCTTGAGATTCAAGGACTGGCGACTCTCTTTTGAAACATTGATTGACAGGAAAAACATCCCAAAGAATGAAAAACTGTATTACCTAAGGAAGTATTTAGGTGGTGCTGCAAAAAAGGCCGTTGAAGGATTCTTCTTATTGGGCACTGAAGCTGCATATGACTCGGCCTGGCAGCTTTTGGAAAAACGTTTTGAGACCCATTTATAATTGGGAAATCTTCAGGACAAACTACATGGATGCCAAAAATAAGCACAAAAGATGGTTGTGAATTAAGGGAATTTGCAGACTTCCTTAAGAGCTGTGAGCTGCAATGCCCCCACATGAAGACATTAGAAATTCTTAATGACTGTAATGAAAGCCAAAAAATTCTGCTGAAGTTACCAGATTGCTGGTATCCAGATGGAACCGTAAAGTGATGGAAGTCAGACAAGCGAACGCTGATTATCCACCATTTAAAGAGTTTGTAGACTTCCTGTCTAAGGAAGCAGACCTTGCTTGTGATCCCATATCCTCAATTCAAGCGCTCAAAAGTGTGGAAGGTGAGAAAACAAAACACACCCGAAGCCAAACTATTCAAGCAAAGACACTGGCCACAGATACAAAACAGAGCAGCATTCCATCATGTGTTTTCTACAAAAGAGCAGGACATGACCTTGCTAAGTGCAGAAAGTTCAGTGAAAAGACAGTTCAAGATCGTGTCAAGTTTGTGCAAGCAGAGAAGCTTTGTTTTGGATGTCTGAATGTAGGACATCACTCAAAGGAGTGTGACAACAGAAGTACATGCCAGAGGTGCCAAAGAAGACATCCGACATGTTTGCATGAGGAGAAGTTTAAAGACCGTCAAAGGCTGACTGCTCCAAAAGGAGAAGATAACTCAAAGGACAAAGCAGAGATCAAAGAAGTAGCTGCGACAGCAACTACCAACAGAGTCATACAAGAGGGCCCAAACACACTAACATCTCAATCGTACCAGTCTGGATCTCGTCTACAAAGCACCCAGACCCCGAAGTTCTTGTTATGCACTCTTAGACACTCAATAGCGATACAACTTACATCCTAGACGAAATAGCCCAAGACCTCGATACAAGCAAAGAGAAGTCACTTGCCGGCGTATCCACAATGACTACAAAAATCAGTAGTCATATCCTCACAGAAACTGACAAACTTGAAGTGAGAGGATACAACTTAGAGGAGAAGAATCATTGCCAGCACTTTTCACACGAGAGTTCATCCCACAGATAGGTCACACATTCCACCTCTGAAACAGCACTAAAGTGGCCTCATCTTGAACAACTGGCAGACAAGATTCCACCACCACTAGATTGTGAAGTAGGACTACTAATTGGCTACAACTGCCAACAAGCCCTTCTTCCAAGAGAAATTCTGTTTGGGAAAGACATTCATCCATATGCACAGAGAACTGATCTTGGCTGGAGTATTGTCGGCTGTGCAAATCCTGCAGCTAACTACAGTGATGCAATTGGGAATAGTCACAGAATTATAATGCGACAAGTAACACCTGCTGTACAGCCACAAGCAGAACTGAAGAAAGAAGTATACTTTGTGTGCAGAACTCAAGTTAAAGAAATCAACTCAGCAGATATAATCAAAGCTCTTGAAGCTGATTTCGCAGACCATACAACAGATAGTAAGCTACTTTCTCAAGAAGACCTTCTCTTCCTATCTAAAGTGAAGGATGGTATAAAGGCAGAAGGGAGGACGGCCACTATGAGCTCCCGCTTCCTTTCAAAACGGAGAAACCTAATCTCCCAGACAATAAACAAAGTGCAGTTTACAGGCTGAACTCATTAGAGAGACGACTAAGAAGGAATAAGCAGTACTGTAAGGATTATGTCCATTTTATGAATGACGTCATAATGAGAGGAGATGCGGTGAAGGTCCCACAGGCTGAACTTGGTAATCAACCATCATGGTACATTCCTCACCACGGAGTCTATCATCCCCACAAGCCTGGAAAAATCCGTGTGGTCTTTGACTGTTCGGCACGCTTCCAAGAAACCTCTCTGAATGACCATCTATTAACCGGACCAGACCTGACCAACACCTTAGTTGGCGTGTTATGTAGATTCAGAAAGGGCCCAGTTGCCATAATGTGCGACGTTGAAAGGATGTTCCACCAATTTCATGTCGCTAAAGAACATCAAGACTACCTAAGATTCCTCTGGTGGGAAGGAGGAGACCTGGACTCCAAACCTTCAGTGTACAGAATGAGAGTGCACTTGTTTGGGGCAGCCTCATCCCCTGGTTGCTCCAACTTTGGACTCAAGCATTTAGCATTTCAGGGCCATGGAAAGTTCAGCGAAGAGTCCATCACCTTCATCCAGAGAAGTTTTTATGTTGATGATGGCTTGATAAGCGTCAAGTCACCTGCCGAAGCCATACATCTGGTGGAAGAGTCGAGGGCATTGTGCAAAACGGGAAACCTTCGACTACACAAGTATGTGTCTAACAACAAGGAAGTGATCACTCTATTGCACCCGAAGAACGTGCTCAGACCAAGGACCAAGACATGGCTCCTAGGAGAACCTCATGTCGAGAGGGCACTGGGAGTTCAGTGGGCATTGAATCAATGAATTTCAATTCAGGGTTGTAGTTAAGAAAAACCCCACTGACAAGGAGGGGGGTTCTCTCAACTGTATCCTCTGTCTTTGATCCACTAGGGTTTTGTGGCCCCCTTCGTACTAGTTGGTAAACAGATCCTTCAAGTCCTATTGCAAAGACAAGATGGTTGAGGAGCACAACCTCCCCGAACACATTCTGCCTCAGTGGGAATCCTGGCTTCAAGATTTGCCTCACTTGGCAGCATTAAAAATTCCAAGAAGCTACCTTCCATTGGCCTTTGATGAGGTCACACAATATGAGCTTCACAAACTTTTCGGACGCAAGTCCTCAACGGATATTGGTGCATGTTCATATCTTCGAGCAATAACGCAAAACAGGACAGATCAGCTGCTCACTTGTGATGGGAAGGAAAGAGTAGCTCCTACCAAATTACTAACTATTCAAGAGCTGAACTGTCAGCAGCTGTGGTTGCAGTCCGCAACAGCGACGTTGTCAAAGGGGAGCTTGAGAATTGAAAACCTACAAGTGTATTACTGGACTGACTCAAAGGTGGTCCTTGGCTATGTGACAATGATGCAAAGAGATTCCACACATTCGTAGCCAACGGATACAACGCATAGATCTAGCACAGATCCCGCACAATGGGCGACATGTCAGCACTGAAAAAACCCAGCTGACTGCGCTTCAAGAGGACTGAGTGCAGCTCAGTTAAAAGAGTCTAATTGGCAGACAGGACCTGATTTTCTTTGGCACCAGAATCTTCCACGTGAAGAGGAAATGGTGGGAGATGTTGAAAGAACTGACCCTGAACTTCGCAAAGCCCATGTCCATACAGTCATGATGAAAGGAATAGAGTCAGTGGCGAAACGCCTTGCCAAATTCTCTGACTGGTCCAGGGCAGTTAGAGCCATTGCTAGGCTCAAGAGATTTGCCAAAGAAATCAAAGGACTTCAGCCAAGAACAAATGAAGCAACTAGTCTTGAAGAAAGAAAAGAAGCAGAAAGCTTTATCATCAGGCTAGTGCAAGAAGATGCCTTTGCTGCGGACATACAAAAAATCAAAGCTCAGAAGGGAGACACTTTGAACAAGTACAGCAAGTTATATAAGTTGAACGCCTTCTTGGACAAGAACAATGTCCTAAGGGTAGGAGGACGATTGTCCCAGTCAGCCTTGCACCATGATGTAAAACATCCGGCGATCCTTCCGAAGAAATCCCATGTTTCAACACTGCTTGTCAAGCATCATCATGAGCGTGTACACCACCAAGGAAGAGGTATAACCATGAATGAGTTGCGTGCAAACGGAATATGGATCTTAGGATGTGGAAATGTTGTGTCCTCACACATTTACAAATGTGTAAGATGTAGGAGATACAGACGAACTACAGAGGTCCAGCAAATGGCAGACCTGCCAGAAGAGAGAACTGAGACATCCCCTCCCTTTACTTACTGTGGTCTTGATTGTTTTGGCCCCTTTATTGTGAAGGAAGGAAGAAAGGAAATGAAACGATATGGATTGTTGTTTACCTGCTTATGTTCCAGAGCAGTACACATAGAACCCTAGATGATTTGACAACAGATGCCTTCATGAATGCGCTTCGAATAGTTGTAGCCATCAGGGGGACCTGTGCGGCAACTAAGATGCGATCAAGGAACAAATTTCATGGGTGCCAAGAGAGAGTTTTCTCAACTGCTCAAGACAATGGATCAAGAACGTCAACGAGCAATCGGTTGCGAGTTTGTAGTGAATATCCCCTCAGCAAGCCACATGGGAGGAGTCTGGGAGCGCCAAATCCGCACAATCAGAAACATCTTGACTGCCATGCTTGACAAGTCTGCAAGTAGACTCGACACTACAACTCTGAGGACATTTCTCTATGAAACAATGGCCATAATCAACAGCAGGCCACTGAGTGTTGAACATCTTCAGGATCCTACTGGTCCAGAACCTCTCACTCCGAACCACATCTTAACTATGAAGTCTTCAATAATACTGCCCCCCCCGGGACAGTTCTGCAAGGAAGACCTCTATCTGCATAAGAGATGGAAAAGGGTGCAGTTCCTAGCCAATGAATTCTGGCAAAGCATGAACGAGAATATCTTCTAAACCTCCAGCAACGACAGAAATGGCAAAAACCAACACGAAATTCACAAGTAGATGACATTGTGATTCTACAAGATGACAACTCACCAAGAAATCAGTGGAAGCTCGCCAGAGTTGTAGAAACTCATCCTAGTACAGATGGCATGGTACGAAAGCTGAAACTACAAGTTAGTGACGCTACACTTGACAAAGGAAAACCTAGACGGTTTACCATGAAGGCCCATTCACAAGGTGGTTACCTTGCTTGAGGCAAATTAAGTAGAAAATAAACAAAGAGAGTCACATTCTTTCAGAGTTCAAATAAACCCAAGCCATTGATTCCATTATAATCTGTGTTTAAAAGAAATCCCGCATTTAAATCAATGAGTGATTTGGTGGGAGTGTAAGTGTTGTTATAAAATTATATATTTTCTGTACGTTACATGTTGGTTGTTGCACTGTATAGTTGTTGAAATTTATTGTTTCCTGACCGGAACTGATGTTTCCGTCTGGAGTGCCGCTGGGATTGTTTTTATTGTAGCACATAGCGGAAATGAGAAGAACGCTGTGCCACGTTATTCAGCTATCTGGCACTTAAGTTTGATTGAAGATTGAAGCCAAGCAGTTTGTTTTACCTTCAGAACTCTTTTCATGACAAGCGGCCAACGAGGTATTTGTTTTGTAACTTGTTTATATTATTTCGCTCTGTACTGTATATATGGTTATGCGTTACGTTTCCCCATACAGTTCTCACGGCGTGACGATGAGGGAGGTGCATAAGTCCCAATAAACGCCCATTTAAAGGAACCAACCTGTGTCTGTTGTCGTGAAGAGAGCTACACCGAGATCAGAATGGCTTTATAAAGGGAAGACAAGGCTTCCATAATGTAAGAAGACTATTTAATATTATTTATTCTAATAAAGAAGCACCGGATACAGCTCTCCTATCATTGGACGCCGAAAAGGCCTTTGATAGGGTCGAATGGCCCTATCTTTTTAAAGTCTTACAAAGGTTTGGACTTGGAAATAATTTCATAAAATGGGTTCAGATAATATACAATAATGCTACAGCAGAAATCCTAACAAACAGCAATATCTCAAAATCAGTAAAGATCAATAGAGGATAAGATAAGATAAGATAAGCCTTTATTAGTCCCACAATGGGGAAATTCCAGGATTGCAACAGCATAGGGATAGCAACACTCAGAGCAACAATCAGAAGGCAAGAAAAAACAACATCTAGTAAACATATGTCCATATTACTATAAATGTATATATATAGACACACAGTGCAGAGCATTATGGCTGGTGGATGTGCAGCAGAAAGTCTAAGCTCTCTCTCCGCGGATGCAGCGGGCCAGCTGGAAGTCTTTGGGCATGATGGTGACCCCCTTAGCGAAGAAGAGACCACCAGGTGGTCTCGCTGGGTCTCCTGCAGAGCCATGACGGCGAAACTCAGGAAACGCAGGACGGTCTTGAAGTCCTGAGCGATCTCCCTCACCAGGCGCTGGACGGGCAGCTTACGGATGAGCAGCTCCGTGGATATCTGGTAGCGACGGATCTCTCTCAGAGCCACGGACCTGTGACGGCGAGGCCTCTTCACTCTGCCGGTGGCCAGAGCGCCTCTCCGAGCAGCCCTGTGGCTAGCTGTCTCCTGGGGGGCTTCTTCCTCCAGTAGATTTTACGGGCGGTCTGCTTGGTTCTTGCCATCGCTCTTTATTATTCTGTCTTATATTTCTTTCACGCCGCCTAAACTCCAGCCCGGCACCCGCTTCGTTTTCGCTACAGCTCCCGGTATGTCGAGTTTCCCATTAGCACCGGGCGGCGGCCAAGTGCTAGCTAGCACTAGCTCCTCCCCGCTGTAACGTCTCCCGCTGCAAACCGTGGCTCCGTCCGCCGACCCGGGAGACCCCCGGGGCGATCCGTGCGTCCGTGATATATATACAGAGTGAAAGGTGTAGAAAGAAGAAGGAAGATAAAAAAAAAAGGCTGTTGCAACAGGCAGCCGACTCGTGTGGCGCCGCCGGTCCGGCGGAACCGGAACCGGAATTTTAAGGATTTTAGGATGTCGACAAGGCTGTCCACTTTCACCTTTATTGTTTACTATGGCAATTGAACCTTTAGCGATGGCAGTACGTTTACATCCACAAATATATGGAATTAAAGTTGGACCAACAGAACATAAAATCTCCCTGTATGCCGATGACATAATTTTGTTTATGTCGAATCTTAAAAAATCAATCCCGACCTTGTTGAATTTAATAAAGAATTTTGGGGAAATATCAGGATATAAAATAAATAAAACTAAATCTTCAATATTAATGCTAAATGAGACCCAGAGAAATCACCCAGCTTCTGAGGTAAATCAATTCAATGTTGTAAATCAGTTTAAATATTTAGGAATTCAAATTGTGCCTAAGCTAGAATTAGTCGCCAGTGCCAACTATGAAGCCTTAATGACAGACATTAATGAGTTAATTCAAAGATGGATGTCACTACCAATGTTGATGATAGGGAGAATCAATATACTTAAAAGTAATATCTTACCTAAAATACTTTATTTATTTCAATACATTCCTTTGCCACCACCTTCAGATCTATTCTCAAGAATTAAAAAAAAGTTAGTGGAATTTATATGGAACAACAGAAAGGCTAGATTACGTCTGTCCTTACTATATTTACCATTTGATCGTGGAGGTCTGAAATGTCCAAACTTTATGTTGTATCACTGGTCAGCACAACTGAGGTCTATGACATATTATTTTTCATCAAATGATCTCCCTCACTGGACTGAAATGGAATCATACAATTTACCTTTACCTCTTCCCATATTCATATACTCAGACTCGGCAAAAAAATTACAGAAACAAGTTAAAAATCCATTTGTAAAGCATATGATCAAAATATGGTGTGAAATTAAAAAATACTTAAAAGAACCACATTTACTGTCACAATTTAGCCCAATATGGGGTAATCAATATTTTAAACCAGGGAGAGCGGATGCTGTATTTAAAGTATGGAATTTAAAAGGGATTCAAAAGATTCAAGATTTATATCTGTCATGTTCAGATAACATAATGTCTTTTGAAGAGCTGAGGATCAAATTTAATCTTAATAGAACACATTTTTTTTTAAAAATCTTCAGCTTAGGAACTTTATTAGATCAAATCAAAACAATGCTCTCACTCGACCTATTTATTCATCCTTGGAAAAAATTTTGACGAAAGATAGTAAGAGAAAGGGTATTATTTCAGAGTTTTATAATTCATTGACACTATCTTCAAGTGAAAACTCACAGAAAAGATTAAATTATTGGAAAGAAGACCTGCAAATTGAAATTTCAGAGGAACAATGGGAATTGGCTTGTACAGAAGCTCAAACCAAATCAATAAATGTACGTCTTAAATTGATACATTTTAAATGGTTAATGCGGATGTATGTTACACTGGTGGAATTAAATAGATATAACAAAAACATACCAGATACGTGCACAAAATGTATGGAAAGTAAAGGAACCTTATTTCATTGTGTATGGGAATGTAGGAAAATTAGAGTGTTTTGGGAAGAGGTGAGGGTAACAATTGAAAAAATAATTTCAAAACAAATCATATTGAATCCTAAATTGTTTTTGTTGGGTCTGTATCCAGAAAGCATAATTTTAATAAAAGTGAAAGAGCATTCATAGACCTCAGTTTGCTTAACGCCAAAAAATGTATTGCACTATTGTGGAAAAAGACTCATAGACCAGTTGTGACTCAGTGGTTAAGACAGATGTTAACAAACCTTCCATTAGAAAGAATAACATACATACTGAAATCAAAGGAAAATGTGTTTGAGAATATATGGAGACCTTTCATTGATTATGTAAAGAATTTAAACATAACTTTTGAAGAAGAAGGTGAATGATGTGTGTGGACCTTGTAAATTCCAAACTGGTGAATGTATAATTCAATTCAATTCAATTCAATTCAACTTTATTTATATAGCGCCATTTCACAACAACAGTCATCTCATAGCACTATCAACTGTAGGGAGGACCCCCACAGTTGCAGAAAGACCCCAGCAATCAGGCGATCCCCTGTGAGCAAGCACTTGGCGACGGTGGAGAGGAAAAACTCCCTTTTAACAGGAAGAAACCTCCAGCAGAACCAGGCTCAGGGAGGGGCAGTCATCTGCTGCGACTGGCTGGGGGGTGAGGGGACAGAGAAGAAGAAAAGAACAGACATGTAGAGAGCAAACAGCACGATGGGGACTCAATCTATGGGAGAGAACAAACAAATGTTAATGACCAGCAAAAAAAAAATATTTCATAGAGAGTGAGGAAAGGAGTGAGGCCCAGTGCATTACTGGAGGTCCCCCGGCTGACTAAACCTATTAGCAGCATAACTAAGGGAGGGTTCAGAAACACATGATCCCTCCCTAATTGTAGGCTATATCAAAAAGGTAGGTTTTAGCCCTATTCTTAAAAACAGAGATCGAGTCTGACTCCCGAATCCAGATTGGCAGCTGATTCCACAGGAGAGGAGCTTGATAACTGAAGGCTCTGCCTCCCATTGTACTTTTGGAGATTCTAGGTATTACAAGTAAACCTGCATTTTGGGAGCGTAGTGCTCTGTTAGGATGATACGGTAGTATCAGATCTTTTAAATAAAAAGGAGCCTGATTGTTTAGAGCTTTGTAAGTAAGAAGAAGGATTTTAAACTTAATTCTAAACTCTATGGGAAGCCAATGAAGGGAGGCCAGAACCGGAGAGATATGATCTCTCTTTCTAGTACCTGTTAAAACTCTTGCTGCAGCATTTTGGATCAGCTGAAGACTTTTTAAAGATGTTTTAGGACAGCCTGATAATAAAGAATTACAATAATCTAATCTCGAGCTAACAAAAGCAT
Organism: Pholidichthys leucotaenia; assembly: GCA_020510985.1. Lineage (NCBI taxonomy): Eukaryota > Metazoa > Chordata > Actinopteri > Cichliformes > Pholidichthyidae > Pholidichthys > Pholidichthys leucotaenia. Next base: position 288,585,485 of record CM035839.1, on the reverse strand, counting down.
GGATCAGCTTCTCAGCATCACTCTGAGACAAGATGCTCCTAATCTTGGCAATATTACGCAAATGATAGAAGGCAGTCTTAGAAACAAATAATATGTATACTTATGTAATGGATTGCCTAGACTAAACAGAGGAGCATTGTTGAAGATCTGTTCTTGTTAGTGGTTGTTGGTGGGGTTTTTTTTTTAGTTTTTAGTAGTTTTGTTTTATTTATTTTTTTTATTACTTTAGTGTTAGTGTCTGATTGTTTGTGTTATGTTTGTAAAAAGGTTCAATAAAAATATTGTGGAAAAAAAAACCCTTTCTGAATGCTATAATTTTGACAGATTTCTCCGATTGCATCTCATGCTGGTCAAAAGCAAATAGCACGCCTGCAAAACCCTTGGAATTCCTGTATAAACAACCCACCAAAATTCTGGATAAGAAGACACGGCAGTATCACCATTGTGGTATATTTGCCAAACACAAGATGTTAAACTTTGAAAACATGATCATGTATGCAAACATACAGTTGGTCTTTAAAATTATCCATGGTTTTGCACCCCCACCTCTTAAGACTTTGGCGTACCTGACATCTGAATAAAATACCAGAATAACAAGGACTTCCTCTAGGTGGCATTGCTGCATCCCCCTATGTAAAACTGCTTTTGGACAATGAGCATTCTCACACAAAGCTATAACGAAATGGAACAAGCTCCCCACTGCTTTGAAGATCAGAACAAATTACAGAGACTTTTCCACAGAGACTAAAAAATGGATTTTAAGTAATCAAGCCTGCCAGCATTGACTCTCCCCCTTAAATGGGATTTGAAATTGTACTCTTAAATTGTTTTTATGTGTGCTGTCTCTCTTATCTTTTTACCTTTAAACATACTCCCTGCTTGTTTCAGGGTCAACAGTTCTGAAACCCAACCTGAATTGCTTTCTATATGTGCTGTTTTTCTTTTAATATCTTCCTGCCTGCCTCAGGGACTACAGATGGGAATTAGTGAGAATGTGGCGGAACAACTGGTGGTCATACTCCACCCAGGTCTTTGGAGAATGAGGGGAAAGAGGTGAGAGATGGAAATGAGGAGAAGAAATGGAGAGGGGCGACAGTAGGCACCAGAGCACCAGGGTTTAGAAAACCAAATTAAGATGTGCCTTCATACCTGGCAATGCCAGGCGTGAATGTATTATGTGAAGTGAAGATGCACCTCCACACCTCAGATGCCAGGTGTGGAAGTATTGTGTGGTGTAATGCTCTTTTGTGTGTATGTTAATGTGTGTACTCCAGGCGCCAAAGAAGGGAGTGAAACTGTATAAAAGAAATCCACTTTGGTGCCCGAGTCTTTCTGTTCTGCTTGTTAGAGGAATAAAGTTGTGTGTCTACAGCTGCTTGTGTCTCGTTTGATCAGTCCTCTACACTGGTGATCTGACGTGAGAATGGAAGACAGACTGAGCATGAACATTTGTGCTTGGGGTTCCCCCTGCTACGTTCGCTGTGGTGTCAAACTCCCAGACTTTTGGCTCCACGACCCGGCCGCTGGGTTCATTCACGTGGAAGCCCAGTTTGCTCTCCGCGGAGTCTCGGAGGATGACACAAAGTACCATTATGTGGTGGCTTCACTGGACCCACACACTACTCAGCGCACAATGAGCCTGCTTCATGGTCCCCCAACCCAGGGCAAATACGACGCTCTCAAACGGCTGCTTCTGTGGCGTTACGTCCTCTCCACCGAAGAGAGAGCAAAGAGGCTCTTCTTGCACACGCAATTAGGAGACGGATTGGCTGTGAAGTTGATGGAGAGTATGCTGGCCTTGCTGGGCGCAGATGATGGATCCTTCCTCTTCGCCCACCTCTTCCTGAAGAAGCTACCAGCTTTGGCGAGGGCAATCCTGGCCAACTCGCCGCTGCTGGTGGCCAGGGACTACCGCTTGCCGGCAGAGGAAGCAGCTCACATTATCCTGGCGAACAGGAGTTTCGGCGTCCAGGCAGTGACACCGGGATCGTTGGCGGAGTCCAACGAAGTCGAGGACCTGCAGGTGGTGGCCGGGAAGGCCACTCAGAAATGCAGGAATGGGATGGTGTGCTTTTATCACCAGCATTTTGGCGCTGACGCACAACGTTGTCTGCCGCCGTGCCACTTCCAGAGGGCGGAGAAACGGACCAACCAGTGGTCAGTGGCAGCTACGACTGCTAACAACAGTTAGAAGCTGCTTTTCATCGTGGACACACATTCGGGGAGGCGGTTCTTAGTGGACTCTGGCTCCCAGAAGAGCCTCATTTTGCCAGTCAGCGCAGATAGGCTGGCAGAAAGCTGCGGTCCGTCATTAACAGCCACCAACGGATCCTCCATTAAAACGTTCAGAGAAAGGACATTGACTGTAAGTTTGCATGGATGCGATTACAAGTGGGACTTTGTAGTAGCTGCCTGTTCGGTTCCTATCTTAGGTGCTGATTTCCTATGTGCTTATGGTCTCCTGGTTGATGTTGCTAACAGACGTTCAGTGGACGCTGTGTCTTCTTCCTCATTGCCCTGCATGGCTTGGGGAGCTGGGCCACTAACACATGCAAATGTTTTAGCTTCAGGGATAAGTATCAGCATTTGCTTTCTGAGTTTCCTGCACTCACGGTCCCCATCTTTTCCGCTGCCTTACCAAACACGGGTTGGAGCATTTTATCATCACGAAGGGCCTGCCGGTTTTTGCGCATCCGCGCCGCCTGAACATGGCTAAGTTAGCCATTGCACACAAAGAGTTCTCTAACTTAGAAAGCTTAAGGAACATTAGGAGCTCCAATAGCCCGTGGGTGTCCCTGCTGCACATAGTGCCCAAGTCCGACGGTTCGTGGCGGCCGTGCGGTGATTTCCAGCACCTGAACAACATCACCAAACACGACCGTTACCCCATCCCACACAACCAGGAGTTTTCCATACACCTGGCCGCCACGCGCATTTTTTCAAAAGTGGACCTGGTCCGTGGTTACGGTAAACGGCGGGGATAACCCCTTTCAGTCTTTTCAAATTTTTACGCATGTTGTTCAGGTTAAAGGGCGCAGCCCAAACTTTTCAAAGAATGATGGATGTGGTGCTCCATGATTTGTCGTTCGTTTTCGTCTACTTAGACGACATTTTGGTGGCTAGCGTGTCAGAGGAGGAGCATGTCACTCATCTCAAACAAATTTTCCGACGGTTGGAAGCACACGGGTTGATTGTCAATCTTGCGAAGTTTCAGTTCTGGCTGCCGGTGATTGATTTCTTGGACCACTGCATCTCACTGGAGGGCGCAATTTCGCTGCTGGATAAGATAGGTGCAGTGTCAGATTTTCCGCATCTGCAGACCGTGACAGCACTGCAGGAATTTTTGGGGATGGTCAATTTTTACAACCGTTTCCTCCCCCGGGCAGCCCAGCTGCTTCAACCGCTGCGCGGTGTGCTAAAGAAAAAGAAACCCGCAGATAGCACTGACTGGACCCCCAAGCGGGTCCAGGCATTCACAAGTGCCAAAACGGCGCTCAGCAACACGGCTTTGCTGGCCCACCCAGCCCCATCAGCGCGGATAGCGTTCACCATGGATCCGTCTGACGTAGCAGTAGGAGCTGTGGTGGAGCAGTACGTCTCCGGTTTGTGGCAACCCCTCACCTTTTTTAGCCATACTTTGCACAACCACAAGTGTAAGTATAGCACCTTTGACAGAGAACTGTTGGCTCTCCACCTGGCTACGCGTCATTTTCAGTTCTAGCTCAAAGGGCATGAGTTCACCGCATTTGTTGATCACAAACCACTAACTTACGCAATGGCCAAAGTCTCAGAACCACGGTCAGCTCAGCAGCAATGGCACTTGGCCGCAATTTCGGAATTCACGACCGATATTCAACATGTAGCCGGTAAACTTAACATCGTGGCTGACTGCCTGTCGCGCGCACTAGTCTCTCCGGTTTATGTGGGTATTGACTTTTCCACCATGGCTGCCGACCAAACCAGGGATGTGGACATTCGCACGCTCCAATCCGCAGGTACCGTACTAAAGTTGGAGAATAGGACGTTTCAAGAAGGGTGTCCCCCCCGCTCTGCGACGTCTCCACCGGCCATCCCCACCCAGTGGTCCCGAGCTCTTGGCACCGCCGTGTGTTTGAGTCCATCCACTCCCTTTCATATCCTGGCGTATGGGCTTTGGTTAAGCTGGTGGGGTCCAAATTCATCTGGCCTCGCTTACGCAGGGATGTGAAGGAGTGGGCCGCAGCGTGTGTCGCATGTCAACAGGCTAAGGTTCAGAGGCACACCAAAGCCCCTCTCGAGCCTTTCCAAATTCCAAGCAGGAGGTTCAACCACGTATATGTGGACTTAGTGGGTCCCCTTCCACCATCGCAGGGGTTCACCCACCTTTTGACAATAGTGGACCACACTACGCATTGGCCAGAGGCAGTTCCACTAGATGCTACCACATCTGCCGATGTGACCCACACGTTTTTGTCATCCTGAGTCGCACAGTTTGGATCCCCGTCGGACATCACATTGGACAGATGACCACAGCTACTTTCGGAACTCTGGTCCGCGATGGCTGAGAACCTGGGGGTCAAAATCCACTGCACCACTGTGTACAACCCCCAGGCTAATGGTTTGTGTGAGAGGTTTCACAGGTCGCTTAAAGCAGCGCTCAGAGCCTCCTTGACGGATGCAAACTGGGTCAACCGCTTGCCTTGGGTCCTACTGGGGTTGCGCTAGGTGCCCAAAAAAGATTTGGCAGCTTCCCGGGCGGAGCTTGTGTTTTGTCAGCCATTGCGGGTCCCGGGTGAATTTTTGCTGGAGGACCCTGCACCCAATACCAGCTTGTCCATGCGCCTTTTTTCCGGGGCTGAAGCTGGCCACGTTCCGGGACCCATGCGCCATTTTTTTCCCCGCACTTTTGTTCCAAAGAGTGTGGAGAATGCCAAATTTGTTTTCGTCAGGCACAACGCACACAGAACCCCACTGCGCCCACCTTACGATGGCCTGTTCAGGGTTTTGGAAACAGGGGTGAAACATTCTGTGTTAGACTTGGGGGGGCATAAGGAAACTATATGCATAGACAGGCTTAAGCCGGCTTATATTTTGGCAGAGGAGCTGCTGGTGCTGGCCCAGGCTTCCCGGCGCCGATGCCTACCTATGGTGGGGCCGCAGGTTGGTGTTCCCCCTTCAGAGAACTGTTTTCAGGAAACTAAATCTTTCCCCTCGCCACCCTTTCCCCCTTCAGAGGAGTTTTTCTCCGGCCCACCTTGACAGGAAGGCACTTCAACTGGCGCGGCGGCTCCACATTACAGCAGCTACGGGTGCTTGCTCAAGCCCAAAGGACCAGAGGATTAAAGCCCTTTCTGGGTGTTCGGGAGGGGGGGGCACTATGTGACAGCACAACGGGTGGTCATACTCCACCCAGGGTCTTTGGGGAATGGGGGGAAAGAGGTGAGAGATGGAAATGAGAAGAAATGGAGAGGGGCGACAGTAGGCGTCAGAGCACCAGGGTTTAGAAAACCAAATTAAGAAGCGCCTTCATACCTGGCAATGCCAGGCGTGAATGTATTATGTGAAGTGAAGATGCGCCTCCACACCTCAGATGCCAGGTGTGGAAGTATTGTGTGGTGTAATGCTCTTTTGTGTGTATGTTAATGTGTGTACTCCAGGCGCCAAAGAAGGGAGTGAAACTGTATAAAAGAAATCCACTTTGGCGCTCGAGTCTTTCTGTTCTGCTTGTTAGAGGAATAAAGTTGTGTGTCTGCAGCTGCTCATGTCTCGTCTGGTCAATCCTCTACAAGAACACTATAATGTGGTACAGAGCATCTTTACCCTGTGTTTAATGTTTTTTTCTCTACATGGTCCCTGATAAATAAACCAGTAAACTAAATTAAACTGGTTACTGTGACTCAGGTAAGAAAACATGCCAGTTGCAGTATTTTCTGCATTCCTATGAGGAACAGGGAAGTAAAAATAGTTTTACTTTAAGGTTTTAAAGCCACTTGTGCTTTTCACATTAATAGCACATCCAGTACCATAAGACTGCAGTCTTATGAAAATCAATCTATTAAAATATTGTCTCCAACAAGAAGTGAGGGTGTTTGTCATGCAATGGAAGCATACACACTGAGATTAAGAAAGCACACTAGACAATAAAATTAATGCTAACACGTTTCCTTGTTATGATCTTTTGCAAAAATGTTTCCTGAAGTTTCAAAACTACAGTAAGAAATCCAAACACATTTTTAAAAATCAATTTAAAAGTTATAAAAAATTAGTCCAGCAGATTTTTTTCCAATAAAAAGCATGCAGCAAATGTCCATGGAATTCTACAGGACCTTTAAGACAGCATTTTTGTGTTTGTGTTATTAGATCCCAAATATCCAAACGATACAAAGATAATAAAGATAAACTACAAAGATCAACTAGGAGAGTCCAAAACATAAAATCTTTGACGTGTCAGCAGTGACTGAAGAGGTCTTCTCCTTTGCCAAGATAATCCATCTACCCAACTCGTGTCACATGGCTTTTAGACAGGTGTGAACTGGGCTGACACATTAGGGTAGAGGCTGCAGAAAATAGCTCTCTGAAACACAAACTGATTTTTTGGCATTTGTAAATGTTTTCATTTTTCTCATGCATCAGACAAGATTTACCTTTTACCTGTAATCATTCTGACATTTATTTATACCCTCAAACTTTTTTATCTTTTTAAACTGTCTTTAACTTTCACTTTCTTCAGACTTTCTTTTTGCGTGTAAAATCTATTTTATTGTATTTTCAGATAGCAGTGAAGATAAAGTTTCTTTTATATTCACATATTCACCATATTAAATACATGTGCATATGATGTAGTCTAGGTTTATGTGAATGGAACATGCATCATTTTTCTTCTGTTTCTATTCGTATAACTGAGATTGGTTCTCTCACACCTTGTACATGTCCAGGACACTACAAGAAGAAAATATTGGTCTGAAAATTGTGATTTTAATACAGACTTCATCTCATTTTCTGCTCCCTTTTACTCATATGACTGAAACTCTAATGGGGAAAAAACACAACTGAGCTACCATAACCATTTTAATTATTTAGCCAATCACCATTGGAGAAATCATGTTAAGTCAGTTTTAATACAAGCAGCAGGTGGAAATGGTTCGAAGGCCTGATACAGGCCCTCAGGTTGTACACAGTGATTCCGATGATCGCTGGCTCTCAGATCTGTGTGCAGTCATTATACAGACGTGTATAAAATTGTTGGTACCCCTCTGTTAATGAAAGAAAAACCCACAATGGTCACAGAAATAACTTGAATCTGACAAAAGTGGTAATAAATAAAAATTCTATGAAAATTAACCAATGAAAATCAGACAATGCTTTTGAATTGTGGTTCAACAGAATTATTTTAAAAAACAAACTCATGAAACAGGCCTGGACAAAAATGATGGTACCCCTAGAAAAGATTGAAAATAATGTGACCATAGGGACATGTTCAACCAAGATGTGTCCTCTAATTAACATCACAGGTGTCTACAAACTTGTAATCGGTCAGTCGGCCTATTTAAAGGGTGACAAGTAGTCACTGTGCTGTTTGGTGACATGGTGTGTACCACACTAAACATGGGCCAGAGGAAGCAAAGGAGAGAGTTGTCTCAGAATCAGAATCATCAGAATCAGAATCAGAATCAGCTTTATTGGCCAAGTATGCACAACACATACAAGGAATTTGACTTTGGCTAAAAACTTGCTCTCGTTGTTCAGGTGAAGGATTTAAATAAGGATTCAATGACAACCAGAGTATGTACAGTAAATTACAGTCTGTCCACGTTTCTATAAAAGGATGCAAATATATACAGGAATATATGCAGTTATTTACTCGGACTAACCACACTTTGCAGAAATATATGAAAAAATATACAATCACACAGTATTTCAATGTGGACTCAGATTCAGTGATATAATGTGAATGAAGTAAAAAGCAGTGTGAGAGTTATGTGCAATGTAATAATGGATGAAAAGTCATGAGTACAGCAACAGGTAGGACTAGGTGAATGTTAGGAGTTCATCAGAGTGATGGCTTGAGGAAAGAAACTGTTCCTGTGACGGGTGGTTTTGACCTTCAGTGATCTGTAACGACGACCAGAAGATAGAAGTTCAAACAGTTTGTGGCCGGGGTGTGATGGGTCAGCACAGATGTTTCCCGCCCGTTTCCTGGTTATGGACCGATATAAGTTCTCAATGGGGGGTAGGTCGGTACCAATGATCCTCTCCGCAGACTTAATGATCCGCTGCAGTCTGGTCTTGTCCTGTTTAGTGGCAGATCCAAACCAGACAGTGATGGAAAAGCAGAGGACAGATTGGATGATGGTGGTGTAGAAGACAACCAGCAGCTCCTGAGGCAAATCAAACTTCTTGAGCTGACGCAGAAAAAACAACCTCTGCTGGTCCTTTTTCCGGACAGTGTCAATATGGGAGGACCACTTCAGGTTCCGGGAGATTGTGGTACCCAGAAACTTGAAGGAGTCCACAGTGGACACTGTGCTGTTGAGGATGGTGAGTGGGGGGAATGAAGGAGGGTGTCGCCTGAAATCCACAGTCATCTCCACCGTTTTGGCTGGGTTAAGTTCAAGATGGTTCTGGCTGCACCAGAGGATCAGCTGCTCCACCTCCCGCCTGTATGCAGACTCATCATCATCCCGGATCAAACCGATGACTGTGGTGTCATCCGCAAACTTCAGGAGCTTCACCGAAGGGTCCTCTGAGGTGCAGTCGTTGGAGTAGAGGGAGAAGAGCAGTGGGGAAAGGACACATCCTTGGGGGGCGCCAGTACTAATTTTTTGGGAGCTGGATGTAAATCTCCCTAGCTTCACCTGTTGCCACCTGTCAGTCAGAAAGCTGGAGATCCACTGGCAGGTGGAGGGGGGCACCTTGAGCTGGAGGAGCTGATACACATGGATCTCAGGAGATTAGAAAGAAAATTATAGACAAGCATGTTAAAGGCAAAGGCTATAAAGCCATCTTCAAGCAGCTTGATATTCCTGTGACTACAGTTGCACATATTATTCAGAAATTTAAGATCGACGGGACTGTAGCCAACCTCCCTGGACATGGCCGCAGGAGGAGACGGATAATACAAATGGTAACAAAAGAGCCCAGAGCAACTTCTAAACAGATTCATGGTGAACTCCAAGGTCAAGGTACATCAGTGTCAGATCACACCATCCGTCGTTGTTTGAGCCAAAGTGGACTTCATGGGAGACGACCAAGGAGGACACCACTGTTGAAAACAAATCATATAAAAAAGCCAGACTGGAATTTGCCAAACTGCATGTTGACAAGCCACAAAGCTTCTGGGAGAATGTCCTATGGACAGACAAGACAAAACTGGAACTTTTTGGCAAGGCACATCAGCGCTATGTTCACAGACGCAAAAATGAAGCATACCAAGAAAAGAGCACTGTCCCTACTGTGAAACATGGAGGAGGTTCTGTTATGTTGTGGGGCTGCTTTGCTGCATCTGGCACAGGGTGTCTTGAATCTGTGCAGGATACAATGAAATCTCAAGACTATCAAGGTATTCTAGAGAGAAATGTGCTGCCCAGTGTCAGACAGCTTGGTCTCAGTCGCAGGTCATGGGTCTTGCAACAGGATAATGACCCAAAACACACAGCTAAAAACACCCAAGGATGGCTAAGAGCCAAACATTGGACTATTCTAAAGTGGCCTTCTATGAGCCCTGATCTAAATCCTATTGAACATCTGTGGAAGGAGCTGAAACACACCATCTGGAGAAGGCACCCTTCAAACCTGAGACAACTGGAGCAGTTTGCTCATGAGGAGTGGGCCAAAATACCTGCTGAGAGGTGTAGAAGTCTCATTGACAGTTACAGAAATGGTTTGATTGCAGTGATTGCCTCAAAAGGTTGTGCAACAAAATACTAAGTTAAAGGTACCATCATTTTTGGGCTGCACGGTGGCGCAGTGGTTAGCACCGCGGCAGCACAGTTTTACCCTCGGCCGGGGGATCGCGGGGATCATGAGATCGTGGGTTCGATCCCTGCCCCCAGCCAACAGTGATCTGTGTGGAGTTTGCATGTTCTCCCCGTGTTTGCGTGGGTTTACTTCAGGATGTCTCCGGTTTCCACCCACATGCCAAAAACATGCAGGTTAGGGAGTTGAGGGGCGCTTGCGCACGCAGCGACCGGCAGCTGGTGGCTTGTCACCGGACTGCAGAACAAATCTACCTACGGGTACAAAATAAGTAAAAAAAAAAAATAAAATTTTGTCCAGGCCTGTTTCATGAGTTTGTTTTTTAAAATAATTCTGTTGAACCACAATTCAAAAGCATTGTCTGATTTTCATTGGTTAATTTTCATGGAATTTTTATTTATTACCACTTTTGTCAGATTCAAGTTATTTCTGTGACCATTGTGGGTTTTTCTTTCATTAACAGAGGGGTACCAACAATTTTATCCACGTCTGTAGTTCACTCCATCATACATTCTGCCCAGTGTAAGGTCTGCAGCTAAACAGACACAGCCTGGTGACTGAAATTTCTTCATGTGATCCTTTCAGTGTTACAAAATATGAAGCAATATTTGAGCAGGTTACAAGAATTCCAGCCTCATCCACCAACAGCTCACCCCAACCACTGTGTGAATACCTTGAAATCTTGAAGCTAATAATTCTGAACATTTTTATGCTACTTTTTGTGCTGCTACTGTGCAATTTCTTTTTTGATAACATGTGGCACAGCCATTCCTACATTTGACCTGCTCTTGTTGCACAAAGTACGTATGGTACATGCAACAGATGGCAACATCTGCCTGTGCCATACATGCAAGCCAGTGTGTCAGTTCAGCAGCAGAACATACTCATACTCCTCGCCACCGCTTGCATGTTTTCTGGAGTAATTTCACAAACGTATGATGGCAATCATCAGCATGTATGCACGTCAAGACAGTATGTACTGTATGGGTGTTTGCCTTCAAATGAAGAATTCCAAGCAATCATGTTTTGGCCTCCTACAATTAACATGTGGTACGTTTAGTGCTGCCATGCTGCACAGTTAGTTGCCACCAAGCAGTTTAATTGGATGACAGGGATTTCACAAGTGACTATGGTCCCTGATAATCACACTTGGACGTTTCCCCAGATGTGCATCATTCTGCTTCAGTGGTGTTCTAATAATCTTTAATTTTACTGACTGTTGGTGGCTTCTTACAACATGTGAGAATTGTAATGCTCTGTTGTATACCTTTGTTTCCACAATGAGGCACTGTTTGAAAAAGAGACAGTCCTCAGAATCCACACCTCTGTGACCTAGATGTGCTGCCCGGTGCTGACTTCATATATCCAAATTTCATGTTCATTTCCAACAATTCAGATAAGCTGAAGATAGTTTTATTCTTGATTAGGCAACCATAATACCTCAGTGGTGATAGACTTTACAGTGGTGTGAAAAAGTGTTTGCCCCCTTCCTGATTTCTCATTTTTTGTATGTTTGTCACACTTAAATGTTTCAGATCATCAAACAAATTTAAATATTAGACAAAGATAACACAAGTAAACACAAAATGCAGTTTTTAAATAAAGGTGTTTATTATTAAGGAAAAAAAATCCAAACCTACATGGCCCTGTGTGAAAAAGTGATTGCCCCCTAAACCTAATAACTGGCTGGGCCACCCTTACCAGCAACAACTGCAATCAAGCGTTTGCAATAACTGGCAATGAGTCTTTTACAGCACTGTAGAGGAATTTTGGCCCACTCATCTTTGCAGAATTGTTTCAATTCAGCCACATTGGAGGGTTTTCGAGCATGAACCTCCTTTTTAAGGTCATGCCACAGCATCTCAGTTGGATTCAGGTCAGGACTTTGACTAGGCCACTCCAAAGTCTTCATTTTGTTTTTCTTAAGCCATTCAGAGGTGGACTTGCTGGTGTGTTTTGGATCATTGTCCTGCTGCAGAACCCAAGTGTGCTTTAGCCTGAGGTCATGAACAGATGGCCGGACATTCTCCTTCAGAATTTTTTGGTAGACAGCAGAATTCATGGTTCCATTTACCACAGCAAGTCTTCCAGGTCCTGAAGCAGCAAAACAGCCCCAGACCATCACACTACCACCACCATATTTTGCTGTTGGTATGATATTCCTTTTCTGAAATGCTGTGTTACTTTTTCGCTGGATGTAATGGGATACACACCTTCCAAAAAGTTCAAATTTTGTCTCGTCAGTCCACAGAGTATTTTCCCAAAAGTCTTGGGGATCATCAAGATGTTTTCTGGCAAAACTGAGATAAGCCTTTATGTTCTTTTTGCTCAGCAGTGGTTTTCGTCTTGGAACTCTGCCATGCAGGCCATTTTTGCCCAGTCTCTTTCTTATGGTGGAGTCATGAACACTGACCTTAACTGAGGCAAGTGAGGCCTGCAGTTCTTTGGATGTTGTTGTGGAGTCTTTTGTGACCTCTTGGATGAGTCATCGCTGCGCTCTTGGGATAATTTTGGTCAGCTGGCCACTCCTGGGAATGTTCACCACTGTTCCATGTTTTTGCCATTTGTGGATAATGACTCTCACTGTGGTTTGCTGGAGTCCCAAAACTTTAGAAATGGCTTTATTGTGGAGAGTGGAAATAAAGGAAACCAGACTTGCACAGCAGACGACTTTATTCACTCTCACATCAGTAATAACAGAAAAAGCCTTCTCACAATATACCAGGGTCTCTCCTTTTATATCTTCCACCCATCTCACATCTGCATGACATCTCGCATCACAATACATTCATGCATGACATCTCGCATCACAATACATTCAACCCTTCTCCCCCCACTGTCTCCCAGCTCTCCTTCCTGCTACCTCACCATAATTTCTCCCATCTCAGTAACTATTGTCCTTCTCTGTTTACCCTCTGCATCCAGTCTGAGATGATTAACCCAGCTTCTACCCCCCCCCCCGCCCCCCCAGAATCTCAGACCGAGTTTCAGTCCTCACGTCCTTTTGGCTTCAGTCTCCTCCCGTATCTGGGGTTCTCTGCCTCCATGGCGCTGCTGTGCCAGTGGGGGGCTCCTGGGGGTGTGTCTGTCTGCGGGTATGCAATGGCGAGGGGGGGGAACCTTTGACTTGCCCGTGTGGCTGCTCTGATGAATCGTTTACCTGGGGAGTTCTCAGTGGGGGTCTTCCACGCCGAGGGGCCTGAGCCAACATCACTTGCTCGTCCGCCACCACAAAGGCGGGCTTAAGTCTGTCTATACATATTTTCTCCTGACGACCCCACAAGTCTAACAAAAAATGTTTGTCCCCTGGTTCCAGCACTCTGAACGGGCCATCGTAGGGGGGGCGCAATGGGGGGAGGTGGGCATTTTGCCTGACAAATACGAACGCCGTGTTCTTCAAAGTTTTTGGCACAAAAGCGCGTGGAAAACAGTGGTGGGCCGGGCCCGGCAGCGTGCCTGTATCTGCGCTATGCTGCAAACGCTGAGCCAGACAGTTGTCCGGCGCAGGATTATCTGGCAAAAATTCCCCGGGGAGACGGAGTGGCAGAGAAAAAACAAGCTCCGCCGGGGAAGCCTCCAAATCCTCTTTTGGTGTGGAATGCAACCCCAACAGAACCCACGGCAACCGGTCTACCCAATTTGCATCCGTCAGCGAAGCCCTGAGCACTGCTTTCAGTGACCTATGGAAACGCTTGCATAACCCATTGGCCTGTGGGTTGTATGCGGTTGTGCGATGAATTGGGACACCCAGGCTACGGGCCATCGCGGACCAGAGGTCTGAAACAAACTGAGGGCCTCTATCAGATGTGATGTCTGTCTGACAGGATGCCAAAACGTGCCACCCATGTTGTCAAAAAAGCACGTGCCACGTCCGCGGACGCGGTTGCCGCCAGTGGGACTGCTTCTGGCCAGCGTGTGGTGCGGTCCACCACTGTCAGAAGGTGCGTGCACCCCTGCGATGGCGGGAGGGGGCCCACGAGGTCCACGTGAACATGGTCCAACCTCTTAGCCGGTATACGAAATGGTTCCAAAGGAGCCTTCGTGAGTCTGTGTACTTTGGCTCGTTGGCACGCTACGCAGGCTGCCGCCCACTCTTTCACTTGTTTGCGCAGGCCTGGCCATACGAACTTCGCTCCCACCATTTTGACTGATGCACGCACTCCTGGGTGTGTCAGAGCGTGAACTGGCTCAAACACTCGGCGGCGCCAAGCAACTGGGACCACCGGGCGCAGGCGTCCTGTGGAGACGTCGCAGATTGTGTGTGTGTGTGTGGGGGGGGTGCCGTCTTGCAGTACTCTGCTCTCCAGCCTTAACCCTGTTGGCCCAGACTGGAGCACGCACATGTCCGCATCGCCAATCTGCTCTGCGGCCATGGCTGTATAATCTATCCCCACGCAGACTGGGGCCACTACTGCGCACGAGAGGCAGTCCGCCATCAGATTCAGTTTACCCGACACATGCTGAATATCGGTTGTAAACTCCGAGATCGCGGCCAGCTGTCTCTGCTGCTGGCCCGACCATGGTTCCGAAACCTTGGCCATCCCAAACGTCAGTGGCTTGTGGTCCACGAACGCGGTGAAGCTGCGCCCTTCCAGCCAGAACTGGAAGTGGCATATGGCCAGGTGGAGAGCCAGCAACTCTCTGTCGAACGTGCTGTATTTACGCTCACTGTCGGGCAAAGACCTGCTGAAAAAAGCGAGCGGCTGCCAAGAACTGGCGACGCGTTGCTCCACGACGGCCCCTATGGCCATGTCCGAGGCGTCGGTAGTGAGCGCTATCCTGGCCACCGGGTCCGGGTGAGCCAACAGTGCGCCGTTTGCCAGGGCTGTTTTAACCTCAGAGAACGCCTGCTCCCGCTCCGGAGTCCATTCGACTCTGTCCGCCGGTTTCCGTTTCTTGAGCGCGGCGTACAATGACTGCATGAGCTGAGCTGCACGGGGGAGGAACCGGTTATAAAAGTTAACCATCCTCAAAAACTCTTGCAGCGCCCTGACCGTCTGAGGCCGGGGAAAATTCGCCACGGCGCACACCTTGTCGGGCAAGGGTATCGCTCCCTCCGGTGAGACGTGGTGCCCCAAAAAGTCAATCCCCGTCACGCCGAACTGGCATTTCGCCGGGTTTATTATTAACCCGTGCTCCTCCAACCTCCGGAAAACCATCCTGAGGTGGGTTACATGTTAGTCCTCGGACGCGCTGGCCACCAGGATATCATCCAGGTAGACAAACACAAATGGCAGACCGCGCAACACCGCATCCATCATGCGTTGGAATGTCTGTGCCGTGCCTTTTAATCCGAAAGGCATGCATAAAAACTCAAACAAGCCAAACGGAGTTATTACTGCTGTTTTGGGTATGTCCTCCGCGCGCACTGGGACCTGGTGGTAACCACGGACCAGGTCTATTTTAGAAAAAATGTGTGCCCCGGCGAGGTGAACGGAAAAATCCTGAATATGGGGAATCGGGTAGCGGTCGTGCGCTGTGGCATTTTTCAACCTGCGGAAATCTCCGCACGGTCGCCATGATCCCTCAGCCTTAGGGACCATGTGTAGCGGGGATGCCCATGGGCTGTTTGAGCGCCTGATGATGCCCAACCTTTCCAAGTTGGCAAACTCCTCGAGCGCTATGTCCAGTTTAGCTGCGTCCAGGCGCCGAGGTCATGCGAAAACGGGCGGCCCAGTGGTGGTGATAAAGTGTTCCACCCCGTGTTTAGTGCTGGCCGCCGAAAACGTCGGGACCATGAGTGCTGGGAACTGAGTGAGCAGTGTGTGGAACTTTCCGCCTGGAGCTGTGACGTTGGCTTGTGTTATTTGCCCGGCCCCTCAAGCTGTACAGGGGAGACAATCAAAAGACATTGCATTAACCAGGCGTCTGTTAGCAACATCGACTAGCAACCCGCGTGCACACAGAAAATCAGCTCCCAGGATTGGGAAACTCAATGCCGCTATGACAAAAGTCCACTCGTACATACGGCCGTGTAGGGATAAAGTCAGTGTTCTCTCACCAAAAGTCTTAATGTCCGAGCTGTTTACTGCTACCAACTGGGGGCCGCTAGCTCCCACTAGCCGGTCGGCGTAGGACGGTAGGATGAGACTCTTCTGGGAGCCAGTGTCTACGAGGAACTGTCTCCCCGAGCATGAGTCCGTCACGTAGAGCAGCTTGTTCTCTTCACCGGCGGTCGCAGTTGCTACTGACTGCCGGCCTTGGCATTTCCCCAACACTTGAATTGGCACGGTGGCACACATCTGCATGCATTCTCTCCAAAGCGGCGGTGGTAGAAGCAGAGCGTGTCTCTCTGGCGCTTCCTGGCCCCCGCTGCCGCTACCGTCGCTGGCTTCTTGCCTCCGCTGGTCATCTTGCTGGGTTCCGACGCCGCCGCGTTCACTGTGAGGGCTCTGGTGCTGAGGATGATCCGATCTGCCTCCTGGGCTAGCGCACGGTAGTCACGCGCAGCCAGCAACGGCGAATTGGCAAGGACCGCTCTTGCCTCTGTTGGGAGATTCCGGAGGAACAGGTGGGCAAACAGAAAATGCCCATCGTCCGTGCCCATCATCGCCAACATCTTCTCCATCAGTTCGACTGCCGAACCATCTCCTAACTCGGAGCACCTCAGGAGCCTCTCTGCTCTCTCACAGTCCGAGAATGTGTAGCGCCGGGTCAGCATGGCCTTGAGAGCCCCATATTTGTAGTGGGCTGGAGGCTGTTGGAGCAGGCTCGCTACTTGCTGAGACATGCGAGCGTCTAGCGCTGCAACCACATAGTAATATCTGGTGTCGTCTGCCATTATTCCCCGGAGGGCGAACTGAGCCTCGGTGTGGTGGAACCAAGACCGCGGGTCGTGCAGCCAAAAGTCCAGTAGTTTGACTGAAACAGCGCACACGTTGCTGGGGGTTCCCGTCTGGGCCGTCTCTGGGATGCTTGCCGCGTTGCTGGGGCTTCCCGTCCGGGCCGACTCTGGGGTTCTTGTCTCGTGTTCCATAATTCGTCAAGGGGTCACCAGTGTGGAGAGTGGAAATAAAGGAAACCAGACTTGCACAGCAGACAACTTTATTCACTCCCACATCAGTAATAACAGGAAAAAGCCTTCTCACAATACACCAGAGTCTCTCCTTTTATATCCTCCACCCATCTCACATCTGCATGACATATTGCATCACAATACATTCAACCCTTCTCCCCCCACTGTCTCCCAGCTCTCCTTCCTGCTACCTCACCATAATCTCTCCCATCTCAGTAACTATTGTCCTTCTCTGTTTACCCTCTGCATCCAGTTTGAGATGATTAACCCAACTTCTACATTATAACCTTTTCCAGACTGATAGATCTCAATTACTTTGTTTCTCATTTGTTCCTGAATTTCTTTGGATCACAGCATGATGTCTAGCTTTTGAGGATCTTTTGGTGTACTTCACTTTGTCAGGCAGGCTTTATTTAAGTGATTTCTTGATTGAGAACAGGTGTAGCAGTAATCAGGCCCGGGTGTGGCTAGAGAAATTGAACTCAGCTTTCCAAAGATGTGATAAACCACAGTTAATTTATGTTTTAACGGGAGGGGGGGTGTCACTTTTTCACACAGGGCCATGCAGGGCTGGATTTTTTTTCCCTTAATAGTAAACACCTTCATTTAAAAACTGCAATTTGTGTTTATTTGTGTTATCTTTGTCTAACATTTTAAATTTGTTTGATGATGGAAAACATTTAAGTGTGACAAACATACAAAAAAATAAGAAATCAGTAACGGGGCAAACACTTTTTCACACCACTGTATTTCATCTGAAGATGCCATGACAAAGGAGGTGAAGGGTGTGGACACCAACTCAGAAATGGACCTAATCAAAATCACGGTTAACGCTAACCACCATCTGTGTCGGTCTGCCCGCCCACAATGGAAGGGCCAGTGACAAAGTGGACAAGCTGAAGTTGGATTTATCATCTTGATCATAGTACCTTCGCATGATAACATGATGGCAACTTCACCAAGGACTCCCTCAGTACAGCTAGTGGTCAGCATGATGGGGCGAGTCATGCAACCCACAAAACTAGCTCAGGAGGACTGAGTATGTAGAATCTGTAATTCTGTTATATATGTGTGTGAAATGACAATAAGTCTGCTCTATTTTATATTATGCTCACTGTGGTGCTTAGGAACACTTAATTGTGCACAGTCACGAGGGACTATTTTTCTCAGTGGTGCAAAATATTATTGAAGGGGTCAGTGAAAAATGGTGTGTTTGTATATTTTAACCTCTTGTAATGCATCTATTGGTCATGTGATTATGGAAAAAATGTCAAAACAGTCACTTTTACACAGTCACAATATAAACAGCCTTTATATTGTTTTTCTCTCCAAGAAGCTGTTTTGGTTCTTGGGTTCACCTCTGGATGTCGTTAAATGGCGAACCCAGCCCAGGGCCATCTTTGAGACCCGCTCACTGCTCTACTATTGGCCAGCATAGCTGTCTGTCATGTAGATGGACAGGCACTCAAAGGTATTAGCTTCCAAGCAAACAGTGGTACTAGGAAACTTGCACTAAATGTGGTTTATATTGTTATTTTCTTAAGATTTCAGTCACCCTAATAGAGATCCCTGTTTCCACCTGTTTCACTAATCCACAGTCAATAATATATCTCACTCCACTCTGGTTTATTTTGTTATATTTCCATCATGACTTTATATTGAACTGTTAGCAGAATCAGAATCAGAATCAGAATGAGATTTATTGCCATTGTTCATGTAGTACACAAACTAGGAATTTGTTTCGGTGCAATGCTGCAACGTTAAACATAGAGTAACACTAAAGATAAAAACTATGCATGCAATAAAAGGTAGAATAAGAATAAGTAATGCTAATCTATGCAATTTTTAAATATATTAACAAGAGCAGCAGATATTGTGGAGTTCCACATAGTGCAGTCGGCAATGAAAAAAGAAAACCAGTGATAATTGTCATGAGTCCGGTTGAGCTGCTGTACATAGTGCACGAGAGTCTAATAAGTCACTTAGTGTTCAGCAGTCTGATGGCAGAGGGGAAGAAGCTGTTCATGTAGCGGGAGGTTTTAGTCTGAATGGACCGAAGTCTCCTGCCTGAGGGGAGGGGGGCAAACAGTGCGTGTCCAGGGTGTGAAGGGTCGGCTATGATCCGACCTGCACGCCTCCGGGTCCTGGAGATGTACAGGTCCTGGAGGGATGGGAGCTTGCAGCCGATCACCTTCTCAGCAGCGCGCACAATGCGCTGCAGTCTTAGTCTGTCCCTGGCGGTGGCTCCTGTGTACCACACGGTGATGGAGGTGGTGAGGATGGACTCGATGATGGCCGTGTAGAACTGCACCAACACCTTAGTGGGCAGTTTGATTTTCCTCAGCTGCCGCAGGAAGAACATCCTCTGCTGGGCCTTTTTGATGAGGGAGCTGATGGTCGGCTCCCACTTGAGGTCCCGGGTGATGGTGGTGCCCAGGAAGCGGAAGGAATCCGCAGTGGTGATGGGAGAGTCTGTGAGGGTAAGGGGGGGCAGAGGGGCTGTGACTTTTCTGAAGTCCACGATCATCTCCACTGTCTTCAGAGCATTCAGCTGCAGGTTGTTGTGGCTGCACTAGGACGCCAGCCGGGCCACCTCTCTCCTATAGACGGACTCATCGCCATTGGAGATGAGCCCAATGAGGGTGGTGTCGTCCGCAAACTTGATCAGCTTGACAGACTGGTGGCTGGAGATGCAGGAGTTGGTGTACAGGGAGAAGAGCAGGGGGGAAAGTACACAGCCCTGGGGTGATCCGGTGCTGATGCTTACAGAGTCCCAGACAGTCTTTCCCAGCCGCACATGCTGCCTCCGGTCCGTCAGGAAGTCGGTGATCCACCTGCAGAGGGAGTCAGGCACGTTGAGCAGGGACAGCTTGTCCTGGAGCAGAGCGGGGCGGCTGGTATTGAATGCACTACAGTATTTGGCGGTCCAAGTCGATTACTGTACCAAGACACAGCTCAGTGGGAAGAAGGTGATGGACAGGATCCAGACAACTGCTATAACTTCTATTCACGATGATATAGAGTGAAGTACGTGGCGGTAATGCACCTGTAAGCTGGTTGCCAACTGCCAATCAAATCTAAAAGAAGAAGAAGAACTTCGATTCACTCCCAGTGGAATCCACGCTCATCTAACCACACTTGACCATACATTTTGTTCAAGATGTTATTTTAGTTTAGTTAAAGTTTTATTTTCTTAGCTGTGATCCAAGGAGGTTGTAAGTTGGTTAGCTAAAGCTAGCAGTTTAGCCACTCATTTGCGTATGTTTCTCTGCTTATTGTACTCCAGGGACCGGTCATGTCGTATTGAGCACTGAAACCACACCCTCTTGCTCACCAGTGATGCATTACTTCATTCATTCTTTGAGACAAATTTACTTCAGTTGGTTCTGAGCAAGGCAGCTATGAGTAGCTAATGTTAACAATAGTGGCATAAGAGGGAGGGTGGAGTTGAATGTGGTCTCAGAGATTTAAAGTGACAAGCACTGAAATCAGCCATTTTCAGAACGGCTGGAAAAATAAAAAAACAAATTTGCTGCAATAATTTTAAAAATAACGAAAATTTGAACAAAATACTGTATGTCACAAACGTTTCAACTGCTCACCTGTGTGGGCTGTTAAAATGTGGGGAAAAAAAGTGCAATCAATGACCCCCTAAAACAAAAACAAAATCATAATCTTTCATCCTGTATTGCTGCCAATTAATAAATTGTGCTTGTTGTATAAAAGCAATGCTGCAGTCAAGATCATGCGGAATCAATGACTATATCACCACATTGATATAGTCATTGATGCCACACTCCCTTTCATGTAATATTGCCTCAGTTAATTGTTGGACATTCAAATTGTTTTGACATGAGCAAATTTTGATGCCATTTATGTAGAATTACTGACATTAGATTTTAGTTAGTCAGTCTTCCGGCAAGCCGGTGACTTGAAGTGATATCTGTTTCCAGGCCTGCCGGTCTAGCATGTCCACCCAAGGTTTCCAGCCGGTATCCCAGTGTCTCTTTCTAGGACCATTTTTAGGGTGGTATGGGTCTCCCAACTTTATATCTTGCCTCAGGTTCCCAGAGTAATACTTGGGTAGCTGGCTGGTCGTGGCGGAGGACATGACTGCACAGTGCCATCCGATGCTTGGTTATGATGTTTAAGAGCCTTGGGAGGGAGTCGTGAAGTAGACCATCTGACCAATGGTCCTGCCAGCTGATGTTAAGAACCCTTCTTAGCATTCTGGTACACGTGCCGTTCAAGGACTGTGCTTGCATTTTGGTCAATGACCAAGACTCTGATCCGTAGGATCTATTGGCATTACCCACATTTAATTACATCAGTACTGGAGTGGTGGCCCAGTTGGTAGAGCATTTGCCCCACAACCAGGAGGTTGTGGGTTCAAATCCTAGCTGGGTCATACCAAAGACCACATAAAAATGGTACTTTCTGCCTTTTAGCTTGGTCCTCAGCATAATAGAACGGGGAAAGGAAAGTTAATGCACAGAGCTGTCAGAGGACTGACTGCTGTGGAAGGGATTAACTTAACTTAATTACATCAGTGCCAGTATTTGCATGCAGATAGAGATTCACTCACTAATATTTCAATAATAAAGCTATTTGTTCTTAACGGTCTATTAGACTGTTGAAGGATTGATCTTTTTAGACAATATAAGGATACCACATTAATTTCAAAGTACTCGGAAATCCCTCTGTTCTTTCTCATATAGACTATCAAATACCCCATCCAATACATCTGAACACCTATTAGCTCTGACATGGAAAACTAGATGACTCCACCAACGGAGTCCCAATACCAAATATTTCTGGCCCTCCGAACCCAAACAATGATGGCATCTGCAGCCGGACCAATTCCTTAATGGAAAACCATCTCTCTCCCTCTTTTTCTGTTGTTCACTCAGCCATCCAGGCACTAATGTAAATGAAAGGCAGTTGGACGAGGGTGTGCTGCTAATGTGTGGACAGGGACAAAAAATAAATAAATATAAAAAAAAGCTGGGGTCTGGGGGTATTGTATTGGCCCTGTGACACACATCCCAAAATCAACACCCCCCCCCCCCCAACCACACACACACCCCTCCTCCTCTCTTTCTCCTCTATTGATGGCTCCTCAAAATCAATAAAAATGATCTTGGAGTCCATCCACCATTTGGCTGCATCATCTTGCAAGTGCCTTCTTTAGAATATAGCAGCCATACTGTACAATGGGCCAGCCGAGCGCGTGTAATTTGTCATTGATGTCCCTCCACTCCTCCTTCGCTCCTCCCGACTCCTTAGCCCCTAGTCACTGCACACAGTACAAAAAACTAACTTCATCTTACACCCTGTTAATGCACATGCACAATAACCCTCTTTTCTCCTGCCCTCTGGTAATTTCACTCTTTCATTATCTTTTTCACTTTCTCTCTCTTTCCCCCTTTATGTCTTCGGTCCTCCACTCACTTTGTGCCCCGGCCCTATTCCTCAAGTCTTAACAGGTCACCGTTCTTTCACTGCCTTAATGGACAACTTGTGCAAATGTTATACTG
Organism: Pholidichthys leucotaenia; assembly: GCA_020510985.1. NCBI lineage: Eukaryota > Metazoa > Chordata > Actinopteri > Cichliformes > Pholidichthyidae > Pholidichthys > Pholidichthys leucotaenia. The sequence continues at coordinate 288,562,979 of CM035839.1, read as the reverse complement.
TATGTGTGTGTGTGTGTGTGTGTGTGTGTGTGTGTGTGTGTGTGTGTGTGTGTGTGTGTCCAAAGTAGTTTTTATTATTTAATTTCTCCACCTCGCTACCCTTTTTTAAAAGAATGTCCCACATATTGATGTTGTCAGGGTTTTTTTTGACTGCATTTATACCTTCCTGCATTACTTTAAAATCTTTTATCAAGTTTGGAATCATATTTTGTTCAGAATCAGTTTTTTCAGTCCAATATTTGGCTACAGGTCTCAAGTAATAATTATCATTGAATCAGCAAGTGTGTTGTATTATAGATAGTCGAGCACTCTGCTATTACAGTGTAAAACAATAGTAATCCTAAATCAACATGCTTTACAAAATACTTTTACTTTGTATCAGAAACATGAAAGTTTAATTTTCTTGAGGTATTTTATCAAATACCTCAAATCTCAAAGCTGCCTCATAAATCTGAATAACCTACTAAACTGAAACATGCTGTATAACCACAAACAGGAGTCAGTATTTGGATCCATATTTATGTATATACAGTGCTTTTTCTCATCTCAAAGACTGCTCAAACGCTTAACTAGAAACTACATTAACCAATTTAGAATTACCAATTAAACTAACTTTTGGATTGTGGGAGAGAATCAGGTTCCTACCTGTCAACCTGGGGATTTGAACCAGGAACATTCTAGCTATGAGGTAACAGTATGCACCACTGCTCCACAATGCTGCAATTATCAATATTATCACAAGTATTAACCACATCCACTATGATGGATGGATATACCATAATAGGCAATAAAGGTAATATAATTGGCTTTGTATGCATGCAACATTAACAGAGAGTACTGCACGCAGAAACCAGCAATCTCAGCTTTACCTGATGGAATTTATTCTAAAGTCAGAAAAATTTTGAATTTGAGAGAAGTATGGGTTCAGAGGCTGTAAAGTACATAGTGGTCAAATTTGACCAAATGTGGTTTATTTTTCAACTGCAGGGATCCAAGCACTGCAACAAACCACATTTGGTCAAATTTGACCACTATGAACTTTTCAGCCTCTGAACTTTTCAGCCCCCCCCCACCCCTTCGTAAAATATGTAACTGAAACTGCTGCATGATAAACCTTCCAACTATTTAGTCAAATGTTGATTTTGTGATGCTTATGTCATAATCACTCTCATATTCTTATCAAAGAGTATAGTTTTTTATTTTATTTTTATTTTGGCTGCTCCTTTTTGGGGTCACCACAGCATTTCATCACCTGAAATCACGATATCCGTATATGGATTTGGGAATGGTTTACACCAGATGCCCTTCCTGATGCAACCCTCCCCCTTTACCTGGGCTTTGACCAACACAGGGAGTACACTGGTTTTGTGCTTTCCCCCTGAGGCCGGATAAGCAACTTCCACTCTATTATGCTGAGCACCAAGCAAGAAGGTGTAAAGCACCATTTTTGTATGGTTTTTGGTATGACCTGGCCAAGCCTTGAACTCACGACCTCAGTTATGGGGCAGATGTGCTACCTGTAGGCCACCAGTCCAGTAAAAGAGTACAGTTAAGGGCCATCCACACCAAGCACTATCAAGATAAAGATAACTATAAAATTAAAGTTTTAAAAATCGTTCTATCTCTAGTGGATGGCAGAGTCAACACTACAGCGATAACGTAACAAAAGTGACAGACAATATTGTTGGGATCACTTTCAGAGCAGTTTTATGAACAACAAAAACACTTTTGGCCCCAGTCGGGAGCAAGGCCTCTTGTGTGGGGCTGGGGCTGGCCTTGGGCCCCTGGTGCTGGGGGGGGGGGGACCGTCCCCCTGGTGGCGCTCCGGGGCCTGATGCCTGCGTCCCCGAGGTGTGTGTGTGTGTGGGGTGGGGGTGGGGGTGGGGGGTTGATGTCCATTCTCCAGGGCCTACCGGGGGGGTGGGTATATGTGTGCGTACATGCGTGCGCGTGTGTGAACGCATGCGTATGTGCAGGTGGGTTCGCATGTATATGTGTGGGTGTGTGCGTGTGTGTGAACATGTAGGTATGTGAGGTTGTGTGTGGGTGTAGCTGGACATAAGTGATGATGAGTATATGTGTGTACACGTGAGGGTGGGCGTGTGTGTGTGTGTGTGTGTGTGTGTGTGTGTGTGTGTGCAAGTACCTGTGGGTGGACATGCAGGGGTGGAGGGTGTGTATGTGGTGTGTATGTGGAGGGAAAGACCTCGTTGGGCAGTGGAGGGTAGGGTTGGCTGTCTGGTGGCCTGGGGGATGGCGGTTCTGGTCCTGCTCTTCCCGGTCGTCCTGCCATTGTGTCCCAGGGCAGGGCGCTTTGCCGCCTTGCAGCAAAGCGGGGGTATTTCCCCACCTCTGCTGCCCTCCTCCTGCCCGGGGCCTGGGGACTAGCTGGTGTCCTGGGGCCCGTCATGTTGCTGTCTTCCCTGGGCACTGCCGAATGACTACAGCTCCTGACCGGATGGAGTGATGATGCAGAGTGAAGTACATGATGGTAATGTACCTGTAAGCTGGTTGCCAACTGCCAATCAAATCTAAAAGAAGAAGATGAATAGGTGCAAGCAAGGGAGTGAATGAGTGAGAGAGTGAATGAGCAAATGAGTAAGTGAGAGTGAGGGAGTGATGAGTGGAGATGGTGATGGTGGTGGTGGTGGTGGGTCGGATTTGCGTGGTGCTTTGCATGTCGGTTGGCATCTCGGAGCGATTGTGGTGGTCCGTTGATCAGTCGCTCCAGGTGGGCATTGGTGATGATTGTCTGCTTCTGTGTCTGCAGCCACCCCAGGGTGGGTTGGCGAGGGTGTGGCTGCTGGTCCACGCCGGTGGCCTCCCCGGCCGCTGGCGAGCATTGGTGCGTGTTCATGCCCGCTACATCTGCGCCACGGCCATCCCAAGTGTTAAGGGTGAATGAGTGTGGGTGAGTGTGTGGGGGAGAGCACGAGTGGATGTGAGTGAGTCGGAGTGCGAGTGAGGGTGTGTGTATGGGTGAGCGTGGGTGGAGGGAGACGTGGGTCGGTGCAGGCGAGTGGGAGTGGGAGCGAGAATGAGCGGGTACGGGAGTGAGTGAAAGTGGGTGGGTCTGGGTGTGGGAGTGTGAGTGTGGGTTTGTGTGGGGGAGAGGGTGAGTGAGAGTGAGTGAGTGCATGAGTGTGTGTGGGTGCAAGTGGGTGTGTGTGAGAGCATGAGGGTGTGAGTGCATGTGAATGGGTGTGTGTGCTGGTCAGGGGATGCTGGGCTGAGGGGGTGGCATTTCCTGGTACTTCCTGGCCATGGGGGCTCCCTTGTACGGGGGGGCTGGGCCCCCATGGGGCTCCTGCGCCTTGCTGCCACCTTCCTTGGGCATGGGGGCCTGGGGGTTCCTGGTGAGTGTCAGGGCGCTGGGGTGGGTGCGGGACCAGTGTGGGGGTGTCTGGAGGCACAGGCTGGTCTCTGGCCTGGGGGGGGGGGGGGGGGTTGGCCCTCCAGCACCTGGGGCCTGGGGGCTGGTGTTGGCCCCACCTGGGGAGCAGGGGCTGGGCCAATCTGGGGGCAGGGATGCACTGCGCCGTCCGCTCTGCAGCCCGGCCTCCCTCAGCTGTCCCTCCTGGGGTGGATGCCTGGTTGTCCTGGGGCTTGTTGGCCTCGGGACATTTGTGCTCTGTGGGGGTTGGTGGCGCTGTCTTGCTTCCTTGGGTTTCCATTGGGGGGGGGGGGGACGTGACCTGCCACCCTCTTTGTATGTTTCCTGGCAAACCACTCACACACTTACTTTGAACGTGCTCTCATACACATGCACATACATGCACACACGTCTCTCCTTTAACAGGTGCAGATACCAGACTTGTGATAAGACCTTTTCAGTAGAAGAAACAGTTTGTCTTCTGTTTGTTTCAGTTGTGTTAGTCTGTTTGTCTTCTCTGTTTGTTCCTTTCTCTTTTCTTTTCCCCTCCCCACCCCTCCGTTCCCCATTCCACCCCTGTCAGGTCCTTCATGGGTAAAACAATTTAAATAAAGTATTAAAAGTTATTCCAAGAGGAGTTTAGAAATAATACACAGTACATATACATGTATATGTGTATATGTATGTATATGTACTGTATAAAGCTCCTTTTGGCAAAGCAAATCTGTTTGGTACAATAAGGGAAGTAGATTTCTGTTCTGCTTACCTGGCTGCTTGACAGGACAAGGGGAAAAAAACAAAAAAACAAAATCACTTTCAGCCAATCAGAAAATGTCTAACTATCGCCATCACCTGTTTTCACAGCAGGGCTGAAATAAATGGGAGAGGCTGGAAACGTTTATCTACCTGCTTTTAGAAGGATCTGATGCACAGCAGGGGTAGGAGGAGGAGGAGGAATGTTTGGATGCATAAAGGGGCCCTCTAAAACAGCTCTATGCATCCAAGCTGAAATTATTATTATTGTTATTATTAGAATCAGAATCAGAATCAGAATCAGCTTTATTGGCCAAGTATGCACAGCATATACAAGGAATTTGACTTTGGCTAAAAACTTGCTCTCGTTGTTCAGGTGGAGGATTTAAATAAGAATTAAATAAGGATTCAATGACAACAGAGTATGTACAGTAAATTACAGTCTGTCCACGTTTCTATAAAAGGATGCAAATATATACAGGAATATATGCAGTTATTTACTCAGACTATCCACACTTTGCAGAAATATATGAAAAAAAATATACAGTCATACAGTATTTCAATGTGAACTCAGATTCAGTGATATAATGTGAATGAAGTAAAAAGCAGTGTGAGAGTTATGTGCAATGTAAGAATGGATGAAAAGTCATGAGTACAGCAACAGGTAGGACTAGGTGAATGTTAGGAGTTCATCAGAGTGATGGCTTGAGGAAAGAAACTGTTCCTGTGACGGGTGGTTTTGACCTTCAGTGATCTGTAACGACGACCAGAAAATAGAAGTTCAAACAGTTTGTGGCCGGGGTGTGACGGGTCAGCACAGATGTTTCCCGCCCGTTTCCTGGTTATGGACCGATATAAGTTCTCAATGGAGGGTAGGTCGGTACCAATGATCCTCTCCGCAGACTTAATGATCCGCTGCAGTCTGGTCTTGTCCTGTTTAATGGCAGATCCAAACCAGACAGTGATGGAAAAGCAGAGGACAGATTGGATGATGGCGGTGTAGAAGACAACCAGCAGCTCCTGAGGCAAATCAAACTTCTTGAGCTGACGCAGAAAAAACAACCTCTGCTGGGCCTTTTTACGGACAGTGTCTATATGGGAGGACCACTTCAGGTTCCGGGAGGTTGTGGGACCCAGAAACTTGAATGAGTCCACAGTGGACACTGTGCTGTTGAGGATGGTGAGTGGGGGGAATGAAGGAGGGTGTCGCCTGAAATCCACAGTCATCTCCACCGTTTTGGCTGGGTTAAGTTCAAGATGGTTCTGGCCGCACCAGAGGATCAGCTGCTCCACCTCCCGCCTGTATGCAGACTCATCACCATCCCATATCAAACCAATGACTGTGGTGTCGTCCGCAAACTTCAGGAGCTTCACTGAAGGGTCCTCTGAGGTGCAGTCATTGGAGTAGAGGGAGAAGAGCAGTGGGGAAAGGACACATCCCTGGGGGGCGCCAGTACTAATTTTTTGGGAGCTGGATGTAAATCTCCCTAGCTTCACCTGTTGCCACCTGTCAGTCAGAAAGCTGGAGATCCACTGGCAGGTGGAGGGGGGCACCTTGAGCTGGAGGAGTTTCTGATGAAGAATGCCTGGGATGATGGTGTTGAACGCTGAGCTGAAGTCGACAAACAGGATCCTGGCGTACGTCCCTGGGGAGTCGAGGTGTTGCAGGATGTAGTGTAGTCCCATATTCACTGCATCATCCACTGACCTGTTTGACCGGTAGGCAAACTGCAGTGGGTCCATCAGGGGGCCTGTGACGACCTTCAGGTGGTTCAGCACCAATCTCTCCAAGGATTTAATGACCACAGAGGTCAAGGCAACAGGTCTGTAGTCGTTTAATCAGCCTATTTAGCCTATTATTATTAGCATATTATTAATGATTTGCAAACTCATGTGATTCAGCTTTGTGTTATGTGCTCAGTTCATCCTACCTGTGTGAGTCTGAGGAAGCTCTGGAGCTGAGAGAAAAATCAGCTGAATAATTTCACTCTTTTTGCTTTTCTTATTAATTTTTTTCTTTGCCCAAGGTACAGGTCTAGTTAAAAAATCCTTTAAGGTTACTGTTTGCAGCAGCGGTTACAAATGGTCTCATCCTGCAGCAGGACAAACATATGGGGAGGGTCGAATCTGTGGAGGAGTGTGCAGCTCTGCTGTTAGAGCGATATCACTCATCAGTGTGGACGCTTACTTAGAACAATTTTTAAAACTATAATTTTATAGTTATCATTCTCATGCTTTGTGTGGACGGCCCTTTACAGTAGACAAATGTTTGTTTGTTTTTTGTTTAAACTACAGACCAAATCTTTAGTGTGCAATCAAAAAAGTAATAAATTGTTGTGAGGTGAGGCTCAGTCACACAGACCCGGGGGGTATTGCATAAAACCAAGATAAGGGATTGAGCCAAGATTTTCAAGTAATCCTGGTTCAATTTATACTTGACTTGTTTGCATAAAAGTAAGATAAATGATGCCTAGCTAACTTGCTATGGAGATTTATGGTCTGGAGCTAGCTTAGTCCAGACCAGGCTAAGAGTCAGGGTGAGATAGGTAGGGAGGTAGTAGCTCAGGAAGTAGAGTAGGTCGTCCAATAATCGGAGAGTTGGCAGTTCAAACCCTGCTACCCCCAGACATCCTGCCGTTGTGTCCTTGGGCAAGACACTTTACCTGCCTGGCCTCCAGTGTCCATGACGCTGGTGTATGAATGTGAACAGATGTTCGGTGGTAGTCGGAGAGGTTTCCGTCAGTCTGCCCCAGGGCAGCTGTGGCTACAGTAGTAGCTTACCACAGTCATTGTCTGTGGAGTGAATGATGGACTCATTGTAAAGCATCTTCGGGTGTCATGAAAAGCGCTATATAAATGCAATCTATTATTATTATTATTATTATTATTATTATTATTATTATTATTATTATTATTATTATTATCAAGATTAATCCTAGTGACTGTATTTGTCAGTGCAGAGGTCAGTCCTATGACAAATCAGTGCTTGTCACTGTCATTAAATGATCTACTCCTGTAAATAAACATTTTAATTATCCTGCATTGAATGGAACTCAAAGAGATGAAGAAAAATTTATCTTGCATTAAAATAACAGATAGATAGATAGATAGATAGATAGATAGATAGATAGATAGATAGATAGATGCTTTATTTCGAACAAAAAAGCAAAAAACAAAACAAATGGCAAGTGCAATAAAAGTGACCATGTACAGTGGTCGAAAGGGATCAGGAAGAAGTTAACACTTATTTACTCCAACTCCTCTTTTCCCTAAATACAACCCATGTGAAATATATACATATTACCTCAATTAAGAACCCCAAGTAGACAATTAACTACATTTTATACATAACAACATTGACACCCATCCATCCCTACATACAAACATTGTCATTCAGGTATGCCAAATGTTCTTTCAGTTGTACCAGCCATTTTCATAATCATCCGTGTAGCAGTGATTATTAGTCAGGCCCAGTGTAACACATTTAATATTTATATACATTTATATTACTGTCTGAGGTGTGGTGATACACAGCCTACATTACTGCAGTCACTGATATCATGAATGTCTGGTGACATTCCTGTATAAGTGCATTTACAGTATATGACATTACTGTCACAGCACATTGTTATCTTTGTAGATTACTGGTTAGTTTCACTTAAACTGGCTCTATAAAATAATGTACTGGACAGTGGACTTGTCATCTTGAAGCTGGAGAGGAAAAATAAGTTGAACACATAGTTTTGCAGACATGGTTACAGTGTGTAATGAGAAATTCAGTTACACTTCCAGTTTCTGGATCTCCAGGTCCACTTTTCTCAGTACCTTGCATTTTATTTCCATTTCTAAATCCAGATCTTAAAACGTTCTCTTTCAGTCTTATTCTGGCTTCTGCCAGCTCTGTGTCTTTAAGTGCACTGGGTAGAGGCATCTTATGATATCTCAAGCCTTCTTGAGTCCAGCAGCAGTCTCTTCATCTGCAGATGTGCACTTGACTCTTGCAGATGTGCCTTCCCCCACCATATTCAATAGAACGTATATTAACCTCTTGTGCTCCATTGTACCGCGGATGGGCAAGTCTCTGCATCCTAGAGCAGACGAGGGCACTCTCGTGCACTCTAGGATGCATGATGGAGATTGTGATGTAGGTGGTGTATGGCGTCCAAGCGCACACTGAAAATAAAAGCTGCAGACACAGCCGCGAACAGATTAGTTCATCTGATTGACCTCTCATTCGACTAGTAAGAGCCTTGAATTGGGTTTCTGAAACCTTGAAGAACCAATGACTGAAAACCTAGCCAGAAGGACCCGCCTCCCAACGCTGTGAATGCAGTGAGCCAATTGAAGCAGAGAAACTCGCAAGCTGTTTTTTTTAAGGCTGGGTGAAGACTGGCTGCTGCAGCGGCTCAAAAAAGGACCCACAGGAAGAACCCCACAGACCCAGCAGCACGGAGACCATCCACAAATGCAACCTGTGTGACAGGGAGTGCCATTTGCGCACCGGCATGTTCGGCCACAGGCGGTGCTTATTTTGTTTTGGTTCCAGCAGAGTAGACATTATGATTTCTTCCATGGTCATAGACCGACGGAGGCTGATGACGAAGGCTGAGTGACACACACGCCTTCGCCAGTCTTTTTTTAATTACTACTGTTATTTGTTTTGAAAAATCGTTCACCAAAAACAAAGCACAAAACCGCAATAATGGAATTATGTTTTGATCGGGTCGCGAGACCAGAACCACGAGCGGACCAGCATCGCGTTCGTCTGACAGTGAGGAAGAGAAGTTCACCAGGACTCTGCTGCTGTGAAGAGGTAAGGTGTTATAAGCTAAATTATTATTTATCCCTGAAAATTGTAATCCAAAATGACTTTTGACCAATCGGTAAATTACAACTGTGCGGTACAAGGGGTTGTTCGCCGCGTCCAGACCGTGAACGTCCCCCCCACCCTCGCTATTCTTCTGTAGCGAGGGGGGGGGAGCCGCGGTGACTGCGCTGCTGTCCCACATCGCCACATGAGGCTAATCCGTTGTGTAGCGATGGCCGATGTCCATCCTCTGTAGCGAGGGGGGGGGCAACCCCCCCCCTCCCCCCCACACACACACACACAGCCCTGAGTGTGACCTTTCATTAGAGCCCAAAATGAAGCTTCTAGATTGAAGCATTCAAAAGTTACAGACGTTTACAGACGTTTTTCCAAACTGTGCCATTTGGCACAATTTGGCACAGTTCCAAAACACCTGGGAACTACCTGAGTATAAAGCTGTGTAATATATTCATTTTTTGTGGTATTGTTACAAAATTTGGACCTCAGCTGGATAACACTCGGTTCTACATTCCTGTTGCATTTTCCAGCCCGGATCTGAAGCTGTTTGTTATTTGCAAGCATTTGTATCCAAAAAAACACCCAGGCCAAATTTATTTTCTTCAAGTTCACTATGTTTAGATGACTGTAATTCAGTGGCCGGAGCACTTAGAGAGATTATGACTGTTTTGCCAAAAAATTCAAAGTGTTTTCAAAGTAGACAACCCCATGAAGATGCTGCAAAGGGTTGAAGAACAGCTTCTGATTTAATTTGGGCACGTTAATTTTTGGTGTTTTTAGGGAAATTGACCGGAGTGCAAGGGGTTAACAGTTCTGACAGGACATCCTATGATATGATTTTATTTAGAGAACTCACAGCATCATCCTCACCTCGTGGCTCATGAAGTTTAACTGTTACCAGACACTGCAGGTAAAGCAAAAGTCAGTCAGCACATATGCCACGTCCTTTTTTGGACACGTTTGTTCTTTATGAAGGACAAACAAAAAATTTACAACTTTAATACTAAAATACTAAAACAGCATCCATCTTAATCTAACTTTATTCTCTCTTTCAGTAGTACAACAAAGGGGGGGGGGGGTCTCCCCACAACAGCGCTGACACTGATGCTGCCAACATAAAAATTGAAACAAAAAATATCTCAACCAAGAAACTTTAGCACAGTAACTGACCATGTAACTTGTTTTCACAATTTGCTTAAAGAGAACATGCTCACTTTTAGACATTAAACATTTCCCATCAGCCTTTGCGGTTGCATTCCCCCCAGAATGCTACAATAATTCTCTCTTTTTCTTTATTTGCAGCAGCCATTTTTCCTTTTTTAGACATTATATGCTTCACCTCCTCATAGGGTCCCATGAGAAGATGCTGCTCTGCTGGTGAGAAATATGCCGCTCGTGTTTGTCTTCTGTCTTATCTGCAGTAGGATCAGTGATTCTGTGATCAACCGTGTGGTCTATTTAAGTTTACCGTGAACGTGCACTTATCCCAACTATCTACACCTGTCTTGACATAGCTTCCTCTTCTCATCCTGGCTCGACAATGGCACAGCTGAATAAGTCAGGATAAGCGGGTCCAAGTATGTCAAGCCACAATTTTTCACTTATCCTTGCTTTCTTAATTCTACTTTTATGCAATACCCCTCTGGATTTGTGAACCCTTGTGCTAGTAAATATGTGCTGAGTCACATTAGTAGTGTCACCCAAAAGTTAAAATCAGTGGAGAAGTCCTCAAGTGTGTAGATACCTTTTTTAGCACAATCTCCTCTGACACAGTGGTGAAGAAAAGCATTTGTGACCTGACGGAAGTGACTGTCATCTCACCATGATTTAAAGGTGCAGACAAAAATCAAAGTCTACACCTCAGCTATACATTTGATTGCTCTACTCAACTGATGCAACAGCATTGCACAATTAACAACAAACTGACAAATACAGAAAAAAAATGCTCACTGGTATTTCTTTATAAAAATGTTTAGATGGGAAATGAGCTGAAGTGGAAACAGTCTCTACAGCTACACTGGACACAGTGTTGTTTTGAAGGAGAAGTGGAAATTAGGTTTAATTGGTTTTTCAATGGGTTTAACTCAGGGGTGTGCAATCTATGGCTTTAGAGCCATATGTGGCAATTTTACCTATGTAGAGAGGGAGAGAGAGAGAGAGAGAGAGAGAGCAAATTAAAAGAACTTCACAAATTCATGAGAAAAAACAAGTTTCTCTGAAATAGTTCCAAATTTGCACAAAAAATGTGCAGATTTAGGGTAGAATGCAGCAAAGCCCAGTGTTGCTGGTTGTTTTGCTCTCATTTGAAACATCTTTTGCATCTTTCTGCAGATTTTCTTCGGCTAAAAATTGACCAACACGATTTTCTTAGAAGATCAAGACAACCCTCTACTTAACCTGATCCAAATAACTTGACCAGGATGAAATCACCGTTTCACTTGGAGACGTGAAATCAAAGAGTATCTTTTTCCTTTCTAGAGGAGTTGTGTTTTTTTTTTTTTTTTAACAAGTTTGTATCTTTTGATCATATCATTGCATTTGCTTTTTTTTTCCTCAGTGGTGAAACTTCTGCTCACAGTGATGGCTTTTTAAAATTTATAGGGCAAATGCCCAGAGATGAAGTTCCATAACTCGGTCATGTTTCTAATCTAGTTGCATGATACTTGAATGAGGCACACTTTGTCTTCATTTGCCTCAAGGTCAAGTGTCCTGAAATTGGTGACGGTGCATTTCAAAGGGTGGAGATGTTTGGAAACCTCTTGATTTCATTTCAAAGCCTGTATTATAGGCAGATGTGCAGCAACATCTGTTCATCTTCTTCTTCTTCATCTTTTAGATTTGATTGGCGGTTGGCAACCAGCCTACAGGTGCATTACCGCCACGTACTTCACTCTATATCATCACTCTATCTGGTCAGGAGCTGTAGTCCTTCTTTGAGAAGCTTGCTGTATATTCAGGTGCGCGCGCGCGCGCACACACACACACACACACACACACACACACACACACACACACACACACACACTCAGCCCCACACAGACAGCTGTCAGTCAGTCTTTGGGAATTGTGCGTCGTTTGTTAAGTCTGACACTCTGCCTCAGCCGTTCTAAGCCTATTACTGTATTCTTTCTCTGCTGTTGACAACACACACACACACACACACACACAGACATCCACGTGGCTGTGCTATCGCTAAGACCTTATTCAATAAGCCTAGCATATCCTCCAGCCGTATCGCACATCATTCTCCAAACAAACACACCCTCGCTCTCTCTCACATACACACGAAGCATATCGGAATCTTCTTTTTCCTGAGTGGTGTTGTCATCGCTGTTTGTTGAGAGTATCATTTACAGCTGAGGTGTTTGAAGAAAGACACCTTTCCCATGGCATGGTGTGCATGTGTGTGTGTGTGTGTGTGTGCATGAGCGTGTGTGCCTTTAGAGTGGGGCTTTGCTGCTCCTGACACTGTTATCAGCTCTAGTCGAATGTATTTCTTATCGAGGTGGAGGTGTGGAGGGAGGGAGGTGGCGGTGGTGAGGGGGACGACCGACCGACAATACAAGCTTATCAAACGTCCTCAGCCACGATTCAACCTGTCACTCAAGACCCATGTGCACACGAACGCACGCACACGCAAGCTCAGATACAGAAACACACAGACAGCGGCAGACCCCTTTTTGATTGATAGATGGCTTTCCCTGACAAACAGAAAGTTGGGATCAACATCCTTGTAGCCTCTAACCATACACTCACATGGTGGCATAACGTGCATGCGTGTGTGTGCGTGTCAGAGAAAGCTGGAACATTCCTTAGTAACAAAGGTGGGATTAGTGATGCATTAGTTGGTCGTGGAGCAAGAGGCCCGTCAATAACAGCAGTCAGAATAAACCCTGAAACCTCGATAAGAAGACAAAGGCCGAGCCAGATAGCAGGGAGTAGAAGGAGAGAGAGCAAGAGAGAGAGAGAGAGAGAGAGAGAGAGAGGGAGAGAGAGAGAGAGAGAGAAGGATCAATAAAGGCAGAGTGAGAAGGAGTGCGATGGATGGATGAACGGGGAACAAGGGAGGATCAATATCAATGGATGCAGGAGGAGAAAGATTTCAGAGACCAGTGGAGGGGTGAGGCTGGGAGAAGTAGGTAAGGTGCAAGGACTGTCTCACATGGGTTCACAGTTATCACAGTTCTGTGTGACTTTTCAGGCTATTTTTGATATCGTTTATTGACGAGGTTCTAAATTAGTTACATGCCCCATCTCTTCAATTTAAGCTGTACAAATAATAGAAGAAGGAATTACATTAAATAGGTTTTAACACAATTGGCCACTAATTTATGTCCCTGTATTAATGCCCAGCACACTCATGTAATCCTAGATTTATAACCAGGAAGAAAACTGAAGATCTTAAACTACAGTTCTAACAGTGAAAAAAAAGTTTTCAGGCTCATTCTTTGTAGTGTGCCTTGGTCTCAGACAGTGTAAACAGAATCTACCTTTGGTCCGATAACTTTTGTCACTGATCAAGATAGCATCACAGCGGCATCTGCAGAACCACTCCGTATGGATCTTCAAAGGTAAATTAACTTGAGATAGAAAATGCTGAGAAAGCTCATACCTCCAACAAGTACCTCCTCTTTAGTGCTCTAACCAATTTACACACCTATCCACAATGTCTGGATCAACACCCTATTATCCTGATTAATACCTCCAGCTGTCTCAGGTTTGAAGGGTTCCTTCTCCAGATTGCATGTTTCAGCGCCTTCCACAGATGTTCAATAGGATTTAGATCAGGGCTCATATAGGCCAGCAGAGACAAAAAGAGTGATGATATAACATGAAGTACATAGTAGCGGTAATGCACCTGTAAGCTGATTGCCAACCGTCAATCAAATCTAAAAAAAGAAGAAGAAGTTCAATGGGTGTACCCTGCCTCCTGCACAAAGATGCTGGGATAGGCTCCAGCCCGCGACCAGAAAAGGATTAAGTGGTAGTGTCAGGATGTTTGGAGGCAGGACTCACTCGCAGGACTTGAAGTTTAAGTGTTTTTATTAGACCTGCAAAAAAAAACAACACACAGCTTGAGAACTGGTGGTGATAATGCTGGCAGGCAGGCGCAGCAGACACAAAATAAAGCACGGCAAGCAGGCAAAAATAACAGGCAAAGCAAAAATGTTGGCAAGGCCAAACAAGGCAAAAATAACTGGCAGGATACTAGTGAGACAAAGAGGCTAGACCGTATTGGAAATGGACACCGCACAAGACTAAGACAGAGGCGAACATATAGCACATGGGTAATCAACAGAACACAGAACAGGAGGGGACACTAATCAGGGCTAGCACATGGGGAAAACAGAGTCCACAGGTACAGAAACAGGATGGGCTGGGATGTACAGACAAATAATGACAGGACCAGGGGAGACATAACCATGTCCAGAATACAGAAGACACGGACTACGGGTGAGACAGGGATAACACTAAAATAAAGACCATCTTCTTCTTTTAGATTTGATTGGCAGTTGGCAACCAGCTTACAGGTGCATTACCGCCACTGACTTGATTATCATCACTCTATATCTTTGTATAAGGAGTTCTGAAAAACTTACGTGTGAAAAAATTATCCGTCCTTGGACTGTATCCGAGGTGCGGCCAAACTGTTAGATCTCTAGAAGACCATGACAGAACAAGAGACAATCAGACGGACACATAGACACACAGAGATTTCTTGAATTATAGTACGTGGCAGTAATGCACCTGTAAGCTGGTTGCCGACTGCCAATCAAATCTAAAAGAAGAAGAACAACAAGAGACAAGGCAGGAAAATTATAACATAAACCAAAATATTAATAATCACTCTATATATTCTTCTTCTTCTTTTAAATGTGATTGGCGGTTGGCAACCAGCTTACAGGTGCATTACCGCCACGTACTTCACTCAGTAATTCAAGAAATCTGTGTGTGTGTCTGTCTGTCTGTCTGTCTTCTTCTTCTTCTTCTTTTAGATTTGATTGGCAGTTGGCAACCAGCTTACAGGTGCATTATCGCCACTGACTTGATTATCACTACTCTACATCTTTGTATAAGGAGTTATGAACAACTCGTGTGAAAAAATTATCCGTCCTTGGGACTGTGTCCTCGGCGACGGCGTCATTACCGCCAATCAAACCTCAACTCTATCTTCAGACATCACTCTTCTTCATCTCCTTGTACTTTACTCTATATCATCACTTTACTCTATAGCATCACTCTACATATCTTGGCCGTGGCAATTGCCAGATGTTGGCCACCCAGGTCTGTCTGTGTCTGTCCCGACCATAGGGCTCGCTAAAAGATCATAGGATCATAGGATTGCCTATGATGTGCCTATGATGTTTACATGATGTCTATATGACATCATACATACATCTCTTCCGGCGCCACACGAGTAGGCTGCTTTTTGCAGCAGCGGATCAATTTCTGCCTATTTCTGTTACTATCTGGCTCTCTTGCCAATCTTTATGATACAGCGTCACCTTTATTCCATCTGAACACGTAGATCGACCAAATGTCTCCTGAGTCAGCGGACGGAGCCACTGTTTCTGGCAGGACGCAGTATAACAGCGACCAACTGTTAGCACTCAACCGGCCCATGATGCTAACGAAAAAACTCGACATACCGGGAGAATTAAGACAAAAACGATGTGGGTGTCATGCTGGGGTAAGACGGCGGCCAAGGAATATAAGGTACAGACCCGCCCTCCCATCTGCCATTATGGGGAATGTACGATCGATACTCGGAAAGACAGATGAACTAGCGGCTATCTCCCGCTACGATAGCATATACCGGGAGTGTAGCCTGTTCCTATTCTCAGAGACGTGGCTAACAGGACTAGCAGCAGATGCTAACATTGAACTGGAGGGTTTCCTCGCAATATGGGCAGATCGAACACCAGACAGTGGAAAGGCACGGGGCGGTGGGGTGATGATGTACGTCAATAACAACTGGTGCAGACCAGGACATATCACGGTTAAGGAACTGCACTGTAGCAAAGACACTGAGTTGCTAGCTGTTAGCATGCGGCCTACATATCTCCCGAGGGAATACTCACACGTGATCTGCATTGTTATTTATGCAAATCCGACGGCGAACGCTGGGACAGTGCGTGACGTCATCCACTCAGTAACTGGCAGGCTGCAGACAGAACACCCAGATGCTCTTCTCCTCATCTCAGGCAATTTCAACCATATTTCACTGTCTCCCATTCTACCCACGTTCACCCAGTATGTCACATGCCACACTAGAGACAATAAAACCCTGGACTTATTCTACGCAAACACTAAGGAGGCGTACACCTCATCACAACTCGCCCCACTCGGGAGATCGGATCACAGCTTGGTTCATCTCCTGCCGGTGTACAAACCCCTAGTGCACAGACAACCTCCGGTCAAGCGCACAGTGAAGTTATGGTCTGAGGAGGCAATGGACGCTTTAAAGGACTGCTTTGAAACCACTGCCTGGGAGCAGCTCTGCGATCCACATGGTGAGGACATCAATGGCTTCACTCACACCATCACGGACTACATCAGCTTCTGTGTGGACAACACCGTTCCCACCAAGACCATACGATGTTGCTCGAACAACAAACCCTGGATCAACCCTGAGATAAAAACACTTCTAAGAGAGAAGAAGAGGATCTTCAGGTCGGGGAACAGGGAGATGCTGAAGTCCGTTCAGAGGGAGCTGAGGAGGAAGATCAGAGAAGGCAAGGACAGCTTCAGGAAGAAGATGGAGGACAAGCTGCAACAGAGCAACATTGGCGGGGTCTGGAGAAACCTTAAAACCATCTCTGGGCTCCAGAATACCTCCTCCCAGGCCATGGGGGGCAGGGAGTGGGCGAACAATCTAAACCTGTTTTTTAATAGGTTTGACCAACCGCCCTTCCCCCCGACTGCACAACAACCACTGCTGCCTCTAAAGACATCGAGTCCTGCTGCCCACACCCCACTCCACCAACAACCCCCCACTCCCAACACACAGCCCCCCAACATGACCCTCACTAAGACCCAGGTGAGGACGGAGCTGAGAAAGTTCAAGGTGAGGAAGGCGTCGGGACCGGACGGCATCAGCGCAAAGCTCCTCAAGTCCTGTGCAGATCAGCTGTGTGGGATTGTGGAGCTCATCTTCAACCTGAGCCTGAAGCTGGGGAAGGTACCACAATTGTGGAAAACATCTTGTATGGTACCTGTACCAAAGACCTCCCGCCCCAAAGACCTGAACAGCTACAGACCAGTGGCCCTGACGTCCCACATGATGAAGACCCTGGAGAGACTGCTTCTTGCTCACCTCCGCCCCCTGGTGGGACCAGCGATGGATCCACTCCAGTTCGCCTACCAGCATGGCATTGGGGTGGAGGATGCCATGATCTTCCTCCTTCACCGTTCTCTGTCCCACCTGGAGAAGCCCGGGAATGCGGTGAGGATCATGTTCTTTGACTTGTCCAGTGCTTTCAACACCATCCAACCAATGATCCTGAAGGACAAGCTGCTGTGCGCAGGGGTGGACCAACACCTGTCATCATGGATCCTGGACTACCTCACTAACCGGCCACAGTTAGTGAGAACCCGGGACTGTGTGTCCGACACGATCATCGGTAGCACGGGGGGCCCCCCAGGGAACGGTTTTGGCTCCCTTCCTGTTCACCCTTTATACTGCGGACTTCTCACACAACACAACACACTGCCATCTACAGAAGTTCTCTGACGACTCTGCGATCGTCGGCCTCATCTCCAACGGAGATGAAGCTGAGTACAGAGGACTTATCCAGGACTTCGTGGACTGGTGCCATAGGAACTGCCTCCAGATCAACGCGAGGAAAACTAAGGAGCTGGTGGTGGACTGCCGCAGGCAAGGACAACCCCCTCACAGCACCAGTAAATATACAGGGAACAGACATTGAGATGGTGACATCCTACAAGTACCTGGGTGTTCATCTGAACAATAAACTAGACTGGTCACACAATACCGACGCACTCTACAAGAAGGGACAGTGCAGGCTGTTCCTACTGAGGAGACTTAGGTCTTTTGGTGTACAAGGGGCGCTGCTGAAGACATTCTACGACACGGTGGTGGCATCAGCCATCACTTTTGGAGTGGTCTGCTGGGGCAGTGGCATTACAGCAGCCGATAGGAAGAGACTGAACAAACTGATCAAGAAAGCTAGCTCTGTCCTGGGGCAGCGCCCTGACCCAGTGGAGGAGGTAGGAGAGAGAAGGACGGTGGCTAAACTGTCATCTCCGCTGGAGTCTGAGTCCCACCCTATGCAGGACATACTGAACGCACTGAGGAGCTCATTTAGCAGCAGACTACATCATCCTAGGTGCGCAACCGAGAGGTTTCGCAGGTCCTTCCTACCTACGGCTGTCAGACTGTATAACCTAAGCAGGGCTGCTCGCAGAGATAGCAAAAAAACGTGATGACCTAATAGTATTGAATGCAAAAGACACAATAGACTTACACAATGGTCCCCTCCAGTATATACAACTAGCACAGTATCGGTCGCTACGGAGGGTGACAATATGTATGGGTACATATTCATACTATGTAGGATAACTAAGTAGACGGTTATGCTGTTTACTCCATCTTGCTACAATGCTCCACACTTTGTATATATATTTATATATTTATGGGTATGTATGTATATCCATTGCTCTTATTTATATCTGCCATATCTTCTTAATTATTGCTCTGAGTGTTGCTATCCCTGTGCTGTTGCAATCCTGGAATTTCCCCATTGTGGGACTAATAAAGGCTTATCTTATCTTATCTTATATAGGCATCACTGAATGAGTGGTGACGTCAAAGATCAAAGGCAGGTCTGTCTGTCTGTCATGATGTCATGATCATAGGACTTTGTGTTGCCATGGTAACCCTGTCAAAGATCAAAGGCAGGCATCACTGAACGAGAGGTGATGTCAAAGATCAAAGGCAGGCATCACTGAATGAGTGGTGACGTTAAAGATCAAAGGCAGGTTTCATAGGACTCGCTACAACATCGTCAAAGATCAAAGGCAGCCATCACTGAACGAGTGGTGATGTCAAAGATCAAAGGCAAGCCTGTCTTGTCTGTCACGATGTCACAATCATAGGACTTTGTGTTGCCATGGTAACCATGTTAAAGATCAAAGGCAGGCATCACTGAATGAGTGGTGGCATCAAAGATCAAAGGCCGGCATCACTGAGCGAGTGGTGTCATCAAAGATCAAAGGCAGGTTTCATAGGACTCGCTATGACATCATTAAAGATCAAAGGCAGGCATCACTGAATGAGTGGTGGCGTCAAAGATCAAAGGCAGGCATCACTGTATGCTTACACTGTATGCTTACACCTGGTTTCTACGGCATGCATGGGTATGCACGGGGTTGCACAGGTGTGCACTAGTACAAATAATAATCAACAAAGAACAGGGCAGAGACAAATACTATGGAGCAAAAGTACAGACATGATAGCAATAATAAACATAATGACCAAACAACATTAAAGCAAAAGCAGGACTACTAACAAACACAGAGGCCATAAACATCACTCTATACATAATTCAAGAAATCTCTGTGTGTCTGTGTGTGTCACTACCATAGGACTCGCTAAAAGATCATAGGATTGCCTATGATGTTCCTATGATGTCTACATGATGTCCTATGATGTTCCTATGATGTCTACATGATGTCTATATGACGTCATATAGACCATAGGACTCGCTCAAAGATCATAGGATCGCCTATGCCCTATGATGTTCCTATGATGTTTACATGATGCCTATATGACATCATAGGATCACCTATGATGTTCCTATGATGTCTACATGACGTCTATATGATGTCATTTAGACCATAGGACTCGCTTAAAGATCATAGGATCGCCTATGACGTTCCTATGGCGTCTACATGATGTCTATATGACGTCATATAGACACCTTAGTATAGAGTGATTCAAGAAAATCTGTGTCTGTGTGATCAAAGGCAGGCATCACTCACAATCATAGGACATCAAAGATCAAAGGCAGGCATCACTCACGATCATAGGACTCGCTATGACATCATCAAAGGTCAAAGGCAAGTCATCACTGAACGAGTGGTGACATCAAAGATCAAAGGCAGGTTTCATCATGGTTTCTGTTGCCATGGTAACAGTAACTTTTCTACGGGCATGCAGAAATGCTTGCTTACACTTGCTTTCTATGGGCATGTACAGGGATGCACGGGCATGCACAGATATGCACTAGTAATTATAAAGACCCAAAACTAAACCGAAAAATCACACAATAATAAACTCAGGGTGAGGACATAAGCTGAGCCCATGTGGGCTGGTTGCCAGCCACCAATCAAGTCTAAAAGAAGAAGAAGAAGAAGTGCTGATGTCGATATTTAGAGTGATATTAAAAGAACAAAAAATATAGAGTGATGATAATCAAGTCAGTGCCAGTAATGCACCTGTAAGCTGGTTGCCAACCGCCAATCACATCTAAAAGAAGAAGAAGAAGAGCCCATGTCCTGGTGACCAGAAAACATAAACTAGAAACTAAGGCAAGGACATGAGCCCAACCCATCTTTGACAGGTAGAAAATGAATGAATGAGTTGAACGTGCAGGATTTGTAAAACATACTTTAAAAAAATTAAATGACTTTGCTGTAATTAATAACATTTTTTTGCTTAAGTAGAGGAAAAAATTATGAAATCATTAACCAAGCATCACAGTATTTAGCTGCCCCTCCTCTGGCATGGAGTTCATCAGTGCACTTCAATGTGCTTCATTATTAAGCTTCCAACTTTGTGTTGTATAGCAGCTTACAGATTCGTTTTGCAGGATGTCACAGACCATTTTCTTGAATTTTCACTATACCCTTCAATCACTTGAGACCTAGACTGCTTGCATTATCATCCTGAAAAATGACTTAATCATTACTAAATCTATTTTCAATCGATGGAATGAGAAAAGTGTCAGAAACTTCTATGTCCACCTGTGTGCATGGACTGTGAGGTAATGACTGCCATTTCCTCTGGTCCTACCTGACATGTCATCAATAATTGAAAAGTTGCTTGCTTTTTTCAGGCAGTCTTCATATGTTTCATTCAAATGGTACCAAACAAAAGTTCCAGTGTCATCCCCCTGCCCAATACAGATTTCATTCATCACTGAATATCACTTTCATCCAGTCATCCATAGTCGATGACTACTTCTCTTTAGCCCACTGTAACTTTGTTTTTTCAGATTAGTTGTTAATGATGGTTAAAATTTGGCTGAAATAAGACCCATTTCATTTGACTCATTTTCACTTTTGCTGTGAATTTTAAATTTTTATAGCATACTGCACTGAGATTTTTGTCCTGATGTTTTAATGTCTTTCTTGATCTACCTGTGTGTTTCCCTTTTACAAGCACTCCATTTTGGTGAGACTTGATCCAAATTTTAGAATGACTGATCAGGAACAATTAACATGTTTGCCACACTGCTGAATTACCTTCTTGAAGAAATTGTTTATCATTTCCATTTCTTGAGCTCACAGTTCTGCTGTTGGCACCATAGTTCCTGTCATTCAGCCAGGTGCAGCATCTTGTTAAGGTCTGCATGCACTCTTTGGCCTGGTGCGCACGAAAACGTTTTCATTTAGAACCGGAAAAAAGATGCACACAACACGTCACAGAAGCAACCACATGTGCACACGGATCCACCAAAGGTGTGAAAACTGCTGTTGTAACTTATGGATGAAAAGTAGAACTTTTATTCAGAGGGACTTTGGATTATAAAACTGCAACTATAAATACCAGATTCCCCCTGCAAAAAATATACATATTGATTTTTTTTTAAGTTGAAAGAATGAGAGTCATAAATACATATGCTATGTAGTTCTGGGTAATAAAACAATCTGACTTACTGACCACTGGTTTAAATAAGGATACACACTAAATATCCGACATTCCTTGGACCGCCAGATCAAGTTCAAATCGCGTCAGTCAGTCCAAGACCATATCTGCAAGTCTATATGACCTCCAAAGTAGGTTGTGGATCTGAACGTTGAACTACAACCCCCTCTGGACACTGATCTAACGTTCAACATTTGACAAATTATGTTGTTAATTTTTTCAACATCTTCTGGACGTGCAAGTCAGGTGCAGTATTTATGTGCAAACAGACATACTGGCCAGATCAGTTGAGCATAAAAAACTTTTTTTCTTATTTTTCTTATCTTATTAATTTATTATTATTATTATTATTATTATTAGTTGTTGTTGTTATTATTATTTTCTGTTGAATATAAAATTAAAACAGTCATCTACACAGCCTTCAGCTGAAGCGCAGGTGGGTTGCAAAGGGGTCTTGGAGCTGGAAGCTGGAAAGTATAGAACCTAAGAAGCCAGAAGTTGGCAGTAGTACAACAATTTGGATGTAAGCTGCCGTTGAAGAGAAGAAGAAGAAGAAGAAGAAGAAGAAGAAAAACAAACAAGAAGAGCTGCAGAGCCACACACGTGCTCACAGATGTTGGATGATCAGCTTGTATTTTTTGATCCCCAGAGGGGATATTGAGGGCACCCACCTGGATGGATGAAGCAGCCACAGTACGGTGCTATCCCTTTACCATTCACACACACATTCACTCCTAGGGCCACTTTTAGAGTCTCCAATTAGCCTAACCTGCATGTTTTTGGCCTGTGGGAGGAAACCGGAGAACTCTCGGAGTAAATCTACGCAGACACGGGGAGAACATGCAAACTCCACACAGATCACTGTTGGTCAGGGGCTGGGATCGAACCAGGGATCCCATGGCCAAGGGTGAGTTGCTGTGCTGCCGCAGTGCTAACCACTGCGCCACCGCAACTACTTACCCGCTTGCTAGGTAAGTAGTTGTATTTATTAGTTTAGAGTTATGTTTACCTTCTATGAATGGTAATGTGAAGTTTGATGGCTTAGCCGCAAGGTAGTATTATGTCTGGAAACAGTAAAATGATGAGTTAACTGCATGTTTTATCGCCACTTGTTGTTTGTCGGTTAAAAATTATGAATAATTATTATATATTGAATTATTTCTACATATACAGTGGGGCAAAAAAGTATTTAGTCAGCCACCAATTGTGCACGTTCTCCCACTTAAAAGATGAGAGAGGTCTCCAATTTTCATCATAGGTATACCTCAACTATGAGAGACAAAATGAAAAAAAAAAAAAATCCAGAAAATCACATTGAAGGATTTTTAATGAATTAATTGGTAAATTCCTTGGTAAAATAAGTATTTGGTCAATAACAAAAGTTCATCTCAATACTTTGTTATATACCCTTTGTTGGCAATGACAGAGGTCAAACGTTTTCTGTAAGTCTTCACAAGGTTTTCACACACTGTTGCTGGTATTTTGGCCCATTCCTCCATGCAGATCTCCTCTAGAGCAGTGATGTTTTGGGGCTGTTGCTGGGCAACACAGACTTTCAACTCCCTCCAAAGATTTTCTATGGGGTTGAGATCTGGAGACTGGCTAGGCCACTCCAGGACCTTGAAATGCTTCTTACGAAGCCACTCCTTCATTGCCCGGGCAGTGTGTTTGGGATCATTGTCATGCTGAAAGACCCAGCCACGTTTCATCTTCAATGCCCTTGCTGATGGAAGGAGGTTTTCACTCAAAATCTCACGATACATGGCCCCATTCATTCTTTCCTTTACACGGATCAGTCGTCCTGGTCCCTTTGCAGAAAAACAGCCCCAAAGCATGATGTTTCCACCCCCATGCTTCACAGTAGGTATGGTGTTCTTTCTCCTCCAAACACGACAAGTTGAGTTTTTACCAAAAAGTTCTATTTTGGTTTCATCTGACCATATGACATTCTCCCAATCCTCTTCTGGATCATCCAAATGCTCTCTAGCAAACTTCAGATGGGCCTGGACATGTACTGGCTTAAGCAGGGGGAAAGGTCTGTCTGGCACTGCAGGATTTGAGTCCCTGGCAGCGTAATGTGTTACTGAGAGTAGCCTTTGTTACTTTGGTCCCAGCTCTCTGCAGGTCATTCACTAGGTCCCCCCGTGTGATTCTGGGATTTTTGCTCACCGTTCTCGTGATCATTTTGACTCTACAGGGTGAGATCTCGCGTGGAGCCCCAGATCGAGGGAGATTATCAGTGGTCTTGTATGTCTTCCATTTTCTAATAATTGCTCCCACAGTTGATTTCTTCACACCAAGCTGCTTACCTATTGCAGATTCAGTCTTCCCAGCCTGGTGCAGGTCTACAATTTTGTTTCTGGTGTCCTTTGACAGCTCTTTGGTCTTGGCCATAGTGGAGTTTGGAGTCTGACTGTTTGAGGTTGTGGACAGGTGTCTTTTATACTGATAACGAGTTCAAACAGGTGCCATTAATACAGGTAACGAGTGGAGGACAGAGGAACCTTTTAAAGAAGAAGTTATATGTCTGTGGGAGCCAGAAATATTGCTTGTTTGTAGGTGACCAAATACTTATTTTACTGAGGAATTTACCAATTAATTCATTAAAAATCCTTCAATGTGATTTTCTGGATTTTTTTTTTCTCATTTTGTCTCTCATAGTTGAGGTATACCTATGATGAAAATTGGAGACCTCTCTCATCTTTTAAGTGGGAGAACTTGCACAATTGGTGGCTGACTAAATACTTTTTTGCCCCACTGTAACTATTGATATAATTTATTTATATCCAAATGTAATTATTTATGGCCACATTTACTTATGCATTTTATTATATAATTATTTCAGGATTGTGTTTTTGTGAAATAATTGTGACTGTGGTGGATGAAGTTGACAGACTTAATTTCACAGACCACAGACTACCGACAGTTCTGAAATAATTATATAATGAAATAACCAACTAAATGTGACAATAAATAACTATTATGTATTTTCACTGTAACATGTTCAGTCTCATGCAGACATCATTTTGGGAAAAATAAAATAATTGCTTTTGTTGCAGAAGACTGTAAAACTACTTTTTTCCCCTCAAAAAACTACTCAGGAATCTACAGGAGAATTGATAAGGAGCTGGGTTGATAAGCAGAATCAACCATGGCATTGATATTGAGAGAATCTTATCAACTTCCATCCCCATTATAAATCTGTGAACATTCTTTGTGTTTTCCAGACCTGCAATGTTCAACTTCAAAGACAGAGATCCTAAATCCAGCCACACTGACAGGTCAGGGAACAATGCCATCTTTGGATGAGCAAGATTATCATGTAGTTGAGATAATTACCAAATGTGCCTAAATGTATTTGTTCTAGAGACAGTGTCAGATCCTGGCACAGCAATGGCTCCAGGCACAGTGGCAGGTTCCATCATGATCGTGACTCCAGGGATGACAGCAGGTTCCAACACAGCGTTGGGTCCCAGGATGGTGATGGCTCCAGATACAGGGAAAGATTGGTAAATGGTAAATGGCATTCACTTATATAGCACTTTTATTCTCATCTCTTGATGACCAAAGCGCTTTACAGATCCTGCTATCCACCCATTCACACACACATTCACAACACTGATGGCGGCATGCTACCTAACATGGCGCTTCCAGACCCACCAGGAGCAATTGATTGAGGCAAGGTGATGACTCCAGGTATTACGGTGTTGGGTCCAGTGGCAAGATATGATGAGGTCCATGGATGGCGTCAACCACAAGTATGGTGAGTTGTCCAAAAAGTATTTTGAAAAGTATTTATATCAAAGGAATAAAAACTACAGTTGCCTTTGTCTGAAAGGTTGATGCTTCGTGTCCACTGATGATCAGATTTGAGCCTTTACTCAAGTGTAACGTGAGTAAAGGTGGATTCACACTACAACGTTCGGACCGACTTTTACTGACGTTTTGGCAGACATCTGGCTCTACTGGCAAAGGTTAATGGTTGCTGATGTTTGTTGGCAAACGCTGGCGAAAGTTGTGTTCTTTGAAAATTTGCCAGTGTTTGGAAATAAACGTTGGTGAAAGTTGTAGTGATCCAAGCTGCACACTGTTTTTCTTCTCTCATTACTCATTTCCCACAGCTGCGGCTTCATCCACACCTGCTCTCTCTAGTCAAGCAGCCTTTAAGTTGAGAGGGGCCCTTCACTCCTGCACGGAGACGTCAACTTCTGCATGTAGCCTAAGTGCTCCTTGCTATTGTGTGCGGCTTCTTCAGCACCTTGCTACGACCCTCTCCTCCTACGTGGGACCTCGTAAGCAACCCCACCATTTATTACTCTGCTCGTCATTAACCTCTGTGTGTTCTAAGACTTACCTGTCCACAGGTGGACTTTCCTCCTGGCAGATTGGTATTTTCAATACGGTATTACTATGTGTCTAAAAAGCTACGTTGTAAAATGGAAAAACAAATGATTGAATGTGTAGTATTGCCAACTGATTCAAAATGTCAGTTCATGCCATTGCATATACTAGATTTCACAATAAATATTAATGTCTTAAATTTCCTACAAATAACTACATTGGGAAAATTTGACAGGTCCTGTATACCGAAGACACAAACTCTAACTAAACTTTAACCTTTTTTTTTCCTTTTGTATAACAGGTGCAGCATCTAGCTCGGGTTGGAGGGAAAGACCTTAAAGACACAGTCCACAAAGTTCTTGATCGGTAGGCTATGAACTAACAATGATTTTACTGTGTTTCATCCCTGAAGACAATTGTTAAAAGTGGACTTAAATTTGTAAAAGATATTTCTCTTTTCTTCAGGCTCTTCAGCAATGCTCTCATGAGCCATTTCAATATGAAGGGGGAGGAGGCCAAAATGTCACTGCAGAATACAGTACAAAACTCTATCAAGCCATACAAGGTAAGCATGTCAAAGTAACCTTGGACAAGATACTAAGTGCTCTAGATGGCTCCATCAGGATGTGAATGCCTAGTTGTAAACTGCTTTGGATAAAAATGTCTGCTAAATAAGGAAAATGAAAAATGAAACCCTTTTGTGGAGTATTAAATAGTTTTATAGACAAGATTGATCAGCCTCCATCTCTCCTTACCATTAATGCTATTAATGGGTTTTTTTTTTAAATTATTTTAAATAAAAAGGTGGTAATCTAAATGTCTCAGGAAGGAAACAGGGAAGAGGGTGGGTTTGGTCCATGATATGGGCTAAAATTGTGGCTTACATCCCGTAGCTTTCTGACAGCTCATTCTTACTGTTTTGTTTGGAGTATAAAAAAGCTGCCTTGTTCGAGACGGCAGCACCTCTGGTGTTGACACTCAGTATAATACAGTCAAGTGCAAACTTCATGTGATGTGAGCAGTATTCCAATATCTAGATTTCTCTGCAGGCCTGGGCCAATTAACAATAGACTGCTGGCTGTAGCTGTAACAAATCTGGCATACAATTAATTTTTGCACAGCTAAAAAATTTTTTTATCTTCCAACTTTTCCAGATGCTGTACTGAAGTTGTCCAAAGAGGCAACGGAGGATGCTGTCCGAAGACGTGCTGTGGAGCACTTGAAACATGCACCACGAAGAAGAGGAGGGGGTGGACGTACATGACATTCAGGAGTGTGAGTTTTAAAAATTATTCTGGATTTCAAGTTTTTGGAATATAAATAAATATGTTTACTTGTTACTTTTTTGTCCTTGGCCAATCTCATGCCTGAACATTATATATGCATTTTACGACACCCTTCTATGCTCTCTCCTTTCAAGAGATTAAATTTGTGTTCTGAATGCTGGGTTGGACTTGGCTGTGGAAAAACAAGGTGGGAAATAGACTATACATTATGTGTAAAGTAGCGATCCTCACTATATACAGTATATATATATATATATTTTTTTTTTTTTCACAAGCTCCCCATTGACAGAGCAAAGTCAAAGCGAGAGACATTTTTACAACAATACATCAAGTCAGCCAATCAGATGAGCATTTCTACATATAAATTAATCATCCCACAAAAAAATCTCACCCAATACATTTTCAATTAAGACCACTTTTCTTGCTTTTCTGAGTTCACTGCCAGGTGGAGAACTTTCACTGAATTTTGTATGTGCTGTTATGAAATGGTACTCCAATTTGTTTTGCTTGAAACAGGTGTGGGCTTGCTTGAGTATGAAGCACAGCGGGTTCATGCTTCGAAGAACAAATAAGAATTTGTCCATTTCTTCTGAAATTTGCTGTGGTCATCTTGCATGCCTCATACCTGGAAAATATAATGTGGATGTTTGCGTGTGTGTGTAGTGTTCATAGTATATTTATGTAGCACATTTTTCATGCACTGGCTGTTTATAGAGACCCTAAGTCACGCCCCCTCTACTTCCTTAAATTGAA
Source organism: Pholidichthys leucotaenia (assembly GCA_020510985.1). NCBI lineage: Eukaryota > Metazoa > Chordata > Actinopteri > Cichliformes > Pholidichthyidae > Pholidichthys > Pholidichthys leucotaenia. The sequence continues at coordinate 288,534,756 of CM035839.1, read as the reverse complement.
AAAAATTCTCCATAGAAATGAATGGAAGAGCAAAATTATGCTTTCATCCTAATCAAATTTTGCCACGAGTTGCACATCCATCCATCCATCCATCCATCCATCTTCTTCCGCTTAATCCTTTTCGAGTTGCGGGGGGGGGGGGGCTGGAGCCTATCTCAGCATCTTTGGGCGAGTGGCAGGGTCCACCCTGGACAGATCGCCAGTCCATCGCAGGGCCAACACAGAGAGACAGATGGGTGTCGTATAATGACAGAGTAATGTTTAGATTTTGTTTAAACGACTAGTGGACAACTCCCGTCATTCCACATCATTAAACTGTAATCGTGTTTACTGCTATTTACATGCAAAATTCTTTTATATTGACAAACATCATACTTGTGGCAAAATTTGATCAGGATCAAAGGATAATTTTGCTCTTGCCATTCATTTCAATGGAGAATTTTTTTCAATTTAAGGAACTAGAGGGGGCGTGACTTCAGCTCTCTATTATAAGCTACAATACATTTTTTATGAATAAATTACATTGAAATTAGGTCCTTATAAGACGTTGACTGGAAGTCCACAGCAACTATATATGAACTATATTTTAACCTTGTACGGACGTCTTGTAGACGTCAAACCTGAATGTACAGAAGATGTCCAAAAAAGACGTCGTAAAAACTTTCATCCGCACCCTCTGGTTACGTCTTTTGTACGTCTGACGGTGACGTGAAAAAGACGTCGTTTCAACGTATGCTTGCTCAGTGGGTAAGGATTGAAAAGGAGTCTTCAGTAATAATTTTACAAAAGAAAAGAAAAGATCTGTAAAATGCCATTGGTTATAAATGTGATGATTTTTTTTATCTATAAGGTTACATCTATTGTACAAAAAGAAACAAAAAAAGAAGCATTTTTGAGCCCCTTTTGTACCTAATCCTAACGATAAACACATGAAGCTAAAAGTTTAATCATGGAGCTAGTATTTCTGTAAGGACTAAAAGCTCCTTGGTGTGTGGACTGGCTGAAGTCTATTGGAAATTGGGGCTGTGACACCGCCATTTTACTGCGGTGAAATCTTTCCACTGTGGAGACTGGCTTCAAACCTGCACACTCTCACACCTCCACAGTCCTTTCATCGTATGCACCGAACTGTGAACTAACTGGAAAGTTTAAGGTAAAAATGTGGTCACGTGCATGGCCCCTTTAACGGTACACTAAGTTGCATATTCACGTTTGTGTGGGGTTTTATTTTGTTAATATAAATTCCAAGATGATTCTGTAATTTTTACCTCAAGATTAAACAATTCTATTTTCCCCAAGTTGAACAGAAAAAAAATGCCATTAATTAATGTCAATTATTTATTTAAAGGTATCTTTCACAAAGCCACAATGTTCAGCTATTAGATAAAAATGTTTTGTGTCATATCTTCTATTTGAGGTTTTTTGTTGTTTTTTTTTGCAATTGTTTTGGATGAATTAAGAAGTAAAATTAGACAATTTTCCATGGAAACCTGAACGTTCCAGGGACACCTGGTTGAAAAACACTGAGCTACAGGACACCAAGAGAGCGCATACCTCCACCAAGGCTGACTGTCCACCAAATAAAACGTGATTAAAATGTGTTGACTGAAGGAGCATCTTTCTGCCCCCATGTATGTTCAGGTGCATCAGCCCGTTTTCATGACATCAACAAAATCTGTTGAAAAAAGCTGTGTTGCAATATTCAAACAAGAAAAAAGTGATCCAGAATATCCATACTGATCCAGGTCTGTCACAAAATCTAACCGGTTCATCCTTGGCCCACGGGACACCGCTGATGAAAATGTCATTAAATCCCACTAAGTAGGTTTTGCATTATCCAAACTTGTGCAACAGATAAAGAAAGAAACAAACCCCTGATAAGGACACAGGTAGGCCACGTGAAACGAATGAAATTCCAAAATACTTTAATTTTGTAACATTGCTTTTTCACTTCTCTTTGATTATGATTCCAAACAATAAAAATGAACAAAAATGTAGAGTCCTATTTAGGTTTCGTAAACGATGCCAATAGCTCTTACTTCATTTCATTTAGTTTTAAATTTTGACACATCTAGTAGCCACCAGTGAAGATGATCCAATATAGTAACATACTTGTTTTAATGCAAATAATAAAAGTAATTTAACAAATTACTTAGAATTAATTAAGCATTTTAAACCTGTTTAATGGACCATTTTCAACCTGTTTAGTTAACTATTTTAAACTTGTTTGATTAAACATTTTAAATCAGTTTAACAATTTTAACTGGTTTGATTAAGCAATGTTACACGAGAGGGAGTACGGTATCGATATAGTAACTGCGAGTGTGTTACGTCAGAAAACAAATGTAAAAAAAAAAGTCCCTATATTATTTATCGCCTTACTAAAATCACACCATTTACCCCGGAGGTTAAAAAGACCTTGGGGTGGCACAGATTCTGTGGAGGCTCAAACCAATGACAGCAGGGCGGCAGGCGACGTTGCAGTGGGGAGAAGGCATGTAACTGTTTCTCCTGCTCTCATTAATTAATTTCCCTGCTCAATTTAAACTGGAAAGACTACATAGGTCTGAGAGGTATAGGTAATGATACAGACGGAGAGACATGAATACAGAGGGGGAGAAAGAGAGTGGATCCTGCTCCCGTCAGCACAGAGCAGCGAGCTGTCACACAAAGACACAATGAGGCCCGGCAACAAACAGCCACTTAAAAAAAAAAACAGCCTGGCAACAGAGAGCAAATTCAATTAGAGAAGTAATTAGTAGATACAGGGCCAGGCTGCGGGCTGCGGCAACGCCACAACACAGGAATTAATAGGCGCAGATAGGAGGGGGACGCTGTCATAATTAAGAGGCAATCACCTATGTCAATGAATACCTAAAAAAAACACAGCCCCCCAACGCTAAACTATTAATTCAGTGATCAAAAATATTTCAGCAGATGATTAATACAGCAAATTCATTTTAAAAGACTAATTTCTGGAAAGATAGCAAGACAATTGCACATAATGTAGTCCGCCCGGCATTTATATTGCTAATTAAATTTCTTCTCTTTCTGATAATTTGTGGAAGGATTGCTCATCCCTCTTTCTCTCCTCCTTGTGTGTGTGTGTCCCTCCTTAACAGCTGTGAACCACTGGAGGCAGCTGAAAATGAACGGCAGCGCCACGATCCCGCAAACGTCCCGCCGCAAATTTCTGCCATGCATGGGCGAAAGCAACAACAGCAACACAAAACAGTAACACACATGAAAAAAAAAAGTCACAGCTTCTTCTCTCTCTTTCGCCATCCATCCACCCCGCCTTTATTTATCTCCCCCTCATCACCATCACCACCGTCTCCCTCGTGACTCCACAGATACAAAAGGCCGAGCAATTAAATTAGATGATAAGGACGTGAAATAAATCAGCAGGTTATTGATTTGTGGCTCTGCGGGGGTGTCGGGGGCAGCTATCATTTCACACCAATGGCTCTTCTATCGCCGACTAATTACCCTGTTTATGAAATCCCTCATATGAACCACCAAGGCTTCGCACATCATAAGAGCTTTGCAACACAACATGCAGACACGTAACAGCCAAAGGGAGGCTGACAGCTCTGAAGGCTTCAAAAGAATCATCAGAGGGTGTAAACAGAAGAGAGGAGGCTGCGGCATCTAACAGGCGGTAAGTGACGACACTGTTCACTGTTTGTCACCTTCATCAGCATAAAAATCCTGATGCCATCCTAATGTCAGGATAAACAATAATCAGCCTGTAGTGCAGAGAAGCTGCAGGGTGGTAAGTGATTGTCCCAAGAAAAACAGATCTAAATACAGCAACAAAGTTTATAGTTAGTATTTATTGCCTTTATTGCTTTATTTAGTGAAGAGAGGGGGTTAAGGCAGCTTGGTGACACAGTGGTTAGCAGTGTGGCAGCACAACAAGAAGGTCGTGGGTTCGAGCCCACCCTTGGCCACTGGTGACCTTTCTGTGTGGAGTTTGCATGTTCTCCGCGTGTCTGTGTGGGTTTTCACAGGGTACTGTGGTTTCCTCCCACAGGCCTAAACCATGCACGTTAGGTTAACTGGCATCAACTGGGGAAGAATTGTCCTTAGGTATGAATGTGAGAGTGAAGTCTCTGTGTTGGCTCTGCGATGGACTGGCACTCTGTCCAGGGTGTACCCTGCCTCTCAGCCGAAGATGTTGGGATAGGCTCCAGCACCCCCGGGACCCAAAAAGGATTTAGCAATTGAAGATGGATGGCTGGATGGATGGATGGATGGATGGATGGAGAGGGGGTTAAGAGCAGAGAAAGATACACACAGGAAGGATCGATCAAGCTAGGAACTAAACTGGGGATAACTGCAGAGCAGCATGCTCAGGACTTAATTTGTCCTGGATCCTGCCAGAGCTTGTGTCAGGACTGGAACCTCTTTAGAGGGATCACTATGACAATATGTAAATAAGTTTAACCTATTGTTTAATGTTATCTGTGTTAGTGGTCTTTATTCATTTGGTGCACAAAAAAGTCCCTCATTTAGCGTCCCTAGTTCATCTGCATTTGGGCAGCAAAAGTTTGTGAACATTTAATTTCAGTATTTGGTGTGACCCCTTTTGCAGCAATAACTGCAACTAAACATTTCTGATAACTGTTGATCAGTCCTGCACATCAGCTTGGAGGAATTTTAGCCCATTCCCCTGTACAGAGCAGCTTCAACTCTGGGATGTTGGTGGGTTTCCTCACATGAGCTACTCACTTCAGGTCCTTCCACGACATCCCAGCTGGATAAAGGTCATGACCTTGACTTGGCCATTCCAAAACATTAACTTTATTCATCTTTAATCATTCTTTGGTAGAACGACTTATGTGCTTAGGATCATTGTCTTGCTGCATGACCCACTTTCTCTTGAGATTCAGTTTATGGACAGATATCCTGACATTTTCCTTTAGTATTTGCTGGTATAATTCAGAATTCATTGTTCCATTAATGATGGCAAGCCATCCCTGCCCAGATGCAGCAAAACAGGCCCAAGTCATGATATTACCACCACCATGTTTCACAGATGGGATAAGATTCTTATCTGGTAATCAGTCATTTCCTTTCTCCAAACATAACGCTTCTCCTTCAAACCAAAAAGTTCTATTTCAGTCTCATCTCGCCACAAGACATTTTTTCCAATAACCTTCTGGCTTGTCCATGTGATCTTTAGTAAACTGCAGACGAGCAGCAATGTTCTTTTTGGAGAGCAGTGGCTTCCTTCTTGCAACCCTGTCATCCACACCATTGTTGTTCAGTGTTCTCCTGATGGTGGACTCATGAACATTAAGGTTAGTCAATGTAAGAGAGGCCTTCAGTTGCTTAGAAGTTACGCTGGGGTCCTTTGTGACCTCACCAACTATTACAGGCCTTGCTCTTGTATTGATCTTAGTCAATCAGCCCCTCCTGAGAATGATAACAGTGATCTTAAATTTCCCCCATTTGTGCATCTGTCTTACTGTGGATTGGTGGACTCCAATCTCTTTAGAGATGGTTTGGTTTTGTAACCTTTTCCAGCCTAATGACCATCAACAACCCTTTTTCTGAGGTCCTCAGAAATCTCCTTTGTTTGTGCCATGATACACTTCCATAAACATGTGCTGACACTTAGATAGATTCATGTTCTTTAAAGATGCACTCCGGTGGCTCTAAAACCAACTAAAACCACCTCAAAAACAATTGTCAATTGCCCAAAATAGTAAATTATGGCTTTTTACCCACAAAAAAACTTTCATCGCCTTAGAATTGCTTGGAAAGAGCTTTTAAATCTTTTACCTACTTAAGTATTCACACATCAATGAATATTCTAATTAGCAGCCTACAGGGCTTGTACGTGATTGGTCGCTGCACTCCCTGGCGTCCTTGGTCTCTATGGAGACCAAGGACACCATATTGTCCGGTAGCAGCAGACAGCTGAAGACCGCCCACAGCCAGACCCGTCGACCAATCCAGTGAACCAGCCAGCTGGAGAAGAAGACGAGAGGGGAGTGGGGAGGGAAAGAGAAGCAGATCTGTACGTTACCTGTGAAGACTTGAAGGAGAAATTAATAACCGCTGTTTCAGGCAGCCCGATACTATATGACCACTCCTTGCCTTCATATAGAAACAACATACAAAAGAACGAGGCATCAAGAGCAGTGGAACATGGTTTCATCCAGCCTGAAGCTCACGAACCAGGCAGTCAAATTCGACATGCATTGTACGGGTCTGTAGGATTGGGTAAACCCAAAACCGGCAGCGACGACAACAAAGTCGCCTTTTGTAGTGCAAATATACCAACACTATTAAAAATAATCTGCTCATGGTGAATAATGACTACTCCAGTATTTCTTCCCACATTGCTCGACTCCGCCTAGCTGAGAACTACGCTGCACGCCCCTTTTCCGCACCTCAGAGGTTGTGGTATGCAGATTCCTTTCCAAAAAATCTGGACCAGTGGACATGTAGGATCAGTCTTGCTGGTCCTTTGCTCCTCCCTCTTCCCCCGAGGTAGCCAAGAGTATCCATCTGATTGGTTAATGTTATAACCAACCAGGCTAAGCAGGAATACTTACATAGCTAGAAATGGTCTGTCCAAACTCGTACGTTTTAGGGGGACGTTACCAAACTGGAAATTCACAGCAGAAAAACACAGACGTGGGACTGTGGTGAGATTCTGCTCTTGATATGTCTTGTAAGTCACCAAAAACATGTAACAGACATGTTAACAACAGGAAAAAAAAAAAGATTTTTGCCGGAGTGTCACTTTAAATAAAACAGGGTCCCCACTCTCACCTGATTGTCTTCCCATTGACTGAAAACACCTGACTCTCATTTCACTTACTAACTATTTAAACTACCTGCTAATCCTAGAGGTTCACGAATTGTTGCCACTCACAGATATGTAATATTGGATCATTTTCCTTGATAAATATATGAAAAAGTAAAAAAAAAATAAATCCTCATTTAACTGGGTTCTTTTTAGGACTTGTGTGAAAATCTGATGATGTTTTGGGTCATATTTATGCAGAAATGTAGAAAATTCTGAAGTGTTTTACAAACTTTCAAGCACCACTGTATTACAGATGCTGCCATACACAAACAACAGAAACACAGTAAGCTAGAAAGACAATATGAAAACTAGTGTTACAGTGTAGTGTACAACTGTAGTAGTGTAGTGTTACAATTTTTAGGTGACTCCATCCATTGTCAAGACCACCCATCCTAGTAAGTGTAATGAGAGAAGTTCAGCCTATCCCAGCTGTCTTTAGGCCAGAGGCAGAAAAAGCTCTGAGTGGAATCCAGAGAACACCCATGCTGGCACAGAAAGAGCATGCAAACAACACACAAAGGAGCCACTATGGGAAGGAGGCTTAAACTGGGGACCATCTAGAAGTGAGGCGACAGTGCTAACCACCACTCCAGATGTGCACAAAAACCTGAAACAATGCAAATTTAAGCAGTCCATTTCCCATATGAAATTAGAAAAAGCAAAAACTACTGTAACGTGCTGCTCGACATGGCGACGTCCCACCGGGAGGTTTGAACTCACGCCTCCCGCTCCGGAGTCCCGCACTCTACCTGTGTCGCCAATAGGGTCAACCCACTTGGCAAGCCAAGTAGGGTGCTCATATTAAGTTCGCTACACTACTCCCCTCTGGTTCTCGACATCGTCCTGATGTCAGCGCCCCATTACTGCTTTGGACAGGAGATCCCACTTCTGACACCAATGTAACGTGCTGCTCGACATGGCGACGTCCCACCGGGAGGTTTGAACTCACGCCTCCCGCTCCAGAGTCCCGCACTCTACCTGTGTCGCCAATAGGGTCAACCCACTTGACAAGCCAAGTAGGGTGCTCATATTGAGTTCGCTACACTACTATATGTTCTGTGTACAACACACTACTAGTAGATGGACAAAAATATTAACTCAGTCACTCAAACTTTAGTTGTAGCTTCAATACAAATTAATGTGGTTCAAAGTTGTTCACAGAAGACTGATACATTGACATTAAGATGGAAAATTAAAATAAAAAAAATACATAAAAGACAGACAGCCAAGAGTTAAGATGGTTGCACATAAAAATTAATAAACCAGGAAGGATCTGGAGTAAAATCTATACCACACTAATTTTATTTATAAAGCACATTTAAAAACAAAAAAGTTGACCCGATCCCCTCTGAGCTTCAGCCTTGTTATAGGGATTTGCCAAGAGCAGCTGATCAGCTGACCTTAGGGATCGTGGTGGAACAAAAGGCTGAAGTAAATCAGAGAGGTAGGGTGGAACAAGACTGTTAAGACATTAAAAACATAAAGGAGAATTTTAAAATTGATTCTGTAATGCACAGGGAGCCAGTGAAGGGAAGCCAGAGTAGGTGAAATGTGCTCATGCCTGTGGACTTTTGTTAAAAGGCGGGCAGCAGCATTTTGTACCAGTTGAAGATGAGCAATAGAAGCCTGGCTGATCCCAACAAAAAGTGCATGACAGTATTCCAAATGAGTCATGAAAAAAGCGTACAATAGTTTTTCGAGATCTTTCCTTGACACAGTGGATTTGACTTTGGCTATTTGTCTTAACTGATAAAAACTTTTCTGAAGGACACAGCTGATATACTTGTCAAATTTAAAATCAGAATCCAGTTTGACCCCCAGATTAATCAGTCCCTCCAGGATTTCGCGACGTTGTGATCGCGTCAATTCACGCGAAATCAGCCAATCAGCACAACTATTGCGCGATCTTGCAACTTTGTCCAATCACTGCAACTTTCCTGCAATTTTGGCCAATCCTCATCAACTTCCGCCAATTTCACCAATCAAATTTGTCTCTCACTGGCGCTAAAACGCTCAGTCTAACCAACCAAATGCATCGCTGCACCACGTTCACTTCTGTGCTTACAGTGAGTACTGACGGAACACATCAGCAGAGTGTGTGATTTTAAAAAAAAAACACTCACTTGTGAGGTTTCCAACACCGTCCCTTCCTCCGTTTCCCCCAGCCTGCCGGTGGACGTCTCGCCATGTCTCCGTCCTGACAGCGTGTACGAAGCGCTGGGTTTGTGTTGAAAAACATCCGCCTGCCCTAAAAGCACCCTGTCATGGGAGCACGTGTGAGGAGAGACGCTGTAAAACTATTAACATTACAGCGAGAGTTAACATTTTACACATCTTTAGAGGTAAAATCATTACTACAACTGGTCAATGAGCTTTAAAGCTGTGAATCTCTCGTCTGGACGGACAAACACCCCTCCTCCTCCTCTCGCCGTCCCACCGTAAATGAAAGATGTGTGTGTCAAGATTGACGTGCAGCAGACAGACAGGCACAGAAAGAGAGAGAATATTCTGGGTTGTTTTTTTTTTTTTTTTTTTCAGAAAAACAGAGATCCCTATATAGACAATACAGAGCAACAGAATAAATTATTTATTTTTTCCTGTCCGCTCAGTAGCGAGTGGTTGGGGACCATAGGAAGTTTTCAAATGAAGGTGCTGCTTCATTTTGGAGATAGGCCTGAAATTTGAACAATGGGCAGAGCCATGGCCTGTTTTTTTAAGCAATGGCTTAAAAAAGCTGTGTTTCCAAATCTTTAAACCCAAACTGATACACCTCAAAAATACCATGAGTTTCTAAAAATGGCATTAACTGTATTAAAACAATTTTCTTCAGGATTTTTGAAAGAAATGGTATTTTGGAGATAAGCCTGAAATTTGAACAGTGGGAAGAGCCAAGGCCTGTTTTTTTAAATAATGGCTTAAAAAAGCTGTGTTTCCAAATTTTGGGAATTTCCAAATCTTTGTATTTGCTGTTGCACAAAAGAGCTTTTCTGTATAGCAGAAGTTTCTGCTTAATTTACAAATCACTATGATAGAAAATTTTTGACAATCCTGTGCTTTTCTTGTATTGTTGTATAGAATATCACTGCAGTAAACTGGAAAACCCCATCTGCTTTAAAATTTGTAATTCTTCCCACAACTTTTAGAGCAAACAACATTCTAAAAACATTGCAACTTTTATCGCAACTTTTTAAAAAAAAAAAAAAAGCTCCTGCGAATTCAGGCTTTTTGAGCTGCAACAATCATAAAAACATCCCGCAAAATCCTGGAGGGACTTATTAATAACAGATTGTTTAACATGCGGTGTCAAAGAGCCAAGGTCCACATTAGTGGGAAGAGAACACGTATTTGGACCAAACGTCATTACTTCAGTTTTGTTCTCATTAAAGCTCAAAAAATTTTATGACATCCATGCGTTGATATTGCAAAGACAGTTCAACAGTAGCAGAACAGAACCAGAGTCATTTTGTGCCAAGGAAACATAAATCTGACAGTCATTAGCGTAACAATGGAACGAGATGCCATGTCTCCTTAAAATAGAACCCAAAAGTAGCAGATACAGGGAAAATAAGAGGTCCAAGGATTGAGCCCTGTGAAACCCCATAGGGAAGTGGAGCACCTGAGGACATGAAATCGTCCAGTTTGACACAGAAACTTCACTCATCTAAATAGGAACAAAACCAATTTAGGGCAACACCTTTTATGCCCACCCAGTGTTCAAGACGAAAGATTAAAATGCTGTGGTCAACGGTAACAAATGCAGCAGTCGGATCCAACAGCACAAGGACAACAAATTTCCCTGAATCAGTTGCTAAAAGAATGTCATTTAGAACCCTCAAAAGTGCAGATTCAGTGCTATTTTGGGGTTTAAACCCAAACTGATACACCTCAAAAATACCGTGTTTCTAAAAATGGCATTAACTGTGTTAAAACAATTTTCTTCAGGATTTTTGAAAGAAATGGTATTTTGGAGATAGGCCTGAAATTTGAACAATGGGCAGAGCCAAGGCCTGTTTTTTTTAAGCAACAGCTGCACCACTGCATGTTTAAAAACCCCAGGTGCCATACTCAAGGTGAGACTGCTATTCACAGTAGCAAGAACAGAAGGTCCAATAGTAGTAAAAAACTTTTTTAAGCAAGCGAGGGAGGATAGGATCTTCCAGCGAACCAGACGGCTTCATATGACTAATATTGTCCTTTAAAAACGAAAGAGACACTGGCTCAAACTGGTCAAAAACAGCTGAGCAGGGTAGAAAGAATAAACTTCTTTCAATACCATACTAACAGGAAGGTTTTAGGACTAAGATCTAAAACCTCTAATTAGGATTTAAAACCCTTGCAGAAACTCTCAGGTCCTCTGGTAAACTACTCCAAAGGTGTGGTGCCCAAACACTAAAGGTTGCCTCACCAAAAGTTTTAGTTCAGCACTTTGCAACAACTAAAAGGGCCCTATCTAAAATGTGCATTTGAGCCACACTTTGCATATAATGCCAGTGGTTTTGTTTGTCAACACACTGTCTGTTTTTGATGCTGTGTGTCCTTGGCTTCCAAATACCAACTGACTGTGCAATGCTTTTATGCTCATAGGAGGGGAACTTGTTCAAAGTGGGTGCGGCATCGGCACAATCTTGGCATATTATTATTTTGGTGCATTTTCTGCCAAACTTCTTCTGATCAACCAAAGGCAGGTCAGAACAGCATTTTCCATCATTATTTAAGCAGAACATTTACTGTAAAAGGCTTGATCAGGCAAGTACACCTGTTCTTATACCATGGATAGACTTTCTCAATGTCCATTAATTTGATGGACTGAGTTTTTAAAATTCCATTGGCTAATCTGTCATTTTAATTTTAATGTGACAAAAAGGTTTTTTCTCATTATAATTGTGAACTTACACAACAAGCATAACATTAAGCATTTATTTATTTATTCTCTCCATACATGAACTGATGAATGGAGACTGTGAGTCACTTGCTTTTTATTTACAACTGTCCATCAAAATGATGGCCAAAGTGTCACTCTCTGGAGGGTGCAATTTTAGTTGGTAAACACAAGAAAATACACTGTATTTTTAAGCCTGTTTTACAATTACCAAATCAGTCTTCGATACAGTATATTCCATTGTGCGTCACAGAGAATGAACTTAGAGTTGCTGTGTACACAAGAAAAGGAGTAATCCAACTCTCAAATGTTCAGTGTTTGCAGAGGAAAAATTCAGATCCTGTGTGCAGTTAATCACTCCTGTTGTGGCTCTCGGGAGCCCATGCTTATTCTCGTCTGCGCAGGAACACATCTGGCCACGACCCCGCAGGTCACCAGTGCAATAGATGATCTCTTGCAGTATTGCTTATCATTATCACTGCTGCAGTTCTCACCCCTTTTCTAGGTACATTATATTTTGGTATTTTATTAATTGTATTAAATGTCCTTGTTTCCCCAATAGTACTGACTCTCATAACTATCTTCCCATAAACCAGAGTGGTGGCTGACAGGCAGAGCATCTGCCCTACAACCGAGAGGTCGGGGTTCAAGTCCCAGCTGGGTCATGCCAAAGATCATAAAAAAAATGGAACTTCCTGCCGTCCAGCTTGGTGCTCAGCAAAAATGGAGCAGAGGAGGAAAATGTGGTTGGCAGTGACTCAGGAGGTAGAGCGGGTCATCCAATAACCAGAGGGTTGGCGGTTCGAATCCTGCTCTCCCCAGACATCCTGGCATTATGTCTCTGGGCAAGACACTTTACCCACCTTGACTCCAGTGTCCATGACACTGGGCATAAAGGTGTATAAATGTTCGGTAGTGGTTGGAGAGGCTGTTGGTGCAGATTTGCAGCCTCGTTTCCATCAGTCTGCCCTAGGGCAGCTGTGGCTACAGCACTAGCTTACCACTACCATTGTCTGTGGAGTGAATGAATAATGTGTCTATGAAAAGCACTATATAAACCATGAGGTGCTAAACCATGAGGCATTTTAAAAAACAAACCTGAAATCTGGAATCTGATAGGCAACCAGTGTATAGAACAGGAGTAATATATTCTCAACTTCTGGTGTTGGTAAGGCAAAGTTTTGGAACGTCTCACTGAATTCAGGTGTTTCATTCCAGGAAGATCTTAACGTTAATCTTAAGGTTTCAGCTTACAAAGACAGTGAGGACAATTCTGTTTCCAATTTTGTGGGAACAGTTAGGGGAAGATCATTTTCTGCTCCCCCAATGTTCCCCAGTGCACAAAGCAAGGTCCATCCCAGCCAGCATGGCCATGTGAGCCCCACTAAAGGTTTAATCTGGGCTGTTTATGGGTCCCATCTGTGTTTGCCCACATGGACTTTAGCTGTGGTACAGGTAAGCAGGTCATCTGGTTACGCACTTTTATGGGTGTTTATTTAATTATTTATTTATTTATTTATACTGCGCCACATCACAACAGAAGCCGTCTCGTGGCGCCACAGTGCAGAAAAAAACCCACATTCTCAGAAAAACCCAGTAATCAGACAATCCCCTGTGAGCAAGCACTTAGAGACAGTGGAGAGGAAAAACTCCCATTTGGCAGGAAGAAACCTCTAGCAGAACCAGGCTCAGGGAGAGGCAGTCATCTGCTGCGACTGGCTGGGGGTGAGGGGACAGAGAGGATGGAGAGGACAGACGTAAAGAACATAACAGTGAGATGCCAAGTACATTATTGGAGGTCAACCAGCAGTATGGATCAAATAACAACAGAACAAAAGTGGGGTTAAGAGACACAAAATCCCTCCTTAAACGTAAGCTATATTAAAAAGGAAGGATTTCACCCTGTTCTTAAAAACAGAGACCGAGTCTGACTCCCGGACCCAGAGTGGTAACTGGTTCCAGAGAGAAGGAGCTTGGTAGCAGAAGGCTCTGCCTCCCACTGTACTTTTGGAGATTCTGGGCACCACAAGTAAGTCAGCATTTTGGGAGCATAATGCTCTATTAGGATGGTAAGGTAATATCAGATCTTTTATATATTGGGGGGCCTGATTATTAAGAGCTTTGAAAGTAAGAAAAAAGGATTTTAAACTTGATTCTAAATTCTATGGGAAGCCAATGAAGGGAGGACAGAACCGGGGAGATATGATCTCTTTTTCTAGAACTAGTTAAAACTCTAGCAGCAGCATTTTGAATCAACTGAAGATTTTTTAATGATACCTTAGGACAACCAGAGAATAACAAATTACAATAATCTAATTGAGAGCTGACAAAGGCGTGAATCAGTTTCTCAGCATCATTCAGAGACAAGATGCTCCTGATCTTGGCAATATTGCGCAGATGATAGAAGGCAGTCTTAGAAACAAATTTAATATGTGAATTAAAGGACAAATCTTGATCAAAAATAACCCCAAGGTTCCTCACAGAACTATTCAGAGTGAGAGTGGCAGCATCTGAATTAAGGGCATAATTTGAGAAGGAATTTCTAAGATGTTTTGGGCCAACAAGAATGACTTCAGTCTTACCCGAGTTTAATAGTAGAAAATTACAAGTCATCCAAGCTTTGATGTCCTTAAGACAGGCATCTAACATGGCTAATTGATTACAATCATCGGGCTTCATTGACAGGTATAGTTGTGTGTCGTCTGCGTAACAGTGAAAATGTATACAGTGCTTTCTGATGATATTGCCTAATGGGAGCATATATAAACTAAAAAGAGTAGGGCCTAACACAGATCCCTGTGGAACTCTGTGACTGAGCTTAGAGTTGGAAGAAAATTCATCATTGATGTTAACAAACTGAAATCTATCGGACAAATAAGATCTAAACCACTGCAGTGGAGTTCCATTTAGTCCAACAAAGTGTTCTAATCTATCAAGTAGAATGGCATGATCGATAGTGTCAAAGGCTGCACTGAGATCTAAAAGAACAAGAACAGAAACAAGTCCATTATCAGATGCGATCAGGAGGTCATTAGTGACCTTCACTAAGGCAGTTTCAGTGCTGTGATGAGCTCTGAACCCAGATTGAAACACCTCAAACAAACAAACTCCCTGCAAATGGTCAAATAATTGTGCAGCAACAACTCTTTCCAAGATTTTTGAAATGAAAGGCAAATTAGAGATTGGTCGATAATTGGCCAGAACTCCTGGATCGAGCGTCGGTTTTTTGAGTAAGGGTTTAATTACAGCAGTTTTAAAAGCCAGTGGTACATAACCCAGAGTTAAAGAAGAATTAATTATAAGACGAATACGGCTACCAATAATTGGGAAGATAATTTTAAATAACCTGGAAGGAATAGGGTCCAAAAGGCAAGATGAAGACTTAGATGAGGAAATTATTTTATCCAACTCTTAGAGGTCGATTGGAGTAAACTTATCTAAGCAGATATCAATTGAGGGAGTTGAAGTAGTTAATATACTTGAGTTTACAGTAGGAAGAATCTGACTGATTTCATCTGTAATGGATAAAATTTTAAGATAGAAAAAGTTCAGAAAGTCCTGACTAGAAAGCTCAGGGGGGATGCGAGGATTGACCGAGTCCTGGCCCTTTGTAAGCCTGGCTATAGAGAAACCTGGGGTTGTTCTTGTTCACTTCTATTAATGCAGAATAATAGCTTGATCTAGCTTTTCTAAGAGATTTTTTATAGATTAAGAAATGATTTCTCCACGCTAAGTAGAATTCATCTGAATTAGTTGAAAGCCATTTCCTTTCCAACTGACGAGTTTTCTGTTTTAAGCCACGAGTTTCTGAGTTAAACCAAGGGGTTAGAAATCTCTGGTTAGACTTTTTCTTTTTTAAAGGGGCTACCAAATCTAGAGTCTGATGCAGAGAGGCTGAAACACTATCAACCATGCTATCAATCATGAATGGAGCACATAGCACATTTACAAGGAAAAAAATAACAAATTTATGAGGAAAAAGTTGCAAGACTACAGTAAAAAAGTGGCAAATTTATGAGAAAGTTCCAAAATTACAAGAAAAGGCAAATTTGCGAGAAAAAAAATTACAATTTTACAAGAAAAACTAACAAATTTATGAGAAAAAGCACTGCAAGTTTACAGTAAAAAAAAAAGTTGCAAATTTAAGAGAAAGTTTCAAATTTTCAAGAATTTTTTTTTTTTATCAAATTAGGGGGGAAAGTCACGAATTTACAAGAAAATAGTAAATTTATGAGAAAATAAGTTGAAAATAGGAAAACAGGTAAAGTTCAAAAGTTGTCTTTCAACAACTGTACAACTTCCTGACATTAAATAACTGTTTTGATGTCTTCCAGTCAGGTTTTCAGCCACACCACAGCACTGAGACAGCTCTAGTTAAGGTCCTTAATGACATCCACTCCAATACAGATAGTGGCAGCATTTCAGTCTTGGTTCTACTGGACCTCAGTGCTGCATTCGACATGGTCAACCAAAACATCTTACTAGACCAGCTGAAAAACTGGGTGGGACTTTCTGGTACAGCACTTAGCTGGTTTGAGTCCTATTTAAAAGACAGGGACTATTTTCTGTCTATAGGTAACTACAAATCTGGGCGAGCAAAAATAACCTGTGGAGTTCCCCAAGGTTCCATTTTGGGACCTTTGCTTTTCAACATCTATTATGCTCCCACTAGCTCAAATCATAAAAAACCCCAAAATATATTAGCATAATTATGCAGATGTTACACAAATCTACATAAATGTCTCACCAGAAGACTATGGTTCAATTAAAACCCTGATTTAATGCATTTGTCAAATTAAAGAGTGGATGTGCCAGAATTTTCTTCAGTTAAACCAAGACAAAACCGAAATAATACTTTTTGGAGCCAAAGAAGAAAGACTCAAAGTTAGTACTCAGCTTCAATCAATGATGCTAAAAACCAACAGCCAAGCTAGAAATCTGGGTGTGGTTCTGGGCTCAGACCTGAATTTTAACAGCCACATTAAGACAGTAGTAAAGTCAGCCTATTATCACTTAAAGAACATAGTGAGGACTAAAGGTCTGATGTCTCAGCAGGATCTAGAAAAACTAAATGCATTTAACTTCAGTAACCTGGACTACTGTAACGCTGTCCTCACAGGTCTCCCTAAAAACTCCATCAGACAGCTGCAGTTGGTTCAGAACGCTGCAGCTCGAGTCCTCACTAAGACCAAGATAGTAGATCACATAACTCCAGTTCTCAGATCATTACACTGGCTTCCTGTCTGTCAAAGAATAGATTCTGAAACTGCTCCTGTTGGTTTATAAGATAAGATAAGATAAGATAAGCCTTTATTAGTCCCACAATGGGGAAATTCCAGGATTGCAACAGCACAGGGATAGCAACAATCAGAAGGCAAGAAAAAACAAGAGCGGCTAGTATACATAGGCGCTTTTCCACTTGGAACCCAAAGGCCCCGTTTGGCCCCGATCGGCCTCCATTGTCCGGTTTCCCACTCGGAACCCAAAGGCCTCACAGTTCCCTTTTTCGGAACAGTTCCAGTTTAACTGACACTTTTTTCGGCACCGTAAAAAGCAGGTCCGAAGGATCCCGGCCCCGTTTCGTCACGCCACTGCTGGTCATTCATTGGTCTGTGCGTAGCGTCATGAGAGTGGGCGTTACGTGGGCGTTACACTGACTTTCCAGAATCGCTTGCTGGTCGCCATTTGCAATTTTTCGTCAGTGAGCCCACGAACAAGTGATATTATAAACCACAACGAGAGAATGGCTTCACAGAAATCAGCAGAAATCCAACACTGCAGTCCAGCAGAGTTTCCTGTGCGTTTCGGCTGATGAGAGAATGCAGAGGGAAGCAGACTGAGCCTGCAGTGGGGCGCACAAACAGACACACCAGAAATTACACGGAGACGCACCGGGAATTAGACCCAGCCACCCGAATTGAATTGAATGTGCAGCCGCGACGCACCCAACTTCAGCAGTTGAAGCCGTGATATTGTGATATACAGGACGGTAAGTGATCTGATATTCATGCTTTATGTTATTTTTTCCAACAGTGGAAAGTTCACTTAGGACAGACGAAAACTTAATCGTGTTTAAACGATGACCTAGCTTAATGCTATGTCCGTCCTTGTATGTTGTTTTTTGTGTTGACAATATCTGATGAAATAGTTATGTGTAATCCTGGTTAAAAGTTTTTATTTTTTTTTTTTTTTACATGTTGCACTTTCGTACCGATCCATAAAGGATCATAACAGTAGAAGCGGGGCGAACCGCAAGCATTGGAAGTGGTTCGATCTCATGGACCAAATTGATGGAAACCGGCCAGCGAGCAATGGACGTGAGCTGGGAATGGACCCCTCGGCGACAATTACGTTAACCACAGACGGTGAGTGTTTTTTTCTTGACATTAATGTTTTTATCTTATCCAGCCTGTTTCATGCTAACTATAATTATGTATAACAATAAATAAATAACAAGTCCCACGCCGTTATCGTGGCTCACGAGTGGATCGTAGCTGTCGCCGCCCTAGCTAGCTCGCCATCACGGTTTTTTAAAAAAATAAATAAATAATTGGCGTACATGTTGCACTGTCGTGTTAACTATTACAAGTGCTTTTATTTTTTTTTTTAGATTATGCTTCCACACCGATGGAGCCCACCTCCCGCGATACGAGCACCCCGGCTTCTCCTGCACAGATCCTTCACCTGCTACGGATCTAGCTCATCCGGCACCAGAACCAAGTCCAGCTCGCTCACAGTTTGGCACATCTCCGTCAACACTTTCACGCACAGGTAAAGCCCAATAGTCAAATAATATAATTATATTATATTGTAATAATGTAATACTCACGGTACAGTTTATTGTTTCATGTAAAGCACATCAAAAAAGTCCAGCAATGCAATTGCATATTTAATCACAGGCATGGAAAAGCTAATGAGCTGTTGTAGCACAAAACTCATTATTTGAAAGTCAGCATGCTTCATTTTCATGATTCAGTTGAGCCTACTGTATAAATGCATTCAGAATTTTTTCCATCCATCCATCTTCTACCGCTTCTCCGCATCACGGAGGCAGCAGTTCAAGCAGAGAAGCCCAGACTTCCCTCTCCCCAGCCACCTGCTCCAGCTCTTCAGAGATGATAGACCAGCTGGGTCTCTCCACCATAGAATTTGGCTCACCTCTAGAATTTTTTGACCACCATAAAAAGCTAGGCATTTGAAACATAAACCCAGCTTTTACTAAATGTATTGTACAAATACACAGTTGTGATACTCATCTCATAAAGTAATTTTTTTCAAACCCAGCACTTGCCTTTCACCAGTGTGTGTCCCTTATACAGGTACATCTCAAAATAACTGCAATGTCATGGTACAGTGTGTTTTTTGTGACTCACAAAAGACAGTGAAAGTCATATAAGATGGTATCTGTCATAATCTTGACAATCCATATGGGTTTTATGTCAGGAGAGTTTCCTGGCCAAATCAAACACAGTGATGCCTTGGCAATTACACCAGGTTTTGATTGTTTAGGCACTGTGGGGCGATGGTCACTCCAGCTGGAAAATGAAATCCGTTTCTCCATAAATCCTCATACTTTTGAGAACACTCCTCTTTTTTTAATATCTATTTTTAACATAACCATCGATTTTTCGAGAAAAGTAATTTTGGATATTCATGCGCTGTGAGCCAATAAATGATTAAAATGTAACAATACTTCACTATCTGATTAATGATTCTGTATAATATATGGGTCTCACTTTCTGAAGTGTCCAAAAATATTTAACTTTTGTATTAATTTTTGGGGATGTACTGCTACATGTTTTGAGGTTGATTTTACTGACACCAGCTCACATTTCTGTCTTGTAGGTAAGAGGAAGCGGAGCAACACAAAGCAAGACCTTTCAACTATTTTTGCATCGATGCAAGAAGCAGAAAGGGAACAGCACCGTGAACAGATGGAGCTTCAGCGGGAACATCAACGTGAGCAGAGGGAGCTCCAGCGGCAACAGTTGGAACTCAAGTCACTGCTTGTGGATGAGGTCCGTCAGTCCAGGGAAGCCGAAGTTGCTGTACGAAGGGAGGAAATTGCGCAGAATACTGCCCTCAATAACACTCTCATGGCAGTCTTTGAAACCCTCGCACGGCGTGTGTGACCCGTTTTCCCAACTATTATTATGTATATACTGTACATTAATCAATGACCAGTGTTAATAACGTTGAATAAACCCGTGACTGTTGACATCATGTGTTGTCTGTTACTACTAAGTTTTACACTGTCTTAAAACCCTTAAAAAGGTTGGGAAAAATTTGTCATTGCAGTGTGTTATGGAGTCGAATAACATCTGACACATACATTAAAAGTCAGCCACTACTGACCAAGCTTTATATCCATGTGCAACAACAGGGACACCTAATATTTTAAGTTCTGTATTTGGAAATGTTCATATTGCCAACCCAGGTAATGGTTTTATCTGCACAAAATATTCAACTTAGCCATTGTAAGGACGGGTGAGTGTGGGGTGTACAGCAACAACTGTTTTGGTGCGCCTCACCCAATTCTGTACTCAGCATTAACGAGTACACTTTAAAGAAAATGTGGACTTGTAATTTTGTAAGATATTTTTTATTAGATGGCTGTCCCAGTACTTGTAACTGTGATATTAAAGATCCACACGTCCACATTAAATATACGAAAAAATTGCGTCATTGCAATGGCACAAGGTTACATGAGATGAGTAATGCATAATAATACACAGCAGCCTCACCACCAAAATGATATTAAATAGCTCTTGGACTACTAATTGGTCCAGGGAAAATGGCGCAGCCTCAAGGGGAGTGTAGCACCGCCTCCAACTCCCTCAAAACCCCGCCTCCAACTCCCTCCTTCTCCCACCCATACTACAGTGAGCCTTGTGCTGTGGAAAACCACCAGCGCCGGAACAGGACTGTTCGGTCCAAGGCCAAACGAGGCCTTTGGGTTCCAAGTGGAAAAGTGCCTCATATGTACATATTACTATAAATATATATATATATATATATATATATACTGTATATATATATAGACACACAGTGCGGAGCATTGTGGTTGGTGGATGTGCAGCAGAAAGTCTAAGCTCTCTCTCCGCGGATGCGGCGGGCCAGCTGGATGTCTTTGGGCATGATGGTGACCCTCTTGGCGTGGATGGCGCACAGGTTAGTGTCCTCGAAGAGACCTACCAGGTAGGCCCCGCTGGTCTCCTGCAGAGCCATGACGGCGGAGCTCTGGAAGCGCAGGTCGGTCTTGAAGTCCTGAGCGATCTCCCTCACCAGGTGCTGGAAGGGCAGCTTACGGATGAGCAGCTCCGTGGATTTCTGGTAGCGACGGATCTCTCTCAGAGCCACGGTACCGGGCCTGTAACGGTGAGGCTTCTTCACTCCGCCAGTGGCCGGAGCGCTGATTGCGCTCCGGGCGCTGATTGCGCCCTTTTTCCGGCCGGAGATTATAAAGCTCGGAATGGTTTAGGGCCAAAATACATTTCAGATCTGCTAGTCCATTATGAACCACCCAGAGCCCTCAGGTCATCAGGGTCAGGCCTACTACCTGTGCACAGAGTTAGAACCAAACATGGTGAGGCAGCGTCCAGTTTTGATGCCCTTCACATGTGGAACAAACTCCCAGAAAGCATCAGGGCTGCTGAAACTCTCAGCTGCTTTAAATTGAGGTTAAATCTCTATTTGCTGTGGCCTTTCAATAGAACAATTGTTCAAGCAATGTACTGTAATTTTTATTTCTTGCACTTTTTCCAATTCTATTTTAGCTTGTTTTTGTTTCTCTTTAATTTACTTTGTAGTTTGCTTTTAAATTCTTATGTTTTCCTTTTGCAACTTGCTGTAATGCTTTAATGTTTTATGTAAAGCATTTTGAATTGTCTTGTACACAAAATGTGCTATACAAATAAACTTGCTTTGCCACATGGTCTCCATAAGCCAGCCCTGACTTAACCTTTGGTGGGGCCCACATGGACATGCTGGCTGGCATAAAGACATGGTTGCATTAGTTTGATATGGAAGAACTTGATTGGTCCAACATCTTTGGGATGAACTAGAATGGCGATTGGAGCCAGGTCCTTTGGTTTAACATCAGTGACCTAACAAATGCGCTTCGCAATGAATGGGAGGGGGAAAAAAAAATCACACACCCTCCAAAATCTTGTAGAAATCCTCCTTCGATGAGTGGAAATGATTACAGCTGCAAAGAGTGGACCACTTCCATATAAATATTTACAGATGTCATAAAAACCATTTAAGTGATCCAATACTTTTGTCTATATAGTATAAGTTAATATTCTAACCAATAGCAGCAACATTCATGGACTGTCCATATGGCTCTTTCTTATAAATGCAAAAGATATAAATTATTTATCTGGCTGTAAATAGCTGCATTTGAGATTTACATACACTACCGTTCAAAAGTTTGGGGTCACTTAGAAATTTCCTTATTTTTGAAAGAAAAACACTTTTTTTCAATGAAGATAACTTTAAACTAATCAGAAATACACTCTATACATTGCTAATGTGGTAAATGACTATTCTAGCTGCAAACGTCTTGTTTTTGGTGCAATATCTACATAGGTGTATAGAGGCCCGTTTCCAGCAACTATCACTCCAGTGTTCTAATGGTACAATGTGTTTGCTCATTGCGTCAGAAGGCTAATGGATGATTAGAAAACCCTTGTGCAATCATGTTAGGTCTGCAATGCTGTAATTGCTGCAAATGAAGGATTCTTTGACGAAAACAAAGTTTGAAGGAAAAAATTATTATTTCAAATACAAATCATTATTTCTTACCTTGTCAATGTCTTGACTATATTTTCTATTCATTTTACAACTCATGGTGGTAAATAAGTGTGACTTTTCATGAAAAACACAAAATAATTGTCTGGGTGACCCCAAACTTTTGAACGGTAGTGTATATTAAGCTGCAGATAATAAAGTTTAAAAGGCTTCTTTAATTGCAAAGTTTTTTCCAAAGAAAATTAGTTTTTAAACTATCAAAATGCACTCCATTATGAATGACTGTTGACAGCTTATATTATATACAGACAGATATAAATAGATGTGAAGGGTAAGCACTATAATTCAGGTAACTGATACAATAACCAATAAGTGACTAACTGATAACTTTGGTATGTAAAAAAATAATAAATGAGATAATGCATATAACCTGAATTAGCATTTTGATGCTCAAAGACAGAAATCAAATACAGAAAAAATGCAAATTCAGACTATACTCTGTTGCCTCAACGGTCCACACCACAGAAATATGGCCACATTTTATCTTCAGTGCCGAAATGAAAGCACGGCCCACGTTGAGGAAGGAGGTGCGCTGTGATGATGAAGCTCAGTTTCCGCATCTTTTAAATACAGATTTAGTTTCTTGGGCCCAGTTAGAAATTGGAGGGAGATCTCCATATGCAGAATTTACATATTCATCTGTGACAGTTGGGGGGTTATTTGGAGCCCCGTTTGGGAGTGATGTGATAGAGAAAAATATCCACTTAGCCATATCGTGTCCAGTGATCAGGACTCATAAGCCTGGCAATAGGCTGAGAGAGGAGGATAACACTAATATGGCCTCAGATTTCTATGCAGGACTAGTTAATGCTATTTACTGAGGAAGGTAGATGATCGACTGGGGAGCAGCGGGGAGAAGGGAGGGAAGAAGATGGACATTAAGTGGCCTTCAGAGTCTGTGGCCGCTGCTTTAAGAGCCAATTACCAGGCTAATGGAGTTAATGCCAAGATGAGATGGGCTCAGGAGATGAGAGGAGGCCGAGGATAGCCTAGGAAGCCTGACGCACAGACAAACTTGGGCAGAGAGAACGATTAGTGTTTGTTAATCTGATGGGCAAATCATTAAGCATCAAACATGCAGGAAAGGAAAAAAAAAAACAGGAACGGAGGGGCCAAGGACACATGGGTGAGATCTGTCTCGATTTCATGATCCGTCATGTTCAGCTGAAGATTAAAAGTGTGATCTCCGGTCTTATGAGCGATTTAGCCAATTACCAACGTTATCTAAAAATGCTTTAATTTGCCATTCAGAGCTGCAACGGGGGCCCTCGGAGCCGTCAATGAGGGTGATTAGAGCCCAGATTGCAGCTTCAAATAGGTCCCAAACAGCTGCTGTCAGAGTGACTTGGAGATGTCAACGCAGGGGGAGAAAAAAAAAACTCCACTTTAGAGCCCTGGCATCTGATTAGAGATGAGAGGAAAGGAGAGGAGAGGAGAGGAGACCAGAGGAGAGGAGAGGAGACGAAGGAGGAAAGAGAAGAAGAGGTTTAGATTAGAAGAAAGGAAGAAGAGATGGAAAGACCTGAGTTGGTCCACTGCCAGAGAGCTCAGTGTGACAGGGAAGGCCCATCTGCACTCCCCAACACTCAAGATGGCAGATGCAGAAGCAGATTGATTTTCATTCAGCTGTCATGATACACAAGTGGAGGAAAACACACACACACACACAATCATGGTGTTTGAGAGCTCTGTCAAGTGCCTGGGCTGCTGTTGGCTGTCAGTCTGCCAAGCCGTTTCTTCCCTTCCTGTCATTTCCTCGTTTCTTTTCGCCTCCCTCCCTCACTCTCTCTCTCCCACTCTCTCCCTCCATCTTCCTCTCTGCACCTCTCTCAACGAGTGCTAGTGGCATCTAAATGCCACATCTGGCGCTCAAATTAAATCATTTACAGTCCATAGAGAGAAACGGCGTTTAGTGACAATACAGCCGGTGGGGAATCAGTGTGTTTTCTCTAAGCCCTGACACCAATCGCCTCCTCTGGCATCTGATTAGATGTCATTGCGGCACCGCTCAGATGCGCAAGACATGTTTTCATGCTGCATGTTAGGAATCAGCAGGTTGAAAATGTCACGGAGAGAGATGATCATCTGCCGGCGCCGCCTGTGACACCTGTACTCCTTTCCCCTTCCAGTCACAGCTTCCATCTGCAGGTCTGTGAACTTCAGCACATTTCATTCATTTTGCTTAGGGACAGGAAACATGGAGCTGTCGTCCCTTTTACTTTTGTAAATGCTTACAAGGTCACTGGTGTGTTGACTCAAACATGCATGACTTAATTTTAAAAACGTCATACCAGCTCTGGAAAAGAAACTGCTTCACAGCTTCACATTACATCCATCTACTGTAACTCCGATCCTAAGCCAAAACCACAAGTTTCATATAATGGTGGAAGTAACTGCTGCTTTAAAGCCTTGATTTAGTTTGACAATTACCCATTTGCCATCACTGGAGTCGCCGGTTATTGTCTTCTGAACTGTAAATGTGACCATACTTCACACAGTAAACTTGGTAGAGTATAAAACTTGAAATTAGCAATGGCAATGTCACCATAAGAAAAAAAAAATTATAATGAGGTACTCAGTGAAAAGTAACTTGGCTACTTTTCTGTTTGCAACTAAAGCAGTCCACCCCAAATCAAAAACAACGGCAGCATTCAGTGGTCCTTTCATAAACTCATTTTTAGAGGCCAGTGGGATTAGAGGGTCAGGATGGATGAGCACAGCAGGCCAACTTTATTAGAATAGGGAGTGGAACTAACAGTGCTCAGAGCATGAAGTGCATCTGCCCTGCGAGTGAGGGGGCAGACTATGCATCTTGCAATAGTATGCCATACAATTTACACACGCGTAATCAATGCTGTTTTTATTAGCCAGGATACACAATTTTCTCTGAATGTAATCAAGTGGTTTAACCTTAATCAAATCATATTCACAGTTTAACCTGGATCTTTCCCAACCCTTTTGCAGTCGGCATTCAAAAATGGCTTGAAAACATAAGAAGGTGTTACTGAATGTAACCTTAGTTTTTGCAGAATTCTCTTTTTATTTTTTTTCCTTTGGCAGTAGGTGTGGTTTTAATAAGGCTTAATATGGGGCATTGGCAAGCTCGGACTAAACATGTGGTTACAGTTATTCATTTTCATTTCTTTTATTTTGTCAGGGAAGAGAGACTCTTTAGCTTGGAAACAGAGAATAACTGCTATTCAGTGGCTATAGAGTACAGCTGATCCTAATGTATCATTAAGTGCCCCCAAATATCATGTAGTTCAAAACCCTTTTGGACTCTTTTCTTATCAGGTAATATTAAAAAAAGCCAACCTCACTCCCCCTTAGACTGATATGATTCATAATGACTTGAATTTTTCATGATGTTCATCGTGAAACTGTTTGGTCTAAAAGGCTTAATACATATTTATCAGCATAAGATATGCAATACAGCATCAAGACAAGGTTGCTGCTTTAATATAAAGAAAAATTTCATCTGATTTATGAAACAAATCAAATGAGATTGAAACTGGAATGCAGTAATTTCACTCCATTAGGAGCTTATTTTTAGCCCATCTTAAGAAAACAAGATTTCAGAACTCAGCACATGGCTAAAAGGCTTGTTAAGACAGAAATTTACTCTGTAAAAGGTATCTAGGCATTCAGCTCCGCTAAAAGCAAAAACGCAGTGCGCAATATGTCACAATGACCACTGGGGTTCTGTCAATCAGCCAATACTGACACAATAAAACATTCCACTCACTGCTAATCACATTCTGCTGCCATTAGCTGCTGTTCTGTCAATGGATAATTCAGGCCAAACAAAATCATAAAACATTTTGCCTTTTATTTAACAGTTCAGCAGCACAGATTCAGAGATTTTAGGGAGCTTGATAGATGGCTGTTGACTTTCTCAGCCTGGGAATGGACTGACTCCTGTGAAATCCCTGTAAAATGCGAGAGTTGCGGTCATCCATCATTGTAGTCAGACAGCACAAACCTTTATTTGTCCAGCACCGGCCAGTGCTGGACTGGTCCGGCTGCTTGACGGGCTGTGAGTGTGTGTGTCTGAGGGAGAGCAGCTGAAACAGAGACAGAGAGTAGTGTGAGAGTGTGTGAGAGAGGGAGGCAGTTGACCCGGTGTCAATTAGGAGCCCATATCGTTCCATTCCCCGGGGGCGAGGCCGCTGCTGAAACATTAAATCATTTCATTCACTTCAAACCGATCCTGCCGTTTCCCCCCACACCCCCGCCCCCCTTCTCACACTGCCTGTGCCTGAAACCTCCCGCTGCCTGCTGCTTTGACGACATTTTCACTCAACAGTGGACTGGATGAAAGTAGTTCAGATCTTAGAGGCTTTGATACCACAACGAAAGCACGGAGGGAAAAAAGGCCAGGAATGTTTTGGTGTTAAAATAGAATAGAACAGTGTGTAAAAAAAAATGGGCATAAAAACAAATAAACAGGTAATGTCCTGGGTGCGATGGGTCCCCGAGGGTGTTTTGGGCTTTCTTAAGGTATTGTGACATAGAGCTCATCCAAGAAAGGAGAGAGGGCAGCTGATGATCTTCTGGGCTGTGGTAATGACCTTCTGGAGTGCTTTCCTCTCAGCACACTCTCCATGGGGCAATGATAAAAAGCAGTTTTTGTGACAGATGGTTCTTCCTCAGGAGTCTCAGGAAGTAAAGTCTCTGCTCTGCCTTCTTAATTACTGGAATGGCGTTTGCACTCCAGGTCAGGTCCTCCTCAATCTGTATGGCCAGAAAACGGAAGTTGGAGACCCCTCTCCACACAGTCCCTGTTGATGAGTAGTTGCCGGATGTCTGATTTTTTTCCTCCTGAAGTCAACAATCAGTTCCATCGTATCGGTGGTGTTAAGGACCAGGTTGATGTCCTTGCACCATGTGGTCAACCGCTCCACCTCATCCCTGTATGCAGACTCAATGAGTCCCACTACTGTGGTGTCATCTGCAAATTGCAGGGATGCACCCATGAGTGGCGAGGGCGTAGAGCAGGGAGCTCAGCACACAGCCCTGTGGTGAGCCTGTGCTGAGGCTGATGGCTGAGGTGTGGGGACCTACTCTCGCCCTCTGGAGTGATCCATCAGGAAGTCCAGGATCCAGCAGCAAATGGAGAAAGACAGTCCCAGCCCTTCCAGTTTGGACAACAGTCTGTGGGGGAGGATGGTGTTAAAAACAAAGCTAAAATCTACATAAAGCAGTTTTGCACAGCGTCCCTGTCACTCGAGGTGGCTCAGGGCAGTGTGGAGAGCTATTGCAACTGCATCCTCTGTGGGCCTGTTAGTCCTGTAGGCAAAATGATGAGAGTTAAGTGCAGGTGGCAGACTTGCAATGATGTGATCCCAAATCAGTGTTTTGAAGCACTGCATAACTCTTGGTGTAAATGCCACTGGACAGAAGTCATTCAGGCTGCTGATGGTAGTCTTTTTAGACCCTAATGGGGGACAACTTCATAATGAAGAACAATTTATTGTGTGAGCAGCAATATGGGTTCAGACACAAGAGGACAACTGCATTTGCTCTAATGGAATTTATAGAAAAAATATCAACTGCCGTTGAAAATAAAGAGTATTTAGTTGGGGTATTCCTGGATCTTAAAAAGCATTTGATACAGTGGATCATAAATTATTGTTAAAGAAACTACAAAATTATGGTATGGGAGGGGTAGCACTGTCCTGGTTATGTAGTTACTTAAAGAACAGATATCAGTATGTATGTGTTGGTAGCAAAAACTCACAGTTACTGAAGGTTACTTGCGGAGTCCCACAGGGTTCAGTTTTGGGGCCATTGTTATTCAATATGTGTATAAATGATATATGTAAAGTTTCGGAAAAAATGGATTTAATATTGTTTGCAGATGACATTAATTTATTATGCAATGGAAGCAATTTGGAACAACTTTTGGATACACTCGGAAAGGAATTAGGAAAGCTTAAACTGTGGTTTGATTCAAACAAATTAACGCTCAATTTAAGTAAGACAAAATTTATAATTTTTAACAACCATCACAACAACTCAGTATCAAAACTCAGTGTAAATGGAGTAGAGATTGAAAGGGTATCTGAAACCAAATTTCTTGGAGTAATAATTGCTAACAAACTGTGTTGGAAGTCACATATTAATTATATTAAAGGTAAAATATCCAAATCAATCGCAATACTACACAGAGTGAAATATTTGCTGAATCAACCCACACTATGTACTTTGTATCATTCATTAATACTCCCATACATGACATATTGTACTGAAGTATGGGGAAATACATATAAAACAAACATATATCCAGTCGTTATGCTTCAGAAGAGAGCTATTAGAATAATAAACAAAGCTGCTTACAGGGAACCAACAAACCCATTTTTTCTTAAATTAAAAGCTCTCAAGTTGAAAGATCTGGTTGACTTTAAAACTGCAGTAATAATGTTTAAAGTGAAGAATCTATCACTGCCGCAAATATCCAAAAGTTGTTCCAAATAAGGGAGAAACAATATCATTTCAGAGGAACATGTATATTTCAAAAACCTTCAGTGAGAACTACCACCAAGCAACCAACGCTTGGCCAATTTAAACAAAAACTAAAGGAAGAAATATTCCAAACATGCACTACCGTTCAAAAGTTTGGGGTCACTTAGAAATTGCCTTATTTTTGAAAGAAAAGCACTTTTTTTCAACGAAGATAACTTTAAACTAATCAGAAATACACTCTATACATTGCTAATGTGGTAAATGACTATTCTAGCTGCAAATGTCTGGTTTTTGGTGCAATATCTACATAGGCGTATAGAGGCCCATTTCCAGCAACTATCACTCCAGTGTTCTAATGGTACAGTGTGTTTGCTCATTGCGTCAGAAGGCTAATGGATGATTAGAAAACCCTTGTGCAATCATGTTAGGTCTGCAATGCTGTAATTGCTGCAAATGGAGGATTCTTTGACGAAAGCAAAGTTTGAAGGAAAAAATTATTATTTCAAATACAAATCATTATTTCTAGCCTTGTCAATGTCTTGACTATATTTTCTATTCATTTTACAACTCATGGTGGTAAATAAGTGTGACTTTTCATGAAAAACACAAAATAATTGTCTGGGTGACCCCAAACTTTTGAACGGTAGTGTATATACGTAAAAGATGACATGTAAAACTGCAAAAGAATTATCATATTCAGTCTGTGTTGTGCTGTTGCTTAGTTTTGTTTTGTTCTTTGTCACATTTTGTCTTAGCTTTGTCCTGAATTGAAATCGCTCCTGTTTTTCTTTTGAATTCTTGGATGGCCTATGGGTGGGCAATATAAGCTGTAGCTTCAGCCGTCACCCATTTCGGTTAACTTATGTTGAATTGTATAATCAGATGAGTTATTGTTTAATTTGACCTTGTTAGGTTTTTTTTCCCCTTTGTTATATTATTCTGTTGCTTTCTTTTAATCTTTACTTTTAATCTATCCTATCCAAAATAAAGATTAATTTATTAATGCGCTTATCCAAAGTAACAGTGTCCATACAGAACTGTAGCCCCAGACAGCTGCTGTGTAGGCCTCTAGGTGCTGTTGATCAAAAACATCCCAATTTGTTTTTTCGGAGCAGTCCTGAAGCTGTTGAGAGGTATCTTCAGACCATATTTTAACAGCCTTAGTCATAGTGAGAGAACTTTTCCTGAGGAGGGTGTATACTTGGATTAAAAACAGGTAACAGGGGTCAGACTGGCCCAGGTGTGGTAGTGGCTTAGCCCTGTAGCTACTCTTGATGTCTGAGCAAACCTTGTCCTGTGTACTCTCTCCACTAGTAGCACACTTGACGTGCTGGTGGAGTTTAGGGAGCACTGCTTTCAAATCCACATGGCTAAAGTCCTCCACAATGGAAGATGTGTGTCATGGTGCTGGGCTGGCTGGCTCCACCTCACTGGCAAGGCTGGTGGTCTGCCCTTCTTGTTCTGGGGCCCACGTGTGTGTGGGTGTGCACACATGTGTATATGCACATGTACACATGTGTGTGTGTAGAGTGGGGGTAGCTTCTCAAGCTAGTTGGTGAGCTGGCTTTTGAGGGGGGGCTTTCTCTGAGGGCCACCTCCCACCCAGTCTTACCTATACCCCCATCCTCCCTCTCGCTCCCCCATTCTAGGTGGAACACACATCATATTTGATACACCTGGGGTTTCGGGGTGGAGGTATGCTGTGTGGCACAGCAAGAAAGGGTCTCTTTCTTGCTGTGCCACATGGCTGCCCTCGCTTCAATTTTAATTGCACGATAGACACTGAGCACTTGAGTGGAGGGTGGGTGGGTGGGGGGTGGGGGGTGGGGCACTTCTGCCCGTAGCAGTGGGGTATCCCCTCCCCACCAAATTTAAATGCACTTCAGTAACACTCTCACGTGCACCATTTTCTTCACATCAATTAACCAGTCAATCAATCAATCAACCAACTTTATTTATAAAGCATTTTAAAAACCAACACTTGCTACACAAAGTGCTGTACGACAAGAAAGCGCATAAAAAGCAAGAAGAAGGACACTAACACAAAACCAATATAAAACTCGGTACAAGTAGAAACCACAGCCAATAGAAGCAATAAAATCAAAGGTAAAAGAAGTAAATAAATAAATAAATAAAATCCATTTCATTCAATAAAATCAATGTCTCACACTGGGTCGAAGGCCAGGGAATAAAAATGTGCTTTAAGACAGGTTTTAAAAATGGACAGTGGAGGTGCTTGTCTGATGTTCAGAGGTAAATCGTTCCATAACCTGGGTGCCATGATGGAAAAGGCTCTGTCCCCTCTGAGCTTCTGCTTCGCCTTTGGCACCCCCAGAAGCAGCTGTTCAGCTGACCTGAGGGACCGGGTGGGAGCGTAGGGATGCAGAAGCTCAGAGAGATAAGGCGGAGCAAGACCCTTCAAGGATTTAAAAACAAATAAAAGAATTTTAAAATGCACTCTAAAATGCACAGGCAGTCAGTGGAGCGAAGATAAAATGGGTATGATGTGATCCCTTTTACGTGCACCTGTTAAAAGACGAGCAGCGGCATTTTGAACTAGCTGCAGACACAAAAGAGATGACTGGCTGACACCAGCGTAGAATGCATTACAGTAGTTCAGCGAAGACGAAATAAAAGCATGGATTAGTGTTTCCAGGTGTGGTCTAGAGAGAATGTGTTTTACTTTTGCTATACGCCGTAGATGAAAAAAGCTGGATTTTACCACAGAACGAATCTGAGTGTCTAATTTAAAATCACTGTTCATGATAAAACCAAGGTTCTTGACTGTGGGTTTTACATAAGGTGTGAAGGGGCCCAAGTTTACAGGAGGGGACTCACAGGGGCCACTAAGTCCAAACACCATCACTTCTGTCGTCTTATTATTAAAATTTAGAAAGTTAAGGGCCATCCAAGACTTGATGTCTTCAGTGCATGACAGAAGTGAGTTTACTGATGAGGCATCTTTTTGTTTCAAAGGAGCATATTTTTGACAATCATCAGCATACAGTTGGAAGGAGATACCATGCTTTGTACAAAGAAAAAGCATGGGCCCTAGAATTGACTCCTGTGGCAGAGGAGCCATGAAGTCACCAAGATTCGGACCTCTGTTTCTCAGAGAGAGAGCTAGCAGTGCTGATGGGAGTGGCCAGCCTCTACCTGCATAAGTGGCCTGTTTTTGTGAACTGGCTGGCACGAAGGTCAGCATACAGTTGAAATTAGAAGTTCACATACACTGTATAAAAAGAAACTTTTTTCTCACTCTGACATTAAATTGAATTAAACTTTTTTCCTGTTTTAGGTCAGTTAGGTTTTTCATTTTTTTTTTCTATTTGCAAAATATTTTTTCTGCTTGCTAAATATTTTTAGAGATTTTTTTTTTATTACTTTCTTCAAAGTCAGAAGTTTACAGACATTTCCTTAGCATTTGGTAGCTTTGCTTTTAAACTGTATAACTTGGGTCAAATGTTTTGTTTCACCAAGCTTCTTATAATAGTTTGCTGCAATGTTGACTCATTCCTCCTGTAATCTGGCTTTTTTTGTTGTTGTTGTTGCTACTGGAGTAACGGCTTCTACCTTGCTGAGTGGCCTTTCAGCCCATGTCGGTACAGGACTCGTTTCACTGTGGATAATGACACTCTTTTACCATCTTCAGCCAGCACCTTCACAGGGTCTTTTTCTTTTGTTCTGGGGTTGAGTTGCACATTTCGCATCAAAACATGTTCATCTCTGACTTCCGGTCTGGACGCCATGGCGACTGCAGCTTAACACTGAAGCTCTCAGACTCAATCCAGGATAACACCTTGAAAATCAAACTTAACGGATTTTTGGAGGAGTGAAAATCAAAAGACAAAATCATCATGTCTAAAGGAAAACAGAAGAAACTGAAATTCTCCAGGCTAGGACACGTATCGGCCGGAGAATCTGAACTGGAAGATCCCCGTTCAGAAGACGAGGAGCTGGTGATAGCTAACAAAAGGGTTAGCCTGAAATCACTATTTGAGGAACTACGACGATTTCGCCGAGATGTTACGGCCGAATTTCGGGAATTCAGAGAAGAATTGAAAAGGACAAACAGCAGAGTGGACCAGGCCGAGAACCGAATCTTGGAAACAGAGGATCGAATAAAAGTGCTCGAAGATTCTGTGCTGGACCTACGCAAAAGACAAGCAGCTATAGAGGCTAAGCTAACCGACCAAGAAGGAAAACAAAGAAGAGACAACATAAGAATTCATGGTCTGATAGAAGGAACCGAAAATGGTTTTAACTCAATGGCAGAATGCGTGGAATCCTTACTAAGAGAGAAATTGGATATTCCACAAACCACCGACTTGAAGATAGAAAAGGCACATCGTTCATTAGCCGCTAGGCCGGCGGCGGAAGCGCCCCCACGTTCGGTGTTGGTAAGATTTTCCAATTTCAAAATAAAACAAGAGGTTGTAAGACTGGCCTGGCAGAAAAAAGGATTTATGCACCAGGAGAGAAAAGTCTACGTGGAACACGATTACGCCCCGGAGGTCCTTAAAAAGCGCAGGGAATACAATGACGCGAAAAAGGTGTTAAGAGAGAAGAAATTGCGCTTTCAGACACCATTTCCTGCGAAGTTAAGGGTCTTCTACGGCGATGAAACGTGTCTCTATAATTCGGCGGAAGAAGCAACAGCTGACATGGCGAGAAGAGGGCTCCCGGTAACGGTGTTTAAACCCGCAGCAGACCCGAGTGAGAAGATCAAAGCGCAAACATGGACAACACAAAGACCCTCAAAATCCACGGACCAGCAGCGGGAAACCCAGCACCAGAGCGTCGCGGATAAACTATCCGTTTTCAGGTTGGAATAGCGACCTTTTTTTTTTTTTTTTTTTTTCCTTTCTCTTGAATCAATCCGCACATCCAACCCCCCTCATACAAGGTAACAAACATTAAAGGAGATGCATATTCAGCATGTGGTAAAACATTTCATGGAACAATCATATTATTTGAAACAAATAAGTCTTTGTAATAAAAAAAAAAAACTTGTTAAAATAGAAATGTGACAATAATCCACATGTTCTGCTCATACTAACAAATACTGTTTTTGCGTGAATGTTTGATGTGATGGGGGTGGGAGGGTGCACACAATTTCACAGGGTTTAGGCATAAAAGGAAAAAAAAAAAAAAATCATTACAAGTTTGGATTGGGTTCTGAAACTCACGTTAAAAGCATGGGACTACTTTCAGTGGTACGAGAGGGCCCTCAACACGTAACAGAGTTTGAGGAATTTCCCTCAGAGCCTTCACTCCATCAAGGCTCTTACAGGGTCTTTAAAAAGACCTCAGCTCAGGAAGTTCTTTTGACAGTTTTTTGTTTTAAAGTTTTTTACACTATGTTCTTAATGTTTTTCTTGTTTTTAATGTTCTTTCAGTTTCTGAGTAGCACAAAAGAGGGCCACCACACAGTTATACTAAACAAAACAACACAATGGAGAAACAGGGTAGTAGTAGTGTAACCAAAATAATTTCATATAATGTAAAAGGGATCCTGAATCCAGTTAAAAGATCCAAGATTCTAGGCAAAATGAAAAAAGACAAAGCAGGAATAATACTTTTACAAGAAACCCACCTAACAGACGTGGAACACAATAAACTCAGTAGACAAGGGTTTAAAATGATCTCTTCATCTTCATATAAATCAGGGAGGAGGAGGGGAGTAGCGACATTGATATCAACCAAAATTACATTTGAAAAAAAATCAGAACACAAAGATAAAGAAGGGAGATACAGTTTGGTAACTGGGCGGCTAGAGGGAGAAGATATCACCCTGCTGAATGTGTATGCTCCCCCAGGGGCTAACTGGAAATTTTATAAAAATGTATTCGACCTAATGATAACTAAAGCTCAAGGTTTAGTGATATGTGGTGGGGACTTCAATCTTAGACTGAATCCATACTGGGATGCTTCTGGTAATTCCCCACATCAAAATAACACCCAAAACAGGAAGACTCGGATGCTACTAAAAGAAATGGGAATCTGTGATGTGTGGAGGGAACTCAACCCCAGTGTAAAAGACTATACATTTTACTCAACTCCACATTCATCTTACTCAAGGATTGACTATTTTTTTATGTTTAATAGAGACATTGGTAGAGTAAAAACATGTAAAATAGGACTGATGGATCTCTCCGACCACAGTCCGATCTACATGGACTTAAATATCCAAAAATACACAAATAATACATTTTCTTGGAGGTTAAATTCAAATGTCCTGAAAGGACCATTGAAAGATGAATTGGAGTCAGATATTCTCAGATATTTGGAAGATAACGATAATGGAGAAGTATCCCCTTTAATACTGTGGGATGCATGTAAAGCTGTAATAAGAGGAAAGATTATTGCAAAACT
This sequence comes from Pholidichthys leucotaenia, assembly GCA_020510985.1. NCBI lineage: Eukaryota > Metazoa > Chordata > Actinopteri > Cichliformes > Pholidichthyidae > Pholidichthys > Pholidichthys leucotaenia. The sequence goes on along the minus strand of CM035839.1, from coordinate 288,499,399 downwards.
GGCAACCCAAAAGAAACTAAGACAAGAAAAACTATCCACATTAGAGTCAGAACTTAGGAACCTAGAAAAAGAACACAAAGGCAACACTCATTCTACTGACTCGCTCAAGATTAAGGAAATTAAAAACCAAATAAATGAGATCTACACAATAGAAATCCAGAAGAAACTTACATTTCTGAAACAAAAATACTATGAAGCAGGCAGTAAATCGGCAAAATTGCTAGCCTATAAATTGAGGAAACATCAAACAGAAAGAGCAATCTACAAAATCAGAGACCCAGTATCAAAGGAAATAAAATTCAGAATTCAGGATATTCTTAAAAACTTCGAGAATTACTATAAGAACTTATACTCCCACAAAAAACATAAAAACGCATCCGAGGCATTCCTAAACACATTAAACCTTCCCCAACTTACGGAGTCACAAAATAAAACACTACTGTCAGAAATACATCCTAAAGAATTGGAAAAAGCAATTATGAAACTTAAAGCTAACAAATCCCCAGGAGCTGATGGCTATACAGCAGAGTGGTACAAAACCTTTAAACAGCAACTATCTCCTCTCCTCCTGAAAACATTTAATTATGTCCTCCACACAGGGGAAATCCCCCCCTCCTGGAGAGAAGGGGTCATTGCAGTTATACCTAAACCTGAAAAGGATAAACTAGAGTGCTCCAACTACAGACCAATCAGTGTACTAAATCAGGACTATAAGCTTTTTACCATTATCCTTGCCAAAAGGTTAGAGAATATACTGACAGACCTAATTCATTTAGACCAAACAGGTTTTATAAGACAAAGACAGACACAAGACAACATTCGACGCACTTTACACATAATTCATCATATAAAAAAATATAACTTAAATGCAGTCATATTAGGATTAGATGCTGAAAAAGCATTCGATTCGGTTGACTGGTCTTTTCTATACAGAATCTTATCCAGTTTCAATTTTCATAACAACTTCATTAGAACTATACAGGCATTATATAAAAAACCAACAGCTAAAATAAGGATTAACGGTAATTTATCATCATCTTTTGAACTGGAAAGAGGATGTCGTCAGGGCTGCCCCCTGTCTCCACTGCTCTTTGCAATCTTCATAGAACCTCTGAGCCAATGGATAAGACAAAACCAAAAAATTCAAGGTATTACACTTGGTCAGAAGGAACATAAAATAGCACTCTTTGCTGATGACATTTTAATATACCTAGGGCAGCCGGACACTTCTTTACCAGAACTAACCTCAGTTTTTTCAGAGTATGGAGATTTATCGGGGTACAAATTAAATATGCATAAAACCCAAGTTTTAACATTCAACTATGACCCAAATCATTATTCACTAAGCAAACTCAAAACTAACTGGGAGTCGGAATCTATGAAATATCTGGGGGTCAATATCCCGAAACAACTCAACAAAATTATATCACTAAACTATGATCCACTGGTGACAAAAATAAAATCTGACCTAGCAAGATGGAATATGATACCATTCTTGGGTATTGCACAAAGAATTGAAGCAGTCAAAATGAATATACTTCCACGTCTTCTATACCTTTTCCAAACAATACCGGTAGAACCTCCCAAAAAAACATGGCAGGAGCTGGACAGAAGGATCTCAAGATTCATATGGCAGGGCAAGAGACCTAGAATCAGATATAGAACCCTACAGCTAAACAAAGACAAAGGTGGGCTCGCGCTGCCAAATATCAGGGACTACTTTAAAGCCGCACAAATTAAAACTTTAGTAGAGATATGTAACCCAGTCTACTCTGCACAATGGAAGGAGATCGAATGCCAAATAACAAGTGACATCCCCCTACAGGCGATAATAGGGAACAATGTCTTACCTAAGCTTTTGAATAACACTAACCCGTGGATAGAGACCCCGCTAAAAATTTGGTTTAAGATAGTCAGAGAGAATCAAACTAAAGAGCCCTATCGACTTCTGCAATGGATCGCCTATGATCAGGACTTTACTCCTAATAAAACAGACACCAGATTTAAAAAGTGGAAGGAGAAGGGGCTGATAAAATATTACGATTTTTTTAAAGGGCAAATCTTAAGAAGTTTTGAAGATTTGAAAAAACAAGGCCTAATAAATCAAGACCTTTACAGGTTCTTCCAGCTTAGACACCACATAAACAATATACTTAAAAAGGAGGTTTTGGAAAGGGCCCAGTCAGGTGTTCTGAAGGTCTTCTTAATGGCATATAAAGGGATCCCAGGGATCAGATACATTTCTAAAATATACCAAGGTCTTCAAGACTTAAAAGGAGACAACACATCTTATATAAAAGAGAGATGGGAAAAAGAGGGGAATTTCACTTTACATCTGGAAATATGGGAAAAGCTAAATAAACAGCAATGGAAAAGTACCTCATCCCTGCAGTGGAGAGAATTTGGATGGAAAAACTTGGCAAGATTTTTCAGAACACCTGCACAAATCAAATTTACCCATAAGGGATTGAACTGTTGGCGCTTGTGTGGTGAAAAGACTGCAAATCATTTTCATGTGTTTTGGTCATGCCCAGTTATCCACCAATATTGGACCAATGTACAGACAATATTGGGGAAAATATTCAAAATTACAGTTCCCTTTTCTTTTGTAACTTTGTATTTGGGTTTACTACCGGACTCACTGGAAAGACGAGGAGAAAAATACTTATTCAATGTTTTAATATTGGCAAGCAAAAAAGCTCTAACTAAAAAATGGATGTTGAAGGACTGTCCTACACCTGAAGATTGGATTAACGTGATCCAAGACATTTACTCAATGGAAAAGTTGACATTCGCACTGAGACAGGACATGGATGGGTTCATGAACTTTTGGCAACCCTGGACCGCATATGTGTCTTCCATTAGATCTAATCTTTGACAAATACCATTTCAATAATGGTTCTGCTCTTTGTTCCAATGCTACTCAGATGCTCTTTTATCTTTATTTACTTACTTTTTCTTTTTGTTTGTTTTTTACTGGTTTGTTTGGTTTTTTTTTGTTTTTTGTTTTGTTTTTTTTTTCTCTTTAATTTCACCTTTTCTTTCACTTTAAAAAAAAAAAAAAAATAAGGGGTGTTGTAAGAATTAATCTTCCAATGTTGTCAGATATCAGAAAATAAGGGAACATGTGATGAAAATGTAAACACTGCATTGCTGTAACGACCTGTATACCCTTTACAAAAACTTAAATAAAAAAAAAAAAAAAAAAAAAAAAAAAAAACATGTTCATCTCTGGGACACAGAACCCATCTCCTGCCTGAGTGGTATGATGGCTGGACTTTGTCATAGTGTCTATACTTGCATACAGTTGTTTGAACAGATGAACGTGGCATCTTCAGGCATCTGGAAATTGTACCCAAGGATGAACCAGACTTGTGGAGGTCCGCAATTCTCTTCATGATATTTCTTTTGATTTTCCTATGTGATCACACAAGGGCAGCTCGGTGGCGCAGTGGTTAGCACTGTGGCAGCACAGCAAGAAGGTCATAGGATCGATTCCACCCCTGACCATTGTGGGTTCGATCCCACCCCCGACCATTGGTGACCCTTCTGTGTGGAGTTTGCATGTTCTCCCCGTGTCTGCGTGGGTTTTCTCCGGGTACTCCAGTTTCCTCCCACAGGCCAAAAACATTCAAGTTAGGTTAACTGGCATCAACTGGGGATTCTAAATTGTCCTTAGGTATGAATGTGAGAGTGAATGGCTGTCTGTCTGTGCTGGCCCTGTGATGGACTGGCGATCTATCCAGGGTGTACCGTGCCTCTCACCCAAAGATGCTGGAATAGGCTCCAGCCCCCCTGCAACCCAAAAAGGATTATGGATGGATGGATGGATGGATGGATGGATGACACAAGGAAGCAGTGTGGTTGAGGTGTGCCTTAAAATACATCCACAGATGTGCCTCCAGTCAACTCAAATGCTGTCAATTAACCTATCACAAGCTTCCAAAGCCATGACATCATCATCTGGGCTTTCTGAAATTGTTTAACCAGATGAACTCGGGAGATTCCGTGGGCGGTCACGTCTCTGTGTCTTTAGTGTGTCTCAGTGCGCACTGAAATAAAAAGCTGTATTTCCGGTCTTCCAGTACAGACACAGCCGTAAACAGAAAGCCAAAGGAGTGTTTGATTGGTTTAGAACAGGGGTCGGGAACCTATGGCTCGTGAGCCAGATGTGGCTCTTTTGATGGCTGCATCTGGCTCTCAGACAAATCTTTAAACTTTAAAGATTTTGTTTTTACAAGAGCGCCGAGTGTCTGCTGCTCTGTATATAGTTTTAGAATCATCTTCCGTGTTGCGGCCATTACGAGCTCAGGTCACACAAGACAGCCCGCTGAATTTAAGCATTTATTTATTTATTTTCTACTCGTTTCAGTTCTGCATTTAATATGAACCCTGAGTTTGAAATAAACGTTTGAATTTGAATTTGAATATCCCAAAAGCCGCTGCACATCCGGGTACTCCAGGCTCAGCCAATATTGATCCAGATCGCATAGTTTTAGAATCATCGGCCATTACGAGCTCAGATTACACGAGACGGCCCGCTGAATTTAAGCATTTATTTATTTATTTTCTACTCGTTTCAGTTCTGCATTTAATATGAACCCTGAGTTTGAAATAAATGTTTGAATTTAAATTTGAATATCCCAGAAGCCGCTGCACATCCGGGTACTCCAGGCTCAGCCAATATTGATCCAGATCGCATAGTTTTAGAATCATCGGCCATTATGAGCTCAGATCACACGAGACGGCCCGCTGAATTTAAGCATTTATTTATTTATTTTCTTCTCGTTTCAGTTCTGCATTTAATATGAACCCTGAGTTTGAAATAAACGTTTGAATTTGAATATCCCAAAAGCCGCTGCACATCCGGGTACTCCAGGCTCAGCCAATATTGAGCACCAGAAGTCGCATTAATGGTAAGAAATACTCTTCATTGATTAGCAACAGCATAACAATGTTATTAAAAAGAATTCAGAGACTTATTGTACTTTAAAAGTGTTGAAATTACATAAAATGCACACATTTACTTGTATTTTTAGTTTTAAACATATTGTATGGCTCTCACGGAATTACATTTAAAAATATGTGGTGTTCATGGCTCTCTCAGCCAAAAAGGTTCCCGACCCCTGGTTTAGAATGAGATTGACATCTCATTCGACCAACAAGAGCCTTGATTTGGGTTTTTAAACCTGGAATAACCAATGATTGTAAACCTAGCAAGAAGTATCTGCCCATCAACGACCGCGAATACAACGAGCCAGTTGAATCCGAGTAATCTGACGATGGACGTGTCGTTTAGCCAGTCAATTTCTGACTTCAATGACATCCTACATGCACTGGTTCAGTGTATATTTCCGGTAAAATACCATGCGTTCGCGTGCGTACAATCTGTTTTGACTCCGCCACTGTGTGACGCGCAGTCCTTTGTGATACTGTGCAGAAGGGTCAGGGTAACATTAGCCATTATTTTACTTGTTTTGAAAAATGATTCACAAAATAAACCGAAAGGGCGTGCATGAAAACGTCGATGGCTTGACCGGGTCGGGTGACGTTGACAATGAATCGGTAAACAAACGGAGGTTTCAATAACGGAATAGCTGACGATCCAGACGCCAGTGGACAATACCAGCGACAGTGCGGTTGTGGACAGGTAAGTCTTATAATATAAATTATTCTTTATTGATAAAAATAGTAATAAAAATAACTTTTGACCAATCGGTAATTACAAGGGTCCCACATGGTGATGTTTTTGTGTGTGCCGTGGGTGGGGTGGGGGGGTTATTTGTTTCTGTGTATATTGCAGAAAAATTTAATAATTTTTTAGTATAATTTTTATTTCACTGTAGGCTATTTTTTCCTGTAAAAAAAGGAACTGTGCTGTGTATGTCTGGGTTATTATGCCTTTGTTTTACTGTGTAAACATGATCTGGTGAAATGGAGCCCTGACCATGTGAGCACCCCAGGTGGACACCGGTATTCAATCTGTACATTTTCAATCCAGTGATTTACAAAGTGATTCATAATTTTCTAAAGCCTCATTCAGAACATTATAGTCCCACAGACTGGTTTTCATCTGGGGCAGCATTTATAAATCACTGGATGGAGAATGCACCTGTACATGTACAGATTGGATTCCGTGGTCCACTTGGGGTGCGCACTTGGTCAGGGGTCCAGTTGACCTGTATCCATGTAAACTGGTGAGATAGTGAACTCTGGAAAAATTGGAGGGGGGGGGTTGTTTTTGTGTATACTTTAGTGAAATGTATTAATTTTTCGCATAATTTTTCTTACACTGTAGGCTATTTTTGCCTGAAAAAAAAACAGGAACTGTGCTGTGTATGTCTGGACTGTTACCCCTTGGTTTTACTGTGCAAACTGCTGAGATAGTGAACTCTGGAACACAGTTTTCCAAACTGTGCCATTTGGCACAGTTTTGGCACAGTTCAAGAACGCCTTGTTACAACCTGAGAAAAAAGCTGTGTAATATATTCATTTTTTGTGGTATTGTTACAAAATTTTGACCTGAGCTTGAAAACACTTGGTTCTACATTTCTGTTGTTTTCCAGCAAGTTTCACACAGCTGTATGTTATTTGCAAGCATTTGTATCTAAAAAAAACACCCAGGCGAACTTTATATGCTGCAAAGGGTTGAAGAACAGCTTTTGATTTACTTGGGCATGTTATTTTTAGGCGTTTTTAGGGAAGTTGAACAGAGTTCAACAGGTTAAAGGCATAGTAATCTTACTGTATGTAAACTTCTGACTTTGAAGAAAGTAATTAAAAATGTTCTTAAAAATTATTTAGCAAATATAAAAATTATTTAGCAAATAGAAATAATTTTGGTCATCTTAACTGACCTAAAACAGGTTTAGTCTGATTTAATGTCAGACAGTGAGAAAAAAAAAAAGGTTATGTCTTTTTATACAGTGTATGTAAACTTCTGATTTCAACTGTACATTTGGTAAGAAGAAATAATAAAGAAATAACCCGACACTGCCACTATTTTTATACTCTCAGATGCTTTCTGACCCACTAAAATAACACTACAAGACTGAAAGAATTTAATATGTCAAAAAGAGTTAAAGTTCTCTAATCTAATAAACAGTTTGCATTAACTTTTGTCACATACCCTCCACCTTACATTCAACAGGGATCATTTTCAAGACTATCCAAAGTTTGAAGAATAACCTTAAACATAATTTTCAGAACTATAGGCTACATTTTCTTTTCAAACTGTAGATGGTATCCACCCGTGACATAGTGCTACCCATCTGCTATTGAGGGCTAGCAGTTCATCAAGCTGAACACTAGTCAGCCTTGGTTAATGCTGAAAACAACGATCATCAAGATGCTGTTTCTGAAGGAGGAAGTGAAATTTTCCCAATTGTGTACCTCACTGGAAGATGTCACCCTGCCCCTCTGAAGGATTAATTTTAGATTGCTGCTCTCAACCCTGGTACTGTATTCACGTGAGTAGGGCGACATACACTTTCGCTTCACTTTTGGTTTGAATGTACTGTACCTTAAGAAAAATCTTTGTGAAATGAACAAAATCTTGGGCTCATTTGAAAATTCAGCAGGTATTAGTTCAATGAAATTCCCACCAGTGAGTGGATGTCATTTGGCTGCTTCATGGATACTATCCAGCACCTTGACCAAACAGACTTTTGTATGACTTCCACATGTAAAAATAACTTACAGTATGTGACAACAGTGTTATGGGTGGCTAAATGAAAACATTAAAAACAAATTAAAAAATAAAGGCTACATTATATCATTTATTTAGCACAAATCATGGTCTGTGAATTGGTTGGCTGACTAGAAAGGTGGGTAATAACTTTACTCAAGTGCATATACAGAACTAACCTTTTCTCTAAATTGCACTTATGTACTATTTACTCTTATATGAGTGCATTTTTGAAGAAAACCCTCTACTTTTACTCAGGTATATAAGGTTGCACACTTTGAGTTACTTTTGATTTCACTTTGAAGTGGCAGCTGTTTAGGTTTATTTGAGAAGTTTTTCTTCTCATCAAATAAAAAAAAAATCAATACCAATTCTGTATAAATGACTGCTATATTAGGTGGCACATGTATAGCTTATATTACTGGAGTGGTGGCTCAGTTGGTAGAGCATCCGCCCCACACCCAGGAGGCAGGGGTTCAAATCCTGGCCAGGTCATGCCGAAGACCATATAAAAGTGGAACTTTCTGCCGTCCAGCTTGGTGCTCAGCAATAATGGAATGGAGGAGGGAAATCTGTAGCAGTGCCTTGCATGGCTGCGGCCCATCTGATTCTATATATGGGGTGTGTGTGATTAACACTGTAGATAGGAGAAACACAATTTTGTTCTACTGTACATGATTGGTTGTATGGTTGAATGACAATAAAGGGTGATTTAATTTTTATATTTTACTCTTTATAACACACCTAAGATAAAATTCACACAAATTGCAAAATTACAAATTCATCAGGAGTAGCAATTTTTCATTAAAGAAGAATGCAAAAAATTATGGGAAGAAAATCAGAAATTTACCATAAAAAATGAAAACTTGAGTAAAAATTTGCAAATTTCCATGAAAAAAAGTTCACACATTTATGAAGAAAAAAATCACAAATGTTAGAGAAAAATATCTTAAATTTTCAAGAGAAAAATTTATAGGAAACCCTCACTTAATGGTGAGAGTAAAGCAGTTACCTACTATTCAAGTAACTTTTTTAGTAGATACTTTATTACTCTTATGCAAATAATGCTACTTTTTTCTTCAGTACAATTTCTGTCTACCAAACTCTGGTTAACTGTGCGATTAAAGTGTTGAGTATCTTCAGTTGTTCAGTGTGAGTGGCAACACACATCGATGTGTCTTCAGCATAAAGACAAAGGTAAGAATGCCTTTGTGTTCAGGACAGAAAATATACATCATTCAATTCAATTCAGCTTTATTTATATAGTGCCATATCACAACAAAAGTCATCTCATAGCACTACCAAATGCAGGGAAAACCCCACAATAGCAGAAAGACCCAGCAATCAGACGATCCCCTGTGAGCAAGCACATAGCGACGGTGGAGAGGAAAAACTCCCATTTAACAGGAAGAAACCTCTAACAGAACCAGGCTCAGGGAGGGGCAATCATCTGCTGCGACTGGCTGGGGGTGAGAGGATAGAGAGGATGACGAGAACAGACATAAAGAACATTAACGGTGAGAAGCCAAGTACATTATTGGAGGTCACCCGGCAGTCTGAATCTATTAACAGCAAAACAAAAAGGGGGTAAAGAGACACAAGATCCTTCCCTAATTGTAGGCTATACTGAAAAGGAAGGATTTTACCCTGTTCTTAAAAACAGAGATCGAGTCTGAATCCCGGACCCAGAGTGGTAACTGGTTCCACAGAGAAGGAGCTTGATAGCAGAAGGCTCTGCCTCCCAATGTACTTTTGGAGAGTCTGGGTATTACAAGTAATCCAGCATTTTGGGAGCGTAGTGCTCTGTTAGGATGATAGGGTAATATCAGATCTTTTATATATAAGGGGGGCTGATTATTAAGAGCTTTGTAAGTGAGAAGAAGGATTTTAAACTTAATTCTAAACTCTATGGGAAGCCAATGAAGGGAGGACAGAACCGGAGAGATATGATCTCTCTTTCTAGATCCAGTTAAAACTTTTGCAGCAGCATTTTAGATCAACTAAGGACTTTTTAAAGATATTTTAGGACAACCTGATAATAGCAAGTTACAATAATCTAATCTAGAGCTGACAAAGGCGTGGATCAGTTTCTCAGCATCATTCAGAGACAAGATGCTCCTAATCTTGATAATATTGTGCAGATGATAGAAGGCAGTCTTAGAAACAAATTTAATATGTGAATTAAAGAACAGAGCTTGATCAAAAATAACTCCAAGGTTCCTCACAGAACTATTCAGAGTGAGAGTAGCGGCATCCAAATTAAGAGTATGATTTGGAAAGGAATTTCTAAGGTTTTTTGGACCATCAAGAATGACTTCAGTCTTATCTGGGTTTAATAGCAGAAAATTACAAGTCATCCAAGCTTTGATTTCCTTAAGACAGGCATCTAACTTGGCTAATTGATTACAATCATCGGGCTTCATTGACAGGTATAATTGTGTGTCGTCTGCGTAACAATGAAAATGTATACAGTGCTTTCTAGTGATATTGCCTAACGGAAGCATATATAAACTAAAAAGAGTAGGGCCTAACACAGATCCCTGTGGAACTCCGTGACTGAACTTAGAGTTGGAAGAAAACTCATCACTGATGTGAACAAACTGAAGTCTATCGGACAAATAAGATCTAAGCCACTGCGGCGAAGTTCCATTTAGTCCATCATAGTGTTCTAATCTATCAAGTAGAATGTCATGATCGATAGTATCAAAGGCTGCACTAAGATCTAAAAGGACAAAAACAGAAACAAGTCCATTATCAGATGCAATAAGGAGGTCATTAGTGACCTTCACTAAGGCTGTTTCAGTGCTGTGATGAACTCTGAACCCAGATTGAAACTCTTCAAATAAACCATTTCCCTGTAAGTGGTCAAACAATTGTGCAGCAACAACTCTTTCTAAGATTTTTGAAATGAAAGGCAGATTAGAGATTGGTCGATAGTTAGCCAAAACTCCTGGGTCGAGCATTGGCTTTTTTTAGTAAGGGTTTAATTACAGCAATTGTAAAAGCCAATGGTACATAACCCAAAGTTAAAGAAGAATTAATTATATGAAGAATACGGCTACCAATAATTGGGAAGACTATTTTAAATAACCTGGAAGGAATAGAGTCTAAAAGACAAGTTAAAGGCTTAGATGAGGAGATTATTTTATCTAACTCTAAAAGGTCAATTGGAGTAAACTTATCTAAGCAGATATCAATTGAGGGAGTTGTAGTAGTTAATGTACTTAAGTTTATGGTGGGAAGAATCTGACTGATTTTATCTCTAATAAATAAAATTTTATGATTGAAAAAGTTCAAAAAGTCCTGACTAGAAAGCTCAAGGGGGATGCAAGGATTGACCGAATCCTGACTCTTTGTCAGCCTGGCTATAGTGTTGAAAAGAAACCTGGAGTTATTCTTATTCTCTTCTATTAATGCAGAGTAATAACTTGTTCTAGCTTTTCTATGAGATTTTTTTATAAATTAAGAAATGATTTCTCCACGCTAAATAGAATTTGTCTAAATTAATAGAATGCCATTTTCTTTCTAATTGATGAGTTTTCTGTTTTAAACCACGAGTTTCTGAGTTAAACCAAGGGGTTAGAAATCTCTGGTTAGACTTTTTCTTTTTTAAAGGGGCCACCAAATCTAGAGTCTGATGCAGAGAGGCTGAAACACTATCTACCATGCTATCAATTACGGAAGGAGCAGGCTCTCCATCTTTTATTTCCATTGTGTTGACCCATGGTATAGAGGAGACAATCTGCAAAAATTTGGTAACAACGTCATCTGAAAGACATCTGCTGTAGAAGTATTTTCTTTAGGAGTCAAATAATCAGAAATAGTGAAATCAAAGGTTAACAGACAATGGTCTGACAGTACAGGATTATGAGGAGGCACTACCAGATTTTCTATTTCTATATCATAAGTCAAAACAAGGTCCAATGTGTGGTGTGGAGATAATGGGTAGAATTTTCTACTTTCTGGGAAAACCCCATTGAGTCTAAAATTGATTTTTTTTTTTGATTTTGTATACTTTATTGATCCCCAGAGGGGAAATTGAGGGCATCCACCTGGATGGATGAAGCAGCCACAGTACGGCGCTATCCCTTAACCATTCACACACACATTCACACCTAGGGCCACTTTAGAGTCTCCAATTAACCTAACCTGCATGTTTTTGGCCTGTGGGAGGAAACCGGAGAAATCCCGGAGCAAACCCACGCAGATACGGGGAGAGCATGCAAACTCCACACAGATCACTGTTGGTCAGGGGCTGGGATCGAACCAGGGATCCCATGGCCAAGGGTGAGTTGCTGTGCTACCACAGTGCTAACCACTGCGCCACCGCACCGCCCATTGAATGCCTTATTAAGACAGTCACTATCTATGTCAACATGTATATTAAAATCCCCTACAATAATTATTCTATCTGATTTCAGCACTAAATCAGCTAAAAATTCAGCAAATTTGGATAAAAACTCTGAGTAGGCCGAGGGAGGATGGTAAACTATGGCAAAGAAAATTCTGTTCAAGCCAAGATAGTCAACATGCCCCACAATGAGGACTAGGCCCTCAAAGGAATTAAAACATGATTTTTGCTTTACATTAACTAGTAATTTAAAATGGAAAATTGCCACGACTCCACGTCCACTACCAGAACTTCTGGGATTATGATAGTTTAGATAACCAGAGGGAGTTGATTCATTCAAACCAACATAATCATCTTGCCCTAGCCAAGTCTCTGTGAGGGATATTAAATCGATCTGATGATCAATTAATAGATCATGAACTAGAAGAGACTTGGGAGTTAGAGACTCAATATTTACAGTAATAAACCACATTTAATTTTTAAATTATGAGGAGGAACAGAGGCCAAATTATTAAATTTAGAGACTTGAGGTTTGATTTGAGTTTTACCAACATTTTGTTTAATCACTTTGGGATGTTTATGCATTATATTTTTATTAACTTTGGGGGGAGTAGACAAAGGTTCTCTAAGGGAGAAAACAGGGGCAAAGTTGGGGGGTGGTGGATAAGGAGGAGTTGCAGAAAGGCGTGTATTTATCAAGTTGTGTTGTATTTGTCTTGGGTTATAATATTTTGGGTAATGGGAGACGGACACAATCTCTGTAGGGTTATAAATCGAAGACTGATCCAAACAGTGAGGACTATTTGGATTAATGGGATTAATATGAGAAGTGGAAACAAAAAAGGGCTGGTTGGCAGACCCAGGAACTTCGGAGTGAGTTAACGCACCAAATCCCAGGCACTGCATTAAAAAACGCTGAATGGACTAGAACAGATTGTCCCTTAAAACACGTGCACCAAGTCTATTTGGATGGATGCCATCAGGCCTCATAAGTGATGGGCGGTTCCAAAACAGGTTGAAATTGTCAACAAAACCAATGTTAAAAGAAGGACATGTAGAACACAACCAAGTATTAAGACTGAGAGTTCTGCTAAAATAATTGCAACCTCGTCTGAAAGGTGCCAAAGGCCCAGAGATAAACGCACGTCTGCCACAGTTCATAAGAGTGGACAGAAGGCTCCTGAAGTCACTCTTTAAGATCTCCGACGCTTCATCTGGGATGTTGTTGCATCCAACATGTACAATGATAGTTTTAGCGTGGGGGAATTCATTTAATAGGTCAGGGGTAAGAGCCTCAATGTCAGACACTCTAGCCCCAGGAAAAAATTTAGTCACACAGTCCGTGCTTCTGACGTTCCTCATAATCAAGTCACCAATTACCAGCGTCATCTGGGGGGGCTTTGTCGGTGGTTTCTGAAGTGGTGAATAATTTTGTCGATGTTGTTGTTGTGATGGTGGGGTGATGCGTTCTCTTCGTTTTGGAGCTGGTGTGTAATTTGGCACACCTAAAATAGTCTTAATCCGGGGTTTGCGGGTTTGAGCCGCCACTGAAAGAGGGGGGGGGGTGGCCACGGGTGGATGGCCAGCGTCCAGGTGGGGAAAATCCTCCAGAGAAAAGATCCATCCATCCATCTTCTTCCGCTTAATCCTTTTTGGGTTGCAGGGGGGTGGGGGGGGGGGCGCTGGAGCCTATCCCAGCATCTTTGGGCGAGAGGCAGGGTACAGTCTGGACAGATCGCCAGTCCATCGCAGGGCCAACACAGACAGACAGACAACCATTCACTCTCACAGTCATACCTAAGGACAATTTAGAATCCCCAGTTTGATGCCATTTAACCTAACTTGCATGTTTTTGGCATGTGGGAGGAAACCGGAGGAATCCTGGAGTAAACCCACACAGACATGGGGAGAACATGCAAACTCCACACAGATCACTGTTGGTCGGTGGCTGGGATCGAACCCAGGACCCCCCGGCCAAGGGTGAGTTGCTGTGCTGCCGCAGTGCTAACCACTCCGCCACCGCGCTGCCCAGAGAAAGGATGTCAAATCTATTTTCCAAAAGCAAGGGAAGAGAAGAGGCGCGGCCCTGTCTGGTCGATCAATGATGACTGCTAGCTGGTCCAACCAAAGTCCAGGGCGCGCATTGAGGATGAGAAGAACCAACCGGGGCTTTGGGTTTAGCCCCGAGTCGAAGCCAGTGTCTATTGCTGTGGTCCTGGACGTCTGAAGAAACCGGAGCAGAGGTGGAAGTAAACGGAGATGCGCTGAACTCACCCAGGTAAGTAGCTGTCTCTGCCAGCTGTGAGTCGGTTGCTGGGGCCGTTGTTCACCCGAGAATTATGGTGTCAAGGTGGTCTTCAGCGTCCCGAATCTTATAGAGGTTGGAGAGTCTCACTTCCAACTCAGAAACCTTCCTAAGGAGGGACACACAGCTGACACACTTCGGGGATGGAGCCATGATGTTCCAGGAGAGAGGTGGATAGGCAGCCAGCCAAAAACAGCTAAAAACAGGTTAGCTAAAAACAGCTAAAAAGGCTTAAAAACAGGTTAGCAGGTTAGCCTAGCCCGGTAAAACAGCCCAGCCGGAGGTCCGACCCACCCACGTGTCCGATCGGGCTTTTCTGCTAGGCCAATACTAAGCTAACACCAAGCAAAAACTAATATCAGCAAAAAGAGATAAAAAATTAGAAACGAATTCAATAAAAACAAACAAAAGCGGACAAGATAACTCTTTGACGCGACGAGACCTCAGCCTGAAAGCAGACTTACAACAGCATCCTTGTGAGTGAGTTTGGTGAGAATCATGGAAATTGCCTATCTTATCTTACATGCTAAAATATCTTAATGATTACACCTTACATCAAACATATTTTAAATATTTATCATGCTTTATTATTAAAAGTGACTTCTCATAAGATGCTGACAGGCTTTGCACAAACACCCATTTGTAAAGTCCAACACGTACTCAAGTGCAGCTAAACTTCACACAAATTCTCAAACTGATTTAGTAATAAATCCCATATTTTCGACCACTGTTTGTTGGTGGCAGACTCCAAATCAGCTTTGCCATAAAATCCTCTCTGACAAAATGTGACAAACTATTGTTATTCTTTGTCTCCATATCATTCTAATCCTCTTTCTCTCTTTTTGCCTCTCCATCCCTCCATCCACACTCTCCAACCCCAGGGAAAGTCCTCAGTAACTGACTGTTGTCAACACAGACACACACAGAGCCCTGTGGATCTTACTGGGGGGCTAAGCTGCGTGGTTGGTCACATTTAAATGTGTGTGTATCGGTGTTAAATGTGGAATTGGCCGTGGTGTGGGCCTGGGCTTTGGCTCTTGGTCTGTGTGAGCGTAGAAGATGCGGAGCTGGACAGACTTGGAAAAGGGCTAGTCGGATTTGGCGATACCGACCCTGTGTGTCTAACTTGTTGGCGCACACACAGGTTTAATGGGGTCGTTGTAAGCATATATGTGCATGCCCACATCCATGTGTGCACTTGGCCGTTGTTGTAGGTATGCAGCAGATCAGTTTAAGCCTTATAAACCTATTGTTGTGCAATAAACCCATCCTCTCGTCTTTTATAACCTCTTTGTTTTACAGTCTAGCCATCCTGCTCATAAGCACACTGGATAATTCATCACTGAAAGTAGAATAAAGCATTCAGTGAATAATCATAGTCAATAAAAAATGGATGTTTCTTGGTTTTAGCAATATAAAATATGTAAATTAACTTAGGAAGATGAGGGCATAGTATCATTTAAATTGTTTTAAAAAATACTTTTCAAACATTCTTTCATGCTACACTTACTTTATATTACACATATTTTTCTAGTAATTTTTTAATCATGCTCAGTATTTGATTACATAGTGATTAATTTTGCACATCCATTAAAGGTACAGTGGGGGAAATAAATCTTGAATGTGTCAACATTTTTTCCAGTACATTTATGTATTTCCAATGAGGTTACTTACATTTGATATTAACTCAAGAAATCCACGGAGAAAGAAACCAAAACATTTAAGTACACACATAAAGTTACGTTTGTGTGATGAAGTGAAATGAAACAGGGTTTAAAAAAGCATTGAACACAGCAAGGGAAATTTACTTTATACTCAGTGGAGAAGGCTTTGTGAGAAGGCTTTGATGGCTTCAAGACCCTTCCTATGTGAAGAAACTAATCTGCAGGAGTGCTCAGGTCAGAGTTTGTCCCCTTCTTCTGAAAAGACTGACTTCAAATCTTGAAGATTCCAGGAGGCCCTCTTGTGAATCCTGATCATTAGTTTTTTCCACAAATTTTCAATTGAATTTAAGTCAGGTGTTTGAGGGGGCCATTCTAACAAAAATTTTGTTGCAAACTAAGTGAGTGTTTCCTTCACTTGTGTGTTTGTCATCAATGTCCTACTGGAAGGTCAGCTTCAAAATCCTGAGGGATGGCGACAGATTATCCTCAATAACACTCTGGAATATGGTTCCATTCTTTGTTTCTTTATATAAAGTCTGCCAGTGATGCTTCAACCTCCAAACTTCACAGTTGGAGTTATGGTTTTTTGGGTGATGTGCAGCGCCATTTCTCCTCCAAACACAGTGTGCAGGATGACAGTCAGAAATTATACTTTCATTCATTTGCCCACACTGCATTCTCCCAGAATTTCATAGGATCGTCCAAATGCTGCTTAGCAAACTTCAAACAAACTTCAGTATGCCCCTTTTTTAAATAATGGAGTCTTGCAAGGTGAGCATGCATGAAGCCCATCATGGTGAAGTGTACTGCCTACAGTTTTCCCTGTCACAATTTTTTTTTGTTTTAGCTTTTTAATTTGTTTTTCATTATTTACTTTATTATCATTTTTTAAAATTTATTCATGTATTTATTTATTTATTTATAAAACACAATTATACCTCTGCCTCCAAGTCTTTCTGAAGCAGCAGATATACACAAGGTGGTTCAGTGGTTAGCACTCTTGCCTCACATGTTGCAGTGGGAACCTTTCTGTGTGAAGTGTGCATGTTCTCCCTGTGCTGTGTGGGTTTACTCCAGGGCAGAGGTTGCACTAACTGAAAAATGTCCTTCATTGACAGATTGTTTTTTAACAGTGGCAGAAAAATCTGAAAGCTGTCATTCTGACAAATTACACTGATGGGGATCTAACTAAAATGGCAGGTAATAACAGATGACAACAGAATTTTCACAACCCTGTCTGTCAAAATGACAAATAATGTCAAGCACAACATCCGCTCGGGGGCTCCAGTTTCCTCCCACAATCCAAAGACATGCATGTTAGCTTAATTGGTGATTCTAAATTTTCCCAAGGTATCTGTTTCTGGTAGGCCCTTAGAATAGAGGATTAGTCCATCCATCCATCCATCCATCCATCCATTCATCCATCCATCTTCTACCACTTTTCCGGAGGTCCGGGTCACGGAGACAGCAGCTGAAACAGAGAAGCCCAGACTTCCCTCTCCCCCGGCCACCTACTCCAGCTCTTCAGAGAGGATACCAAGACATTCCCAGGACACGCTGGAAGACATAGTCTCTCCAGTGTGTCCTGGGTCTGCTCCGGGAAATCCTCCAAGTGGGACGTGCCCAAAAGATATCAAGTGGGAGGCATCCTGATCAGATGCCCAGACCACCTCAAATGGCTCCTTTCAATGTAAAGAAGCAGCAGTTCTACTCTGAGCCTCTCCCAGATGACTGAGCTCCTCACCCTATCTCTAGGGGTGAGTCCAGCAATCCTTCGGAGAAAGCTCATTTCAGCCACTTGTATTCGCGATCTCACTCTTTCGGTCATTACCCAAAGCTCATGACCATAGGTGAGGGTAGGAACATAGATTGACTGGCAAATCAACAGCTTTGCTTTAGAGCTCAACTTTTTCTTCACCACAACAGACTGGTACAATGTCCACATCTCTGCAGATGCTGCTCCGATCCGTCTGTCAATCTCGCGCTCCATTCTCCCCTCACTCGTGAATAAAACCCCGAGATACTTAAAGTCCTCCACTTGGGGCAGGAGCTTGTCCCCAACCTGGAGAGGACAATCCTACTGTACTTATTAATTAAGCACTTTATGTGGTCTTCATGACTAGAAAACATGCTATATAATTACAGGTCCTTACCTTTACACTTGTTCTAGCACTTTCCAAGTTGTCCTTGGGTTACTCCTCCAACTATCCTCCTGACTCCCTGGTGAGATATCTTGTGAAGAGCTTCTGTACATGGTCAGTTGATGGTAGACTGATGCTCCATCTACTTGTGGATAATGGCTCCCAGTGGTCCTCACTGGAAGGCTCATAATAGGGGTGGGAATCACAAGGGACCTCACAAGTCAATTCGGATCACGATATTTGGGTCATGAGTCGATCTTATCTCGATTCAACAATAATCACAATATCACGATAATCAAGTATCACGATCCCAAAAACAGTGGTGTGAAAAGTGTTTGCCCCCTTCCTGATTTCTCCTTTTTTTTTTGGTATGTTTGTCACACGTAAATGTTTCAGATCCATCCATCCATCCATCTCCTACCGCTTAATCCTTTTCAGGTAGCGGGGGGGTGGGGGCTGGAGCCTATCCCAGCATCTTTGGGCGAGAGGCATCATCAAACAAATTTAAATATTAGACAAAGACAACACAAGTAAACACAGAAAGCAGTTTTTAAATGAAGGTGTTTATTATTAAGGGAAAAAAATCCAAACCTAAATGGCCCTGTGTGAAAAAGTGATTGTCTCCTAAACCTAACAATAGTAGTAGTAGATTAGTTTATTTGACAGGGACAGTGCAATAAACATAGACAATTAATCAAAGACAATCAATCTGATGTGTTGCACATAGAGTGTTAGCAGTGCATAGCAGTGCCCAACTGCTTGGGCCACCCTTAGCTGCAACAACTGCAATCAAGCGTTTGCGATAACTGGCAATGAGTCTTTTACAGCACTGTGGAGGAATTTTGGCCCACTCACCTTTCCAGAATTGTTTCAATTCAGCCACATTGGAGGGTTTTCGAGCATGAACCGCCTTTTTGAGGTCATGCCACAGCATCTCAATCAGATTCAGGTCAGGACTTTGACTAGGCCACTCCAAAGTCTTCATTTTGTTGTTCTTAAGCCATTCAGAGGTGGACTTGTTGGTGTGTTTTGGATCACTGTCCAGCTGCAGAACCCAAGTGTGCTTCAGCTTGAGGTCACGAACAGATGGCCGGACATTCTCCTTCAGCATTTTTTGGTAGACAGCAGAATTCATGGTTCCATTTACCACAACAAGTCTTCCAGGTCCTGAAACAGCAAAACAGCCCCAGACTATCACACTACCACCATCATATTTTACTGCTGGTATGATGTTCCTTTTCTGAAATGCTGTGTTACTTTTACGCCAGATGTAATGGGACACACACCTTTCAAAAAGTTCAACTTTTGTCTCGTCAGTCCACACAGTATTTCCCAAAAAGTCTTGGGGATCATCAAGATGTTTTCTGGCAAAACTGAAATGAGCCTTTATGTTCTTTTGGCCACACAGGCCATTTTTGTGCAGTCTCTTACTTATGGTGGAGTCATGAACACTGACTTTAACTGAGGCAAGTGAGGCCTGCAGTTCTTTGGATGTTGTTGTGGGGTCTTTTGTGACCTCTTGGATGAGTTGTTGCTGCGTTCTTGGGGTAATTTTGGTCAGCCGGCCACTCCTGGGGAGGTTCACCACTGTTCCATGTTTTCGCCATTTGTGGATAATGGCTCTCACTGTGGTTCGCTGGAGTCCCAAAGCTTTAGAAATGGCTTTATAACCTTTTCCAGACTGATAGATCTCAGTTACTTTGTTTCTCATTTGTTCCTGAATTTATTTGGATCGCAGAATGATGTCTAGCTTTTGAGGATCTTTTGGTCTACTTCACTTTGTCAAGTAGGTCCCATTTAAGTGATTTCTTGATTGAGAAAAGGTGTGGCAGTAATCAGGCCTGGGTGTGGCTAGACAAATTGAACTCAGCTTTCCAAAGATGTGATAACCCACAGTTAATTTATGTTTTATCGGGGGGGGGGGGGGGGGGAATCACTTTTTCACACAGTCATGTAGGGTTTTTTTTTACCCTTAATAATAAACACCTTCATTTAAAAACTGCATTTTGTGTTTACTTGTGTTATCTTTGTCTAATATTTAAATTTATTTGATGATCTGAAACATTTAAGTGTGACAAACATATAAAAAAAAACAGAAATCAGGAAGGGGGAAAACACTTTTTCACACCACTGTATTTCAATTTTTTTTCAACTCGTTCAACCTCAAATCATGCCTCAAAGTAAAACTGTTGACATCTCTTTCATATAATAAAGTAATATAATGTGACCCAGACCCAGTAATATAATGTGACCCAGTCAAGTAAAGCCAAAATATGGCTTTACTTGACTGGGTGCTTGCTTTGCGCCATCTAGTGGATTGAAAATGCCATTGATTAACTGATAACCTAAAAGTATACGTGTGCACATTTTTTTAATAAAAGATTGAGACATGCGTTTATGGATCGATGCATTGTTGCCAGTGCCAAGTATCTCGATCCATCACTGAATCAATCTTTTTCCCCACCCTTAGTTCAAAAGTTTTAGTATACGTATGTCTGTAGTCAAATCCATCAATGTGTTTTGCAACGATCAGGTTGCATGGGTCAATTTTTTTGAGGCAGTGCCGATGTCTGGTGAAAATTTGTGAGTAGCCTCATTGAAAATAAATGTACTGGAAAAAAAGGTTGACGTGTTCAATACTACTTTCCTGCATTGTACATACAGTATAATATTGAAGATTGGTCAAAAGTGTGTGCCTTTTATTGCCATTTGTGCTGAAACAAACATGTGGTAAACTTCGTAACCTGTTATGACAAACCATGCATCATCAAAGGCACACAAAGGGCAACTTCTATATAAATTATAGACATTGTTGTTGGAAAACAATGCCAGACAAAACTGGGTTTCAGGCTCAGAGTGGATGGATGAGATTTCAGATTTGAAAAAGTAAATACTGTAGCTCCAACTTTATACTTAAAGTTTGATGAGAACCATTTCAAGTCCAAACCTTGTAGATATTTGATGAATACTGAGATGGATGTAGCTTTCCAGTCTAAAATGTAAAGCCTGCCCAAAAGTGCCTTAAAGTCTATTTAACATCAAGCTGTTGGTGGGACGTGTGTCTATACAAAAATTTGGTTCAGTAGAAATCTGATACAACGACTTTGATGCACCAAACTTATGAGGGCTATTCATTAAAGATTCCTCCTGACTCATTTCCCGTGGACTGAGAGGAACGGAGCTTGGCAATTTAGTTTTTCTCTACATAGGTACCACCAAGGTCACACACTTCGCCCGTCCGTTTATGCAGCTGTGGAGACCTCATCTGTAGAAGTTTGCAGGCTGGAAGTGCTTGCCCTTCAAAAATGACTTAACGGTTGGAAAGAGGTGGAAGTCAGATGGTGTAAGGTCAAGACAGTAAGGGGGTGAGGAAGGATTTCATAGGCACAGGACCGTGCTTGTGTCTGGGCAGCATGCGAGTTGTGAACCAGGGTGTTGTCTTGCAGGAGCCGGACACCTTTGGTCAGTATGCCACCCTCCTCCCATTTTTGATTGCCTTCTGCAATTTCTACAGCAGTGAAGCATCATAAATCCTGGTAATTGTGGTACCCTTTACCAGGAAATCCATCTTAAATACTCCATGCTGGCCCCAAAAGACCGTGAGCATGACCTTGCCTGCCTGAGGTTGGACATGCGTGTTCTTCAGAGGTGGCAAGTCATAAAGTGGCATTGCTTCACCTCAGCATTAGTCTCTGGATCATAATGATGGACTTATGTTTCATCCTGCGTGATTAGTCTGATGAAGAACGCCGCCTGGTTCTCTTGGCACATGGCCAAAAGAACCTGGGAGCATGTGACTCGTTCCTGCTTCTGGAAAGGTGAGCAACTAACTTCCGTGTGTGCAAATTGTCATGGCTGATTTTTTTCTGATCTTGACATCTTGGGCTAGTTGGTGAACAGTTATGGAGCGCCCCCTGAAAAAAGGTGAGTTTACACAGAGCCATTTTGGTGACTTCATTATAACAAGTTCTTAGTGTTGAGCCAATCAGGACTAAGAACTGTCTGGCCTAAATGAAGTTGGCACCCAGGGCCAGTTGACATTTTCTGGACAGCTGCTTTGAAAACTTGATCCAAATTAGGATGGGTTTTACCATTAAACTGCTTTTAAGGACCGATGCAGTTTCAGCAATCCTCCCATTATCCCGGGCCACCGGGCAGACAAGTGGGCATGTCCTTCAACTGGTAAGTCTTTTAATCACAGGATTTATTCTGTTAAATGTAGCACTAGCCACCATTAGCCTTGTGGGATGTGGGTGGACCTATTCATAGATCGGGGCATTTGAAGAAGGAAGAAAAGTGAAAGGATTTTGACACGAAACTGTAAGACAATGAAAGGGGGGTTTTGCAGAAAAGGGGGAATAAGATGCTACTGTAGACCATGCAGATTTGTTTTTATAGGGGATCTACATATATCTCCCAGAGTCATCTTTAATAACAGATTTGATCTTCTTTGAATTCACAACAGGTGTAGATATTAAAAGCTCGGCTGTGATAAGTTTCAGAATGGGATTTGTGACTACAGTAAGTGATGCTTCATATGGTTTTAAAAATAAGTTGGTATTTGGTTGTTACCATGGGCATATTGATATCAAATACAATACTGGCATTCCATTTTTCCAGCAAGAGCCTATAAAAGGTGTACAGGTTTGCCATTGACATCAAAGTTCACCGTCAAGTAAATTTCAACAAAGCTGCATCAAGTGTTAACACTTGTCGTTTTATGGACCCTTTTAGTTTCTGTTAGTGAGTCGCTGAAAGTCGTGATTAGCCTGTTAGCATTTAAAGTGTGCAGTAGTGTGCATCACAAAACTCAGGACAGCATCGCCTTTTATAACTGTTTGGAATTAATAAGTTAGAAAAAAAACTACATCAGCTCCACTTCAAGTTAATTAGTAGGCAATCACTGGTAAGTGATCTGAACTGCTGAAACTATAACATGAGTTACAGAAACCAAACAAATTCATCTTATGTAAAACTGCACCAACGCTAATGACAAGTGAATGCTGCTTGAGTTTGCCAATCAAACAGCAGCTCCCAAACTGCAACCTTGAGCACTTTAATAGTGTTTAGAGCAACTTTAGATTCATTAAAGTTTATTAGCACAAACTAAAATGTGTGTAAGCTCTCATTTAGTCCCTGGAAATGCCAGCGATCTGCGTTTGCGCCGAAGCCTGCTCGCAGCTGAACCAACCCAGCGCCGATTAAAGTGGATTTCCAGCATGTTGCATTTGATCAAAGTCCAGCTGATATCACAATCGAGGAGCAGCTAAGCTCTGAGAGGCAAATCCATAATAATACTCCTACACCACACACAACAAAGAGATGGCAAATGCAAGTAAATAAAACGCAGGCAGAAAATATCATTTGAGGTGAAATAATGCTGCTGAATACAAACCGCCATAATTGGTCGAAGAATTAGTCTGATAAAAGACGCGAGCTGGACAGTAAATCCATTCAGCTCGTCTGTGAAGCTTTTGAAGTACATTGTTGTTTGTGTTTGCCTGTCCTGAAGATTAGTGCCCCAAAGTGTCGATTCATTTCTAAAATTAGTTTATTTCTTACTAATCTTTTAGTAGCACAAAAAAGTCTAAAAAAAAAAAATATTAAAAAGCTTCACGTTTGAAACCAAAAATCTTAGTGTTTTAACAAGATACGAGTGAGATGATGTTTTCATGATTTCAGAATGGTGGCTCTATTAGCTAAGCTGCATCTCCAAAGCTGTTGTGTAAAACCTGCAGTGTAGCACTTTCCACTCTCCATACTACACCATCCATATTTTCTGCCTTAGCATTAACCCTAAAAACACTAATGTGCAATGTCTTAATGCACAATAAAAGGACACAACCTCTGAGAGAAGTGAATGCACACCCTTCCATCCCATCCACGTGTACGTCCGTCCTCCTCTGAAGGCGCAGAAAAGTTTTCTCTGTCGGCCTCTTAAGTGGTTGGCCTTCAGCTACATCACCCTCTTTTCCTCCTCCCTCTAGCTATCCCTCCATCGCATCTTAATGTGTTTGATAAAGCATCAGGCGTACAGGGAAGGCCATACAGCAGATGATGTGCTTTTTTTTTTTCTTTTTGGCCAAAACAGGCATCGGCTAAAGGCGGAGAATAAAGGGCTGAGTCTGCTCTGTCTGTCTATCCGTGTCTGTCTGTCCACTCGCTGCATTAAGAAGCCGCCCGGCTTCTTTTCAAAGCCATCCACTCTCGTTGGACCAAGCATCTCGGGCCTTTTGTGGTCCCTCAATCTCTCCATCCGAGCACCACAGCCACCCCACCCCCTCCCTTCAGACCGCTACTGAGTGTCTGTAATGGCCCAGACATGGAGTGATGGGGGGGGGGCGGGAGTGGAGAGGGGAAAAACAGGCTGAGCAGGAGGAACTGGAGGATGAGGAGAAGGAGAGAAGGGACAAAAGAGGAGAAAGGAAAGTGATGGAGAAAGTGGTGGCAGGGCTGAAAGGAGGGACACGGGAGCGAGATGTGTGCGGGGGGTGGGGGGGCTGAGTCTTTAGGAGGAAGTCAGGCAGCACTAAGAATCTCTGTTGCTGTGCAGTCAGGACTGCCTGCCCCCCCCCCCCCCGCAATGAAAACCTTCTCCTCTTCCCCCCAGCACAGCATCCTGCTCTGACCACAGCGCTCTAAACTCCTTCTCTGTCCACTTTGTCCTCTCATTCCTCCACACACTCCCACTTTCACTAGGATTTGCTAGTTTTGTGAGGGCCCTCCACTGGATTCCTTTAAAGCTGTGAACCCGAGGCACTCTGTTTATAAGCTTCTGACACGCTCACTGCATGAGTCAGTGAAGCAGGTCATATGATGTTATAATGAGGACCCGATGGCTCCTTACAGAACTTAGGAACTGGCACGTTAGTGGCACTACACTGCACTTTCAAAAGAACTTTCACCTTTGTCACATTAAAAAAATTAAATATAAATTAAAAAGGAGTCATGAAAGATTTGTTTTTGGAATACTTTGCATCCATGGGTTTTTGAATGGTGTGACAGTTTCATTTCACTGTTTAAAACATCAGTACAATCACAGTAAATAAACGGGCAGCTCGGCGGCGTAGTGGTTAGCACTGTAACAGCACAGCAAGAAGGTTGTGGGTTCGATCCCACCCCCTGGCCAGTGGTGACCTTTCTTTGCGTGTTCTTGTGGGGTGTCGGTTTCCTCCCACATTACAAAGACATGGCTAACTGGCATTGACTGGGGATAACTTGTCCTTAGGTGTGAAAGCGAACGACTGTGTGCGTGTTGGGCGGGCGATCTGTCCGAGGTGTACCATCCCTCTGGTATAGACTCCAGCCCCCCGCAACCCCAAAAGGACTGAGTGCTTAAAAATGAATGAATAAATTAAACACAAAAACATCACACACCATTGGGGAATGTGATTATTATGAGCAATGTTTATTATTAGTAGCAACTTTTAATATGATTAAAGAATTTTTTTTATCAATCAGTCAATCCAAGCTTTATTTATACAGTACTTTTCATACAAAAAGTTGTAACAAAGTGCTTCACACATTGAAATAAAACACACACAAACACAAACTTTGGTCTGTGTGAGACTTACGACTGTGCACCTTATAATAAAGATTTACAAGAAAATCTGCCTTTCATTACAGAAAAGTGCATATGATGAGAATCTGCAATAACTTGCTGCAGCTTCTAAATGCAGTCCTGATTTTGACGACATCAGTGTGAGGGAAAGGCTCCATTTTGACCGATTTGTTTACAATTACAAAAATAAATATTCTGTGCTAATGTCACCCTGGTTGCTTAGAAATACAGCATAAAAAGGGCGAAAATGCTATTCGTCTGACCCCAAATATGAAAGCTTTCTGTCTGGTCCTCACAAGAATACACCTACAGCCACGCACACGCACACGCACACACTCACAGTGAGTGGCCTGAGGACTAATTGCTAGATTGGAGCAGATTTTCTAGTTCAGTTCAGGGCTGTAATTGTGAGGAGAGCTGGGAGGAGTGACGCGGCGTCAAGCTGAGAGGACAAATCACCGGGGGCCTCCGAGTGGGCTGCGGGGACCTTCACGTACCAGTGAGAAAGACTGGGTGTGAGTGCTGAGGGAGAGGGGTTAAGCCCACAGTCTTTTCACTTCCAGGCACTGACCCCCAAAACACACACACACACACACACACACACACACGACTCCAGAGTGCGACAACTTTTTACAGCCACTACAAAAGCAAAAACAATGACTCTGCTAGACATAAGCACGCACCAGTCACCCAAAATCAGCCAAGAAATTTGAAAGAAATCATTTTTCACCTGCCAAACGTTTGCAAAGTACACACCGAGTTGTAGCTTTCACAAGATCACGAACCCGCAAAGACTTGAGTACGGAGTTCGCCCTTCAGCGTTTCTTAAACTCTGCATTGTGTCCCATACCATAAACAAAACCCGGGAGTTTTTGAGTTTCTACCATAATTTTTATTTCAGCCGTGTGTTTAATCGTGTGTTCTGTAGCCATCTTTTATAGAATCCTTCTCTCTTACTTCACTGTGTAGTAGTAGCCTGGTGGAGCAGCCACAGTTAGCCGATTCTAGTCTAATGAGCTCTCAATACTGAGTGTGTCTAGCATAAATAATATAAATCCAGAGACTTGAGTGCATAGTAAATATAGAGCATTTGTCAAAATTATTCAAGGGATAAAAAGGGACAGAATAACATATTATCTCCTAAAAATATCCACAATGACCCCAACTTTGGAAATGGGACAGCGTAAATGACTGTACACTGGTCAGTCCCTTGTGTGAACATCTTTAGTAATACTATGTGAAACTCTGGCTTTTTCTAGATGTGCTAATAAAGAGTAAACTACAACACACAGACAGCTCTCCCAAAACTGTAAATGTACCGTGACGTCCCTCTATAATAAGCCCAACATGCACATAAACGCTGCTTCCCCTTCACACAAAAATAATATATTTACTGCATGCCGTCTTGAGCTCTCCTTGTCTCTCTGCAGGAGACCCATCAGGCTCAGCAGGACAGGAAGGAGACACAGCCAGAGAGCGCGCACGCACACACTGCTACACACACGTGCAGGAAAACACGAGCAGCACTGCTAGGCCAGGAAGGCCCTGCATGGAGGCGCAATTTGTCCTCTCTCGCTTTACATCTGCACCCAAACCGGACCTCTGTCGTGGAATACGTTGCTCTCATATGAAAACACGGGAAACGTCAACTTCAGTCAGACTGCCAGCACAACTAGTTAGTGAGTGAGTCAGCCATTCAGTCAACCAATCACACAGTCAGCTTACCTTTCCATGATGTCATGGTTGTCATTATGACACGAGCCACGATGCTGTTGTCTGATTGGATGTCAGCCACAGTCCAAACCAGCATTTCATCCATGGCAGGAAAAGGACAGCCGGCTCCACTTCTGTGAAGCTGTATTGCTAATTATCTGTTTTCTGCCTCACGTTTGTCTGCTAGCCTAATTACTTCATATGGCATAAATATCTCAGTATCATCAACTATTTTCATGCTAAACAACCAATTTATCACGTTTCCTACCTGCCCTCCTCTACTTTTCTTTAGCCTAGCATTCCTCCTCCAGCTGGCATCGCCGCGGCCTGTTCCCGTCACGCTTACACCCCTCACACCTTGCCTGGGTTCCACCCCGCCCTCACACCTCCGTCTCCCCCACAGCCTCCCCTGGCCCGCCATCCTCTGAACCCCACAGCCTTGGAGCGCCTACCCGGGCCCGGGCTCTCGCTCTCCCTTCCTCTCCTCCAGCCAGCCTTCCCCTACTGCTCTGCTTCCTTCAGCCCCAGCCTTCTGCTCAGTGTTCAAGGGGAGAGCCAGCGAGGAATGCTGTGGCTCTAGACGTTTTGTCCAAGCCCTAGGTCTCTTTCACTGAGGCAAGATTAGTTCATACAAAAACTCAACAATACACCACTGAAAGCCATTGTTGATATTCAACATTTTTCACATAGCGGAGCAGAATAGACAATGCGGCAGCCGGGAAAGCCCGAAGCGGACTAGCAGGGTTGATGGCTGATGGTATCTCAGCTGAGCGAGGCCTTAATCCCTTTTACACACACACACACACACACACACACACACACTCTCGCAGGCTTGCACAAGTGTACACGCTCTCAGCAGCCTGGAGACGGCAAAATCAATACTGCTGCCTCTGTCTGTGTCTGAGTGTGGATCAGTGGGTGGATGGATGTGATAGGAAGGGGAAAAAAAGAGAATAGCAGTGTTTGTACCAAAGGGTGTGTGTGCATGTGTGTGTGTTGGAGCATAAGCATTCTAAGATCTTTGTACATAAAGGATTTCTCAAGGTTCTTTAGCACGGGAACTGATTGAAGCAGCATTACAGTGTTCTAGCTTCAAACAAGAGAAAAACAAGGAAGATTTTTCCACTTTGGTTAAATGAGAATGATTTTTTTTAAATGCCTCACATACAGTAAAGCATGGCTTACAGCAATAGAAATATGCAGCAATTAACCATTCTGTAACACATACCGTAGACTGGGAAAAAATCACGTTAGTACAGACAGTACCTTGTTCAAAATGCACTGTTGCAATTTTGGAGTAATGTGACAATGTAGATGCAGGTTACAATTTTTTAGAACTCAGTTTGTTAATTTAAAAATCAGTTACTTTTTATTTACTCTATTTTAGAAAGAGCATTATGAAAGTGAAGAATTACTGAAAGTGCGTGTGAAGATATCGTTATATTTTTATGATATTTCTTCTCAGTCACCCCCGGATCCCATCCAGTAGCTGCTTTGGCTCGCCCACCATCAGAGAGCAAACCTAGAGAGAAGAGTAGCCACACTCACTCACAGCTACAGCTACAGCTGATTTACAATTACCACTTAACCTAACGAGTGGGCCTTTGGACTGTGGGAGGAAATCTGCAAACACCTGCTCCTATCCCATCTTCCACAACACAGCTGCAGAACTGAAAGAAAAATTACTTGAACTTGGGACCACTAACTTGTCAGTGAAAAAGAATATTATAGCTGTTTAAAATAAGATCTGTATCTCAGCACCACAGTATCTGGATCTAAGAAATAAGTAATGCACATGAAAGAACCTTAATGAACACACTCACAGACACCACACACACCACACAGCCCCATATCAGAGCTCTCACTGAACACAGTCATGCATGCCCTCATCTGATGCCAATATAAACCTGGCATGTAGCCAAAGTGTCTTTTTCAATAGAAAAAAGTTCATATTCAAGTCCTTTTCATTGTTGGTTAACCTTGCAGGTTAATCCTTCATAAGATTTATGTCAAAATCAATCATCCAAGGTACTGATGAGTTCAGGCATCTGTATAAATGTGAAGTCAATCTGATCAGAAATGTAGAAGCTATACTGGCGACGACAGAAAATGTCAGCTGGACGAACAGATGAACTGACGGATGGATGGACAAATCAAAAACATTAAGGTTGCTGGGAGTTTAATAATGACAATAATAAGAGTAAAAGCAAACCAAAAAATGAAAAATGCCCAACACCTTATTTTGACTGAAGGATTTTTAAAAGGGAAGTGTACTCTAACTGTCAAAAAATGAGAACTCTGATTAAGAAAATTAACCTTGACATAATGAAATACTGATTAATAAAACAGGAGCATGGGAGCAAAAATATTTAAAATAAACTATGAACTAATTTTCCTTTACAGGGACTGTGTAGGATTTTGAACATGAACTCTGACTGCACCAGCAGTTATGATTACAGCTGGTTAATGTAATGAGCGCCATGTCATGTAAAAACTCATAAATCAAGTCACGCCTGCAGAAACATTTCATAAAACATGATTAAAAGTGTCATGTAACATTGGGAGCAATGGTGTCAAAGTGAGACATGTTAATTGTGCACTAATGATATGTAATGAATGTCATCAGCCCTGAAGCTTCGGCTAACGAGCTAATTGAACTGGCACTAATGGGCCTGTTAGCTTATCTTAGCGCTAACATTGGCTAGCATAATAAAGGGTTTGTCGTCGCTTGACAGCAGCCGATGACTGAGTGGCACAGCAAGTTTCCAGAGGTGTCACATGAGAATTACAGGCTTCTTTTGAAAAGCTTTCAGATATAAACAACAACAAGAAGAAAACAAAGACCCTGAGGACTATTTGACACACGGGCAGCTATTTATGAGAAGTTAAAACACATTTTCACTCTGATTTTTTCCCCCCACTCATTTCCTTGCTTTAGATCTTCCTCCTGAGCTCCACCTGGACTCCAGATCCTTATCTGGATCCAGCTGCCGGGTTTTCCCAGGACCCCAACATCCACTAGGTAGCAGAGGAGAAGAAGAGGAGGACAAGGAGGGAGGGAACAGAGGCCTCTTTGGCTCTCTTTTTTCTTCCAATTGACCAATTGACAGGTGATTGATGGCTATCTCTTCGGCCTGACAAAGAGTGACATTAGCATAACTAAAGCAATGTACAGTAGAGTGGGGTAAACAGTAAATTACATGTTAGCCCCGACTCAGCTCTCGCTCAGCTCCCTTTGCTCTCATTCTCTCCTTCTCACTCTCCCACTCCAGTCATTCATTCAGCCGAACACTACGGCAGGCAAACAAAACAAAACAAAGTATGCTTTTTGTCCCGTCTGTGAGCCCTTAAACAGTACAGCCTGACAGCTTCTTTAGAAGGAGACACACAAAAGGAGAGAGAGAGAGAGAGAGAGAGAACACAGTACAATATGAATAAGACAGTGACCTTGGGGAGAGGTTAATATTGGGATGTCTCTGTGTGAGCAGATTTGTCAGCAAAGTGTGTTTTCAGATTAGTTGTGTTCTTCAACTACAATCAGCTTCATTCAGGAGACAGGTGCTCCAGACTAATTGACAAAAACATTTTCACACTTTACCTCGATGAAGACCACGTGCACAAACGGGACTTCTGGCACAGAAAATAGTGCAGACACTCCATCTTGGGAAAAATAATACTGGAGTGGTGGCTTAGAGGTAGAGCATCCAGCCCACAACTGAGAGGTTGGGGTTCAAGTCCCGGCCAGGTTATGCCAAAGACCATATAAAAATGGAACTTCCTGCCGTCCAGCTTGGTGCTCAGCAAAAACGGAACGGAGGAGGGAAATGTGGGCGGCAGTGGCTCAGGAGGTTGACTGGGTCGTCTAATAACTGGATGGTTGGTGGTTCAAATCCCGTTCTCCCCAGACATCCTGCCGTTGTGTCCCTGGGCAAGAAACTTTACCCACCTTGCCTCCAATGTCCATGACACTGGGCATTAATGTGTATAAATGTTTGGTAGTGGTCCGAGAGGCCGTTGGTGTGGATTGGCAGCCACGTTTCCATCGGTCTGGCTCAGGGCAGCTGTGGCTACAGTAGTAGCTTACCACTACCATTGTCTGTAGAGTGAATGAATAATGTATCCTTTGTAAAGCGTCTATGAAGAGCGCTATATAAATCTGTTGCATTATTATTAAGCTGCATGTCCACCAAACGCACTTTTTGTCACCCGACCGCCCTGAACGTCTTTTTTTCAGCGCTTGTGTGCTGCGCTCTGGAAGAAAAAGTCTGTGCCCTGTATCCCAGCAATCAGCTCGTCACTCACAGCTCAGCACTTCCGCTTTTCCTATGGTCAGACTTTCTACTTATTTTTTAATAGCAGCCGCTAAATAACAATGGTCAGGAAACATATTCTGGCACTGGTAGCAGCTCTGGATGCAAAATATGACGACAAGGAAAACAGGAGTCTGAGTACAGACTGTACTGGCGTCCTATGTCCCGCCCTTCCTTATTCTGATTGGCTGCTTAGAAAGGTCTGACATTGACAACCTCAGCTGCAGTCTGAAAAGTTGAACTTTTTTCAGTTCTGAATGCTGTGACAAAAAGCAGCCACCGCCGAGAGTGTTTCAGTGCCAAGGGAGCTCTGTGCTGTGAACACTGGACTACATACAGAATAAACAGAAAATAGTCGACCGCAGCTGAAAAAACACATTTAGTGGACACGCCACCTTATTATTATTAATAATAGCCCTACAAGTGAGGTGCAATGCATCAATCAATCAATAGGACACTGAAAATGGTATGAAATGTGGATGTCATGAACAGTTTGGGTAGATGGTAAAAACATGGGAAAAACAGGTTTAATAGAGAAACACAACTTACCTTAAAGAAAGATGAATGACTGGACACTGCCACTACCCGATCTGTAATGATAAAAAAGCGATACAGAAAGGAGAGAAATAATCAAAACTATTGCTGCAAGTGGCAATTATGGAGTTCCAATAAGATGTAGACTTTGAGATCTTGTATTATTTAGCAATAGCATTTAAAAGGTAAGGTGTGCTACACATTACTTTATAAAGCAGCACTATGAAACGTTCTTGTTCCTGGTAGGAACACTAAAAAGGCGACAACCACGGCGATCACAACCACAGTCCCAACAGCCAACCAGAGGGCTTTTTGTTGTTGGTGGCTAAGGTTGTGCCCTGAGATTTGTTGCTGGGACTGAGGCCACAGCTGCCGTCCTCCCCAGTGATCCCACCAAAAAAAGAGCTGCTGCAGGCGATGAGGGCCCACTCAGGCTATGGAGGAAGTGACATTCACTCCGTCAAAAAGTTGGTGTACCATCAAAATTATTCTGTAATGATTTTGAGGTGAAACGCTTACATCGTGTTGCTTCAAAATGCAGAGGACAGGCATACTGTACTTCAGAAGAACAGGACTTCCCTGGCAAGATTTGAACCTGGGACTTCCAGCGTACAAAGCAACCACCTTAACACCACTGCTTCACCTCACACAAATGACAAATGCTCGGTTGAAAGGATTCCCAGCAGCAGTAGAACAGCATTTAAAACTTAATGTGTGCTACACATTGTTTTCAAATGTACAGAAGATGCGTTTCGCTCCAGAAGAATCATACTTTGCCAGGAGGTTCTGAATCAGAATCAGAATCAGAATCAGAATCAGAATCAGAATCAGGTTTATTGCCATTGTTCATGTAGTACACAAACTAGGAATTTGTCTCGGTACAATGCTGCAACATTAAACATGATAAGATAAGAGAAATAAACTATACATGTAATAAAGTGTAGGATAAGATTAAGTGATACTGGTCAACAGTTAAAATATATATTAGCCAGCAGCAGATACTGTGGAGAACTATATAGTGCAGTCGGTAATGCAGGAAGAAAACAGTGATGATTGACATGAGTCTGGTTGAGCTGCTGTACATGGTGCACGAGAGTCACTTAGTGTTCAGCAGTCTAATGGCAGAGGGGAAGAAGCTGTTCATGTGACGGGAGGTTTTAGTCTGGATGGACCGAAGTCTTCTACCAGAGGGGAGGGGGGCAAACAGTACGTGACCAGGGTGTGAGGGATCGGCTATGATCCGGCCAGCACGCCTCCGGGTCCTGGAGATGTACAGATCCTGGAGAGATGGGAGCTTGCAGCCGATCACCTTCTCAGCAGTGCGCACGACGCGCTGCAGCCTTAGTCTGTCCCTGGCAGTGGCTCCTGCGTACCACACGGTTATGGAGGTGGTGAGGATGGACTCGATGATGGCTGTGTAGAACTGCACTAACATCTTGGTGGGTAGCTTGAGCTTCCTCAGCTGCCGCAGGAAGAACATCCTCTGCTGGGCTTTTTTGATGAGTGAGCTGATGGTCAGCTCCCATTTGAGGTCCCTGGTGATGGTAGTGCCTAGGAAGCGGAAGGAATCAGCAGTGGTGATGGGAGAGCCTGAGAGGGTGAGGGGGGGCAGAGGAGTAGTGACTTGAACCTCAGTCTCTGGCGTGACGGACAATCGTCTTAACCCCTACACCACACCACTGCTTTGAATAACACACTGACTTTCGCTCACTAAGAAAATTTTCCACAAATGCTGAGAGACATTTCATTAAGATGATTTCTTGAACATGAACACAATTACATGAAATCTGGTGTTTTGCTGAAGAACAGTGTTGTGATTGTGAGTGTGAAGTTTCATCAAAATTGGATCACTACATCAGAAGTTAAATCCAAAAATACATGCCAAAGAGAAACTGTACAACTTGATAGGCCTAGAAAATCAGAACGGACTGACATTTGATATTTATTACTTTTGGAGACAGAAATGAACTGAACAAAGTGAAGACTTGGTTTGATTCAAATACATTAACCATGAACTTAAACAAAACTAAATACATTATTTTTGGTAATAAATTAATTAACTCAATCAAGAACCTCACTATAAATGATGTAGTAATTGAAAGGTTGCTTAAGACAAAATTTCTTGGAGTAATAATAGATGATAAATTAAGATGGAAGGAACATCTAAACTATATTAAATCCAAAATATCAAAATCAGTTGCAATGTTATATAAAACAAAATATTTTTAAACCAGTCATCCCAACTCTCCCATCCATGACTTACTGTGTGGTGGTGTGGGGGAACACATACAAGACAACAGTAAACCCAATTTTTATTCTTCAGAAAAAAAGCCATAAGAATGATTACAAATTCTAACAGAGAACCAACAAATCCACTCTTCGTCAAACTGAAAATACAAATATTTCAGCACCTGGTAGACTACAAAACTGTT
Source organism: Pholidichthys leucotaenia (assembly GCA_020510985.1). Classification (NCBI taxonomy): domain Eukaryota; kingdom Metazoa; phylum Chordata; class Actinopteri; order Cichliformes; family Pholidichthyidae; genus Pholidichthys; species Pholidichthys leucotaenia. The sequence continues at coordinate 288,464,701 of CM035839.1, read as the reverse complement.
CAGTTCATGTACAGAATCAAATCAACAGCTGCCAAACAATATCCAGAGGTTTTTCCAGCAGAGGGAAATTACACAGAACCTTGGAGGAATAGGTCTGTTCAGAAAGCCAGCCATACGAACCAATGCTAAACTTCACTGTATTTCATCAAAGGGCGTACATATATGGAATCGATGTAGTGAAGAAATGAAAACATGGAAAACAATAGGTAGGTTTAAACAAATGTTTAAAAATTATATACTTGAAAGATACAGACTGGAGGAAGCTATGTTGTAAATGGCATATACGTATTTGAATTGTTCCTCATATTCTGATGTTGGTAAATGTGTTTTGTGACCAACTATAATTTTCTAATAATGCTGTAAATGCCTCAGTTGCTTCTTTGTTTGTTTATTTGCTTGCTTATTTTTAAAATACTGAATCTTTTGAATTAAGGCGCCTTGTTTACGGCTGCCGTGTCGTTGTGTTGCACTTACACGCGCACCAATGTCAAGTCAAATTCCTCGTGTGTTTTCTACATGCTTGGCAATAAAGTTTATTTCTAATTCTAATGATTTTAATTCTTGGAAAAGGGGTTAGGACCAGATAAGTTCTGTACTTCATCCTATACCCTTTTTGAACGCTGGACAAGGATTTTTTAATTGTGTATGTTTTGCATTTTATTATGACGTTTGAAATAAGTTAAAAAAAATTGCACCACCTATGGAGTTATTTGAGTTTTGGTTTGAGTAGTGGGGGGGGGATTTCTGATCAGACTGTAAAACTTCATGTTTCTACATATTGCCATTTTTGCTCTCCATGCACTTTTAGAGTAGAGCAATAAGAAGAGCAACAAGAATCAGAACAACTGCAATAGGTTCCCCACAGCACAGCTTCTTGGAACTCTAATAATCTCATCCAAAATAAAGAAAAAAATTTAAGTCCAAATAAAATTGCTGTCTAGGCCAGATACGTATAATATAAAGATGGTCTGTACCTTGACATTTGTTGTCTTTCCAGATAAATCTTGTTTCAGACTGGAAAGCCACAACAGGCATTTTCTCTGTCAGTTCTCCTGTCAGTTCATACTGGCTGGTCATTATCTTTGTTGATCTATAAAACTGTATGTCTTTCTCCCTATCTCCATTATTTGTGCAGCCTTAAAGTCATCAGTACTTCAGCATTTTGCACACAATAAACCTACAAACTGAGAAACATGGCAGTGCAACGTGTTCTCATCAAGCCTTGTAGTATGTTGCCATCCAGTCCTTCAGCATCAGAGGACAGATGTGCAGGCTGTTCCTGGGTTTTGTAATACACTCAAAAACAGTAATAAAACAGTAATACACTCCAATGTGAAGGTGAGAAGAAAGAGGTCGCAGGGTTTCAAAAGCGCTAACATCAGCGCTAGGCTCTCCCTTTTTTCCATTTGTGTGTTCCAAGTTGCACTTTCACTCGCTTGTTACTTTAGGCTTTAATTTTAAATTTAATTTTAAAGCTGGGTTTAAGTTACAGAAGAAACTTGGTTAACGTTAGGAAAAGATAACGGCCATGAAACCAACACAATATTTTCCTTTTCTGTCACATGACCTATGTTCCTTTCTGGAAAGTACTGGACCCTTTATAAGAGAAGAGCAGACAAACTATTTCATGAACTTCATGTTTTGAAGGCTTTTTTGTCAAATTCAAACTGACATGCACACGTTTCCTGATGTAATCAGGGAAGGATAGCCATATGTTAAAGTGACCCAATCAGCAAACAATAGCTACTGTTAGCAAGAGGGAAGACAACGATCAATACATTTATCTATAGCCACAATTGGACAGAGAAGTTCAAAGAACTGTCCACCTCAAACTTCATTCTAGGAACTACCCTCCCCCAGGGGAACTTTTTCATTTTGTATTTGCACAGGCAGTAAGGGCCCACATAATATGGAGCAGGCGGAAGAGAACCTGGAGAGGTGGAGGTGTGCTCTGGAGAGAAGAGGAATGAAAGTCAGTAGAAGCAAGACAGAATACATGAGTGTGAATGAGAGAGAGGCAGGTGTAACAGTGAAGATGCAAGGAGCAGAGGCAGTGAAGTTAGATGAGTTTAAATACCTGGTTTCAACCATCCAAAGCACTGGAAAATTCACAAGGTGAAGAAGAGATTGCAGGCAGGGTGGAATGGGTGGAGACGAGTGTTGGGGTGATTTGTTACAGAAGGATAGTAGCTAGAGTGAAAGGGAAGATTTACAAGACAGTAGTGAGACCTGCTGTGATGTATGGTTTGGAGATGGTGGCGCTGACAAAAAGACAGGAGGCAGAGCTGGAGGTGTCAGAGTTGAAGATGCTAAGATTATCAGTGACCCTGTTTACATGGTCACGGGTAAACTGATTATTTTGATTTGATTTTGATTTTGTATACTTTATTGATCCCCAGAGGGGAAATTGAGGGCATCCACCTGGATGGATGAAGCAGCCATGGTATGGCGCTATCCCTTAACCATTCACACACACATTCACACCTAGGGTCACTTTAGAGTCTCCAATTAACCTAACCTAACCTGCATTACATGCTGGATTACAATCAGCTTTCTGGAGTTACCTGATTATTCAAACTGTCATGTAAACCACAGTTGCTTTTCAAAAATGGCGCCACCGCAAGAAGTGGAAATCTGGCAATAGGCGTAGCTTATGAGTTCTAATAATCGCCAAACACCTACTGTATGTCATACAAGTTCCTATGGAGCCATCAAAAGACCATGCCTTGGAGTAGGAACTAAAATGGTTATAGGAACTGGGGCAGCAGTGGCTCAGGAGGAAGAGTGGGTCATCCAAAAACCAGAGGGCTGGCGGTTTGAATCCCGCTCTCCCCATCCTTCCTGCCATTGTGTCCCTGGGCAAGACACCTTGCCCACCTTGCCTCCAGTGTCCATGACACTGGGTATGGATGTGTATAAATATTCAGTAGTGGTTGGAGAGGCAATTGGCATGGATGGGCAGCCACGTTTCTGTCAGTCTGCCCCAGGGCAGCTGTGGCTACAGAAGTAGACTACCACTATCAGGGTTTGTCTGGAGTGAATGAATAATGGACTCAGTGTAAGCACTCTGAGATGTCACTTGACATGTAAAGTGCCATATGAGTCTAATCCATTATTATTATTATTATTATTATTATTATTATTATTATTATCATTATTATTATTATTATTATTGAGGTCTATGGCCCCTAGTTCCTATGCTGTCCAAAACACATGGAAAAATGCCCTAGTTCCTGAAAAGGTTACAGAAACTGCAAAAAGTCCCTACAGTGTGAAAGGGGCTTATGTTTAATGTATTGTTTTCTTTCAACAAGCAATGGTGCTGTCAGTAAAACACTGAAGTTTGCTTCCATCCATTCACATACGTAAGCCCCTTTTCCACTACAGGAACTAGGAACCAATTTTAGGGGACAGGAATTCCTCTCCCCTGTCATGTCTCCATTATAGGGGTTGGAACCATCAGTCCCCGCATGATTTTTTTAACCTGTCCTGTCAAGCAGCTTTGCAAGCAGAACTGATATCCGATTGTCTTGCTGTGCCAAACATTTAGAAGTTTAGAAGTTTATTGATTTATAAAAAGGACAGTGTATATTAATAAACATAAACATGTAAATATGCAGCATACAAGATCATAGCCTGAGCTAATTTTCATCTTCTGTGGCCAGCCAACGCCAGCCACATAAAACAGATAACACAATACAACAACAATAAACAACACAGCAATAATAAAGCAAATAACACAATACAACAACAATAAACAACACAGCAATAATAAAGCAAATAACACAATACAACAACAATAACAATAGCAGTAAGATTGCACACTGATAGAAAGAGAGGAATAAACAAAGTTAAGATGAATATTGTTGATCTCAGATCAGCAAAAAGTACCACAGTGACCAAGGTGCTGCTCGAGATGATTAAGTGTAAAGTGCTAAGGTGTATCATGTAGTTTAGTAAAGTGCGTTTGGAGAATTATATGATACATGAATATAAAGTGTTTAGTGAACTGCACACAGCTCTATTGCATGTTTCATTTACTATGCCAAAGGGAGCTCTACATGTATTTGATATATATAGTATATATAAATCATATTTAAAGGCTCCTCTGCTATATACCAACTTTAATGCTTTATTTAAATTGTCTTAGTTATACTGTACCTGACAGGGGAGGATGGGGGAGGGAAAAAAATGGTGGTGGCGCAGACGGACGCAGCAGTCCCTCTCTCTCCATATTTAGTGTCACCTAAAGTACGTTTACATGTATATTTGTATGCTTTATGCCCACGTATCGATGCACACGGTTCACCAATGACGTTGCTTACAAGTTACAGTCACCACAGCCTTCTGGAGATAAGCAGTGAGACCAAACATCACATCTTGGACCAGAACGTTACAGAAGAACTTCGAGGCCTGGGACTTCTCCACCAGACTTCCACGTTGCCAGACCTGCCTGCTGTATCTCATTCCAAGAGGAGGGTCCGAAAGCAATGTGAGAGAAAGCGGAAGCGGGGTAAGTGTGGAGGCATCCGGGTTAGGCTAGCCGCTAGCCCGCACACACCTCCGTTACCATCCATCATTCTGGCCAACGTACGCTCACTACAACAAAATAGACCACATACAGTTCCTGAGATCTACGCAATGTGAAGCGTGGAACTGCTGTGTTTTTATCTTTATGGAATTGTGGCTAAATGAAAATATCCTGGACTCTGCTACTCAGCTAGCATGGCATATATGCCATCGCACCAACCAGGTCTTTATGGAAGGAGGCAAGACTCACAGCGGGGGAGTGTGTGTTTACATCAGCAACGCTTGGTGCCGGGACACTACTGTTGTGCACAAACATTGGTCTCTGTTGGCAGAGTTTATGACCCCTCTACCAACCGAGGGAATTTACATCCATCCTGCTCGTCATTGTTTACATCCCGTCCACCACCAGTGATAGGAGCGAGGCACTCAATGAACTCTACCAGGCCATCAGTGAGACACAAACAGCGCACCCAGATGGATTCCTCATCACAGCAGGAGACTTCAACCACGCAGATTTAAAACTACACCAACATGTGGACTTTCCAAAAAGAGAAGACGACTGGCTGGACCTGGGGCCTTATGTATAAAGGACTGCACAGCTTTCATACTGAAAGATGGCGTACTCACAAAATCTGAAAAGTACATGTGCACAAAAATTTTCAGATGTATAAAACTGTGCGCACGCCCGATTCTCCGCTCCTTTTCTTTATACATCCCATCTTACCTTGAAAACCAGCCCACATGCACGATCTCTTTACTCCACCTCGGTTCCTCCCACCAATGACTATGTAAATGAAGAAAAAGCGCCCCTTCTGTCACTCTTCTGTCAAACAGTGATTGTCAATCCTGCGGGAAAGTACAACATAAAAAATAATAACTTAACGGAGTGTGACGCTGAGGTGTTGATAATGGAGGTGGAGGTCAGAAAAAATATTTTGTTATGTTCTAACCCTCTGGAATCAACAATAAACCTAAGTTTACCAAGTGGACCGTGCTGCAATGACAGTTCATTCATTATTTTTTTTTAAATTTCTGTCAGATCATAGCAAGACAAAAAGGAATAGGAAAGAGAAAACATATTTCAGACAGAAAGGGTGTGGGCTGAAACAACAGCTTGTGCCTACACCTCAGTTAATGCAGCTGGCTCAGACTGAAACAAAATAAAATGGCATTAAAGTCTATAGACGGATCACTATATGACAGCGTGACAGCGGTGGCGCGAGGCTGACATGGAAAAAAAAAAAGCCCTCGGTAATCCGCAGACAGACGTGATGTTACTGAGTAAAATAAACAAATAAATAAAGACTACTGAATACCACTCCAATCTTATAGCTGAATAAATACAAGTTACAAACCAAATCTGTCAGAATCCAAATTATGCACGACAGCCAGGAGGAACACATGAAGCCGAGCAATATAAAGGCCTTTTATTTCCAAATTATAAAATCCAAGGTACAGGGGATCCTCCTGTTGTCTTCCGGTCAAAATGATTCGAAGACAATAGGTGTCATAACAGTTTCCCCCAACCCACTTCCCGGGGTCTGAGGAGGCCGAAAGGGTCCCTGGAAATCCGGGTAAATTGCAGCCCAGAACTTCAATGGTCCTCCTTTTATTCAACGTTAAGCCAGAGGATCTTCCCTTTTTTCTTTGGGTCAAAATGACACATTTATAAAACAGGATTCAGTTAACAGCGGCACTGGCTGGTCCATGAGTGAGGCAGGTCAATTCATTGGGGTTTCACTGTGCTCAATGAGCCCACTTATGGACTTAAATCACACAATAATAATCATGCTTTCACAGACTAATTCAGAGACAAAGCATTTTAACTGAAGTGGAAACATTATTTTAACACACACTGTGAGTTTCAGCTGTTTTATAGTTTAACAGGCCCATCTGATAGAGCCAAACAGAATTTTGCGGACAGCCGCAACTTCTCACAGCAGGTGTAAACTTTGAAGCTCGGCCCGCAGATTCTCATGTCACGTTTGTTTTTATACATCCCACTGTCTGCGTGAAAATCAGCGTACGCCGTGTTTTTGTGCGTAAGCACCATTTATACATGATGCCCTGGGTGTACACAACTCATAAGAGAGCATATAAGGCCCCCCTTCCCCACCTTGGTCTCTGATCACATCACCATCTTGCTAAGGTCTACATAAAGACCTAGAGTGAGAGCCATCAGACCATCAGAGGCTAGAGGGGGCCTCCTATGGTCTTGTTTTAGCACTACAGACTGGGATATTTTCAAGCATGCAGCCACTCACAATGAACACATAAACCTAGAGCAGTACACTGAGGTTGCTGTAGCATATATAGCTAGATGCACTGATGATATCACTCACTGCAAAACCATCATTGTTTGTGCTAAGCAGAAGCCATGGGTGACAGCAAAGATTCACAAGCTCCTGAGGGCTTGGGATGCAGTCATCAGGACAGGTGACACCACAGGACTAACAACAGTTAGGGCCAACCTGTTCTGTGGTATCAGGGAAGCAAAACGACAGTACAGCAAGAAAATATCCAGCCACTTCAGCAACACCAGAGATGCACAGTATCTCTGGCGTGACATACAGATCCTCAGCAACTACAAACCTGTACCTCAGACCTGCGTGAGTGACATCACACTGCTTAACAACTTGAATGACTTCTTTGGTCACTCTGAAGCACAAAACAGCACATCAACACAGAAGACCACTCCTCCCCCAGATGAGCAGGCTATAAGTCTGGATCCGGCAAGCATGAAGAGGACCCTCTCCAGGATCAACCCACGTAAGGCAGCTGGACCAGACAACATACCTGGTCACGTTTTAAAGGACTGTGCGGCAGAGCTCAAGAATGTCCTGGCCGACATCTTCAACATCTCCCTGAGTCAAACTGTTGTCCCCACATGTTTCAAAACTGCTACCATAATACCAGTCCCAAAGAAACCTGTCCCATCCAGCTACAACGATTACCGGCCCGTAGCACTGACCTCCATCACAATAAAGTGCTTCAAGTGGCTGGTCATGCAGAACATCAAGTTCATCCTCCCTCCCTCCCAGATCCACAGAAGATGCCATCTCTGCTGCTCTCCATCCAACTCTCGCCCATTTGGACTCAAAGGACTCCTACATGCAAATGCTATTCTTGGACTTCAGTTCAGCATTCAACACAATCATTCCACAGCACTCTCTCTCTCTCTGTAACTGGGTGCTGGACTTTCTCACGGGGAGGCTACAGAACGTGCAAGGTGGCAGCAACACCTCCAAGACCATCACACTGAGCACAGGGGCCCCACAAGGGTGCTTCCTCAGCCCACTGCTCTTCACCCTGCTGTGGAGAGGGTGAGCAGCACCACGTTCCTGGGGGTGCACATCTCTGAGGACCTCTCCTGGTCCAATAACACCACTGGCCAAAAAGGCTCAAACTCGCCTCTATTTCCTCCACAAACTGAGTACAGCATGAGGCCTACCCCCCCCCCCCATCACGTGCACATTCTTCCAAGGCACCATTAAGAGCATACTCCCTAGCTGCATCACTGTACGGAAGCTGCACTGCCTCCTGCCGGAAGACACTACAACGCACAGTGAACGCAGCCAGCAAGATCATCTGTGCCCATCTGCCCTCCATCAAAGATATCTACCACACCCGCCTCACGCACAGAGCCATCATCATCACAGAGCCATCAACATTGCAGGTGACACCTCCCACCCCTCACACTCCTTCTTCAGCCTTGTGCCCTCAGGGAGAAGGTACTGGAGTCTCTGGGCCCGCTCCAAAAGACTGTTAAACAGCTTCATTCACCAGGTTGTCAGGACTCTGAACTCTGTCCACCACACACACCCCTTACACCTGGACTGTAACACACTCATTCCTACAAAAACTCTACCTCAGCTGTTTGCACAGAAAGACTCGATACACCAACAGTACTCCATCTGCTGCTTTATGTCTTTGGACCTTCCTACAACCATTCGCACAAATGCCATACCTGCTTCTGTCTGTTTTTGCATAACTGACCATGTGCATTCCAAACTGTCACTGTATGCACCTCCTCTACCACACTGAATTGAATTTGCACTATGGGTATTACTGTACATAGGATTGCTGTGTTTTTTTAATCTTTATTTGCACTACGGGTATCATTATTGTACATAGATTGCTGTTGTTGTTTTCATATTTATTCCTACTTTCTTATATTATGCACACTACTAAGAGAGAGAGAAATGGCATTTCAATTCTCCTGTATGTCCTGTACATATAGATTATTGACAATAAAAATCTTTGAATCTTGAATAGAGTTAATATGAAGTGGTCAGAGTGTGGGATGGGGAGGGAGGGAGGAAAAAACAAAGAGAGAGAAAATTATTAATTATGTGTGGAATAAATGTAAAGTGGAGTGCATGGGAAAACTTGACGTTGTTTTTTAATGATTTTGGAGAAGACTGGATCAATTACACGACACTGGTGGGGCATTCTGTCTTTGGCTAGCCAACCGTGTAAATCCACTCTCTGGCTACACACAGCCCAAACCTCTGGCCTTGCCTTGCCACTGTGTTCCTGCTTCTCTGATGCATGTGTGGCCACATATCAATCTGTTCATTCCTCTCCACAACCGTGGCAGTGTTGACTTTTTAATTTTCAGATGTTATTATATGGCATACAATAGCAGCATGAGCACACCAGGAGAAGCACTAGCGGGGATCGGTCTTGTGTTGGCTGGCTGTGTAGGTTCATATCCCGGCAAAGGACAGCGGTAGCGACCAGTGTTATGAGCCTTGCCATAGTGCTATAATGCTTCTGTCCTCCACATATGCTGAATACTTGTTTAGACCCTCCACAGTCACGGCAGCATTATGTTTTTTAAAACATTAGATCACTATTATCTTTTTCTGGTCAAATATGCTTTGTTCAGGAAGTGCTCCGGTCATGATGCCGAGTCTTATTCACACCAAGTCAATCATAAATCCCATCCATCAGTTTTCGGGGCCGCTATGAAGTACCTACCCTGGACCAGGGCTGTCTTTCAGCCACTACAAGTTCCTGAAAACTCCACCTTATGGGGAGGTTGCTGCAGTGGAGATATGCAGAGGTAGTCCCACCACAGTGGTCTGAAAAAAAAAAAAAGATTTTGTGGTTAAACCTTGCATCACATTAGAAAGTGAGTGGATGTTCCTAATTATTCTGAATAAGGCATTTCTATCGTATATCATCCACAACTTAAAGGCTATTTATTGTTATTTTATATACTTGTCTTCATGCTGCACTTGACTGATTCTTAACAAATGATGTGTTTTCTAAGACCAAGATAAATGATTCATAATCTTAATTAAAAATAATGTTGCTGTTGTTAGATGACTGGATGTATGGACGGACACCACCATACATCCACCATGCACCATGTACGTGCACCATGTACAGCAGCTCAACCAGACTCATGTCAATCATCACTGTTTTCTTCCTGCATTACCGACTGCACTATATAGTTCTCCACAGTATCTGCTGCTGGCTAATATATATTTTAACTGTTGACCAGTATCACTTAATCTTATCCTACACTTTATTACATGTATAGTTTATTTCTCTTATCTTATCATGTTTAATGTTGCAGCATTGTACCGAGACAAATTCCTAGTTTGTGTACTACATGAACAATGGCAATAAACCTGATTCTGATTCTGATTCTGACAAACAGCGGGGTGACCACATACTGCTCTGGTCTCCCCACCCCCCCCACCCCCCACTTACACCAGCAATCTGATCTCTAATTGTTCATTCATGGTGTGAATCTTTAAATAGGGGGCCCAAGCCTGGCGCTAAGATAATGGCTCGCTCTATGTTGTTAGCTAGTGAGGCTAAATTACCGCTCGCTACAGAGTTACCATGGAAATAGACCACAAAGAGAGTGATTAGTCTTGTGTCTTTTACACATTGAGACACTTTGCTGTTCAGCAGGAAATGGCGAAACCCTCTCCATTTTCCATGCTTTGCTTCTGTATCCATATCAAATTATATTTGCAGAGTCAGGAGCTTTAATTGTGTGATGACTGTAATAGGCTTGCCTTTTTTGTGCCAGTGGCAGTGAAGAAAAAACAAATACTACTGTACTGTATGTACCAATGATGTTTTTACACGCCGTCATACTTGACTGATGCACAGTCAGTAAGGGGACATTTAATTTTGTTTTCTTTGCTGTGTCAGACACTTCCAGATGCTTCTATCTTACCACAAGTTTCTATGCTAATGATTTTTTTTTATTGAGGATTTCCATCTGCTTTACTAAAGCAAGATGTTGTTCTTCTGTTACTGTGTTAGCAGAGATTTGACCTACTATCCATTTTGATTTTTTTTGTTAATAAAAAAAAAAGAGTTAGGTTAATTGGCATCAAACTGGGGATTCTAAATTGTCCTTAGGTATGACTGTGAGAGTGAATGGTTGTCTGTCTCTCTGTGTTGGCCCTGCGATGGACTGGCGATCTGTCCAGGGTGGACCCTGCCTCTCACCCAAAGATGCTGGGATAGGCTCCAGTCTCCCTGCAACCCAAAAAGAATTAAGCGGAAGAAGACGGAAGACGGAAGAAGATTTCGGGTGCTTTCTGCTACTTCAGTGTGCCGGTGGACATGTTCCTGAGGGTGAGTGTCACACCACAAGAGGATGTGAAATCACGTACAGGTCTCTCTATAAGATGGGAGGGTGAGAAGAGAGGAGATAATCTGTGTCAGTATGAAGTTGCCAGTGAACATTAGGAGCCGGGGAACTGAAATAGCCATCATTACTTGGTCTACTGCTGGCACCCACTGAGATGTTTGTCTGTGCGCGTGAGTGTGACTGTCGGTCAAGACAGTGTCCTCCACAAGACCGGTTATCATAATATTTCCTATCAAAAATGGATGTATGCTCATCAGCGGAGGTGTGACATGATTTATATCATGAACCAAAACAGTTTACAGTTAAAGGTTTCCTTAAATACTTGAATTTGTAATAGTTGTAATTTTTGCATCAACAAGGTTGCAGCACTACCTTAAATGTGAAGATTTTTTTTTCATCCCAGTAAAATAAACATTACAGCATCCTCCCCACAGTTGGGAGGTTGTGGGTTCAAGCCTCAGCTGGATTATATCAAAGACCATAAAAATTATACATTCCACCTTCAAGCTTGGTGCTCAGCATAAGCAGAATGGGGAAAGGAAAGTTGGTTACCCAGCCACAGAAGGAAATACAAAACCAGTGTACTCCCTGTGCCAGTCCCAAGCCAGGGTAAATGGCTAAAAATCCTTGCCAAATCACATATCATCCGCTGTGGCAACCCTGAATAGGCAGCAGCTGACAGGTGTGTGTGTGTGGGGGGGTAAATTAAAATGAACATTCCATCAATGATGGAGGTCAGACATGTTTCACCTACATAGAAAATGTGACAGACTAGTTTGCATGAAATGCCATGACTGGTTTAAAGGTCACAGCACAATCTTATTAGGCTGTAGGTGCAAAATATCTAATCTAACAAAGTGGAATCAGTGTACTTTAATAACAGACTTGTTTACATTCACACCATATTCTGGTTAAGCCACTATTCCAAAAGAGGTGTTTACATGCTTGATGTACACTAGTAGTGGTGGCAGCATCATTACATAAGCATGTTCTTTTCTTGCCAATAATTCTCATTCCAGCCAAACATTTCACAATATTAATTTCTCTCAACATATTTAACATACATGATTTTTCTCTCCCCCCAAATTAATGCCTCTATTTAGTAGAACTGAAGTTGCATTTGTTAACACGTGTCTGTTTAACATTTATAAACCAGGGTGGAAGGTTTGGTGATATTGCTTCATACAGTACAGGAACTTTATTTTGAAATACCCAGCAACAGAAACCAGAAGAATACATGTGAGTACCTTGATGTTATGAGAACATGGGGTGTGGATGGCAAAAAAAATAATAAAGTAATAAAATAGACAGAACTTAATAGCATAAGAACTGCTGAGCATGTAAACATGGTCATTTTCACATTTAAGGAATGATGGCCTTTATGGCTGTGTTGTGAGACATGTATATGTTGGACACTGCATATGTGATTTAACCACGATGAAGGAGAGCCAGCCCCCTGCGGTGCGGAGCCACAGAGCCTGGACCCCCTGCGGAGGACAGGGGACAGAAGACTTCCTGACCACTGAGGCTCGGGAAGAGAGAAGGGGGAGTTATGTAAATAAAAGGCTAATGAATGTGAATAAAGAGATTTTGAGAGAGATGTGTGATTTCCCCCGCGAGGGAAATGGTTTGATGTCAGAATGTTTAAATGAGAGAACTTTGGTGTGTTCACTCTCTTTGTTCGCTGCTCAGGAATGAGAGCAGACTGTGGAATGATTACTTGAATAAATTGGAATGAAAGACAATTCGGTTTCGTTATTCAAGACTCCCCACATTGGTGACTGACGACGTTGAGAATGAATGAAGAAATTCTCAGGGTCCCGGACTCACAGCGCTCAGAGCTGGCGAGCGCAGTGGCCGTTAAGCTGCCTGATTTCTGGCAGGATAACCCACGGTCGTGGTTTCTGCAAGCAGAGTCGCAGTTCGCGCTCGCAGGAGTAACGGTGGATGACACTAAGTTCCACCATGTCATCGCTAAACTGGACAACAGCACAGCTCGGTGCGTGCAAAGCTTGGTGGAGCAGCCACCTGCGACCGACAGGTACGGCAAGCTGAAATCCACCCTCATCAAGTTTTTCACCCCCTCGGCTGAAGTGAGGGCGAGGAGGATCCTGTCTTTGCTAGACCAAGGTGGACACAGGCCGAGCGCCCTGATGGAGGAGATGATACAGCTGAGAGGGTTGGACAACGATGATTTCATTTTTCAGTTCATCTTCCTCTCCAACCTCCCGGCGCATGCGAGAAGCACGCTGGCCGGCAAAAAGTGTCACACCCTGGAGGAGTTCCGGGAGCTGGCCCAGGAGGCAGATGGGATCCTGGACGCCTGCGGCGGGCAAGCAACCACAGCAGCGACCCGAGACAGCGGGGAGCCAGAGGCGGCAGAACCAGACTGGCCGACGACGGCGGCAACACGGCCGCGACGAGGGGGAGCCAATAGCCCGGCGGCAGAGGCGCGGGCACGACACAGCGGAGGAGAAGATCTCTGCTTTTACCATCGGAGGTTCGCAGAGAAGGCACGCAGGTGTGTGCCGCCCTGCATCTTCAGGAGTTCGGGAAACGGCAAGACCGGGGGTCGCTAGCAGCTTCGACCCTCGGAGAACGCAACAAGCTGCTCTACATCACGGATGCGCGCTCCGGACGAGAGTTCCTCATCGACACCGGAGCACAAGTGAGCTTCATCACCCCAACATACGCGGACCGGGTGGCTGGACCCCACGGTAGCGGAGCTACAGCGGCAAATGGCTCGAACATCAACACCTACGGGAGAAGGACCTTGCCTTTATGCTTACATGGCCGCACATATGAATGGACTTTTGTGATAGCGGCGGTGAGTTTCAACATGTTGGGCGCGGATTTTTTGTGTTCACACAATCTGTTAGTTGATCTTGCTAATAGACGGCTGGTAAATGCACTCTCTTTTTACTCTCTCCCCTGTTCAGCTCGAGTGTCCCCGCCACCAGTACAGACCCACATCGCTACAGCAGGTGGTAAGTTTCACACACTCCTCACCCAATTTCCAGCGCTCACTGTGCCCACTTTTTCAGCGACGGTCGCGAAGCACGGGGTGAAACACTTTATCCCCACTTCTGGTCCTCCCGTGTTTGCAAAAGCTCGGCGCTTGGATGCAGTTAAGCTCGCCATTACGCGCGAGGAGTTCGCCAGCCTGGAGAGGCTGGGCATCGTTCGTAGGTCGAAGAGCCCGTGGGCTTCGCCGCTGCACATGGTACCGAAAGCCGATGGCTCCTGGAGACCGTGCGGGGATTACCGCAGGCTAAACAACGCTACGGCGCACGATCGTTATCCCATCCCGCACATTCAGGATTTTTCGGTGCACCTGGCGGGGGCGCGCATTTTTTCAAAGATTGATCTAGTTCGCGGCTATCACCAAGTCCCGGTCCAACCGGAGGACATTCCTAAAACAGCGGTAATAACCCCGTTCGGACTTTTCGAATTTTTACGCATGCCGTTTGGTCTCAAAGGGGCGGCGCAAACATTTCAGCGGATGATGGATGCCGTGTTACGCGATCTCCCTTTCGTGTTTGTGTACCTCGACGACATTTTGGTCGCGAGTACTTCAGAGGACGAACACGAAACGCACCTCACAGCAGTTTTTAGGAGGCTGGGAGAGCACGGCTTAATAGTTAACCCAGCCAAGTGCCAGTTCGGCGTCGAGCAGATCGATTTTTTGGGTCACCGCGTCTCCCCGGAGGGAGCGGTTCCGTTACCAGAGAAAGTACGCGCGGTAGCGGATTTTCCCCGTCCACAAACGGTCAAATCACTACAGGAATTCTTGGGGATGGTGAATTTTTATAACCGATTCCTGCCCCACGCAGCTCAAATCATGCAACCGTTATATGCCGCGCTCAAAAAACAAAAACCGACCCAGGCGGTCGAATGGTCCCCGGAGCGGGAGCGCGCGTTCACAGAGGTTAAAAAAGCCTTGGCTGACGCTGCGCTCCTGGCCCACCCAGACCCTGCAGCACGTATCACGCTGACGACAGACGCTTCAGATTTAGCCATAGGGGCCGTTATTGAGCAACAGGTAGCCGGAGTTTGGCAGCCTTTGGCTTTCTTTAGCAAATCTTTAAGCGCGGCTGAACGAAAATACAGCGCGTTTGACAGAGAACTGTTGGCGCTGCATTTGGCTATTCGTCATTTCCAGTTCTGGCTGGAAGGACGGTGCTTCACCGCTTATGTGGACCACAAGCCGCTCACATACGCCATGGCCAAAATTTCAGACCCGTGGTCCGGCAGGCAGCAGAGGCAGCTGGCCGCAATCTCGGAATTTACCACTGACATTAGGCACGTCGCGGGCAAATTCAATGTAGTAGCGGATTGTCTCTCACGCGCGTTCACGACCCCAACACGCGCAGAGGCAGAACGGGCCACCGTGACCGTGCCGCAGGAGAGCGGCACGGTGGCGCGCGCAGCCCCGGTGCACGTGGGTATAGATTACGCAGCCATGGCAGCGGACCAGGGGGCGGACGCAGACGTGCGCGCGCTCCAGTCTGGACCAACAGGGTTGAGGCTGGAGAGCAAGTGTTTACAAACCGGTATGCCCCCCCGATCTGCGACATGTCAACGGGGCGCCCGCGTCCGGTGGTTCCGGCCACGTGGCGCCGCCGTGTTTTTGACTCGGTCCACTCACTGGCGCACCCGGGGGTGCGCGCGTCGGTGAAACTAGTGGCGGAAAAGTTTGTTTGGCCGTGCCTGCGCAAGCACGTGAAGGAATGGGCAAAAACCTGCATTTCCTGTCAACGGGCCAAAATTCACAGGCACACAAGAGCCCCGTTAGAACCGTTCCGCATTCCGGCCAGAAGGTTCGACCATGTGCACGTCGACCTTGTGGGCCCCCTACCGGCATCACAGGGGTTCACGTATCTTTTGACAATGGTGGACCGCACCACACGTTGGCCGGAAGTGGTCCCACTTGCGACGACCACGGCCGCGGAGGTGGCTCGCGTTTTTTTTAACGGCTTGGGTGGCGCGTTTCGGGGTTCCGTCGGACATTACGTCCGATAGAGGACCGCAATTCATCTCTGAGCTGTGGTCAGCGGTGGCCGACGGCTTAGGAGCCAAAATTCACCGCACTACGGCTTACCACCCTCAGGCCAATGGTTTATGCAAGCGTTTTCATAGGTCTTTGAAGGCAGCACTCAGAGCGTCGCTCACGGATGCAGATTGGGTGAATAAACTTCCATGGGTTTTATTAGGGTTGCGTTCTGCGCCTAAAGAGGACTCAGACGCCTCCCCAGCGGAGCTGGTATTCGCACAAACTCTGAGGCTGCCGGGCAAGTTTTTACCAGAGCACCCAGAGCCCCCACCTCTCTCGGCTCTGGGACCGTTAGTCGGCACGGGGGCAGACACGCTCCCGGGTCCGGTTCATCACGCTTTTCCACGAGTTTTCGTCCCCAAGGCTTTAAAAAATGCCGATTTCGTTTTTGTCAGGCGTGAAGCCCTAAAAGCAACGCTCAAACCACCTTACGAAGGGCCATTTCGAGTGCTGGAGGCAGGTGATAAGCAATTTGTGCTAGATTTTGGAGACAGAAAAGAGACAGTCAGTATTGACAGACTAAAACCTGCTTTTGTCATGAAGGACGTGTCTGTACCGGTCGCGGTGGCGCCTCGACGAGGCAGGCCCCCGCAGGGGGCAATTAATCACTCTCTCCCTCAGTCAACAGACCCGAAGCAGAAACGCACCGCAGGCAAGGCGGGGCCAACGCACAGCAGATTCGGCAGACGGCTGAAGCCCAAGCGGCGCACAGACTGAATGTTGGTGTTGATTATTCAGTAGTGAGTAAGGTGCTATTTAATTTTAGGAATTAGTCTGTTCTTCATCGTTTGGGGGGGGTTATATGGCTGTGTTGTGAGACATGTATATGTTGGACACTGCATATGTGATTTAACCACGATAAAGGAGAGCCAGCCCCCTGCGGTGCGGAGCCACAGAGCCTGGACCCCCTGCGGAGGACAGGGGACAGAAGACTTCCTGACCACTGAGGCTCGGGAAGAGAGAAGGGGGAGTTATGTAAATAAAAGGCTAATGAATGTGAATAAAGAGATTTTGAGAGAGATGTGTGATTTCCCCCGAGGGAAATGGTTTGATGTCAGAATGTTTAAATGAGAGAACTTTGGTGTGTTCACTCTCTTTGTTCGCTGCTCAGGAATGAGAGCAGACTGTGGAATGATTACTTGAATAAATTGGAATGAAAGACAATTCGGTTTCGTTATTCAAGACTCCCCACAGCCTTGACACAGAACAAAGTAATTCATTAATTAGATAAATAAGTAATGTTAGGATATGACACTGGTTTCAGGATTTATCTGCCGTTTTCTTCTCTGTTCACCCACACCAGTCATTGCAGATGGCCTCTGAGCATGGTTCTACAGCAGGTTTCCACCAAGTGTTCACTTACGGGGATCACAGTGGGGTTTCCTTACAATACACTGTCTCTTTAGATGACGACTGTGATTCAGACAAACTAAAACAAAGCTGTCTGACCATCCGATTGAATATCAGTTGAATTTAAATATGATTGTGGAATGTATGAAAAATGAATCTTCTTAGTATTCAAAGATCTCAGACACAATTGTATAATGAAATTATAGAACACAAATCACTGTCTACAATACAGCCCTCCTCCAAAGAGCTTTGGTGGGTAAAGGATTTTCCCAGACACTGATGTCAAGGGATGCTACTTTCACTTTCACAGTAACTCTGGAGGTGGGTGCAGAATAATGACCACGTTGCAATCAATGTGTGAATTGTTGAGTTTTATATCTTATATATGAGGTGATTAAGAAAAAAAATGTGTATATACATAGTCTATATAAAAATAGACGAAAGTAGATGAAATGGGTAAGATATACCGGGTCAAGTGGCTTGCTTGCTAACTAGCAAGCTTGATAGCTTTGCTCAAGATTTCTGGATGATGGGATGATGTCTTGATTCTGTCATCACCACGTAAGTACTCTACATGGATTATTATCCACTATGCTGTGACAGTTTAACAGAAACATTACAACAACTGATTTTAAAAGCAGAATACCAAGATACAGTTAACCAGGCTAACTCTTAGCAAACACCAAGTAGAACCAGAACACAAGTTGGCACATCAGATGTGCAAAGATTGTCCCATTGGGGTTGTGAAGACTGTCTCTTTTCAAATAAAGCTCTGCTGTGGAAAAGAAGGGACAGTATAAAGCATCGTGTTAAAATCCTCACTTTAATAAGTAAAGCATGTTACTTGAATTAACTTGGCATTTGTGCAAATGGCTGCAGTAAGTTGCAGAGACATAGACCAGCAGAAGTAGCTCTGTTGGTGTGCCAGTCTTTCTGTAGAAATAGCTGAAGTAGTTATTGTATGGGTGAATGTGTTACGGTGCAGGGGTGGTGGGCAGGGACGTGGACAGAGCTCAGGGTCCTGATGGCCTGGTGAACAAAGCTGTTTAGCCGTCTTGTGGAGTGGGCCCGCAGGCTCCAGTACCTTCTCCCTGAGGGCAGGAGGCTGAAAAGGGAGTGTGATGGGTGGAAGGTGTCACCTGCGATGTTGATGGCTCTGTGGGTGAGGCGGCTGTGGTAGATCTACAAGAGGGGGGGGGAAGAAGGACATCGATGATCTTGCTGGTTGCTTTCACTGTGCATTGTAGAGTCTTCCGGCAGGAGGTGGTGCAGCTTCTGTACCACACTGTGATGCAGCTAGTAAGGATGTTCTCGATGGTACTCGATGGTACCCCGGTAGAATGAGCACATAATGGGGGGTGGGACTCATGCCCTCCTCAGTTTGTGGAGGAAACAGAGGCAAGTTTGAGCCTTCTTGGCCAGTGATGTAATGTTGTTGGACCAGGAGAGGTCCTCAGAGATATGCACCCCCAGGAACTTGGTGCTGCTCACCCTCTCCATAGCTGCTCCATTGATGAACAGAGGGGGATGCTGTGTCTGTCCCCTCCTGAATTTGACCACAATCTCCTTGGTTTTTCTCACGTTCAGGAAGAGATTATTGTCTTTACACCACTGGACCAGTTGACTCACTTCATTTCTATAGATGGCCTCTTCATTGTTGGTGATGAGGCCCACCACCATAGTGTTGTCCGCAAACTCGATGATATGGTCTGTGCTGTAGGCTGGTACACAGTCATGGGTCAGCAGGGTGAAGAGCAGCAGGATGAGCATGCACCCTTGTGGGGCCCATGTGCCCATTGTGATGGTCTTGGAGGTGATACTGCTGACCCGCACGTTCTGTGGCCTCCCTGTGAGAAAGTCCAGCACCCAGTTACAGAGAGAGGTTTTGAGTACCAAGTGTCTGAGTTTTTGTATTAGGTGCTGGGGGATGATTGTGTTGAATGCTGAACTGAAGTCCAAGAACAGCATTCGCACATAGGAGTTCTTTGAGTCCAGGTAGGTGAGGGCTGGATGGAGAGCAGCAGAGATGGCATCTTCTGTGGGTCTGTTTGACCTGTATGCAAACTGAGATGGGTCGTGGGAGGGAGGGAGGTTGGACTTGATGTTCTGCATGACCAGCTACTCAAAAGCACTCCATTATGATGGAGGCCAATGGAACTGGCTGGTAATCGTTATAGCTGGATGGAAGGGGCTTCTTTGGGACTGGTATTATGGTGGCAGTTTTGAAACATGTGGGGACAACAGCTTGACTCAGGGAGATGTTGAAGATGTCGGCCAGGACATTCTTGAGCTCCTCTGCACAGTCCTTCAGAAAGCGACCTGATATACTGTCTGGGTCCAGCTGCCTTCCATGCATTGATTCTGGAGAGGGACCTCTTCATGCTTGCCAGATCCCAACTTATAGCCTGCTCATCTGGAGAAGGAGTGGTCTTCTGTGCTGATGTGCTGTTTTGTGCTTCAAAGTGGCCAAAGAAGTCATTTAAGTTGTTAAGCAGTGTGATGTCACTTGCACAGGTCTGAGATGAAGGTTTGTAGCTGCAGATGGTCTGTATTTTGTATGCCACGCCAGAGAGAACATGCCTCTCTGGTGTTGCTGAAGTGGCTGGATATTTTCTTGCTCTCCTGTCGTTTTGTTTCCTTGATGCCAAGGGACAGGTTGGCCCGAGCTGTTGTTAGTCCTGCAGTGTCACCAGCCCTGAAGGCTGTGTCCTGAGCCCTCAGGAGCCTGTGAACCTCTGCTGTCATCCGTGGCTTCTGGTTAGTTCCAACAGTAACTGTTTTGCAGTGAGTGACATCATCAATGCATTTACCTATGTATGCTACAACCACCTCAGTGTACTCCTCTATATTTGTGTGTCCATTGCAAGCGGCTGCATGCTTGAAAATGTCCCAGTCTGTCATGCTAAAGCAGTCTTTCAGAGCATCAGAGGCCCCCTCTGGCCACACACGTACAGTGGGGTAAAAAAGTATTTAGTCGGCCACCAATTGTGCAAGTTCTCTCACTTAAAAGATGAGAGAGGTCTCCAATTTTCATCATAGGTATACCTCAACTATGAGAGACAAAATAAGAAAAAAATCCAGAAAATCACATTGAAGGATTTTTAATGAATTAATTGGTAAATTCCTTGGTAAAATAAGTATTTGGTCAATAACAAAAGTTCATCTCAATACTTTGTTATATACCCTTTGTTGGAATGACAGAGGTCAAACATTTTCTGTAAGTTTTCCCAAGGTTTTCACACACTGTTGCTGGTATTTTGGCCCATTCCTCCATGCAGATCTCTAGAGCAGTGATGTTTTGGGGCTGTCGCTGGGCAACACGGACTTTCAACTCCATCCAAAGATTTTCTATGGAGTTGAGATCTGGAGACTGGCTAGGCCACTCCAGGACCTTGAAATGCTTCTTACGAAGCCACTTGTAGAAGAGTTTGGAAGAACGAGGCGGTATGATATATAAACCAAAGTTTATTATCAGCTCCTCTAACAAGTCTCATCTAAGTGCAGAAGCAGCAGAAGGAAAAAGAGACCGAATACCTCCGGCTCTCTGACTTTATACTTGCACATAACAAAAGACATGCATATCAAAGGCTGACATCCCTCATTATCTTAATCCCCCCCATTGTCTTGGTACTTCCTCTCTTCGCCCTGGGGGGGTGAGGGTAGCTCCTCCGGTCTCCACCGCAGTGTCTGGGAACGTCTTTGTTCTTCACTGGCGGTTGAGAGTCTTTGTTCTTTCTGAGGTGTGAAGTCGCTTTACATATGTAATCACCAAACATTCTCACATGCTTCAACATATGTAGGTTATGGAATATATGATTAATATAGCCCACAGCCCCCCCCAAACGACTAAGAAAAGACAATAGAAAAATTCACAGTTTAAGATAATTACTATGACATACTAACTGTTACACCATCTTGCCACAGAAGAAACTTTCCAGCAGCCATGCTCCTAAGAGAGTTCAGTGGTAATCATAACAGCATAGTAAAATCACAAGTCAGTCCTAAACTGTTACAGCACAATTAGTGAACAACTGTGGAGTAGTTTGCATCAGTCCCTGTGCTGTCTGGGTTTTAATCTTCTCCCAAAACTGCTGTGGGTTCGTTTAGGCGTCCTGCTGGGACCTTCTTGTAAGGAATCTGCAGCGTGGGAAGGAGAGTGATTAATTGTTCCCTGCAGGGGGGCTGAGTCTTTTCTCTTGGGGGGTCTACCCCGCCGAGGTGCTCTCGTCAACAGTGCAGGCTCGTCTTTCAACAAGAAGGCAGGTTTAAGTCTGTCAATGCTGACTGTTTCTTTTCTATCCCCAAAATCAAGCACAAAGTGTTTATTACCAGGTTCCAGCACTCTGAATGGCCCATAGTATGGTGGGCGGAAAGTTGGTTTTTAAGCTTCATGTCTGACAAAAACGAATTCAGCGTTCTTTAAAGCTTGTGGGACAAAAACCCGTGGAAAGGAGTGATGAGCTGGACCGGGGAGAGAGTTCGGTCCGTTGCTGCCTAAAAACCTCGGGACTGGAAGATGCCCTGGTTCTGGGTTCTCTGATAAAAATTCACCTGGGAGCCTGAGAGGTTGTGCAAAAACTAATTCTGCTGGACAGGCGTCTAGATCCTCTTTAGGTGCAGCACGCAACCCCAATAAAACCCAGGGAAGTTTATTTACCCAATTTGTATCCGTTAGTGAGGCTCTGAGGGTGGCTTTTAAAGACCTGTGAAAACGCTCGCATAACCCATTAGCCTGAGGGTGATAAGCGGTGGTGCGGTGAATTGTTGCCCTTAAGCTGCTGGACATGGCTGACCAAAGCTCCGAGACAAATTGAGGTCCTCTATCGGACGTGATGTCCGATGGGACGCCGAAACGTGCCACCCAGCTTGTCAAAAAAACGCGAGCGACTTCCTCCGCTGTAGTTGACGCTGGAGGGACTGCCTCTGGCCAGCGCGTGGTGCGGTCTATCATTGTTAACAGGAGTGTGAAACCTTGGGAGGAAGGTAGTGGCCCCACGAGGTCGACATGAACGTGGTCGAACCTTCTAGCAGGGATTGGAAAAGGCTCCAGAGGGGCTTTTGTGTGTTTGTGTATTTTGGCGCGCTGACAAGAAATGCAAGTTTTTGTCCATTCTTTTACGTTTTTGCGCAGGCCCGGCCACACAAACTTTTCTGCGACCATTTTAACCGAGGCGCGCACACCTGGGTGCGCGAGGGAGGGAATTGAGTCGAAAATACGGCGGCGCCATGTGGCTGGGACTAACGGGCGAGGTCGGCCGGTTGAAATATCGCATATTAGGGGGGGCACGCCGTCGCGTAAACCCTTTTCCTCCAGCCTTAACCCTGTTGGTCCAGACAGGAGTGCGCGCACGTCCGCGTCACTGCTTTGTTCCTCTGCCATGGCTGCATAATCTATCCCTGCATGGATAGGTGCTGCGTATGTGTCCGCGTTAGTGAAAAGTTCTGCGGCTGAGGCAGTATAATCTGTCTCCTCGCGCTCTGGTGATGTCACAGCGCGAGAGAGGCAGTCTGCTACCACGTTAAGTTTGCCTGCCACATGTCGAATGTCTGTGGTGAACTCTGAAATCGCAGCCAGCTGTCTTTGTTGCCTGCCTGACCATGGTTCTGAAATTTTAGCCATAGCAAAGGTGAGCGGTTTGTGGTCTACAAAAGCCGTGAAACTCCACCCTTCTAACCAGAACTGGAAGTGGCGGATGGATAAATGAAGCGCTAGCAGCTCCCTGTCAAAAGTGCTGTACTTACGCTCAGTTTGGTTTAGCGATTTGCTGAAGAATGCTAAAGGTTGCCAGATCCCGCTGACATGTTGTTCTACAACTGCCCCTATAGCTAGGTCCGAAGCGTCTGTGGTTAGTGCAATGCGGGCAGAGGGATCGGGGTGAACTAACAATGTGGCATTAGCTAGAGCGCTCTTTACTTCCGCGAAGGCGCGTTCGCGCTCCGGGGTCCATTCGACCGCGTTGGAAGCTTTCTTTTTTCTGAGCGTGTCATATAGGGGCTGCATGAGCTGAGCTGCGTGGGGGAGGAAACAGTTGTAACCATTCCTAAAAATTCTTGCAGCGATTTGACCGTTTGTGGCCGTGGGAAACTTTTTATCGCATGAACTTTGTCTGGAAGTGGAACTGCCCCTTCCGGAGAGACTTTGTGTCCTAAAAAATCAATTTGTGACACACCGAATTTGCATTTGGCTGGATTGATTATTAACCCGTGCTCTTCTAGTCTCTGAAAAACCGTAGTGAGGTGCTGCTCGTGTTCTTCCTCAGACGAGCTGGCTGCCAGCATGTCGTCGAGGTAGACGAAAACAAAAGGAAGGTCGCGTAATACCGCGTCCATCATCCGCTGAAAAGTTTGAGCAGCGCCTTTGAGGCCGAAAGGCATTCGCAGAAATTCAAAAAGGCCGAAAGGGGTTATTACAGCTGTTTTAGAAATGTCCTCTGCTCGAACTGGGACTTGATGATAACCGCGGACCAGGTCTATTTTTGAAAAAATGCGTGCACCCGCCAGATGCAGTGAAAAATCCTGAATGTGAGGGATTGGGTAGCGGTCATGCGCTGTCACATTGTTTAATCTGCGGTAATCCCCGCACGGTCTCCAAGAACCGTCGGGTTTCGGAACCATGTGAAGTGGTGAGGCCCAAGGGCTCTTCGAGCGTCTAACAATGCCTAATTTTTCAAGGGTAGTAAACTCGTCCCGAGCTATGGTGAGCTTGGCCGCGTCTAAGCGGCGAGCTTTGGCAAATACGGGTGGGCCCGTTGTGGGAATAAAGTGTTCAACCCCGTGTTTAGCCACAGTGGCTGAGAATTTGGGAATCGTGAGTGCTGGAAATTGGGTGAGGAGTTGCTCAAACTTACCTCCTGCCGTGGTGACGCTAGCCTGCACAGGTGGTGGAGAAACTCGGGCTGAGCATGGAATAGAAGCAAAGGACAGTGCATTAACCAAGCGTCTATTCGCTAGATCCACTAATAACCCATGTGCACACAAAAAATCTGCGCCCAACAAGTTAAAACTCACCGCCGCTACAACAAATGTCCATCTGTAGTTGCGGCCGTGGATGTGGAGGTGCAGGCTCTTTTCGCCGAAAGTGTCAATGCTGGAGCCGTTGGCTGCCACCGCTCCGTTGCCCCGGGTGCCCATGGCTCGATCTGCTTGGGAGGGCATGACAAAACTCAGTTGAGCTCCTGTGTCAATAAGGAACTGCTTGCCGGTGTGTCCATCCGTCACATATAACAGCTTACTCTTCTCGCCGAGAACCGCTGCCGTTAACGGCTCTCGGCTTTGGCGTTTCCCGAAATCATAAATTTGCAGGGGGGAACGCATTTGCGAGCCTTCTCGGCGAAGCGGTGGTGATAATAACAGACGTCGCTCCGTCTGTTACGTTTTGGCCGTGTCGCTGTCACCGCGGGCTGGATCTGCTCAGTGGGTTGCGGCTCTTCGTGGTTCTGGGCAACAGCGTTGAGGTCCGCGGATGCTGCTGTGGGTGTCTGCTCCTTGCAGGTGTTGACGAGCCGTTGAGCTTCGTTGGCGAGCACGCGGAAGTCTTGCTGGGTGCTGCATCTCATGTTGGCGAGCGTTCCTCTCATGTGTGGCGGCAGCGTGCTGAGGAATATGAATTGGAAGAGGAAGTTGTCATTGTCCTCTTCTTTAAGCTGCAGCAAATCCTCCATGAGGGCTTTAGGTTTGCACCCTCTGTGGCCGTAGACCGCCAGACTCTTCTCGGCTCTCTCTTCAGCTGAGGGGACGTAACTTGCCACGATGGTTGCTTTCAGTGTTTCATATTTGTCTTGGGCCGGCAGCCGCCGGATCATGCTCCGCACACACCTCGAAGTGGCGGCGTCGAGTTTGGAGACGATATGATAGAATTTCGTATCGTCAGCCGTGATGCCCGCCAGTGTAAACTGGGCTTCAGCTTGTTGAAACCACGAGGCGGGGTCTTCCTGCCAGAAGTCCGGCAGCTTGACAGCGACGGCATTCGTGTAGACCATCACTGATGTGTCCGCAGGGTGAG
This sequence comes from Pholidichthys leucotaenia, assembly GCA_020510985.1. Taxonomy (NCBI): domain Eukaryota; kingdom Metazoa; phylum Chordata; class Actinopteri; order Cichliformes; family Pholidichthyidae; genus Pholidichthys; species Pholidichthys leucotaenia. The sequence continues at coordinate 288,439,141 of CM035839.1, read as the reverse complement.
AGTGCCTTGCTTCGGCTCTCTCGGCGGCGCTGGTGCTCGGTTGAGCCCTCTCAATCCCTTCTGCCGGGGGGGAAAGTCGTCCATCTGTTCCCCTGTCTGCGTGGGCGCTGGCGTCTGCCTGGGTCGCCACAGATGAGTCGATCGCGGAGGAATGCCTCAGGTCCATACTCGCGTCAGGGGTCACCAGTGTAGAAGAGCTTGGAAGAACGAGGCGGTATGATATATAAACCAAAGTTTATTATCAGCTCCTCTAACAAGTCTCATCTAAGTGCAGAAGCAGCAGAAGGAAAAAGAGACCGAATACCTCCGGCTCTCTGACTTTATACTTGCACATAACAAAAGACATGCATATCAAAGGCTGACATCCCTCATTATCTTAATCCCCCCATTGTCTTGGTACTTCCTCTCTTCGCCCTGGGGGGGTGAGGGTAGCTCCTCCAGTCTCCACCGCAGTGTCTGGGAACATCTTTGTTCTTCACTGGCGGTTGAGAGTCTTTGTCCTTTCTGAGGTGTGAAGTCGCTTTACATATGTAATCACCAAACATTCTCACATGCTTCAACATATGTAGGTTATGGAATATATGATTAATATAGCCCCCACCACTCCTTCATTGCCAGGGTGGTGTGTTTGGGATCATTGTCATGCTGAAAGACCCAGCCACGTTTCATCTTCAATGCCCTTGCTGGTGGAAGGAGGTTTTCACTCAAAATCTCACGATACATGGCCCCATTCATTCTTTTCTTTACACGGATCAGTCGTCCTGGTCCCTTTGCAGAAAAACAGCCCCAAAGTATGATGTTTCCACCGCAATGCTTCACAGTAGGTATGGTGTTCTTTCTCCTCCAAACACAACAAGTTGAGTTTTTACCAAAAAGTTCTATTTTGGTTTCATCTTACTATAAGACATTCTCCCAATCCTCTTCTGGATCATCCAAATGCTCTCTAGCAAACTTCAGACGGGCCTGGACATGTACTGGCTTAAGCAGGGGGACACGTCTGGCACTGCAGGATTTGAGTCCCTGGCGGCGTAGTGTGTTTCTGATGTAGCCTTTGTTACTTTGGTCCCAGCTCTCTGCAGGTCATTCACTAGGTCCCCCCATGTGGTTCTGGGATTTTTGCTCACTGTTCTCATGATAATTTTGACCCTACAGGGTGAGATCTTGCGTGGAGCCCTAGATCAAGGGAGATTATCAGTGGTCTTGCATGTCTTCCATTTTCTAATAATTGCTCCCACAGTTGATTTCTTCACACCAAGCTGCTTACCTATTGCAGAGTCAGTCTTCCCAGCCTGGTGCAGGTCTACAATTTTGTTTCTAGTGTCCTTTGACAGCTCTTTGGTCTTGGCCATAGTGGAGTTTGGAGTCTGACTGTTTGAGGTTGTGGACAGGTGTCTTTTATACTGATAACGAGTTCAAACAGGTGCCATTGATACAGGTAATGAGTGGAGGACAGAGGAGCCTCTTAAAGAAGAAGTTACAGGTCTGTGAGAGCCAGAAATCTTGCTTGTTTGTAGGTGACCAAATAGTTATTTTACTGAGGAATTTACCAATTAATTCGTTAAAAATCCTTCAATGTGATTTTCTCGATTTTTTTTTCTCATTTTGTCTCTCATAGTTGAGGTATACCTATGATGAAAATTGGAGACCGCTCTCATCTTTTAAGTTGGAGAACTTGCACAATTGGTGGTTGACTAAATACTTTTTTGCCCCACTCTACCTGCTTTTTTTTGTTGGTCTGATGGCTCTCACTCTGGGTCTGTATGCAGGCCTTAGCAAGATGGTGATGTGATCAGAGAGACCAAGGTGGGGAGGGGGGAGGCTCTGTATGCTTTCTTGTCAGTTGTGTACACCAGGTCCAGCAAGTTGTTCTTGTTGGAAAGTCCACATATTGGTGTAGTTTTTGTAGGAGGGCCTTTAAATCTACATGGTTGAAGTCTCCTGCTGTGATGAGGAATCCATCTGGATGTGCTGTCTGTGTCTCACTTATAACCTGATAGAGTTTATTTAGTGCCTTACTCCTCTTGTCGGTGGTGATGGGAGGGACATACACAGCGACTAGCAGGACAGATGTAATTTCCCTCGGTAAGTCAAAGGGTCGGCATTTGATGATCATAAACTCCACCAACAGGGAACAGCGTTTGTGCACAACAGTCACATCTCGGCACCAAGCATCACTGATGTAAACACACATGCCTCCTCTGTGGGTCTTCCCTCCTTCCATGAACAGCACGATAGCATGTTTGCCCCACTAACTGAATGGCAGAATCCAGGATATTGTCATTTAGCCATGTTTCCGTAAAGATAAAAACACAGCAGTTCTGCACATCACGTTGCGTGGATCTTAGGAGCTGTATGTGATCTATTTTGTTGTCTAGTGAATGTACGTTGGCCAGAATGAAGGAAGGAATTGGGAGTCTGTGTGGGATAGCGGCTAGCTCTGCTCTGATTTCTCCACGCCTACCTCACTTTCATTTCCTCTCGCACCGTCTACGGCGTCTCCACTTGGGATGAGAGACAGCAGTCTAGTCCAGGGGTGTGGAAGTCTGGTGGACAAGTCCTAGGCCACAGACTTCCTCTGTAATGCTCTGGTCCAAGACATAATGTTTGGTCATATTCCTTATCTCTAGAAGGCTGTGGCGACTGTAGCTTGTGCGCAGCATCATACGTGGACATTAAACACATGAATCCATAGGTGTAATTTAAACGAATGGCACAAACACAAAGAGAGAAGGGAGGCCGCTGCATGTTCATGCGCCGCCTCGTGGTGCTTGACTGATTCTCAAGACTAAAATGAGCTTTTATTTTTGTCTCTTTTAAATGTTCCAGTTAAAAATAACTGTAAAACATTAAATATTTTAGTTGTTAACTTTTCAGTAACATATTTCAAGTTTCACATTTTTTCAGTGCTTGAGTTGTTGAATGTATTAGTTCAAAAGGGCCTCCAACATTATTGTCAGCAATAATTTGCATTATCTTCTCTATCACATTGGTTATTCCATACTCCAATACCAGTGATATCATCTTGTTGAGGTCTGTCAAGTTGGATTTAATTTTAAACTGATTTCAGTTTAATTTTCAAACTGATGAAAAGCATGTCTGGGCAACACATGCCCACATTTCAAAGGAAAAACTATAGTCATCAAAATCAAAGCTGAGTCTGTTGCTGACTTACGTTTCCGGGATTCGGGATAAGCTGATAAAGTCCACTTTCTTCTATTGCTTCAGTGTTTGTACTGTACCATATAAAGATGCCATAATTATCACATGTGATTAAAACAAACCTTCGTCACACAGGAGTCTTAGTTCACAATCATGAGTGTTTTGTGTGGAAATGCCTACTATTCAGTGTAAGTTCCTAGTTATTGTCTGCTACTTTCCAACAATCCATTAACTACCCAGGCCCAAGCTAATGCTCTTAACACAGATTACTAGCACAATCTCCAGGCTAAAGCCTTTGTATCTGGGCAAGTGAGTAGTACTGCAGCCATGACAGCAGGTGCTAAAGCTGCAGCTAACCCTGGCTAACACCGCCTGAGCTCCATAAGACAGGAAATGCTGGGAGAGGTACTTAACTACTTACAAACACACATCAGGCACACTCCCTCAGTCTCCCTCCCTCCCTCCCTCCCTCGCTAATGTACACATGAGTATACAATGGGTGGGGGGCCGACACAGAGGTGACACGCTGAATGAAGGGGATGATCACTGGGTCACATCTACATGTCAATGAGGCTCTGCAGAAAAATGACCGGGCCACCTGAACCCCTGGAAGGCCTTCTTTTGGTTCTTGGGACAATGAACCACATGCAGTTAAATGTATGTATGCATATGTAAAGAATAACGCATTTTAAATTCTAATTCTTTTGTGTTAAGAGATGATTCATTGCTGTTAACTATTAACACTCATGTTTAACACCTGTTTAAAACTATTTCCTTCCAGGTGTGAGGAAAAAAACAAGACACTCAAAAAAATACAATAATACTTTGTTAAAGTGTAAAGATTTGTATTCTGAAAGCAGTATACCAAGAAATGTCGACTTACTGTTTTTTTATACTAAAAGATATTATGTTGTAAATCTAAGTTCCCACAAAGTTAAGAATGGAAGAAAGTAAGATTAAAGTTTAACAATCTGCTTGACCCTCTGTACTATGACTCTACTAAAACTACACTTGTACATTTTAAGAAGTCATATTGAATTTTATTTGTCAGAAATTATATAAAAGCCGAAGAGTTTAAATTATAAGCTTGATGTGAAAATTCAGTAGACAAGATGAACATGAATATGCAAGAAAAAAACTAAGCTGAGCTGACAGTTATATATCATAAACAAATATGCATACTATACATCTGTAAGGCTGGAGAAGATTATTTATTGTGAAATAGTAATAGGCATGGAAGGAGTTTGTAGAGATAATTTCAGGAGATGTTTATGGTTTACTGTTACGTTTGAGCCATTTTCTTCACTCAACTGAGGAGGAAAAGTCCCATAAATCCTGACACAACCGAAATCCAACTTTCTGTTCTTAAGCCCACTGCCAAATTCAGTGAAGCAAGAAGACAACAGTTTACGGTGCACACCATGTGCAAATACTGCCACCTGATTAAAACCCTTGGGGATCCAGAGTGTAATTGAGCATTTTTGACTACTTTTGATTTTACCTTAATATTTCAATTTAAAAACTGTTTACCTTGCCTTGTTTGGTGTCATTTGTTTCAGCACAACCTTCACAGTTATTTTTCATTTTTGCATGCTGTATTAACACACTGGACCGAAAATCACACAAAAAACATAAAGTCTGAGTATGAAAAAGTTTGATTTTTTACGGTGAAACCCACAAAAACATGTCTAACAAACCATGTCTATAACTCAGGATGCAAATATAAATTGTAAATTTCAAAAACTTATGTAAAAATTTAGCACACAACAAAGTTATATACAACTGTTTCCATGAAAATGCAGACAGTGCTCAAACAACTATTTACAAAACAATCATGTGTCACAAAAGGATGACACATTATTTGTGCCAATCAAAAAAGCTGTTCCTGTACACAACACAGAGGGGCACCTCAGCTTGTGTGCACAACACTCTCAGCTGATCCGACCATTTTTTTCTGTTTTGTAAAATGACATATATATATATACTGTATTCCAAAGTATTAGGGAAATAGGATTTTAGTGTCATAAACATTCAGTTTTTTGTTTTTCAGTTAAACTCATGGATGGTATTGTATCTCAGGGCTCTTCGTATCAGATATCAATCTCAGACACCTGTTATATTTAGTTTGCCAGGTGAGCCTCATTAAAGGAAAACTAGTTAAAAAGGATGTTCCACATTATCAAGCATGGCACAGGTTTGAAGCAATATGGGAAAGCAAAAGGATCTCTCTGCAGCCGAAAAGCATCAAATAGTGCAATGCCTTGGACAAGGTATGAAGACATTACATATTTCACAAAAACTGAAGCGTGATCATCGTACTGTGAAGAAATTTATGGCTGATTCAGAGCACAGATGGGTTTGTGCAGACAAAGGCATAATGAGGAAGGTTTCTGCCAGACAAATTTATCGGATTAAGACAGCAGCTGCTAAAACACCATTACAAAGCAGCAAACAGGTATTTGAAGCTGCTGGTGCCTCTGGAGTCCCACGAACCTCAAGGTGCAAGATCCTCCAGAGGCTTGCAGTTGTGCATAAACCTACTATTCGGCCACTCCTAACCAATGCTCACAAGCTGAAATTGCTGCAATGGGCCCAGAAATACATGAAGACTAATTTCCAAGCAGTCTTGTTCACTAATGAGTGCTGTGCAACCCTGGATGGTCCAGATGGATGGAGTAGGGGATGGTTGGTGGATGGCCACCATGTCCCAACAACTGTGACATCAGCAAGGAGGTGGTGGAGTCATGTTTTGGGCTGGAATCATGGGGAGAATGCTGGTAGGCCCCTTTAGGGTCCCTGAAGGTGTGAAAATGACCTCAACAAAGTATATAGAGTTTCTGCCTGACCACTTTCTTCCATGGTACAAAAAGAAGAACCGTGCCTTCCGTAGCAAAATTATCTTCATGCATGACAATGTACCATCTCATGCTGCAAAGCATACCTCTGTGTCATTGGCTGCTATGGGCATAAAAGGAGAGAAACTCATGGTGTGGCCCCCATCCTCCCCTGACCTCAACCCTATTGAGAATCTTTGGAGCATCCTCAAGCAAAAGATCTATGAGGGTGGAAGGCAGTTCACATCAAAACAGCTTGCATCTTGCAAAGAAATTCAAGCAGAAACTCTCATAAAAAACTCACAAGTTCAATGGATGCAAGAATTGTGAAGGTTATATCAAAGAAGGAGTCCTATATTAACATGTAACCCGGTCTGTTAAGATGTTTTTGATTGAAATAGGTTTTGATTTCAGTAAATATGACCTCCTAATGCTGCAAATTCAACAAATGACCATTTTCAGTTCCTTACAACCAATAAAATGTTTTGAAACTCTGTTGTGCATAACTGGAACAGTGCATTTTGAGTTTTTTATTTTTGCAAAAGAATAGTTATCATTGGGAGGTTTGTTCAGTCAAATTTGAATTACGCTCTAACAGTTGATGGTTTGAAAATTATACTGACTGTCATTTGCATCAACTATTTAGGAAAATCAGAGACATATCATTTGCATAATAATTTGGAATGTGGTGTATGTATGTGTGTGTATATATATATATATATATATATATATATATATATATATATATATTAGATTAGATTACATTAGATTCAACTTTATTGTCATTACACATGTATGAATACAAGGTAACGAAACACAGTTTAGCATCCAATCAGAAGTGCAAAGGACAGCAGTGCAGTATATATGGTAATTAACAGTATGTGCAATTTAAGCAAATATATGCAAATATATGCAGCAGTGCAGAAAGTTAAGAGTACTGTTATGTGCAAATAATGTGCAATAAGTTAGATGTAGTTATGTAGTTATGCAGTTATGTACAGGTGAGGATCGAAGAGATGATGGTAAGAGAGTCAGCGGGGAACTAAGTTCAATAACGTGACAGCTGTTGGAAAGAAACTGTTCCTAAACCTGCTGGATCTAGTCCGAAGGCTTCTGAAACGTCTTCTGGAGGGGAGAAGCTGGAACAGTCCATGAGCAGGATGGTTGGAGTCCCTAAGAATGCTGCGTGCCCGGCGCAGACATCTTTTCCTGTAGACGTCCTCTATAACTGGAAGTGGAGTCCCTGTGATGCGTTGGGCGGTTTTCACCACCCGCTGCAGCGCCTTGCGGTCAGCGACAGAGCAGCTCCCATACCAGACTGTGATACAGTTGGTCAGGGTGCTCTCTATCACGCAGCGGTAGAAGTTGCCCAGGATGTCAGTTGACAGATGGTTCTTCTTCAGTGTCCTCAAGAAGAAGAGGCGCTGATGGGCCTTCTTGATCAGGCTGGTGGTGTTAACTGACCAGGACAGGTCCTCCGAGATGTGGGTCCCCAGGAATTTGAAGCTGGGGACACGTTCAACAACTATGCCATTGATATGGATGGGGTCATGTGTCTCTTCCCTCTCCTTCCTGTAGTCCACTATGAGCTCCTTGGTTTTGCTGGTGTTAAGGAGTAGGTTATTGTCAGCGCACCAAGTAGCCAAGTGCTCAACCTCTGTCCTGTAATCTGACTCGTCATTGTCCCTGATGAGTCCAATCACCGTGGTGTCATCTGCGAACTTTATGATGGAATTGGATCCATCCATAGGCCTGCAGTCATGGGTGTACAGGGAGTAGAGGAATGGGCTGAGCACACAGCCCTGTGGTACACCAGTGTTGAGTGTGATGACGGAAGAACGGTTGGGGCCTGACCTAACATGCTGGGGTCTGTTGGTCAGAAAATCCATGATCCAGTTGCAGGTGGAGGTACTGATTCCCAGGTCCCCAAGTTTAGTGAGCAACTTGGAGGGGATAATTGTGTTGAATGCTGAGCTGAAGTCAACAAACAGCATTCTTGCATAGGTGTTCTTGTCACCCAGGTGTGAGAGTACATAGTGCAGCGCTGTAGAAACCGCATCCTCTGTACTCCTGTTGCTCCGGTAGGCGAACTGATGAGGGTCCAGTGTAGGGGGCAGGCCTTTTTTGAGCTGTGCCAAGACCAGTCGCTCAAAGCACTTCATGACTATGGGCGTCAGTGCCACAGGGCGATAGTCATTTAGGCACGATGGTGTTGAATGTTTCGGCACTGGTACTATTGAAGTGGTCTTGAAGCATGCTGGTACCACGGCCTGGGCCAGGGACAGATTGAAGATGTCTGTGAAGACCCCTGCCAGCTGCTCAGCGCATGCCCTCAGCACACGCCCAGGAATGCCATCAGGGCCAGCAGCCTTACGTATGTTGACATGACTCAGTGCGTTACGGACGTCGGTGTGGGTGAGTGTGAGGTGGTGGAGGTCATCAGAGGGTGGGAAATTGATGTTCTTTTCGTTGTTGTCCTTGTCAAAACGAGCATAGAAGTCATTTAGCTCATTGAGAAAGGGCACAGTCATGGCTATAGGTATGGAGTTGCTGGGCTTATAATCAGAGATAGCTTGAATGCCCTGCCACATACGTCGGGGGTCAGAGTCCCCAAAATGTTCCTCCACCTTCAGCTTGTAGCTGTGCTTGGCCTTCTTGATGCCCCTCTTCAGATCTGCCCTGGATGAACTGTAGGCCTGTGCATCACCAGATCTAAAGGCATTGTTACGTGCTTTTAGCAGAAGCCGCACTTCTCTGTTCATCCACGGCTTCTGATTTGGGTATGTGGTGATCTGTCTTTCCGTGGTGACACTGTCAATAGTGGTGTTGATATGGTCCAGGACTGAGTGGGTGTAAGAGTTGATGTTTATGTGGGAGCCACAAGTAGCCTGAGAGGTGAACATACTCCAGACTGTGTTCCTAAACTTCTCCTGGAGTACAGAGTCAACCCCCTCTGGCCACACTTTGATGGTCCTCACTGATGGCTTCACCCGGTTGATGAGCGGTACATACTTGGGGGTAAGGAACAAGGATAAGTGATCAGACTGACCTAGGTGGGGGAGGGGAGTTGCTGTGTAGGCTCCCACAATATTGGTGTAAACATGGTCCAATGTTTTGTCCCCTCTTGTGTGACAGGAGACATGCTGGTAGAATTTAGGAAGCACTGTCTTGAGGTTAGAGTGGTTAAAATCACCCGCCACAATAAATGCTGCCTCTGGGTGTGCAGTTTGTTGTTTGCTAATAGCTGCATGCAGTTCTTTCATAGCAAGCTTAGCATTAGCATCCGGAGAAATGTAAGCGGCTGTTATGATGGTACAAGTGAACTTGCGTGGCAGATAGAAAGGTCTACATTTAACCATGAGAAACTCCAGGTTAGCTGAGCAGTGTCTCTCAACAGTGACAGAGTTCGTGCACCAAGCCTTGTTAATATAAATGCACACTCCCCCCCCTCTTGTCTTACCGGAGTCAACTGCTGCTCTGTCTGCCCGGAGCGTGTGTAGGCCGGCTAGCTCGATAGCATTGTCGGGTATTCCACTGTGAAGCCATGTTTCCGTAAAAATCATGATATTGCAGTTCATAAGTCTCTTATTGTTGGTGATCCGAAGCCGTAGTTCACTCATTTTGCTTGCCAGAGACCGTACATTAGCAAGGAAAATACTGGGTAGCGATAGCCAGTGCGGTGTTAGCTTTAGCTTAGCTCTTAGCCCACCGCGCTTACCCCTCCTTTGTTTACGATCTTTACGCTGCCTGCGAGCACTTCCGGTCGGCCGGGAAGCCTGCCGAGCGTCGGGAGTTCTCCAGAGCTCCGGGATGAGACGTAGATTCAGACGTAGGTTGCTGATAAAAAGGTCGTTATCGTTGCTTTGTAATCCAATATTCAAAAGCTCATCTCGGGTGTAAGATGTAAAAGCAGAGCTGTTCTGAACGAACATACCCGAAATGAGCAGAAATAACACTGCTAGTCCTGGGGACTAGCAGTGTTATTTCTCATCTGGTAGGACGCTGAGCCTTGCGTTGTGCACGCGCACCCATATATATATATATATATATATCCACTACCGTTCAAAAGTTTGGGGTCACCCAGACAATTATTTTGTGTTTTCCATGAAAACTCACACTTATTTACCACCATGAGTTGTAAAATGAATAGAAAATATAGTCAAGACATTGACAAGATTAGAAATAATGATTTGTATTTGAAATAATAATTTTTTCCAGATACTCAACCTGCTCAAAGGAAGGTCAGTTTTATAGCTTCTCTAACCAGCTAAACTGTTTTCAGCTGTGCTAACATGATTGCACAAGGGTTTTCTAATCATCCATTAGCCTTCTGACCCAATAAACAAACACATTGTATCATTAGAACACTGGAGTGATAGTTGCTGGAAATGGGCCTCTATACACCTATGTAGATATTGCACCAAAAACCAGACATTTGCAGCTACACTAGTCATTTACCACATTAGCAATGTATATTAGATATCAGAGTGTATTTCTGATTAGTTTAAAGTTATCTTCATTGAAAAAAACAGTGCTTTTCTTTCAAAAATAAGGAAATTTCTAAGTGACCCCAAACTTTTGAATGGTAGTGTGTATATATACTGTATATATATATATATTCATATTCATATTATCTTTATATTATATATATTTAGAGAGACAGAGAAAGAGATTCAAAATTTACATAAATAAATGAAATAAATTTAACTTAGGGGTGTACTCACTTTTGTTGCCAGTGGTTTAGACATTAATGGTTGTGTGCTGAGTTATTTTGAGGAGACAGCAAATTTAGACTGTTATACAAGCTGTACACTGACTACATTGTATCAAAGAGTCGTATCTTCAGTGTTGTCCCATGAAAAGATATAATAAAATATTTACAAAAATGTAAGGGGTGTACTCACTTTTTTTTTTTTTTTTTTTTTTTTTTTTTTTTTGTTACTTATTTGTACCCGTAGGTAGATTTGGTTTGCAGTCTGGTGACAAGCCACCGGCTGCTGGTCGCTGCGTGCGCGAGCGCCCTAAACCTACATGTTTTTGGTATGCGGGAGGAAACCGGAGAAATCCCGGAGTAAACCCACGCAACACGGGGAGAACATGCAAACTCCACACAGCTCACTGTTGGTCGGGGGCTGGGATCGAACCCACGATCTCATGATCCCCGCGATCCCCCGGCCGAGGGTAAAACTGTGCTGCCACAGTGCTAAACCACTGCGCCACCGTGCAGCCCAACTTTTGTGAGATACTGTAAATTTGTTTACTTTGGTAAAACTTAGTTGATAAGTTTGTTACTTTTTATCATTTTCTCCTTGGTTCGATTCCCTTTCTCACAGGAAAAATTCAAGTCGACCAAAATGCGTCACGTCAAATCATGCAAGGATTGTGTGAGAAGGTTTTCTCTTCTGACTGGCCAGATGCTTTTGCCATAGGAATAAGAAAAGGAAACATAGGAAGTCAGTTTCCCTACCATAGTTACACAGAAATCTGTGATCCATCAAAATGTGTGACTGCACACTGTGATGTCTGCTTGTGTGTGGTCGAAAATTCAGAACAGAAGTGTCTGATTAATTTAAGAGGTAGAGTTCCTGAAATTTTTTTTTTTTTTAATGTTTACGTTATTTATTAAGCAGATGAAGTAATAAGGTTGCAGATTGTGAGGGTTCACAGATTTTTGTGCAACACTAAAGCTTGCCATTTTATTCAGCGCATTTTGCACTTTATTGTCCTCCTCACAGCGCTTTTGAGAGTTGTTGCAGCTGATTTCTGTTTTACCCTTTCGACGGACCATTTGCTAACAAGTGCTTTTCTGTATTTTTGTATTTTGAATAGAAAAGGATTTACGTGATCATCCCACCAGTCTGCTTCAGTGTTTATACCAGTGACTACCAGTGTTTATGTTGGTATAAGGTCATATACCTCATTCCAACTAAGGGTGCCTTCACACCTTACCCATTTGGTCCAGACTTTTGGACTTTTCAGTTTTGTTCAAACTAAAACCTAAACCTATTTAAATTTACCTATTTAAACCTACTCCAAAACACTGTCTAGACCAAAGAGCCAAAATTTGGCCTGGCAAGAAGCGGTGGTCACGGTCCGAACACATGTTTTTGGACCAGGAGTAAAGGCAGCTGATAAGAGGGAAAATGAGCTGTGGCAGCACTTGGAGAAAAGAAATATTGCCATTAGTGACGTAGTCACTTGAAAAAAAAAATCCCCAAAATGCAGAAACTTACCAGATATTTTCAGAGACGATGTGACAGTTATCAAAAAAAAAAACCAAGCAACAACAACAAAAAATGGACAAGTAATAGGACAAGTAATAGGGTTGTCTACACAAGCGGGTACTTCACGTGCACGAGCAAAGTGTGGAGGTTACAAAAACCGGCATTTTACCATTGAAACAATACGGCATATCAATATTATGATGAGCTTTCACCACAAGATCGGATCAGATATGATCAAAAACTTTAAATTTGTGATCTCAAAAAGTGTCCCTACCATCTATCAGCCAGTATGTGGAAGAATGATTCAACAGTGTCCAGAAACAATATTGATATTTGTAACGACGAATAAATGTGCCAGTTTGGCTGTACATTGGCCAAACACTCGGAGAAAATAAATTGTATCTGCTGTGGAAATCCCCCCAAAAGCTGTCATGTTTAGGTTTGCAAAATTCATCCTCCAGAGCTCACAGGAAAAACAGCCACCCGTCTCCCATACGGGAGACACTATTTAAACTAGTAAAAAGAAAAACAATTACACTTGTTCGCCCTGTTAATCTCAACACTTCGTTTCAGCTCTACAGAGCTTTGGTCCATTTGTCAGCAGGTGAGTTTCAGTCTTGTTTTTAAACTAGTTTAATTGCAGTGTTAATATGTTTACTCTGAGGCTGATAAACAGCTCAAATTGGAATTAATATTCCTACCAAGCCAACGCGTTTCTATGCCAATGCTATTCTAGCTGTTAACTCCCTCTGATGCAAAGTCCATGATGTTGTCGCCTCGGGCCGTCACATGAAACGTGAAGTCAGCCATCGTCGCAGACTTGTACCAAACCGCTAACTCCAACGTTCCAACCATGCACAGCTTGTGACCTCCATAGTCATAAAGCAGCACTGAGTTAGCTTTTATCCTGTAGTGGGGAAAACCTTCATCACCGTAGCTCAATTCAGCAATGACCTCTCCCCACCCCGTGTCGAGCAGCAGCGGCACCTCCACTCCATCCAGTGTCACTGTGCAGAACAAGTACCCACTGGTACTTGATGACACCGCGTGGATAGTTGTCGGGGGCAGGCGGTGTGATTTCTTCCATGGGCTCTCCGGTTCAGATACACGGCACACTTTAGCATAATGGCTCAAGCATCCACACTTGCCACAACACTTCCCTCTAGCCGGGCATTCCCTACATTGCCCTGGGAAAATGTGAGTAGCCTCACAGCGCCAGTAGCTCTGCCAGCTGGTCACATAATATTTCTTCCTCCAGTGGCCCAAAACAACACCCGCTAGCTAGCTGCCTCAAGTCGGCGACAAACTGGTGGACAGGCTTACCCGCACATTGATGTTGCTGCCAGAACGAATCCTCTGGACAGTCACGCTATCCAGGGTATGAAAATGGCTTGCTAGCAACTTGACAACGTACACAAACGAGTCCGAAGCCCCGAGTGTGCACAGGATATCAATCCCTAAATTGTGTACTAGGAGCGCATGTGCTCTTAGCTTATCTAGCTCACCCAGGTTGAGCACGACGATGTAATTCTGGAAGGCCGCAAACCATCTTGGCCAGGGCACAGGCAACTCGCCCGGGAGCACCAGGAAGGGGCAAAGTGGTGCAATACATGCTTCTATAGCTTGTTCTCGTCGCCATGTTATGTATGAAAATGAGTGAGACGTGTGTGTGTGTGGGGGGGGGTCGCTGGCCTCCTGGCACCTGGGGCCCGGGGACTGGTGTTGGCCCTACTGAGGGGGTGGGGGGTTGGCGGGCCTGGGAGTGTGGGCCCTCCGCGCCGGCCACCTGGTGGCCTGGCCTCCCTCAATTGTCCCTCCGGGGGTGGATGCCTGGCTTTCCTGGAGCTTGCTGACCTCAAGCATTTGTGCCCTGTGGGGGTTGGCGCCACTGCCTTCTCTGCTTGGGGTTCCCGAGGGGAGAGCTGCTGCAACTGCCCCCCCCCCCCCTGCTTCGCATGTTTCCTGAAAAACCCCTCACATACACACACTTACAGACGCACATGCTCAAATGTCTCTCCTTTAACAGGTGCAGATACCAGACTTGTGTTGAGACATCTTCGATGGAAGAAGCAGTTTGTCTTCTGTTTGTTTTAGCTGTTGGTTGGTTTGTCTTTTTGTCTGTTCCCCTCCCTTTTCTTCCCCCTCCACACACTTCCTTTCCCTATTCCCCATCCTGTCGGGTCCTCCATGGGTAAAATAATTTAAATAAAATATTAAAAGTTATTATAGGAGGAGTTTACAACAATATACAGTACATAGTTCGGTACTGTATAAAGCTCCTTTTGGCAAAGTAAATCTGTTTTGACACAATAAGGGTAACAGATCTTTGTTCTGCTTACCTAGCTTCCTGACAGGACAAGGGGGGGGGGGAAATGAGTGAGACGTGAGTTGTCTTATGCCAAGCAACGAACTGCCCTTTATTACAGACACTCTCAATATACATACTGGCCGTAGCCCGCCTGACATCACCATCCTCAGATGGCTACGGCAAGCCCCAGCAGCCAAGCCTGCACATCACATTTTCTTCCCTCTTTAAAAAATCCAAAACCACACATACAATTGAAAAAAAAAAAAAAAAAAAAACTAATTTGGGACCCGAATCATGCACTAAAATAACGAAAACTGATGTCTCTAAATGGCCTAACTCATTCACACAACAGAAATTAAAATAGGGAGGATGGGTGGACTGCCATCCTGGCCACACAGCAAGGTGGATTTTTCTGCCACTTGCTAAAATAACCCAAAGTCCATTAATAAACTAAAATCATTGCCGTGTTCCTAAACTAATAAAACAAACAAAGCAATACCATATCACAACATGCATGTATTAAAACACAAGAACTATAAATACAGTGCTACCACACAGTCATTGGGGTGGAAAAAAAAAATGGAACTTGCATGGAGGCCCAGGGCAGCCCCTCAGCAGACGCGCCCCTGGAGACCGCAGACCCCCGGAGCGATGGCCAATCCTCTGGATGACGGGGCCCGGATCCCACACCGCCATCACCGACCCTGCTCTCGTCCAGCTCCGCCACCAGGAGCCTCTTCCTGGACACACCGCAGCTCATTGGCATGCCTCGCCAAACCGTTAGACAGCTGGAAGTAAGCTGCGCCCAGCTTAGCCACGACGCACATGTGTTCCTGGTGTTTCACTGGCTGTCATCTGGCCCATATTCACCGTAGATGTTCCTCTCCTCGAATCCGGACAAAGTTCATAACCCTAAGAGGGGCTCTGCTCGGCCTGATATGGCGCTGCGCAGCACACGGTTTCTCCGTGCCTGTCGGTCTGGCCCTGTCTTCTTCTGAAGCCGTTGCAGCGGTTGCCATCGTAGCTGTAGATCCTCCATCCCTTTGCGGCCAGGTATCGGGAGCGTCTGGGGCTAGCACATTGGTGCCACTTGCCAACGCAGGCACTTTGCCATCACACTTGGTGGCTCCCTCCACCGTTTCCCGAGCACCAGGACTGAGACTCCCCTGTGTCGAACCTGGGCAAAACTGGTCCCGCTTGACCACCGTGGCACCCGTTAGCTCTTCATAGTGGTCACCAGTGTTCGTCTCCGACTGCGGCTCGTCTCGGGTACAAAAGCAGTCTGGTACCTCCTCTCCGTTGCCTGAGGTACTCCACTGTGCTGTCTCTATGCCCGGCTGTTGCTGCTGCTTTTCAGAGCTCTCAACATGCTCGCGGTCCCCCTCCTGCTGCTCCAGCTCTGGCTGTGGGGGAAACTGAACCGAGTTCATTTGCTGCTTACCCTCCATGCTGCGGTCACTCTTAGTGCTGTACTCTTTGGCTGGCTTGTCGTTCCTGATGGATACAGGCTCCCTCTCTTGTGGCTCCGATTCCACCGTGTTATCTAGCTCGTAGCCTGTAGCTTCTAGTTTCTGTGTTTGACGCCCACCTAATTCTGTGGCTAATTTCTCCGTTGCTACTAGCTAGGCTGTTAGCTTCCCTGAGCTAGCTAGCTTAGCGTCTTTTGGCGCCAACAGCTTTTCAACCCACAGTTTTGTGCTCCGTGTGTGTTCGGCAAAGTAGTCAGCGAGCAGCCCAACAGCATCTGCATAAGACTTGTCTCCCTTGTGGAAAATTTTCTGACTTTCTACGCCGAGATTGTGAACCAGAGGTGCTCGCCTCCACACTCCATCGAGTTTACCCAGGCCCAATGCCGCAATGTACTTCTCAAACACGGCCAACCAGAGAGGCCACACAATTTGCTGGTTCTCCTGCATACTGCAGAAATGACCGTAGTGTGGGAACCCACTCAGTATGTTTCCACTCAGTCTGAAGGGGAATGGTCATGGGGGGATTTGTGTGTTGATGCGAACAGTGACAAAGGGAAATGGCAAATGTATTTATGTTAATGCAGCACCCCAGGTCGCAGAGAGAGTGGTATGCTATAAAAGGAGAGGTGCCTGTGACCTGCCTTTTTAGGCTTGTGATTCTTGTGAATGTGAGGGAGAGATTAATAAAGTCTGCTCTGCTCTGCACCGCTTCGCCCGATTATTTCTCTCTCCACAGTAGAGGTGCCCTGCACGCCTCTATGAGTTAATCCTCAGTCGCCAATGTTATGTATGGAAATGAGTGAGACGTGAGTCGTCTTATGCCAAGCAACAAACTGCCCTTTATTACATACACTCTCAATGTACATATTGGCCGTATCCTACCTTATGTCACCACCCTCAGACAGCTACGGCAAGCCCCAGCAGCCAAACCCACACATCACACAGCCTACAAAATTCTCCTTTGTTAATCTCTGCTGGCCAATATGAATCTAAAAAACTTGTATTCTGATTACTATCACCATCTTTCATAAGATGGTGATGGCTACATGAGCCAGCTGCACACAATTTTGGCATTTTCCTGGTTGAAATTTAGCTAATATTGCCATAGACATGTACTGAAATCGTCAGTTTTTGTGACCTCTGTGCTTCGTTCTGCACATTCAGATCGATGACGTAAGCATAGACAGCCCAATGCCTCATGAAATTAATCATGGCTGATGAGAAGGACAAATGTCCTTTTTAATGAAGACCTGGATAATATTCCAGCCTCATGAAACTAGTTCACCTCTTAAAGTGATGGAGTCTTGCTCTCTTTTAACTTAAAGTGCAGTTACTGATGTGTCCAGAGCTGCAGAAAACAACATGGAGGGTGGGTAGCATGTTTGCTAACTACATAAATGTTATCATGACAGAAAGACTGTTGGATCATATAAATATAAATTATATAAATTAACCAATGAAAATCAGACAATGCTTTTGAATTGTGGTTCAACAGAATTATTTTAAAAAACAAACTCATGAAACAGGCCTGGACAAAAATGATGGTACCCATCCATCCATCCATCCATCTTCTACCGCTTTTCCGGAGGTCCGGGTCACGGAGGCAGCAGTTCAAGCAGAGAAGCCCAGACTTCCCTCTCCCCAGCCACCTGCTCCAGCTCTTCAGAGGGGATACCAAGGCGTTCCCAGACCAGCTGGGAGACATAGTCTCTCCACCGAGTCCTGGGTCTGCCCCGGGGTCTCCTCCCAGTGGGACGTACCTGAAACACCTCAAGTGGGAGGCGTCCAGGAGGCATCCTAATCAGATGCCCATACCACCTCAACTGACTCCTTTCAATGTGGAGGAGCAGCGGTTCTACTCTGAGCCTCTCCCGGATGACTGAGCTCCTCACCCTATCTCTGAGGGTGAGTCCAGCAATCCTACGGAGAAAGCTCATTTCAGCCGCTTGTATCCGCGATCTCGTTCTTTCGGTCATTACCCAAAGCTCGTGACCATAGGTGAGAGTAGGAACGTAGATTGACTGGTAAATCGACAGCTTTGCCTTAGAACTAAGCTCCCTCTTCACCACAACAGACCGGTACAACGTCCGCATCACTGCAGATGCTGCTCCAATCCGTCTGTCGATCTCTCGCTCCATTTTCCCCTCACTCGTGAACAAGACCCCAAGATACTTAAACTCCTCCACTTGGGGCAGGAGCCTGTCCCCAACCCGGAGAGGACAATCCACCTTTTTCCGGCTGAGGACCATGGACTCGGACTTGGAGGTGCTGATTCTCGTCCCAGCCGCTTCACACTCAGCGGCAAACCGTCCCAGCAAGAGCTGTAGGTCATTGCTGGATGAAGCCAACAGGACAACATCATCTGCAAACAACAGAGATGAGATCCTGTGGTCACCAAGCATGACACCCTCCATTCCCTGGCTGCGCCTAGAAATCCTGTCCATAAAAATTATGAACAGGATCGGTGACAAAGGGCAGCCTTGGCGGAGTCCAACTCTCACTGGGAATGACTCCGACCGAGTGTTGGCAATACGAACCAAACTCTCACAACGGTCGTACAGAGACCGAATAGCTCGTAACAACAAGCCCGATACCCCATACTCCCGAAGCACCCCCCACAAAAATCCACGAGGGACGCGGTCAAATGCCTTCTCCAAGTCCACAAAACACATGTAAACTGGTTGGGCAAACTCCCACGAACCCTCAAGAATTCTCGAGAGGGTAAAGAGTTGGTCCGATGTCCCACGGCCAGGACGAAAACCACATTGCTCCTCCTGAATCCGAGGTTCGACCAACGGCCGGACTCTCCTCTCCAGTACCTTGGCATAGACCTTCCCAGGGAGGCTGAGGAGTGTGATCCCTCTAAAGTTGGAGCACACCCTCCGGTCCCCTTTTTTGAAGAAATGATGGTACCCTTAACTTAATATTTTGTTGTACAACCTTTTGAGGCAATCACTGCAATCAAACGATTTCTGTAACTGTCAATGAGACTTCTGCACCTCTCAGCAGGTATTTTGGCCCACTCCTCATGAGCAAACTGCTCCAGTTGTCTCAGGTTTGAAGGGTGCCTTCTCCAGACAACATGTTTCAGCTCCTTCCACAGATGTTCAATAGGATTTAGATCAGGGCTCACAGAAGGCCACTTTAGAATAGTTCAATGTTTCGCTTTTAGCCATTCTTGGGTGTTTTTAGCTGTGTGTTTTGGGTCATTATCTTGTTGCAAGACCCGTGACCTGCGACTGAGACCAAGCTGTCTGACACTGGGCAGCACATTTCTCTCTAGAATACCTTGATAATCTTGAGATTTCATTGTACCCAGCACAGATTCAAGACACCTTGTGCCAGATGCAGCAAAGCAGCCCTAGAACATAACTGAACCTCCTCCATGTTTCACAGTAGGGACAGTGTTCTTTTCTTGGTATGCTTCATTTTTGCGTCTGAACATAGAGCTGATGTGCCTTGCCAAAAAGTTCCAGTTTTGTCTCGTCTGTCCATAGGACATTCTCCCAGAAGCTTTGTGGCTCGTCAACATGCAGTTTGGCAAATTCCAGTCTGGCTTTTTTATGATTTGTTTTCAACAGTGGTGTCCTCCTTGGTCGTCTCCCATGAAGTCCACTTTGGCTCAAACAACGACGGATGGTGCAATCTGACACTGATGTACCTTGACCTTGCAGTTTACCATGAATGTGTTTAGAGGTTGTTCTGGGCTCTTTTGTTACCATTCGTATTATCTGTCTCCTCCTGCGGCCACGTCCAGGGAGATTGGCTACAGTCCCGTGGATCTTGAATTTCTGAATAATATGTGCAACTGTTGTCACAGGAACATCAAGCTGCTTGGAGATGGTCTTATAGCCTTTACCTTTAACATGCTTGTCTATAATTTTCTTTCTAATCTCCTGAGACAACTCTCTCCTTTGCTTCCTCTGGTCCATGTTTAGTGTGGTACACACCATGTCACCAAACAGCACAGTGACTACTTGTCACCGTTTAAATAGGCCGACTGACTGATTACAAGTTTGGAGACACCTGTGATATTAATTAGAGGACACATCCTGGTTGAACATATCCCTATGGTCACACTATTTTCAATCTTTTCATGGGGTACCATCATTTTTGTCCAGGCCTGTTTCATGAGTTTGTTTTTTAAAATAATTCTGTTGAACCACAATTCAAAAGCATTGTCTGATTTTCATTGGTTAATTTTCATAGACTTTTTATTTATTACCACTTTTGTCAGATTCAAGTTATTTCTGTGACCATTGTGGGTTTTTCTTTCATTAACAGAGGGGTACCAACAATTTTGTCCACATCCCTGTATATATTATTATGACGGTGCCCTAGGGTAGAGAGGGGTGACGCCCTGCCTCTGGGAGGTGGCGTCACCTGGGGTATATAAGCCAGCTGCGCGAGACAGCTTGTCTCTTCGCTGTGGCTCCTGTGCTTGCGTTAGAGTCTCCTGTGTTCCTGAGTTCATGTTCTAAATAAAACTATAAAACGTCACCCCGACTCCTTCTTAATTAGAGACACAACAAAGACATAGGTGAATCACATTGTTTAGTTCACTTGGAAAAGGAGCAGTGTGAAACCAAACCTAACTGGACCACGAATAGGAAGCAGTCAAAAGGTGTGTGTGTGTACATGTGTTACTATAATATTACTTCATGGTTTAAAAAAAAACAGACCATCAATGACAGAGTAGCTCATTCTGGTCTAACAAAATCACCCTGGTAGTGGTCAGACCTTCTGACCGTTGATCTTGACCTTAAGCACAGGCTCGATACAGATCCATCTAGGATGTGCTTAAAGGCAAGGTCAATAGCCTACGAGGAGTCATGTTTTTTGTTAAATCATAAATGCCCAGGTCTTCTGACTTTTGATTTCAACCTGGATGGAGACCTACCTGAGGATCATTGTGACTGAGCTTTGTGAGAATGGAGGTAATTGTCTAGGAGGAGTAGTGATTTTTCTAAACTCACGTAAGTGCACAGACCTCCTGACCTTTGACCTTGAGCACAACTTGGATGCAGACTCACCTGAGGATCATTGCGAGCGAGTCTCGTGAGCTTCGGAGCAAATGCCTAGGAGGAGTAGTGATACCTGTGAAATGTGGATGGATGAACGAGGAGTGCCACGCCATCACATTTAGTTCCTTGTGGCTTCGCCAAAATGGGCTCAAAAGAAAAAGAAAAAAAAAGGGAAGTAGGGTACTGATAGCTGACAGTAGTAAATGTAGTTTTTGAGATACTACTGTAGGTCCATTTGAGATATACAAAGAAAACAGGTACAAAACAGGTACACTGCTCTTTGTTTGGGCCTCTTTACGGTTTCACCTCTATGCAGGTGAAACAGCATATTAGCTAAAGTGGTCAACTATGAAAACATTACAATGGTAACTTTAGTCCCACAGGTCCTAGCCACCTGAAAATCAGGCATCATTACATCCAGGATTTATTGATGTGAATCTGGGAGACTGATGAAACCATTCAGACTTCTGTAATCAATTGAGAGACACTGCTCTGGCCTCTGTCTGTTGGAGGTCAAACAAGTTCTTTGAAGAAAAACTATCAATCAACATATTGATTAGCACTAATTAGGATCAGTCCCTCAGTGGTTAGCTCAGCGGGCAAAGTGTGCAGCATGTGTGTTTGTGCATTCATGCATGTTATGTCTGCGTGTGTGTGTGTGTGTGTGTGTGTGTGCCTGTATGCATTCTTCTGACTGTGTTTGTGCGTGCACGTGTGTATATGTGGGTCTTTGTCTCAACTGTCACCCTGAAGGTTATCTCCATGGTGGCAGCATCGTCAGATGACAGTCGCATCCCATGATGCCAAGCGAGACGTCAAACTGTCTTTCCAACCAGGGTTCCCTTGACGACAACAGACACACACACATGTGCACAATATGCACCCCCTCTAGTAGTAGGTGAAAAGTGTGTGCAAATGTGTGTGTGTGTGTGTGTGTGTGTGTGTGTGCAAATGTGTGTGTGTGTGTGTGTGTGTGTGTGTGTGTGTGTGTGTGTGTGTGTGTGTGTTTGTGTGTAGCAGAAGGGCTGCTCAGACTTTGATAAGCTATCACATGTCCCAGGTGATGGTCTCTAACAGCACATCAGCCGAAATGCACGGCCTGACAACCGAATCAAACGCACCCAGACCAGACATCCTGGCAACTTAAACCAAACAAACCAAAACTGACTATATATATATAGTCCATACATTTCACTGAAACACACTTGGAAAGGGAGCTCCTTTTATTTGCAGCTGGATACCCAAAAAGGAAACATGCCTGATAAGGACGTGTATTTTAGGGACACATTGAAAGTTCACCATGATGGCCCAGAGAGCCACCGGGGGGCCTTATAGAGCAGCAAGCCACTTTAGGATTTCACTGGAGCAATGTACCAACAGTGCAGGTTCAGTAGCTCAGCTGTCTATCAATGATGCATGCTGCTTTTACTTTTTTAGTCGAGGAAAACTGGCATCAGTCAGACTTTCTCGATTTGCTTTACATATAACAGACATAAGAGAAGAGGGACAAATGTGTGAGCCAGTAACAAAATTCTGAGATGCGTCTGAATGTTTTCTATTGACTTCATAGAAAGCAGAAAGTTTTAGTTTTGACAGATTTTTCTGACAACACACAAAAAAATTAGCAAAACATACATTGTGAGTTAATTTCTCCATTTGATTTATTTTAATTTTTTTGTTGCGACGAGTGAGCATGTTTTAGCTCACGTCACAGTTAACTTCACTTTTTTTTTCTTTTGTCCTGTGTTTCATTTTTCAACAGTGTTTAAATACGAGTTTACCCATTTGTGGAGTTATTGACTGTAGAAAACACCTGTTTAATATAAAACAGAAAACACCATAAAATGGATCAATATGTTGATGATATTTAATGCATCATAAGAGAAATGCCACCTAGTTCCATCACATTCACAAAAGTCAGATATCTCTACATTTGCACGTCTGTGTACAAAGTCAAGGCAACAGTCACAGTGGGGTCATTCCAAGCCAAATCATCCATACATTGATAAATTTCACAGGTCACCTGAAATAATTCACATGTGCACCTGTGGTACACTTATGGCAGAATTCCAAATACTGGGTGAATAGCTGTAATAGTTTTCCAGATGTGGTTGTCAATTTTTCAAATATTTAAGCAGATTGTGTATCATCTACAGGTGTATCTCAATAAATTAGAATGTTATTGAAAAGTATTTTAGTAATTCAGTTGAAAAAAATGAGACTCCATATATTACGTACTGTAGATTCATTACACACAGTGATATATTTCAAGTGTTTAATTCTTTTAATTTTCCCAGTTATGGCTTATAGCTCGATTGACTATAGAAAACAAAAACTTTATTTGACAGATTTTTCTGACGTTGTGTAAAATGTAAATAAAAACAAAATACAATGATTTGCAAATCCTTTAACCTATACCCAATTGTTCAAACTGAAAAAAAGAAACAGATTTTCTTTTATAAATATTCACTCATTTTGAATTTGATGCCTACAACAAGTTCCAACAAAGCTGGGGTGGGGCAAGAAAAGACTGGGAAAGTTGAGAAATGCTTAAAAACACCCTTTTGGAACATTCTGCAGGTGAACAGGTTAATTGGAAACAGGTGAGTGTCATGATTGGGTATAAACAAGCATCCTTGAAAGGCTCAGCCATTCACAAGCAAGGATGGGTCGAGGTTCACCACTTTGTGCATGGGCAAATAGTCCAACAGTTTAAGAACAGTGTTTCTCAACGTACAATTGCAAGGAACTTAGGGATTTCACCATCTACAGGCCATAATACCACCAAAAGATTCAGAGAATCTGGAGAAATTTCTGCACGTAAGTGACAAGGCTGAAAACCAGCACTGAACGCCCGTGACCTGTGATCCTTCAGGCAGCACTGCTTTAAGAAACAACATCATTCTGTAAAGGATGTCACCACGTGGGCTCAGGAGCACTTTGGAAAACCACTGTCAGGTAAAGTTTGTCGCTACATCAACAAGTGTAACTTAGAACTCTACCATGCAAAGCAAAAACGATACAGAAGAAGCCAACTTTTATTATTATTCAATTCATACAGCAGAACAACATTACATTTCTCCTATCTACAATGGTAATCACATCTAGAATCAGAGGGGTCGCTGCCATGCAAGGCACTGCCACAAACAACCCTCCCCGCCATTCTATTATGCTGAGCACCAAGCTAGAAGGTGGGAAGTACCATTTTTATATGGTCTTTGGTATGACCTGTCCGGGGCTTGAACCCACAACCTCCCAGCTGTGGCGCGGATGCTCTACCACTAGAATCACTCCAGTAGAATAGATCAACAACACCCAGAAATGCCACCAGTTGCTCTGGGCTGAGCTCATCTGAGATGGACTGACGCAAAGTGGAAAAGTGTGCTGTGGTCTGACGAGTCCACATTGCAAATTGTTTTTGGAGATCGTGGACATGGTGTCGTCTGGGGTAAAGAGGAAAAGGACCACCCAGATTGTTTTCAGTGGTAAGTTAAAAAGCCTGCATCTGTGATGGTATGGGGGGTGGGGGGGGGGAGTGCCCAATAGGGCTGGGAATAATCACTAATTTCCAGAATTGAGTTGATTCTGATTTGATTCGATCTGATCCTGATTCAATCAGGGAAATAATCATTTTAACAGCTATTTTACTTGCCAGGAAAAAAATCTTAGTAATGCTTCAAGTTGTACCAAGAATACTCCAACTTTGTTATTACATAAATTATCACATATAGAACTGACTCCAAATCAGTTACAATAATGCACTTTTTATTATTTAACTTATGATTTCACAAAGTGTTCACAAGTGCTTTATTTAGCGCAAAGGGTGTGTAGTGTCAAGTTAACAACCCAGAGTCAGTAAATAAATTCAATGTATGAAGCATGTAGACATAATCTCACTGTATTTCAGTCCCTCCAGGATTTCACGACTGTTTTTGTGATTGTTGTGGACCAAAAAGCCTAAATTTGTGGGAGCTTTTCCAGAAAGTTGAAACATTTTAAGAGGTTTTTTGCACTGAAAGTTGTGTGAGGAAGTACAGATTTTAAAGTAGCTGCTTTTTCCATAGTTTACAGTGATGCTATTCTACATAACGCCACAAGAAAAGCACAGGATTGTCAAAAATTTACTGTTAAACAGTGATTTATTTAGAATTAAATGCTCAGGAAAATTGTCCAAAAATGACTAACATTGTATTCTTGCTGAGAACTTAAATAAAAAAGATAAATCAAAAAATTAGTCATTACAACAACTAAATTGCATTGAATGCATGTTAGAGTATGGAGAAAATTATGGCAGCACCTTCTTGAATTTTGAATTTGAAAACTAAGACCCCTGAAAAACTTGAGGTCTTCTTCTGTGCTGAAATCCACCAGGAAGCAGGGATGGTTCTCCACTGACGACCTCTTCCCTTCAGAACGTCTCGGTGCAGGATGGAGCTTGGAGTGGAAACCCAGTCTTCACAGCTCTGAAGTGGATATGAAAAGGAGAATATACTTCAAAGTAAAATTAATAATCATATTATTAGATCCCCACACCACAGTAGGGTTTAATAATTTAGTTTCTTTTATTTTTTGTTTATATTTTAACTCCAAATTAACTTTCAATTTTTGAAAAGGGTTTCAATTCATTTCCGGGAAGATTTGTTCATTTCACTTTAGTTCTATTGAGTAAAATGACTCGTTGTACTGCAGCCTTTATTAGTTCTGCCATTTTCCTTTTATTATGATTTATATAACAACAGCAACAACACACAGCCCCCCAACCTGACCCTCACTAAGACCCAGGTGAGGACAGAGCTGAGGAAGATCAAGGCGAGGAAGGCGTTGGGACCGGACGGCATCAGCGCAAAGCTCCTCAAGTCCTGTGCAGACCAGCTGTGTGGGATTGTGGAGCACATCTTCAGCCTGAGCCTGAAGCTGGAGAGGGTACCACAGTTGTGGAAAACATCTTGTGTGGTACCTGTACCAAAGACTTCCCACCCCAAAGACCTGAACAGTTACAGACCAGTGGCCCTGACGTCCCACATGATGAAGACCCTGGAGAGACTGCTCCTTGCTCACCTCCGCCCCCTGGTGGGACCAGCGATGGATCCACTCTAGTTCGCCTACCAGCATGGCATTGGGGTGGAGGATGCGGTTATCTTCCTCCTTCACCATTCTCTGTTCCACCTGGAGAAGCCCAGGAATGCGATGAGGATCATGTTCTTTGACTTCTCCAGTGCTTTCAACACCATCCAACAGATGATCCTGAAGGACAAGCTGCTGTGCGCAGGGGTGGACCAGCACCTGTCATCATGGATCCTGGACTACCTCACAAACCGGCCTCAGTTTGTGAGAACCCGGGACTGTGTGTCTGACACGATCATCGGTAGCACGGGGGCCCCCCAGGGAACGGTTTTGGCTCCCTTCCTGTTCACCCTTTATACTGCAGACTTCTCACACAACACAACACACTGCCATCTACAGAAGTTTTCTGATGACTCTGCGATCGTTGGCTTCATCTCCAATGGAG
This sequence comes from Pholidichthys leucotaenia, assembly GCA_020510985.1. Taxonomy (NCBI): domain Eukaryota; kingdom Metazoa; phylum Chordata; class Actinopteri; order Cichliformes; family Pholidichthyidae; genus Pholidichthys; species Pholidichthys leucotaenia. Next base: position 288,412,614 of record CM035839.1, on the reverse strand, counting down.
ATGAAGCTGAGTACAGAGGACTTATCCAGGACTTTGTGGACTGGTGCCAACGGAACTGCCTCCAGATCAACGCGAGGAAAACTAAGGAGCTGGTGGTGGACTGCCACAGGCAAGGACAACCCCTCACAGCACCAGTAAATATACAGGGAACAGACATCGAGATGGTGACATCATACAAGTACCTGGGTGTCCATCTGAACAATAAACTAGACTGGTCACACAATACCGACACACTCTACAAGAAGGGACAGCACAGGCTGTTCCTACTGAGGAGACTCAGGTCTTTTGGTGTACAAGGGGTGCTGCTGAAGACATTCTATGACACGGTGGTGGCATCAGCCATCACTTTTGGAGTGGTCTGCTGGGCCAGTGGCATTACAGCAGCCGATAGGAAGAGACTGAACAAACTGATCAAGAAAGCTAGCTCTGTCCTAGGGCAGCGCCTTGACCCAGTGGAGGAGATGGGAGAGAGAAGGATGGTGGCTAAACTGTCATCTCTGCTGGAGTCCGAGTTCCACCCTATGCAGGACACACTGAATGCACTGAGGAGCTCATTTAGCAGTAGACTACATCATCCTAGGTGCACAACGGCTGTCAGACTGTACAACCTAAGCAGGGCTGCTCGCAGAGATAGCAAAAAGACATGACAACCTAATAGTATTGAATGCAAAAGACGCAATAGACTTACACAATGGTCCCCTCTGGTATACAACTAGGAAAATACCGGTCGCTATGGAGGGTGACAATATGTATGGGTACATAATCATACCATGTAGGATAACTAAGTAGACGGTCATGCTGTTTCATTCCATCTAGCTACAATGCTCCGCACTGTGTGTGTTTATATATTTATATATTTATTCCATCTAGCGACAATGCTCCGCACTGTTTATATATTCATATATTTATTCCATCTAGCTACAACGCTCCACACCATGTGTGTGACTATATATTCACATATTTATTCCATCTAGCTACAATGCTCTGCACTGTGTTTATATATTTATATATTTATTCCATCTAGCTACAATGCTCCGCACTGTGTGTCTATATATTTATGTTTATATGTACATATGTATACTTGCTGCTCTAGTTTTTTTTTCTTGCCTTCTGATTGTTGCTCTGAGTGTTGCTATCCCTGTGCTGTTGCAATCCTGGAATTTCCCCATTGTGGGACTAATAAAGGCTTATCTTATCTTATCTTATATTAATATTATCTTCAAATATCTCACTTAAGTGCTAGAAGTCAATAATCTCATAAAATATACCTTTATTCTGCATTTATTTGCACCTCTTAAACCAACAGTTAACTACTGTATCCATAGTTTGTAAAACAAAACACTATCATGCTGGATAAATTATTAATTTACAACACAAATGTTAAAAAAACAATAATCTTTTACTTTCCCCCAGCAGCTGCAATAGTCTCCCTCTCTGGTCTGTTGTCGTTCTCCGTGTGTTTTCTATTTGAAAATTGTTTATCAATCATTGACTTTTCTGTTCCAACACAATGCTGCATGTAGTGCAAAACTGTTTATCCCAACTTTTTGAAAAATATTCGGGAACTGTTGAGCGCAATCTTTAACCGTGAGTTTTGTTGAAAAATTAATGTTGGCAAGTCCGCTCTGTGGCTGCCAAATGTAAACACAGAAGTAATGTGAGCATGCAGTGAAGGGAACTCCGCACGACTGTTCATCATGCAAGACTTCAGCTGGCTGTTTGCATTTTGTGTTTCACAGACTGTAAAATCACGGTATTAAAAGATCGATCCATGGAGTTTGTGGATCAATATCAGCTCAGTCAAACGTGGATCAATTCAAATTGTTGGACCAATCTTTTGAACCCAAAAGGGTTGGGTTCAAAAGTTACCCATGGCATGGGTAACTTGCACATCTGTAAAGACACCATTAATGCTGAATGGTAATTACAGGTTTTTGAGCAACAAATGCTGCCATCCAAGCAACGTCTTTTTCAGGGATGTTCCTGTTTATTTCAGCAAGACAATGCCAAGCCACTCTCTGCACATGTTACAACAGTATGGCTTCATAGTAAAAGAATATGGCTACTAGACTGGCCTGCCTGAAGTCCAGACCCTGGACTGTTGAGCAACTGAAGTCGTACATCAAGCAAGAATGAGAAAGAATTCTACCTACAAAGCTTCAACAATTAGTGTCCTCAGTTTCTAAACGCTTACTGAGTGTTTAAAGGAAAGGTGATGTAACACAGTGCAAAACATGCCCCTGTGTAGAAGAGCTTGGAAATGAAGAGGCGATTTGGTTTATAAGCAAAGCTTTAATATTCAGCTCTTCTAACAAGTCTCATCTGGTGCAGAGAGTGGCAGAAGGGAAAAGAGACAGAATCTCTCCCACTCACTGATTATATACATGCACACAACAAAAGACATGCATAACAAAGGCTGACATCCCTCATTATCTTAATCCCCCCATTGTCCTGGTATTTCCTCTCCTCGCCTTGGGGGGTGAGGGTGGCTCCTCCGGTCTCCTCCGCCGCGTCCGGGAACGTCTTTGTTCTTCACTCGGTGGGTGAGAGTCCTTTGTCCTTTCAGAGGTGTGAAGTTCTTTACATATGTAATCACCAAACATTTCCACATGCTTCAACATATGTAAGTTATGGAATATATGGTTAATATAGACCACAGGCCCCCCAAACAACTAAGAAAGGACAACAGGAAGGTTCACAGTCTAAGATAGTTATTATGACATACTAAGTGTTACATCTGTTGCCACGGAAGAAACTTTCTAGCAGCCATGCTCCTAAGAGAGTTCAGTGGTAATTATAACAGCATAGCAAAATCATAAGTCAGTCCTAAACTGTTGCAGCACAATTAGTGAAAAATTGTGGAGTGGTTTGTATCAGTCCCTGTGCTGTCTGGGTTTTAATCTTCTCCCACAACTGCTGTAGGTTGGTTTAGGTGCCCTGCTGGGACCTTCTTGAGAGGGATCTGCAGTGTGGGAAGGAGAGAGGTTAACTGTTCCCTGCTGGGGGGCTGAGTCTTTTCTCTTGGGGGGTCTACCCCGCTGAGGTGCTCTCGCCAACTGTGCAGGCTCGTCTTTCAACAAGAAGGCAGGTTTAAGTCTGTCAATGCTGACTGTTTCTTTTCTATCCCCAAAATCAAGCACAAAGTGTTTATCACCATGTTCCAGCGCTCTGTATGGCCCATCGTATACTGGGCGAAAGGTAGGTTTTAAAGCTTCATGCTTAACAAAAACGAACTCAGCATTTTTTAAAGCCTGGGGGACAAAAACCCGTGGGAAGGAGTGATGAGCTGGACCGGGGAGAGAGTTCGGTCCGTTGTTGCCTAAAAACCTTGGGACTGGAAGGTGCCCTGGCTCTGGGTTCTCTGGTAAAAATTCACCTGGGAGCCTGAGAGGTTGTGCAAAGACTAATTCTGCGGGAGAGGCGTCTAGATCCTCTTTAGGTGCAGCACGCAACCCCAATAAAACCCAGGGAAGTTTATTTACCCAATTTGTGTCCGTTAGTGAGGCTCTGAGGGCAGCCTTTAAAGACCTGTGAAAACGCTCGCATAACCCATTAGCCTGAGGGTGATAAGCGGTGGTGCGATGAATTGTTGCCCCTAAGCTGTTGGACATGGCTGACCAAAGCTCTGAGACAAATTGAGGCCCCCTATCGGACGTGATGTCCGATGGGACGCCGAAACGTGCCACCCAGTTTGTCAAAAAAACGCGAGCGACTTCCTCCGCTGTGGTTGCCGCTAGAGGGACTGCCTCTGGCCAGCGTGTGGTGCGGTCTATCATTGTTAACAGGTGTGTGAAACCTTGGGAGGAAGGCAGTGGCCCCACGAGGTCGACATGAACGTGGTCGAACCTTCTAGCAGGGATTGGAAAAGGCTCCAGAGGGGCTTTTGTGTGTCTGTGTATTTTGGCGCGTTGACAAGAAATGCAAGTTTTTGCCCATTCTTTTACGTTTTTGCGCAGGCCTGGCCACACAAACTTTTTGGCGACCATTTTAACCGAGGCGCGCACACCCGGGTGCGCGAGGGAGTGAACTGCGTCGAAAATACGGCGGCGCCATGTAGCTGGTACTAACAGGTGAGGTCGGCCGGTTGAAACATCGCATATTGGGGGGGCACGCCGTCGCGTAAACCCTTTTTCTCCAGCCTTAATCCTGTTGGTCCAGACAGGAGTGCGCGCACGTCCGCGTCACTGTTTTGTTCCTCCGCCATGGCTGCATAATCTATCCCTGCATGGATAGGTGCTGCGTATGTGTCTGCGTTAGTGAAGAGTTCTGCTGCTGAGGCAGTATAATCTGTCTCCCCGCGCTCTGGTGGTGTCACAGCACGAGAGAGACAGTCCGCTACTACGTTAAGTTTGCCTGCCACGTGTCGAATGTCTGTGGTGAACTCTGAAATCGCAGCTAGCTGTCTTTGTTGCCTGCCGGACCATGGTTCTGAAATTTTAGCCATAGCAAAGGTGAGCGGTTTATGGTCTACAAAAGCCGTGAAACTCCACCCTTCTAACCAGAACTGGAAGTGGCGGATGGATAAATGAAGTGCCAGCAGCTCTCTGTCAAAAGTGCTGTATTTACGCTCAGTTTGGTTTAGCGATTTGCTAAAGAATGCTAAAGGTTGCCAGACCCCGCTGACAAGTTGTTCTACAACTGCCCCTATGGCTAGGTCTGAAGCATCTGTGGTTAGTGCAATGCGGGCCAAGGGATCTGGGTGAACTAACAATGTGGCGTTAGCTAGGGCGCTTTTTACTTCCGCGAAAGCGCGTTCGCGCTCCGGGGTCCATTCGACCGCGTTGGAAGCTTTCTTTTTTTTGAGCGCGTCATATAGGGGCTGCGTGAGCTGAGCTGCGTGGGGGAGGAAGCGGTTGTAAAAATTAACCATCCCTAAAAATTCCTGTAGTGATTTGACCGTTTGTGGCAGTGGAAAACTTTCTATCGCATGAACTTTGTCTGGGAGTGGAACTGCCCCCTTCGGAGAGACTTTGTGTCCTAAAAAAATCAATTTGTGACACGCCGAATTTGCATTTGGCTGGATTGATTATTAGCCCGTGCTCTTCCAGCCTCTGAAAAACCGTAGTGAGGTGCTGCTCGTGTTCTACCTCAGACGAGCTGGCTACCAGCATGTCGTCGAGGTAGACGAAGACAAAAGGAAGGTCGCGTAAGACTGCATCCATCATTCGTTGAAAAGTTTGAGCAGTGCCTTTGAGGCCGAAAGGCATTCGCAGGAATTCAAAAAGGCCAAAAGGGGTTATTACCGCTGTTTTAGGAACGTCTTCTGCTCGGACTGGGACTTGGTGATAACCGCGGACTAAGTCTATTTTTGCAAAAATGCGCGCACCCGCTAGATGTAGCGAAAAATCTTGAATGTGAGGGATTGGGTAACGGTCATGCGCTGTAGCGTTGTTTAATCTGCGGTAATCTCCGCACGGTCTCCAAGAACCGTCGGATTTCGGAACTATGTGAAGTGGTGAGGCCCAGGGGCTCTTCGAGCGTCTAACAATGCCCAATTTTTCAAGAGTTGTAAACTCGTCCCGTGCTATGTTGAGCTTGGCCGCATCTAAGCGGCGCGCTTTGGCAGAAACGGGAGGTCCCGTTGTTGGAATGAAGTGCTCAACCCCGTGTTTAGCCACAGTAGCTGAGAATTTGGGGATTGTGAGTGCTGGAAATTGGGTGAGGAGTTGCTCAAACTTACCTCCTGCCGTGGTGACGCTAGCCTGCACAGGTGGTGGAGAAACTCGGGCTGAGCATGGAATAGAAGCAAAGGACAGTGCATTAACCAGGCGCCTATTTGCTAGATCCACTAATAACCCATGTGCACACAAAAAATCTGTGCCTAATAAGTTAAAACTCACCGCCGCTACAACAAATGTCCATCTGTAGCTGCGGCCGTGGATGAGGAGGTGCAGGCTCTTCTCGCCGAATGTGTCGATGCTAGAGCCGTTGGCTGCCACGGCTCCGTTGCCCCGGGTGCCCGTGGCTCGATCTGCGTGGGAGGGCATGACGAAACTCAGCTGGGCTCCTGTGTCGATGAGGAACTGCTTGCCTGAGTGTCCATCCGTCACGTACAACAGCTTGTTCCTCTCACCGAGAGCCGCTGCCGTTAACGGCTCTCGGCTTTGGCGTTTAAATTTGCAGGGGGGAACACATTTGTGAGCCTTCTCGGCGAAGCGGTGGTGATAATAACAGACGTCGCTCTGTCTGTTACGTTTTGGCCGCGTCGCTGTCACCGTGGGCTGGGTCTGCTCCGTGGGTTGTGGCTCCTTGTGGCTCGGGGCGTCGGCTTTGAGGTCTGCGGATGCTGCTGTGGGTGTCAGCTCCCTGCAGGCGTTGACGAGCCGATGAGCTTCGCTGGCCAGTGTGCGGAAGTCTTGGTGGGTGTTGCACTTCATGCTGGCGAGTGTCCCTCTCATGTGTGGCGGCAGCATGCTGAGGAATATAAACAGGAAGAGGAAGTTGTCATTGTCCTCTTCCTTGAGCTGCAGCAAATCCTCCATGAGGGCCTTCGGTTTGCACCCTCTGTGGCCGTAGACCGCCTGGATCTTCTCGGCTCTCTCTTCCGCTGATGGGACGTAGTTCGCCACGATGGTTGCTTTGAGCGTCTCGTATTTGTCCCGGGCCGGTGGTCGCCGGATCATGCTCCGCACACACTTCGAAGTGGCGGCGTCGAGTTTGGAGACGATATGATAAAATTTGGTGTCATCAGCCGTGATGCCCGCCAGTGCAAATTGGGCTTCAGCCTGCTGAAACCAAGAGGCGGGGTCTTCTTGCCAGAAGTCTGGCAGCTGGACAGCGACGGCATTCATGCACACCATCACTGTTGTGCCCGCCGGGTGAGAGTGCCTTGCCTCGGCTCTCGCGGCGGTGCTGGTGCTCGGTTGAGCCCTCTCAATCTCTTCTGCCGGGGGGAACAGTTGTCCATCTGCTCCCTCGTCTGCGTGGCGGCTGGCGTCTGCCTGGGTCGCCGCGGATGAGTCGATTGCGGGGGAACGCCTCAGGTCCATACTCGCGTCAAGGTCACCAGTGTAGAAGAGCTTGGAAATGAAGAGGCGATTTGGTTTATAAGCAAAGCTTTAATATTCAGCTCTTCTAACAAGTCTCATCTGGTGCAGAGAGTAGCAGAAGGGAAAAGAGACAGAATCTCTCCCACTCACTGATTATATACATGCACACAACAAAAGACATGCATAACAAAGGCTGACATCCCTCATTATCTTAATCCCCCCATTGTCCTGGTATTTCCTCTCCTAGCCTTGGGGGGTGAGGGTGGCTCCTCCGGTCTCCTCTGCCGCGTCCGGGAATGTCTTTGTTCTTCACTCGGCGGGTGAGAGTCCTTTGTCCTTTCAGAGGTGTGAAGTTCTTTACATATGTAATCACCAAACATTTCCACATGCTTCAACATATGTAAGTTATGGAATATATGGTTAATATAGACCACACCCTGTACAGTTTTTTTAGAATGTGTCATTTGCATCAAAATCAAAATGAATGAATATTTACAAAAAAACAAAGTTTACCATTTTGAACAATAAGGGCTGTATTACAACAACGGGATCGTTTAGTCGGTTGTCTGTGATGCAGAACACGTTTATGGGCATTTCCAAGTTCATTTCCTTATCACAACGGTGTGAAAACAAACTTTCCGCTGGTGCATGACACAAAGAGGCCGGTCTAATCATTCAGAGGTGTGTTTTGGATAATCCAATCCAAAGCACTCCTTCCCATCCCGTTAATGCAAAGAGGCACATTATCGAAAGTGAACTGTGATCATGACGGTTTAAGATGAGTTTTGAGCTGACCAAAGCCTGTGTGTGTGAGCCAAAATGCATGCGATAGTAATGCTGCTTGGTAATAAGGAAGACATCAATCACAGTTGATGCCCAGTTAGTTATGTTAGAAAGAACAAACGGTGAAGAATGTGCTGAAAAATCAGCTGAATGGTTTAATGGTTTTTGTAAATATTGATGAAGCCTTGCCTTATTTTTTAGGATGACAATTTGACATCTGTCTGGGGACTGCAGATGAAAAGTAGCCATTTTGGCTAATTCTGGTGCATTTTACAGTAATGTGAATTAATGTTACAATGTCCTTGTCAGATAAACCAGTAAATAAAATAAAATAAATGTAGTGTGCATGGATGCAACACACAGACATGAATGGGTTTGAAACTTCAGGAAAAGAGGATAATGCCTCTGCAAACTTTCGTTAACTTTCATAAAATTTCATTAACGATGGCACACTTTCCTCCATCTCCCCAAAGGAGGCAATCTGGTAGGGCTTCCCATCCACCGTGGGCCCCCCGCCACGAAGCGAGCCCACTCTTGGCAGCCTCTGCCGGGGGCTGACGAGTGGCTGTTGGGGAGCTTGCTGGGCTGGAAGGGAGGCAGATGTGGACGCATCTCCTACCTCTGTGGGGAGTTACAGTGAAAAGTAAAATGCTGCACACTCCTTATTCATTCATTTATTCCCCTAAAAATAAACATACAGTGGGGCAAAAAAGTATTTAGTCAGCCACCAATTGTGCAAGTTCTCCCACTTAAAAGATGAGGGAGGTCTCCAATTTTCATCATAGGTATACCTCAACTATGAGAGACAAAATGAGAAAAAAAAAATCCAGAAAATCACATTGCCTGATTTTTAAAGAATATATTTGCAAATTGTGGTGGAAAATAAGTATTTGGTCAATAACAAAAGTTCATCTCAATACTTTGTTATATACCCTTTGTTGGCAATGACAGAGGTCAAACGTTTTCTCTAAGTCTTCACAAGGTTTTCACACACTGTTGCTGGTATTTTGGCCCATTCCTCCATGCAGATCTAATCTAGAGCAGTGATGTTTTGGGGCTGTCGCTGGGCAACACGGACTTTCAACTCCCTCCAAAGATTTTCTATGGAGTTGAGATCTGGAGACTGGCTAGGCCACTCCAGGACCTTGAAATGCTTCTTACGAAGCCACTCCTTCGTTGCCTGGGCGGTGTGTTTGGGATCATTGTCATGCTGAAAGACCCAGCCACGTTTCATCTTCAATGCCATTGCTGATGGAAGGAGGTTTTCACTCAGAATCTCACGATACATGGCCCCATTCATTCTTTCCTTTACATGGATCAGTCGTCCTGGTCCCTTTGCAGAAAAACAGCCCCAAAGCATGATGTTTCCACCCCCATGCTTCACAGTAGGTATGATGTTCTTTGAATGCAACTCAGCATTCTTTCTCCTCCAAACATGACAAGTTGAGTTTTTACCAAAAAGTTCTATTTTGGTTTCATCTGACCATATGACATTCTCCCAATCCTCTTCTGGATCATCCAAATGCTCTCTAGCAAACTTCAGACGGGCCTGGACATGTACTAGCTTAAGCAGGGGGACACGTCTGGCACTGCAGGATTTGAGTCCCTGGCGGCGTAGTGTGTTACTGATGGTAGCCTTTGTTACTTTGGTCCCAGCTCTCTGCAGGTCATTCACTAGGTCCCCCCGTGTGGTTCTGGGATTTTTGCTCACCATTCTCGTGATCATTTTGACCCCATGGGGTGAGATCTTGCGTGGAGCCCCAGATCGAGGGAGATTATCAGTTGTCTTGTATGTCTTCCATTTTCTAATAATTGCTCCCACAGTTGATTTCTTCACACCAAGCTGCTTACCTATTGCAGATTCAGTCTTCCCAGCCTGGTGCAGGTCTACAATTTTGTTTCTGGTGTCCTTTGACAGCTCTTTGGTCTTGGCCATAGTGGAGTTTGGAGTCTGACTGTTTGAGGTTGTGGACAGGTGTCTTTTATACTGATAACGAGTTCAAACAGGTGTCATTAATACAGGTAACGAGTGGAGGACAGAGGAGCCTCTTAAAGAAAAAGTTACAGGTCTGTGAGAGCCAGAAATCTTGCTTGTTTGTAGGTGACCAAATACTTATTTTCCACCATAATTTGCAAATAAATTCTTTAAAAATCAGACAATGTGATTTTCTGGATTTTTTTTTTCTCATTTTGTCTCTCATAGTTGAGATATACCTATGATGAAAATTGGAGACCTCTCATCTTTTAAGTGGGAGAACTTGCACAATTGGTGGCTGACTAAATACTTTTTTGCCCCACTGTATTAATGTCTATTAAGTCCGTGATGAAAATGAAAATCCGCCCCTCATGTGCTGCACATCAAAAAATTATTTGAAAAAAAAAATTAGTCTAGTATGTTATATTTATATACTAAAAAATGGAATAGAACCTGGGATCTTTTATAGCTCTCATTTTAGAAGGGGCAGTAAAATTAATTAATGCCACACCCCAGCAGAGGGCATGTCTGTGTGTAAGGGCTAACTGGCGGTGTGCACATCTCCACAGACATAATCCAGGAATGATGAAAAAAAAATGACAAACAACTAAGCTGGATAGGTCAGCTGCAAAAGTACTGTGTGGTCGGCTAGATCGTGTGTGTAGAGCACGTGGACAATGACTGTTTTAGTACCATGCTAAACATTAATGCTAAAAATTAGCATTAGCATTCTGCTGATGGGAACAACAGTTTTGTAGCTGCTAATGTGTCTGTCTAACAATAACTGACAACTTGTCCAGGACAGCTGTGTTTATTAACAAATAACTCCACAGAGGTAGATTAAGAGCCATTCTGTCCCCAGTACAGCATGTTAATTTAGTATTGTTTTTCCTTTTTGGGGGGGTATTGACGGTGTTGTTATTGTTAGCTCTGATGCTAACAGCTAGGATCCCTGTCTTGTGTGAGATCATTGGAGTGGACTGGATCAATATCACACATAAATATAAATATTTCTAAGTAGTGAGAGGTTTAAAGATTTTTACTGTTGTGGTGACCCACCACAATCTACATGGACATTCAGCCATCTCACTCAGCTAGGGCAGGAAGCAGAACAATTTGCATACGGACAGAGAGCCCGTAGGGGACAACCAGAACAATGACTATTGTTATACATCCCCAGATTAAGGAGAGGAAGTCCGGCGCCAGTTAATCACACGATTGATATGTATTGACTGATATGTATACCAATATGCAAATGTGCCATGCATTCTCTCTTGTCTGTATAAAAGAGCACACACACACGCACACACAGAGCGCACACACAGCACAGTGCACAGCGCTACAGTGTGTCTCATGATGATGGAGGAATAAAACTTTGAAACCTTCCAGCTCGTCTCATCTCGCCTGATCTCTTCCCTCCACTCTGGTGACCCTTGACGAAGAATGGAACATGAGGCGAACATCCCGGAGAGGACTCCGACCGGGAAAGCCCCAGAATGCGTCATGGTGCGACCCTCGCCTGATGTCTTCCCTCCACACTGGTAACCTGACGAGGGAGAATGACCGTCTGCTCTCTCTCACCGCGCTGTGGACACAGAGGACCAGAGAATGCCTGCAACCTCTTCATCCTCACCGGAGCGCAACGCTGGGACCAAAACGCACCATGATCAACACGAGCGAACGAAGGAAGCAGCCTGAACGGGGACAATCATCGACGCCGACTGCGCTGATTTCCACCGAGCTCTCCAACTCTGACTAAACTCCGGACAGTGGACCTCCCGCGCACAGAAGCCCTGCACGCACTCCGCAGGATTACGAGGACAGCGTAACTGCCAGCTATGTGGTCACTGCGTCAGGCGCGCGCCATGCACCAGGGACAAACCGGCTCCACAGACTGATACATAGTCCTCTGCCGCTGCACATGCCTGAGAAAAACGGCCGATCGCCACCCTCGGAACCTTCAGGGCTGCTCGCGCACCTGAAGCGAACGTGCAGCCCGCACACAGGACTTTGTATGCGTTTCCCAACCACGGTGCACGAGGGAAATTTAGCCGATTGCTTTCCCTGATGACTTTAGGGCTGCTTTCCACACCTAAAGCCAAACCACCTCACACCCTCACACAGCTGCAGTTGTTTCACAGCCGCTACGCATCCTCGGGGAATTTGGCCGCTCGCCTTCCCCACATCCTCGTTAGATCGAGCCACGGGAGGAGTCAGATAAAAGGTTTTTTTCACAGCCACTGTGGATCTCCGCCAGGTTTACCGGGAAGATCCCTCGCCATCGCGGATCCACACGTAATTTTTGCATGGCCCAGACACCTTTGACGTCCCGGGCCAGCACTTGCTTACTCCCACCTCCCTCCCCCTCCTCCTGCACAGCGCTTTTCCCGCACCTTGCTCCCTAAAGCCGGCCGATCGTCGTCTTGTTCCATTACGCACGAAACACACCGGCCCGTGTGCCCACGATCTACGGCCGTTCAACATGCTGGAACTCGAAGCGGAGCACACTGCCTTTTCCACCCCTCCCCCATCCCCCTCACGGACTGACATGCCCTCCGACAGTTCTACCGGAGCTGGAGCCAAACGAGGGCGGGGGGGTCACAACCCCTGCTGAGTGCTCTGGGGGGGAGCCCTGTGGTGACCCACCACAATCTACATGGACATTCAGCCATCACACTCAGCTAGGGCAGGAAGCAGAACAATTTGCATATGGACAGAGAGCCCCTAGGGGGACAACCAGAACAATGACTATTGTTATACATCCCCGGATTAAGGAGAGGAAGTCTGGCGCAAGTTAATCACGCGATTGATATGTATTGACTGATATGTATATCAATATGTAAATGTGCCATGCATTCTCTCTTGTCTGTATAAAAGAGCACACACACATACATACACAGCACACACACACGCACACACAGAGCGCACACACAGCACAGCGCTACAGTGTGTCTCATGATGATGGAGGAATAAAACTTTGAAACCTTCCAGCTCGTCTCATCACGCCTGAACTTATTTGTACCTACACACTGTAGTCATATGACTCACATAAAGAGCAAAAGGGGTGGGAATCGTGAGATCCCTCGTGATTCGATTCAGATTGTGATACTTGGGTCATGATACGATTCTATCACAATTCAACTATAATCACGATATTGCGATATCAAGTATCGCAATACCATAGCTTTCAATTTTTTTCACTTTATTCAATTATTCAACCTCAGATCATGTCCTAATGTAAAACTGTTGACATCTCTTTCATATGGACGGTGCTAACTAACTAACCCACTCCAGCTATGTTGAGAGAAATAATCTCACTCTGTGGACTCTTTTAAAAAACAGCTGAAAACGTTTTTGTTATGCCTCGGTGAAACGGAGAGGCATACGGTAATCAGTTAACGCATCTGTGTGTGTGTGTCTGTCCATCTGTCCGCCTCTCTGTTTCAGCTCACCCAGCCAAAATTAAGTGGAACTAAAGGCTTGTATCACCGTATCAACATATTTTCTCAACTTTTAATTTGCCAGAATTCCGAAATAAGGCCTTATTTTCGAAATAGATACAAATTTAACTCACCTTCAATGTCAGTGAAGCCAAGGGAAAAGGTATTGTAATAACTATGTTGGGCCACTAGAGGCAGCAGTGCAACTTTTTTACAGCACGTGGATGACTTCCTGTCACAGTCGATCTCTAGCTGAACTGTTATAAAATAGCAGTTATCGGAAAAAAAACACATACAGCAACTACACCATTTATTTATTACATCAATTGTTTTCACACTGGTTTTGCTGTTTAGTTTTGCAGAGGAAGGACAAGGTAAAACTAGTTAAAAACTCAATAAAAACTCCAAGTCCCAACATTCCTCACCCGCAAATGGTCCCAGTGAACTGTGCATGCGCCGAGAAACTCTTGCCACAGAGAAGTACTGAGCAATTCGCTAATACTGGGTGAACAAATGTCCGTCTTTTTGCCCGTCTATTTTCTTTCTCTACCACTAAACAGCAAAAGCTCCTGTTTGTCTTGATTGTCATTGTGTTCACGTACCGCCATCGCTTTCGCCATTTAAAATGTCTGTCACCGTGCTCTTCTTTGTGTTTGGATTGCAGCTGTTCAAATCAGTTTGGTGGCTCTTGGCTGCCACTGACAGTACGGGTATGTGAACTGCAGATTATTTTCACTGCACATGTGTGTACTCCAACACTACTGGATGGATCTGGATGAAATTTTTACCAGAGGTGGTCCTTGGGCTAGAGACGAACCCATAACGCATACCTCCACCAAGGCTCTTATCTTCTCACAGTGTGTTAGCAAGAATACTCCAAAACTACTAGATGGATTTGGATCAAACTTTTACCACAGGTGGTCCTTGGGCTAGAGAGGAACCAATAACAATATGGTGTTGATCCCAGAACACATACCTTTGCCAAGGCTCTGGCACCAAGGCATCAGCACCTTGGTGCTTTCATTTAAGGAGGCTTTCTGTTGAATTTCAATTCAACTGCTTTTTAGTGGTAGGTCTGATATTTTTTAATTGTTTTAATTTTGTCTTTTGTCTTTTTTTAATTATTTTTATTTATCAAATTCCTTTTATTCTATTTTATTGTACAGTGCTTTGTGACTATATGTCTCTGAAAAGACGGATGGATGGATGTACTTTATTGATCCCAAACTGGGAAATTGCAGAATAACAGCAGTATGACAGTAGACAACCAAATGACAGAAACACACACAGCATAACAGACAAAGGGATTACCCATGGAAAGTAAAACTACTAAAAAAAGCCTATCTACATCATAGATGAATAGATGGTGACTCGTATAGACTCATGAATCATACCCGCTGTGTAATGCAGGACTATCAGGAGCAGAGTGAGATGTGAGGCCCCAATTAGACTGTAAGGTACAGTATGGCAGCATAGTTAGGATCAGAATTCCACATCAGAGTGAGCTATTGTAGAGTGAAATGGCATGTGGCAGGAAAGATTTCCTGTACCTAACCATTTGACAGCAAAGCTGTAGCAGTCTGCTGGAGAAAGTACTCCGCTGTCTGTCCAGTGTGTGGTGGAAACTCGCAAGCTCCATGCTAGTGTGTTTTTAGCTTAGCTGTTGCTAATGCTGCTCCGAGATGTGTGCTGGCCCGTGTGTTGTTTTTTTGTGCAGCACTTCTTGCGGGTTGTGTGTCATGTCAAGGTCTTTCCTTCTATCTTTGTTTTAAAATCCAAAAACGGCCTGACATTTAAGCTAACTTTGAGCTAACTGCTTCCTAACTTTCAAAGCTGGCTGCAAATCTCACAAGACAAGATATGACTTCACTTAACTGGGTGTTTGCTTTGCACCATCTAGATGACTGAAAACGCAATTCGTTGACAAGAGTATGCAACGTTTACATGAATATATATAATTAACAAAAGATTGATCCATGCGTTTAGGGATCGGTGCATTGTCGTTAGTATCAAGTATCGTGATCCATCACTGAATCAATCTTTTGTCCCACCCCTAAAGAGCATACACAATTTTTTACTGAACGTTAATGTGAAGCACAGTGGTGATGGTAACCGAAGCCTGACATGTTCAGCCAACAAGTCCAAGTATGTGCAGTCTGTATGTGAGGTTCAGACAGAACCAAACAACGAGGTGTGTCATTGCCAGTTAGCTCACAGACTGAAGCTTTACAGTATCCAGATACATTCACATTATACTTGTTGGGACATTTTGTTGTGCATGAAGGCTGCACAATGTCTGCCTGTTTCTTATAACATATTTCTGATAACGTCAAATCACAGTGCACTGTATAAGGTCAAAGAGATGGGGTTTATTACAGTCTTGCTGTACTGCTGCGGGTTGCTCTAATTGTTCTAGCACCAAGGGAACTTCAATTTATCACTTTCCCAAGACGTTGAAAGGAGAAAGCTATGGATCTCTCTCTGCTGTCTAACGTGAGAACAGTGCATCCAGAAAGTATTCACAGTGCTTCACTTTTTCCACATTTTGTTATGTTACATCGTTATTCCAAAAGTGATTAAATTCATTTTTTCCTCAAAATTCTACACACAATACCCCATAATGACAACATGAAAAAAGTTTTTTTTTTTTTAGATTTTGCAAATTTATTAAAAACAAAAAACTAAGAAATCACTTGAAATCATCACAAGAAATCATCCTGTTTCCACTGATCATCCTTGAGATGTTTCTACAGCTTAATTGGAGTCCTCCTGTGGTAAATTCAGTTGATTGAACATGATTTGGAAAGGCACACACCTCTCTATATAAGGTCCCACAGTTGACAGTGCATGTCAGAGCACAAACCAAGCATGAAGTCAAAGAATCGTCTGTAGATCTCTGAGTCAGGGTTGTCTCGAGACACAAATCTGGGGAAGGGTACAGAAAAATTTCTCCTGCTTTGAAGGTGCCAATGAGCACAGTGGCCCCCATTATCCGTAAATGGAAGAAATTCAGAACCACCAGGACTCTTCCCAGAGCTGGCTGGCTGTCTAAACTGAGCGTTCGGGGGAGAAGGGCCTTAGTCAGAGAGGTGACCAAGAACCCGATGGTCACTCTGACAGTGCTCCATTGTTCCTCTGTGGAGAGAGGAGAACCTTCCAGAAGGACAATCATCTCTGCAGCAATCCACCAATCAGGCCTGTATGGTAGAGTGGCCAGATGGAAGCCACTCCTTAGTAAAAGGCACATGGCAGCCCGCCTGGAGCTTGCCAAAAGGCACCTGAAGGACTTACAGATCATGAGAAACAAAATTCTCTGGTCTGATGAGACAAAGATTGAACTCTCTGGCGTGAATGCCAGGCATCAGTTTTGGAGGAAACCAGGCACCACTCATAACCACACCGATGGTGGTGGCAGCATCATGCTGTGGGGATGTTTTTCAGTGGCAGGAACTGGGAGACTAGTCAGGATAGAGGGAAAGATGAATGTGGCAATGTACAGAGACATCCTGGATGAAAACCTTCTCCAGAGCGCTCTTGACCTCAGGCTGGGGTGACGGTTCATCTTTCAGCAGGACAACAACCCTAAGCACACAGGCAAGATATCAGAGGAGTGGCTTCAGGACAACTCTGCGAATGTCCTTGAGTGGCCCAGCCAGAGCCCAGGCATGAATCCAATTCAACATCTCTGGAGAGATCTGAAAATGGCTGTGCACCGACGCTTCCCATCCAACCTAATGGAGCTTGAGAGGTGCTGCAAAGAGGAATGAGCCAAACTGCCAAAGATAGGTGTGCCAAGCTTGTGGCATCATATTCAAAAAGGCTTGAGGCTGTATTTGCTGCCAAAGGTGCATCAACAAAGTACTGAGCAAAGGCTGTGAATACTGATGTACAGTGGGGAAAAAAGTATTTAGTCAGCCACCAATTGTGCAAGTTCTCCCACTTAAAAGATGAGAGAGGTCTCCAATTTTCATCATAGGTATACCTCAACTATGAGAGACAAAATGAGAAAAAAAAAAATCCAGAAAATCACATTGATGGATTTTTAATGAATTAATTGGTAAATTCCTCAGTAAAATAAGTATTTGGTCACCTACAAACAAGCAAGATTTCTGGCTCTCACAGACGTGTAACTTCTTCTTTAAGAGGCTCCTCTGTCCTCCACTCGTTACCTGTATTAATGGCACCTGTTTGAACTCGTTATCAGTATAAAAGACACCTGTCCACAACCTCAAACAGTCAGACTCCAAACTCCACTATGGCCAAGACCAAAGAGCTGTCAAAGGACACCAGAAACAAAATTGTAGACCTGCACCAGGCTGGGAAGACTGAATCTGCAATAGGTAAGCAGCTTGGTGTGAAGAAATCAACTGTGGGAGCAATTATTAGAAAATGGAAGACATAAAAGACCACTGATAATCTCCCTCGATCTGGGGCTCCACACAAGATCTCACCCCGTGGGGTCAAAATTATCATGAGAACGGTGAGCAAAAATCCAAGAACCACATGGGGGGACCTAGTGAATAACCTGCAGAGAGCTGGGACCAAAGTAACAAAGGCTACAACAGAAACACACTACGCCGCCAGGGACTCAAATCCTGCAGTGCCAGACGTGTCCCCCTGCTTAAGCCAGTACATGTCCAGGCCCGTCTGAAGTTTGCTAGAGAGCATTTGGATGATCCAGAAGAGGATTGGGAGAATGTCATATGGTCAGATGAAGCCAAAATAGAACTTTTTGGTAAAAACTCAACTTGTCGTGTTTGGAGGAGAAAGAACACCATACCTACTGTGAAGCATGGGGGTGGAAACATCATACTTTGGGGCTGTTTTTCTGCAAAGGGACCAGGACGACTGATCCGTGTAAAGGAAAGAATGAATGGGGCCATGTATCGTGAAATTTTGAGTGAAAACCTCCTTCCACCAGCAAGGGCATTGAAGATGAAACGTGGCTGGGTCTTTCAGCATGACAATGATCCCAAACACACCGCCCGGGCAATGAAGGAGTGGCTTCGTAAGAAGCATTTCAAGGTCCTGGAGTGGCCTAGCCAGTCTCCAGATCTCAACCCCATAGAAAATCTTTGGAGGTAGTTGAAAGTCTGTGTTGCCCAGCGACAGCCCCAAAACATCACTGCTCTAGAGGAGATCTGCATGGAGGAATGGGCCAAAATACCAGCAACAGTGTGTGAAAACCTTGTGAAAACTTACAGAAAACGTTTGACCTCTGTCATTGCCAACAAAGGGTATATAACAAAGTATTGAGATGAACTTTTGTTATTGATCAAATACTTATTTTACCGAGAAATTTACCAATTAATTAATTAAAAATCCTTCAATGTGATTTTCTGGATTTTTTTTTCTTATTTTGTCTCTCATAGTTGAGGTATACCTATGATGAAAATTGGAGACCTCTCTAATCTTTTAAGTAGGAGAACTTGCACAATTGGTGGCTGACTAAATACTTTTTTACCCCACTGTACATGAGATTTCTTAAGATAAGATAAGATAAGCCTTTATTAGTCCCACAATGGGGAAATTCCAGGATTGCAACAGCACAGAGATAGCAACACTCAGAGCAATAATTAAGAAGGTAAGAAAATAAGAGCAGTGAATATACATATGTACACATAAATATATAAATATATATACACAGTGCAGAGCATTGTAGCTAGATGGAATAAACAGCATAACCATCTATTTAGTTACCCTACATGGTATGAATATGTACCCATACATATTGTCACCCTCCGTAGCGACTGATATTGTCCTAGTTGTATGCTGGAGGGGACCATTGTGTAAGTCTGTTGCGTCTTTTGCATTCAATACTATTAGGTCGTCACGTTTTTTTGCTATCTCTGCGAGCAGCCCTGCTTAGGTTATACAGTCTGACAGCCGTAGGTAGGAAGGACCTGCGAAACCTCTTGGTCGCGCACCTAGGATGATGTAGTCTACTGCTAAATGAGCTCCTCGGTGAGTTCAGTATGTCCTGCATAGGGTGGGACTCGGACTCCAGCAGAGATGACAGCTTAGCCACCATCCTTCTCAAGGCGTTGCCCCAGGACAAGGCTAGCTTTCTTGATTAGTTTGTTCAGTCTCTTCCTATCGGCTGCTGTAATGCCACTGCCCCAGCAGACCACTCCAAAAGTGATGGCTGATGCCACCACCGTGTCATAGAATGTCTTCAGCAGCGCCCCTTGTACACCAAAAGACCTGAGCCTCCTCAGTAGGAACAGCCTGCGCTGTCCCTTCTTGTAGAGTGCGTCAGTATTGTGTGACCAGTCTAGTTTATTGTTCAGAATCAGAATCAGAATCAGATTTATTGCCATTGTTCATGTGATACACAAACTAGGAATTTGTCTCGGTGCCATGCTGCAACATTAAAAACATAATGAGAAAAAGGGATAAACTAAAAAACTAAAGGACTAGAAACGTGCAATAAGTGTAGAAAAGTAAGTAATAATAAGTAATAATAATAATAATACTAGTAATAATGAGTAGTACTAGTCAAGGCAGTTTTAAAAAATTAGCATGTAGCAGATAATGTGAAGTACCACATAGTGCAGTCAATAATGCAACAGAAAAACAGTGATGATTGACATGAGTCTGGTTGAGCTGCTGTACATAGTGCACGAGAGTCAAAAGTCACTTAGTGTTCAGCAGTCTGATGGCAGAGGGGAAAAAGCTGTTCATGTGCCGGGAGGTTTTAGTCCGAATGGACCGAAGCCTTCTACCTGAGGGGAGGGGGGCAAACAGCACGTGATCAGGATGTGAAGGATCGGCTATGATCCGGCCAGCACGCCTCCGGGTCCTGGAGATGTACAGGTCCTGGAGAGATGGGAGCTTGCAGCCTATCACCTTCTCAGCAGTGCGCACGACGCGCTGCAGCCTTAGTCTGTCCCTGGCAGTGGCTCCTGCGTACCACACAGTTATGGAGGAGGTGAGGATGGACTCGATGATGGCCGTGTAGAACTGCACTAACATCTTGGTGGGTAGCTTGAGCTTCCTCAGCTGCCGCAGAAAGAATATCCTCTGCTGGGCCTTTTTGATGAGGGAGCTGATGGTTGGCTCCCATTTGAGGTCTCGGGTGATGGTGGTGCCCAAGAAGCGGAAGGAATCTGCAAAGGTGATGGGAGAGCCTGTGATGGTGAGGGGGGGCAGGGGGGATGTGACTTTCCTGAAGTCCACAATCATCTCCGCTGTCTTCAGAGCATTCAGCTGCAGGTTGTTGTGGCTGCACCAGGACACCAGCACCAGGACAAGTACCTGGGTGTTCAGATGAACACCCAGGTACTTGTAGGATGTAGGATGTCACCATCTTGTAGGATGTCACCATCTCAATGTCTGTTCCCTGTATGTTTACTGGTGCCGTGAGGGGTTGTCCTTGCCTGCGGCAGTCCACCACCAGCTCCTTAGTTTTCCTCGCGTTGATCTGGAGGTAGTTTCGATGGCACCAGTCCACGAAGTCCTGGATAAGTCCTCTGTACTCAGCTTCATCTCCGTTGGCGATGAGGCCGACGATCGCAGAGTCATCAGAGAACTTCTGTAGATGGCAGTGTGTTGTGTCATGTGAGAAGTCCGCAGTGTAAAGGGTGAACAAGAAGGGAGCCAAAACCGTTCCCTGGGTGGGCCCTGTGCTACCGATGATCGTGTCGGACACACAATCCTGGGTTCTCACAAACTGTGGCTGGTTAGTGAGGTAGTCCAGGATCCATGATGACAGGTGCTGGTCCACCCGTGCGCACAGCAGATTGTCCTTCAGGATCATCGGTTGGATGGTGTTGAAAGCACTGGAGAAGTCAAAGAACATGATCCTCACCGCGTTCCCGGGCTTCTCCAGGTGGGACAGGGAACAGTGAAGGAGGAAGATCACTGCATCCTCCACCCCGATGCCATGCTGGTAGGCAAACTGGAGTGGATCCATCGCTGGCCCCACCAGGGGGTGGAGGTGAGCAAGGAGAAGTCGCTCCAGGGTCTTCATCATGTGAGACGTCAGGGCCACTGGTCTGTAGCTATTCAGGTCTTTGGGGTGGGAAGTCTTTGGTACAGGTACCACACAAGATGTTTTCCATAACTGTGGTACCCTCCCCAGCTTCAGCCTCAGGTTGAAGATGTGCTCCACAATCCCACATAGCTGGTCGGCGCAGGACTTGAGGAGCTTCGCACTGATGCCGTCCGGTCCCGAGGCCTTCCTCGCCTTGATCTTCTTCAGCTCCATCCTCACCTGGGTCTTAGTGAGGGTCAGGTTGGGGGGCTGTGTGCTGGGAGTGGGGGGGTGCTGGTGGAGTGGGGTGTGGACAGCAGGTCTCGATGACTTTAGAGGCAGCAGTGGTTGTTGTGCAGTCGGGGGGGGGGCAGTTGGTCAAACCTATTGAAAAACAGGTTCAGATTGTTCGCCCACTCCCTGCCCCCCGTGGCCTGGGAGGTGATATTCTGGAGCCCAGAGATGGTTTTGAGGTTTCTCCAGACCCCACCGATGTCGCTCTGTTGCAGCTTGTCCTCCATCTTCTTCCTGAAGCTGTCCTTGCCTTCTCTGATCTTCCTCCTTAGCTCCCTCTGTACGGACTTCAGCATCTCCCTGTTCCCCGACCTGAAGATCCTCTTCTTCTCTCTCAGAAGTGTTTTTATCTCAGGGTTGATCCAGGGTTTGTTGTTCGATCAACACCGTATGGTCTTGGTGGGTACGGTGTCGTCCACACAGAAGTTGATGTAGTCCGTGATGGTGTGAGTGAGGCCATCAATGTCCTCACCATGTGGATCGCAGAGTTGCTCCCAGGCAGTGGTTTCAAAACAGTCCTTTAGAGCGTCCATTGCCTCCTCAGACTATAACTTCACTGTGCGCATGACCGGAGGTTGTCTGTGTACTAGGGGTTTGTACACCAGCAGGAGATGAACCAAGTTGTGATCCGATCTCCCAAGTGGGAGTGGTGGTGATGAGGTGTACGCCTCCTTAGTGTTTGCATAGAATAAGTCCAGTGTTTAATTGTCTCTAGTGTCTCTAGGCATGTGACATACTGGGTGAACGTGGACAGAATGGGGGACAGTGAAATATGGTTGAAATCACTGGAGATGAGTAGGAGAGCATCTGGGTGTTCTGTCAGCAGCCTGCCAGTCACTAAGTGAATGGCGTCACGCGCTGTCCCCGCGTTCGCCGTCGGATTTGCATAAATAACAATGCAGATCACGTGTGAGTATTCCCCCGGGAGATAGGTAGGCCACATGCTAACAGCTAGCAACTCAATGTCTTTGTTGCAGTGTTGTTCTTTAACCGTGATATGTCCCGGTCTGCACCAGCTGTTATTGACATACATTATCACTCCCCCGCCCCTTGCCTTCCCACTGTCTGGTGTCCGGTCTACCCGTATTGCGTGGAAATCCTCCAGTTCGATGTTATCATCTGTTGCTAGTTCTGTTAGCCACGTCTCAGTAAACAACATCAAGCTAATCTCTCTGAAGACGCTCTCATAGCGGGAGATAGCCGCTAGCTCGTCAGTCTTATTGAGTAGCGATTGTACATTCTCCATAATAACGGATGGGAGGACGGGTCTGTACCTTATATTCCTCGCCCGTCGTCTTACTCCAGCTCGACATCCATGCCATTTCCGTCTTATTTCTCCTGGTGTGTCGAGTTTTTGCGTTAGCATCATGGGCCGGTTAAGTGCTTAGTTTTTTATTTTTAATAAATTTGCAAAAATCTCAAAAAAACTTTTTCATGTTGTCATTATGGGGTATTGTGTGTAGGGTTTTGAGGAAAAAAATGAATATAATCCCTTTTGGAATAAGGCTGCAACATAAAATGTGGAAAAGGGAAGCGCTGTGAGTACTTTCCAAATGCACTGTAAGTGTAGCCATTTAAGCTTATATTTTTTCCATTCTGAGTGTCTATTCTACATTTATTATCTATGTAATCCAGCATCTAATGTGCTCAGCGCCCTTGGTGCAAAAACACTCTCAGTGGTGAGCATTTTTTGTCACTGAGCTCACGGCACGGAGAGTTGAAAAAAGAATCAGCGGTACACCTCTCTTATCAGCCGATCAGAATCAGGCTGAATGCGCTTATGTATAACAAAACTACAATTTCTCTCATCTACAATGTTAACCACATCTAGAATTTTAGCCACTACCTCCATACAAGAGGCGCTGCCCACTGGCATGTCCTTGACTTGCGGGAGGAAACCCACGCCGCACGTGGAGAACACGCAAACCTCACACAGATGGACACATGGACGTTAAGCCCAGATCCTCTTGCTGTGACGCAGCAGTGTTCACCACTCATCCACTGTGTTACCCAGCAGTCTGTACTGTTATGCTGAAAAACTAATGGATCAAATTGATTTCCAGAAGCTTTAAGATTCCCTGATCCAGACCCTGAGAAAATGTCCAGGGAAACCGTATACCATATTGCAGGTATTCACACACATCCACATGTGCCTGCAAACACACAAGCCAGCACAGCTGACTTGTACAATTACAGAATTACAGCATCTTGGAAATGAGACATGACAGAGAAAGCATCCCAGCACCGGACAGCTGTGTTTCCTTTCACCCTCCTCCACACACACACACACACACACACACACCATAATGAAGTGTTTCTTGTGCGTGTGATGTCACTGACACAGGTTCCATTACCTGACCTGTCACCACATCGCTGTGGTGACGGCCTGTCAGATAGTGCTTGGTTGCCATGGGGAGAGGCATTGAAATCCACATGATTCAATAATGCAAAGCAGTGATTGGTTTTAGCTCTTGAAAACTGTTGTGAGGACACCGCGAGCATCTTCACTGCAAGAGTTTGAATGGACATTACTATGTACCTGACTGATGTTGCAGAGTTAACTATTAGCTTTAAAAAAAACAAAACAAAGGAATAATATGCAATGACATAGAGAAGTCATAGTTCATTTAGTTTCTTTTTTGGAGGTGACAGACTTTCTTGAAAGGATATTTAAAGGATATTTAACCAAAGTGGTGGCCTAGTTAATAGAGTATCCACCCCACAACCGGGAGGTCGTGGGTTCAAGCCCCGGCCGGGTCATACCAAAGACCATATAAAAATGGTACTTCCTGCCTTCTAGCTTGATGCTCAGATAATAGACTGGGGAAAGGAAAAGTTGTTTGTGGCAACGCCTCGCATGGAAGCGACCCCTCTGATTCTAGATGTGATCAACATTGTAGATAGGAGAAACATAATTTTGTTCTACTGTACATGATTGGCTGTATGGACTGAATGACAAAGTTAGCTTCTTCTTCTAACCCTCAGGGAGCCCTCATTTTTACAACCTTTTGGGGATCCTCGAGCCAAAAATGTACATGTCAACCTGCTATAAAATCATCAGACATCAAATTTTTTTCTGCTTTTTCTGCATAAATCTCTTAAACCACTTCAGCTCTGCTCAAAACTACCAAACGTTCAATCATTTTTAGAGTGTTAACCCTTTAAAAACCAGTCTGAATACATGATGCCACTCATTTGATGAAAAAAAAACAAACAAACCAAAAAAAAGACAAAAATGGCTGAGGGGTCCATAAGGGTTAATCTGATTTATACTAGATGTATGCTAATATCAGTCATTTATTTATAAAACCTAGATAGGCATTGTACAAAGTTTCAAAAGTAAATGAATCTGTAGTTTAAAGCTATTGTTCTAGAATAACTGAACTAGAGACAATCGTATTGGTGGCCAAAGCTGGGCTACCAAAGGGCTGGGCTAGCAATGACTGTAATTTCCCAGTTTGGGATCAATAAAGTACATCTACCTATCTATCTAAACCGGCACACTCACAACATGTGTGCTATGTGTTGATGGCATTAATTTAAATGGGACAAAGTGGCGCAGTCACACAGAGACTTGCACTATGGAGGGTAAATGAGCAGCAGATAAGCGAGGAGAAGGAATTTTGGTTCATTCGGCTGAGGCCTACAGTTGAGCTTCTGTGTTTCTAAGATAAGATAAGATGAGCCTTTATTAGTCCCACAATGGGGAAATTCCAGGATTGCAACAGCGCAGGGATAGCAACACTCAGAGCAATAATTTAGAAGATAAGAAAATAAGGGTAGTGAATATACATATGTACTCGTAAATATATAAATATATATACACAGTGCAGAGCATTGTAGCTAGATGGAATAAACAGCATAACAATCTATTTAGTTACCCCACGTAGTATGACTATGTACCCATACATATTGTCACCCTCCATAGCGACTGATATTGTCCTAGTTGTATACTGGAGGGGACCATTTGTGTAAGTTTGTTGCGTCTTTTGCATTCAATACTATTAGGTCGTCACATTTTTTTACAATCTCTGCGCGCAGCCCTGCTTAGGTTATACAGTCTGACAGCCGTAGGTAGGAAGGACCTGTGAAACTTCTCAGTTGCGCACCTAGGATGATGTAGCCTACTGCTAAATGAGCTCCTCAGTGCGTTCAGTATGTCCTGCATAGGGTGGGACTCGGACTCCAGCAGAGATGACAGCTTAGCCACCATCCTTCTCTCTCCTATCTCCTCCACTGGGTCAAGGCGCTGCCCCAGGACAGAGCTAGCTTTCTTGATCAGTTTGTTCAGTCTCTTCCTATCGGCTGCCGTGATGCCACTGCCCCAGCAGATCACTCCAAAAGTGATGGCTGATGCCACCACTGAATCGTAGAATGTCTTCAGCAGCGCCCCTTGTACACCAAAAGACCTGAGCCTCCTCAGTACGAACAGCCTGCACTGTCCCTTCTTGTAGAGTGCGTCGGTATTGTGTGACCAGTCTAGTTTGTTATTCAAATGAACTTAGGTACTTGTAGGATGTCGCTATCTCAATGTCTGTTCCCTGAATGTTTACTGGTGCTGTGAGGGGTTGTCCTTGCCTGCGGCAGTCCGCCACCAGCTCCTTGGTTTTTCTCACGTTTATCTGGAGGCAGTTCCGATGGCACCAGTCCACGAAGTCCTGGATAAGTCCTCTGTACTCAGATTCATTTCTGTTGGAGATGAGGCCGGCGATCGCAGAGTCGTCAGAGAACTTCTGCAGATGGTAGTGTGTTGTGTTGTGTGATGTTTTCCACAACTGTGGTACCCTCCCCAGCTTCAGCCTCAGGTTGAAGATGTGCTCCACAATCCCACACAGCTGGTCTGCGCAGGACTTGAGGAGCTTCGCACTGATGCCGTTCGGTCCCGAGGCCTTCCTCGCCTTGATCTTCCTCAGCTCCGTCCTCACCTGGGTCTTAGTGAGGGTCAGGCTGGGGGGCTGTGTGCTGGGAGTGGGGTGTGTTGGTGGAGTGGGGTGTGGACAGCAGGTCCCGATGACTGTAGAGGCAGCAGTGGTTGGTGTGCAGGCGGGGGGGGGGGGGCAGTTGGTCAAACCTATTAAAAAACAGGTTCAGATTGTTCACCCATTCCCTGCTCCCTGTGGCCTGGGAGGAGGTATTCTGGAGCCCAGAGATGGTTTTGAGGTTTCTCCAGACCCCGCCGATGTCACTCCATTGCAGCTTGTCCTCCATCTTCTTCCTGAAGCTGTCCTTGTCTTCTCTTCCTCCTTAGCTCCCTCTGTACGGACTTCAGCATCTCCCTGTTCCCCGACCTGCAGATCCTCTTCTTCTCTCTCAGAAGTGTTTTTATCTCAGTGTTTTTATCTTAGCTCTGCGATCCTCACCATGTGGATCGCAGAGCTGCTCCCAGGCAGTGATTTCAAAACAGTCCTTTAGAGCATCCATTGCCTCCTCAGACCATATCTTCACCATGCGCATAACCGGAGGTTGTCTGTGTACTAGGGTTTTGTACACCGGCAGGAGATGAACCAAGTTATAAGTCCAGTGTTTTATTGTCTCTAGTGTGGCATGTGACATACTGGGTGAACGTGGGCAGAGTGGAGGACAGTGAAATATGGTTGAAATCACTGGAGATGAGGAAGAGAGCATCTGGGTGTTCTGTCAGCAGCCTGCCAGTTACTGAGTGAATGGCGTCACGCACTGTCCCAGCGTTCACCGTTGGAATTGCATAAATAACAATGCAGGCCATGTGTGAGTATTCCCTCGGGAGATAGGCAGGCCACATGCTAACAGCTAGCAACTCAATGTCTTTGCTGCAGTGTTGGTCTTTAACCGTGATATGTCCCGGTTTGCACCAGTTGTTATTGACATACATTATCACTCCTCCACCCCTTGCCTTCCCACTGTCTGGTGTCCGGTCTGCTCGTATTGCGTGGAAACCCTCCAGTTCGATGTTAGCATCTGTTGCTAGTTCTGTTAGCCACGTCTCAGTAAACAACATCATGCTAATCTCTCTGAAGACGCTCTCATAGCGGGAGATAGCCGCTAGCTTGTCAGTCTTATTGAGTAGCGATCAAACGTTCTCCATAATAACGGATGGGAGGACGGGTCTGTACCTTATATTCCTTGCCCAACGTCTTACTCCAGCTCGACATCCATGCCGTTTCCGTCTTATTTCTCCCGGTATGTTGAGTTTTTGCGTTAGCAGCATGGGCCGGTTCAGTGCTAACAGCTGGTCCCTATTGTATTGCCTCCTGCTATAAGCAGTGGTTCCGTCCGCTGGCTCAGGAGACATTTGGGTGATCTACGTGTCTGTGATGGGTAAGGTGTTGCCGGATCAGAAAATTTAGCAAGAGAAGCCAGATAGTAAATAAGAAATAGGAAGAAATTGAGCTGCTGTTGCAAAAAGGCAGCTGACTCGTGTGGCGCCGGAAGTTGTTTCTCCCTACTACAGAGAGAAATAATTGATTTCCCCGTTTTCTTCTGGTGTCAGATCAGCTGCATTTATCATCACCAAATCTATCGCTCTGCCCGTCTCTCTCTCTCTCTCCCTCCCACTCTCTCCCCTTGTTTGTTCTGCTAATTAACTTTATTACCCTGATAGCTCCCCACAGCCCCACTGACGAAACAATTACCTCTTTCCCCTCCACCTCTTTCTCGCTTCTCCCTCATCATCCCTGCTCTCTCTCTTTGGGTGGAGAGCAGTAATTAGTCCTGGGGCTTTACTGCTGCACTTTCTGTCTGTCTTCAGCCCTCTCTGTAAGGCTTTCAACATTTCTAAACAGTTATCAAGGGAATTTCTGAAATTTTCTGAGATAAGAAAGCCAAAGACACATTATAATTGTATCATTAAAGCAAATATATTTCATAATTATGAAAATATGAAACTTACATATGGTATTAGTTTGATGTTAGTTTATGGCTTTTGTACAAAGCTTTTTTTAGCTTCAGTAAGATGCCCATTGCTTTTGGAATCAACAACACTTTACCTGGGGGAAAAAAATGTTCATTTTTCCCCTAAACTGCATATTATTTTAGGAAGCACAAAAGTTGAAAATACTCTCAAAATTGATAAGAAAAATTTACAGCCATTGTATCACTGTCATTGGCTTTTAAATTTAAAAAAAGGAACATACAGCTCTGCAAAAAATAATTAAAAAAAAAAAAACCACTGCAAAATCTTTCCTAAATTGGCATCTCTACATGTATGGCAGTCATTCAAATTGAGTATCTGTTGAATTCCAACACAAGGACACATCAGTCTACTTAAGGAGATAGGTGATCATCTAAGCATGGTAAGATGCATGAAAGCTATGAATACAAATCAGAGTTATTACACAAATACAGATTTCTGAGTTTGTCCTAAAACTTAAAAATTGTAGTGTTTAAGAATGAACATTAACTTATTTTTTACTGAAAGCATATCAAAAACCACATCTCCAGCAATATAGTCTTTGTTGGTTTGGCCAGTTGTCATTTTCTTTAAATAAATGCTCTAAATGATAATATCTTGACTTGGAATTTGGGTGAGACATTTTCAGTAGATTAGAGAATAAAACAAAATTATTCATTTTACCCAAACATATACATATAAATAGTAAAGCCAGATAAAGTGATAATTTTGCAGTGGTCTCTACGGTCTCTTAATTTTTCCAGAGCTGTAAATCTGCACTTCCTTGTTAGAACAGCACAAACAGAGATTCATGTCCAGTAAGAATTCACAGGCTTGCTCTTTTACACCTTGTTACTGCCACCAAGGAGCTAATGTGTTTGTGGTGGTTTGTCTGTCTGTTAGCAGGATCACACAAAACTACAGGACGGATTTTGATGAAATTTTGAGCAGAGGAGGCCCTTGGGCTATTGATGAACTCATTAGATTTTGCAGGTGATCCATGAGTGCATACCTCCATCGAGGCCCTCTCTCACAATGTACAAAGGGACAGAAGAACAGAAGTACGGAGGGACAGATGGGTGAAGGGAGAAGGGGGGGCGGAGCCTTGGCAGAGGTATGCGCTGTGTGAGTACCCTCTAGCTTGTTTGCTTGTTTATAGCAGGATTACGCAAAAATTACTGGATGGATTTTGATGAGATTTTCACCAGAGGCAGCCTTGGGCTACAGATGAACCCATTACATTTTGGGGTGATTTCGGTCAGGATACCGATTCCGGATTCACTTTCTTTAACATTGTGAGGTAGGGCCTTGGTGGAGGTATGTGCTCACTGAGTGCCCTTTACTGTGGATATGCAACCTGCCTCAGGACTGGCTTCCAGCTGTTCAAGCAACACTTCTATACAGGCATAGTGTGCACTATAAGCACTCCCTCCCAGCACAAAAATGGTTGAAAAAATAAAAAAAAAAAAAAAACATTGAAAAAGACAGCTTTGACAACCCTCTAAAAAACATATACGTAGATTTGGTTGAAAAGTGAAAGATGAAAAGCCGTCTTTTTAAGGTAATTGAAAAGGCGTCTTCATATAGGTGTCTCTGTATGATCTAAATTTAGTCACTATTTGCTTTGCGTGACAACCCCTGTGTCAGTCATGCACAGTCCTTTACAGTACCCCTTTTAGCAAGACTGAGAGAGGTTTTAGTGTTTTTACTCTGGATTTACACTGACTATGATGCAGTACGTTACGGCTGCGATCTGGCCTGCACAGCAAATAGTTCCCATTTGCGTCAGTTTTCTAATCCCCACCTGGTCCAGACCACTGCGGAACGAATCCAGCTCGTCAAACGCAACAAGTCTGTGGGATTGGGATTTATTGTGAAGTGCGGTGTGATGACACCGTTTTCCGGTTGCATCATCACACCGCCCTATAATATGGGGAGTCCGCCATTTGGGCTGCTCTTGCCAGGGCAACTCCACATGTGTAACATGTAGTGTACTGTTGGCCAATCATATAATAAAGCTTTGTTCCAGTGCAGGCTCCTTTCATGTCAGGTTTGTGGACATAACATTTGGTGACTGAGGATTAACTCATGGCAGCGTGTGTGACACCACTACAGCCCTTTCTGAAGCACCCAGGGGAACCGGCAGTTCCATGGCCATGTTGACTCGAAGCTTCTGAAACGTATGTTGCAGCGTTGAACCTGGGAAAGCTTGACAAGGTGAGGACACGAGCAC
Organism: Pholidichthys leucotaenia; assembly: GCA_020510985.1. Taxonomy (NCBI): domain Eukaryota; kingdom Metazoa; phylum Chordata; class Actinopteri; order Cichliformes; family Pholidichthyidae; genus Pholidichthys; species Pholidichthys leucotaenia. The sequence goes on along the minus strand of CM035839.1, from coordinate 288,382,057 downwards.
TGCTTGTCCACAACCTCGGCTTAGAGGGCCAAAGGATCGTACGGACGCTCGGTGCAACGGATTCATATGAGGAAGTTGTGAAGCTAATAGCTAACCATTTTGCTACACTGGACAGCGTGATGGTACAACAGATTTGCTTTTGCCAGAGACAACAGAGAGTCGGTGAGCCAATTCAGCAGTTTGTCGCTGACCTGAGACAGTTAGCTAGTGCGTGCCGTTTTGGGCTGCTGGAAGATGAGATGGTGCGGGACCAACTGGCCGAACACACATGTAACACTGGGCTACGAGCTAGGTTGCTAATGGCGCAAAATGACCTAACGCTAGCTAAAGCAGTTGAGCTAGCGCTCCAACTGGAAGCAGCAGAGAAGTTAGCCATGGAGCTAAATGGGAGCCAAACACAGAGGCTAACTGGACAGTCAACGCTAGCTAACATGGTGGACTCAGAGGACGACGAGAGGCAGAGGAATACGGGGCTAATGCGGTGAGTTGGAGGTCTGCTCCAAGAGGCCCCGTCTGCGGGGGCTGTGGGTCCCCGACGCACCGGGACGGAGTGCAAGTTTGCCCGGCAAGAGGAAAACGATGTAACAAATGCAGGTGCCTGAACCATTTCGCCAGAGTATGCCGGTTGTCAGCACCATGGGGCCCTCCGGAAGAGCCCGCCAGCCCGCCAACAATGACCATTCATTCAGTAAGCTCCGGCATCGATGGTTATTCCTACTGCATGGTTGAATTAGACGGAGTAGCTGTAAAACTTCTGCTTGACACAGCAGCGGTGCGGTCAATGTTAAACTGGGCCACGGTCAAAAAAAAGTTTTTCCCCAACCACAAAATCAAGAAGAACCCAACGCCGTTGTATGGTTATGGTGGTCACAGACTGTGCAATGTCGAAACAGTGAGATTGACTGTTTGCTGCAAAACCAGAATTGTGTACGACTGCACATTCCAGGTGACAGCGCGTGGTGACAACATTATGGGATGTGACATTGACTTAACATACATGTCCGCAGCAAACACAGTGACAATGGAACCGCCGCAGCACAGCGGAGGTCCAGAGCCAAACGAGCAAGCAAAGCCACCAGGAGCACAACAGTGCGTGAAAACGAGTAAGGTGCTGCTCCACGTCATGGACTGGGTTTGGGTTTGCACCGGCGAGAGGCCGAGACGGCAACTGACTGGGCCACAGCCAGTGAAGCCACGGGCGCCGCTGAGGATCATGGTGAGGCTGAGAACGGCGTGTTTTTGGATGACTGATGATTCGATTCGGCATGCGAACAGGCTATGGCATGTCCAGGTGGCGGCTCCAGGCGGCGGGGCTCCGTGGGAGTCGGCTGCCGCAGTGCGGGCCCCGGGCCCCAGTTTCATGAAGATTGACCACGGGGGTCCGACAGCTCCAGGGGGGCAGCTACCACAAGCCTGCTTCATAGCTCCAGGGAGGAGTCCACCACGGGGTCACCTCAAAGACCCTCAGACTGAACTGTTTCCCCAGCCCGACCCATCCTTACCATGAGAGATGGTAAAGAAGTGACAGAGGACTTTTTTTAGGTAGGAGCATGGCCGGACTATTAAAAAAAAAAAGTGGCAGAATAACCCACTCGTTCGTTATGGTTTTATGTTTACTGTTTTGTTTTAGAGTGTTTCTTGGGGTTCTGTTTTGTTAAATTTGGGAGGGTTTTAATTGGATGTTTTTTTTTTATTTTGTAAAGTGGGGGGAGAATGTGGGATCGAGATTTATTGTGAAGTGTGGTGTACACTGCCCTATAATACGGGAAGTCCGCCATTTGGGCTGCTCTTGCCCGGCGACTCCACATGTGTAACATGTAGTATGCTGTTGGCCAATCATATAATAAAATGCCGTTCCAGTGCAGCTTCCTCATCCATCTCCTTTCATGCCAGGTTTGTGGACATAACAAAGTCTATTTTCGATGGATGCCAGATACAAGCTGCAAGGAAATCCCGTGGTATCTCAGAATCAGAATCAGAATGAGATTTATTGCCATTGTTCATGTAGTACACAAACTAGGAATTTGTCTCGGTGCAATGCTGCAACATTAAACATGGAGTAGCACTAAAGATAAAAATAAAAAACTATGCATGCAATAAAATGTAGAATATGATTGAGTAATACTAATCTATGCATCTCACGTTATTTAATAGCTATTTGATCACTAAAAACGATTTAAGGATTGTCCATTATTTTCTGAGGTCTACTCCTCCACCACTGTGTCAAAGAAGGTAAAAACTTGACTTTACATACAAACGCTTCATAGAATTAAAATTAATGGGCTACTTACGTTTTATTTAGAGTCCAAAAATCCAGGTGGGGAGCTGCTATGCTGTACGAAGCGCCGTATGAACGGGGATTGTACAGCGTTTCCTATGACCACTGTAAGTCACCCCCAAGAACAACTTGGTGTTCTTGAGGCAAACTTACAGCCAACATTTTGCGTGGTTCTTACATTGCTCCTATGGCATTCATACGGCCGCCCTACAATGAAGGCTTTTCATGGGGGGTTCGTAGAAATCTGGGACAAGACCATCGATGTAGCCATGAATTTACAGTCTACGATTCACACAGTGACAAGACTGCAAAACAATGTGGAATAAATAATATTCTGTTTTCACATTCTCTAAAGTTTGACTTCATACAAGTTCCATCCAGAACATAATGTGTCAGCATTCATTACACTTTGCAACTACATTCATTATGCATATAAGGCATTCTGAAACAATATCAGAGGTAAATGAGGTTGGTACTGGCATCTTCCTTTAGAAGCTGTTTAGAATACATGTTCAAGTAATAGCATGGAATCAAGGATTTAAATAAACTTCAAGGAATCAATCTGCATGAAACTGACATTTTTGTGTGCCCTTCACTGTATAGTATTCCACCTCTGTCATGTCCTGGCAGTCTCTCTCTCTGTCTCTCTCTCTCTCTCATTGCAGACAGGATAGCATTACATTGTCAGCAGTAATTTAACTCTCATCTGTCTTCACTAATTATTGTCACATTCATCAGATTCATCAAGGCAAGAGGGGCTCTCGTGGGGATTGCACCATTTGCCATTAATACAGCATCAGCTGCTATTAGGTCCAGGAAGCTGAGAGGTGAGGGTATGTGCATGTGCGCAAGGGTGCCTGCGTGTGTGTGTGTGTGTATGAGTGAGAGAGAGACAAGAGGGACAACGTGTATTCATCTCTAATTAGACCAAGCTGTGTGATTAATTATACAGTCCGCCTTTTTTTACTCTGAGGCCTGAACATGACGTCGTTGATGGGAGGAGAAATAAATATAGCAGAGGACGAGGAGAGTGTGAGGAGGGGAAGGTGTGGGTGGAGGTGAGGTAGGGAAAAGTGTAAAAGCAAACAGGGTCCCAATTCCAAAGAGTGGGGAGAGGAGGAAAAAGAGAGCTCGTAAAATCCAAATGGAGAGAGAAGAATCGAGGGAACGAGGGGGAGAGGTGAAGTGTTTTGTCATGTGCTCTCAGCGTAATTCCCACCTGACAAAAAGGCCTTGAATCGGGAGGGAAATTGCAACTTGTCACCCAGCAAATAAACTGCCCTGATAACTGATTAATAACGCACACCTGGGACAGCTGCACACACACAGATGCAGGCACATGCTGAGGCACACTTGTAAACAGAGGAAGAGCCAACACGTCGCCGCATATGATTTCTGTGTATATGTAAGTATGTTTGCACAAATTGACAAGTGCACTCACACTCTGACGGAAGCGCACACATGCACAATTATGCCCGTTGAGATTTTGCATATGCAACCAAATGGGAAAACACTTTTAACACAAATTTAGCAGTCATTAAAAAAAAAGAAAAAGTTTTACCTTAACAAAGCCAAGGACAGTTGATACATTTTAATACCAGGCTCCTTCATGCAGAGAGCAAGTTTTAAGTACTTTTCTCCACAAACGTGTGATTCCAAACAAAGCAAACTCAAGAATATACTGTAGTACATGGGTGACCTGAAGTCCATGGTGATCATGGTGCATAAATCCATAAAGATCTGCACTCACCATATGCAGTATTCATCTCTTATTGTGGACAATCAAAAATGGAAAAAGCTGGATGGAAACCCAATAATTAATCTGTGGGTGATATTTGGATGGCACTGGGAAGACTTCATAAAAACCAGTGTCATAATGGTCGACAATGCTACCGAAAGATGATGATCTCTGGATCTAAGTTTCTTGTTGCCGGTAGAAACAGTGAAAAGACTACAACTATGGTGACTATGACCTCAGTGCCAACAGCTAATCAGTGTTCCTAGCCGGAGCAGAGCTTTGGCAGGCTGTGGGGGAAGTGACATTCACTTAATGCACCATCAAAATAATTTCACAAACATCACTTTAAGTTGAAAATCTTACATGGTATTGCTTTAAGCTCTGCATGGCTCTTCTCTGCTCTTCATCGTCACTTCCTTTCTCTCTCTTGCTTCTGTCAACAAAAAAGCTAGAATCTTTAAAAAAAAGCCAAATTAAATCAAATTAAAACCATATTAGCAAATGTTTAAGGTCACTTGACCCTTGCACAAACGTTCCTAAGTGTGTGAAAACGACACTGGTCAGTTTTCATGATCTATCTTGTAGAGAAGCACATGGATGCTATAATATAGCAGCACCAGAGACAGGACAGAAAGGAAAAAAAACTGACCATCCACTCCCAGGAGACAAAGACAACAACAATAGGAGGGAGAGAATTCAATTACAGACGGATAGAGCTTCTGATAGACTGAGAGGATCAGCTCTGTTCTTGCTGCCTCTTTTTTTTTTTCCTGGAGATGATACACGGATTCACACATACACACACACACACATGTCAGTCAATATTGGCACACATTGACCCTCCCAGGAAAAGCCATTTAGAGTGACATCTCCTCTCAGTGTCTATCATGGCCGTACACCTCTCTCTGCCCTCATACCCTCGGCTGTATTTCTAAATGCCTGCACACTCCCGGCCTCTGAGCCTCACTCTGATTGGACAACAACAGCGGGACCGGGACAAGGCCGGACCGGGTCATGCTCCGTGCCCTCTCTCTCTTGCGCGTGTACACACACACACACACACACACACACACACACACACACACACACACTGCATTGTCATCTTCTCCAAACAACACCTCTTCATCCACAGTACAATGGAAACTCTCCTGAAAGCCTATCATTTTCACTAGCGCTGGGTCGGATGGTGACAGAGCGGTGGAGCTGGAGGAGGAGGATGTGGGGGGGGGGATGAAGGACAGGAGGAAAGGGACAGTGTTGTAAATTGGATCAGAGCCGAGTGTTGTCATTCAGAGTTTTATCAGCATTGCCTGATGCCCAAAAGGTCACCTGACATAATGGCTGATGAATTTGAAAAAAAAAAAAAAAGTGCTGAACAGGATTTTCATTTGCAATTTTCAATTTAGCCAGACGGAGCCTCTCGCAGCAGCCCCTTGATAACCGTCAGCAGCCTGTCAGCACTATCATGCATCCTGTCACAAACATCAAGCAGCTGTTGGAACCAGCAAGGGACTCACAGAGAGATACGGATAGAAAACGACAGACAGGCAGAGAGAAGACGGAGACAAACAATCCAAGACAGAGATAAGGTGAATAAATCAATTAATGGCAAAAATAAATGCACTGATAAAAATGCAGAAATTAAGCCAGGTTACAGATTGTCATCTGAAAAGCCGATAGTGATGCTACACCTTTACCAGGCCTTATAACACTGACTAAGGCTTTTCACTTTAAATATATTCTACTCTTACTATCTATTTTGTTATTCTGTATCTTTGTTTTGGGAGCACTTTAAACTTTTCTCACAAAGAGAAGAGATGGGGGGAGAAGGAAATGGCCTCCTAGTCATGCCAGATTTAATTATCACCTCTGCCAAGGAAATAAGGTAACTGGGGTGGTTAGGTTGTTTTGCTGCTAGCAGGACTGTGCAAAAACCACTTAATTAGCCCTTGGCCTGAGGATGAAGCCATTCACTTTTGGAGGTGATCTAAGGCCCTATCTTCTTGCAACGTTCAGGATTACACAAAAACTACTGGATGGATTCTGATGACATTTTCATCAGGGTGACCCTGGGGCTACAGATGAGCCCATTAGGGCCTTGGTGGAGGTATGCATTCATGGATCACCTCCAAAATCTATCTCACGATGGATGGATGGATGGATGGAGCATTGGCAGAGGTATGCACTCTCTGAGAGGCTGCTCCAATCCGTCTGTCAGTCTCTTGCTCCATTCTCCCCTCACTCATGAATAAGACCCCGAGATACTCCTCCACTTGAGACAGGAGCTTGTCCCCAACCCGGAGAGGACAATCCACCTTTTTCCGGCTGAGGACCATGGACTCGGACTTAAATGTTGTGCAAAGAATCTATTTTTTGTACTTCATCTGATAGCTTTTAAAAGGTGCTTAAAGTATAAGGTCAAGTGAGAACTGAATCACATACACAGAGACTGAAAATATCAATAAAAATCAATTTTTTAAAAAAGGCAGATTTTTTTTAATCTAGTAAGTTCTACAAACATCCATCTGTACCATGTAAACAGCTTGAGGTATTTTTCTGCCTTTATTTTCTTTATATCACTTTTGTCAAAGCTGACCAAAGAGCTGCATGTTTGTTTTGCATCATTTAATTTTCATCTCTTACAAAAAATGTTGCCTTTTTTCACACAGAATCACGATGATGTTCACTTTCAAATCCCACAAAATTCAAAGAGGTTTTGTTCTAAGTTGACGCATTTTCAGGTGGGTTTGCAACATTTCTGTGGGAAAAAAGTGAATCCCACCCAGTCCAATAAGTTCACAGGTATCAACATGTGACCATGTGTGAAAAAATGTCAACTTCACACATTTTTTCTGTGAGGGCATAGTGTGTTCAAAGGCAGCCGATGTCATGTTTGGGGTTGTTCTACCCTGCCCATGACCTGTGGCTGTAGGGTTTTGATTATTGCTTATTAATTCTAGCTCACAGATTGAGCTTTGCTCTCTGCCAGTCCTACGGCCATGCCTCCTCCTCACCAGACATTCACCGGCGTGTATGGTATCATCACACACACGCACACACACGCATACACACACATTTCCAATTTATCATGCACCTGCTTGCCACACGCTGTGTCCACTTGCCTTCATTAGTATATTGAGTATTTATAGGGAGGTAGTGAGCACAGTCAGTGTGGCAGCTTAAGTCAACCTTGGACATCCTGGCTCACGACTGTTGGCTTTTTCCTGGACTAAATCGCATTGTTACCTCAGAGCCTTTCTGCTCCAACATGAGTGTAAGTCTTCCCTAATTATGCCTTCCTCTCTGCTCCCGCCCTGCCTGGAGTGCGCTTGGCATTTCCTCTACCCCAACTCAGCTTGAAGACGGTTGTCCCATTGTTCCTCTACTCACAGTGACTGTTATTTGGACATTTTGGACATTTTTCCACTGTAAATAAACACATTACTTGCACTGCGTTTTGGGCTCGTTGCCAATTTATATGTTCGCTGCGAGATTACGCAGCGGACATGACAGTAAGCTGCCACCAAAAGAGCCCAAGCAGTAAGTAGCGTGTTACGCTCATTTTTCGTGTGTTTTTCCTACATGCTGCCAGAGCCATGATGAACTTCTGGAGTGATGCAGAGCTGCATGGACTGGCCCATTTGGAGGAAGCCCTTTTTTGGATACAGGGGCAGTATTCTTCCAAGGCTGTTCGTGTCGCCCAGGATACCGCAGCGGAGGTATCACGGGAATATCCCGACCAGTCGTTTTTCCCTGAGTCTGCGGACATTCTCCATTCCATCCTCGCGCTGCGTAGAGAGGAGCCTGGGAGGGAATTGCCAGCGACGGAGCAGCACCCGACTCGAAAGAGGCGTTCACGCTGAGAAAGCCATCCTCCTCCTTCTGCTCTCCTGCTCCAGCCCCACCCTCGTCTCCAGAACTCGGTCCCGCTCATTCCCCGGGAGGGTGGGAGAAACACAGACTGACTTTGCTGGCGGAGATTGATCGCCGTTTGGAGGAGGAGGACTTGGTGGCTACCCCTCCCTCTCCAGCGCCATCTAGGGAAGCATCTCCACAATGTATGGAGGAGCCCAGTTCCGCCACAGCCATCGCAAGGAGTGTTGCCTCGCTGGCTGCAGCAGCAAACATCATAAACCAGGAGAACAGGCAAGTAATCTCTTCATGTGGTTCCAAAATTATTAAAGATTCTTGCCTGATCTCTGGTAGGGGATCTCTGGGTGTGCAGTCTCCAGAGATCTCTCCACCTGCTGCAGCTTTGAACTGCTCACCAGCCCTCTCCCTGCTCTCTCCAGTTTCCTCCAAGTGTACGCCAGCACCAGAGCCACACCATCGGGACCAGGAGGAGCCAGAGGTCCGGGAGGATCGTTCCCCCATAGCAATGGTGAGCCAGACCCCAGCTGCCACACCGGTGGAATTACCAGCATGGGTCACAAGGGTTGGGACAACGGAGACTGCAGAAACCATCATGCCTGCTGTGGAAGCCGCCACAGCAGAGTCATCGCCCAAGCTGCGCCTCCAGGAGGTCAAGCCAATGGAAACATCGCCTGGATCGCCGGAGTCCTGGATGGGGGTTGAGCTCGAGCTAAGGCAAGTGCTCTCTTTTGTCTTCCTTCTTTCCATATTAGAGCATTTTTGCCTAGCTCAAGGTGAGGAGGGCCAGCTGCCGCTGTACGCTGCACCTGAGCTCACCTTGCGGGGTGCCGGCGACCTTGACTCTTCCTCTTCTCTGTTCGAGTCCTCCTCTAGGGTCACCGGACGAGTCCAAGGGACCAGGCTCACCGCTGGAGGTAACCGAGGCTGCTTCTGTTCCTGGTGAAATCGACCAGGATTCAGCTTCCCGTCTGCCAGAGGCCATAGTTTGGGTCCCGTCTCAGCCTGGGTCTCCATGGGTGCTGTGTTCTGGCCAGGGACCATCGTGGGTGCCGCTCCCCAGCTTCAGTCCCACGTGGGTGCTGTGCTTCAGCCTTGGTCTGCCATGGGCTCCGTGCCTCAGCCCATGGTCCACCGAGGGTGCAGCAGCGACCCAGCTGGGTCCTTTTAGCCCTTTTAACCCTTTTAACCCTATCCTTTTAACCCTCAGTAAGTGTTAAGGAACTGAGAACACTAATTGTTGAAGCTTTCTAGGTGGAATTCTCTCATTCTTGCTTGATGTACGACTTCAGTTGCTCAGCAGTCTGAGGTCTCTGTTGTATTTTGTGCTATATAATGTGCCACACATTTTCAATGAGAGGCAGGTCTGCAGGCGGGCCAGTCTCACGATGAAGCCACACTGTTGTAATACATGTAGAGTGTGGCTTGGCACTGTCTTGCTGAAATAAGCAGGGACATCCCTGAAAAAGATGTTGCTTGGATGGCAGCATATGTAGCTCCAAAACCTGTTTGTACCATTCTGCATTAATGGTGCCTTTACAGATGTGCAAGTTACCCATGCCATGGGCACTAACACACCCCCACACCATCACAGATGCTGGCTTTTGAACTTTGTGTTAATAGCAACCTGGATGGTCCTTTTTCCTTTTGGTCTGAAGGGCATGGCAGCCAGGATTTCCATGATTTCACTTTGCATGGTAGAGTTTTAACGAGCACTTGTAGATGTAGCAATGAACTGTGTAAACCTCAGTGCTGAGGGTAGTTACTCAAAAAAGTAATCCATTACCAATTACTAGTTACTTTTTAAAAATGCAATCCCTTACTTTAATTACTCATTGTCAAAGGTAATCAATTACAGATTACTTCTGGATTACTTTCAGATTGCATCAGTGAAATGTACCATATTTCCACATAAGTTAAACTGTATATGCCCAAACTACACATTTTGATAGCCTATAGTAAATAAGACAAAGAAAAAGCTTTTTTACTCTTCTGTCTTTAATGTAAAATTAAAATCTCCCTGATGGCACTTAACAGAAATGTAAAACAGTACTGGGAGCATGCAAATTTCACAAAATAAAAGCTTGAAAACATTGCACAAAGCTATATCCCTTTTATATATTGTGGCCATGTGCAGACTTCATTTTTCAACATTTTAAGAATTAAACCTTTAAAAAATGGGCAGTTCCTGCCATCCACTGTAAACATAAATTACTGTTGAAATAAAAATAAAACACTACCCTTGAATGTCAAGTTATAATGAAAGTTTTAAGGAAAACAACATGGCTTATTGAATATACTTTTAAACTAATGCCCGGACAAAGTTTGCACATTACCGCCATGTTCTTGTCCTTTCACTCAACATATTTGAAGTAATGAGCATATCTCCGGCCACCAAATGCTGATTTACTCAACTCTTCCATTTGAATGATTCAAAGTCAAAGTCAAAGTGCCTTTATTGTCATTCCATTGTTAATAAACAATGCAACGAAATTGAGATGCTGCTCCCTAAAAACAATCACACTCACAGTTCACTCATGCATTTAATATTCTTATAATTACAACAATAAATAATGCTTGAAACAATATTACCTAAAAGTTGAATACAATATGTACGTAGCAATAATGAAAACATACTGAGCGATAAATATAAAAGACCAGCTTATACACACAGGGTTATTGCCACAAAATAACCTAAAATAACAAAATAATATCAGCAGTCTGTGCGTGTTACATAAATCCGTTCAAAATACGTACTGCTGCCGGGAAAAAAACTATGATTAAACCTGGTAGTCCGGGTTTTATGGGATCTGTACCGCTTTCCCGAGGGGAGCAAGTGAAAGAAATCATGGCCTGGATGAGTGCAGTCTTTAATGATGGCAGTAGCTCTGAGGTACCGAGACCTGGAAATCTCTTCCAGAGAAGGAAGAGAACAGCCAGTGATTTTTTGCGCAGTCTCGATCACTCTCTGGAAGGCTTTGCGGTCTGCAGCTGAACAGCCCTCATACCAAACCGAGATGCCATATGACAAAATGCTCTCAATAGCAGAGCGATAAAATAAAACCAGCAACTGTGCATTCAGGCCATTCTTCTTGAGGAGCCTCAGAAAATGTAGACGACGTTGAGCCTTTTTTATCGTAGCTATGGTGTTAACTGCCCAGGTAAGGTTGTGAGAAATATGAACACCCAGAAACTTAAAAGCCTCTACCCTCTCCACACGCTCCTTGCTTATATATAGAGGAGGCGGCTCACTGCTATGCTTCCTAAAATCAATAATGAGTTCTTTTGGTTTTTTTTGTATTCAATAGCAGATTATTATCTGAGCACCATCTCACCAGTTTCTGGACCTCATCTCTGTATGCGGACTCATCTCCTCCTGATATGAGCCCCACTACTGTTGTGTCATCTGCAAACTTCACTATAATGTTTGTGGGATGAACAGGTATGCAGTCATATGTGTACAATGAATACAAAGTGGGGCTCAACACACAGCCCTGTGGCGAGCCTGTGTTAAGCATGACTGTAGAGGAGGAATGGGGTCCGAGTCTAACAGTCTGTGTTCTGTTTGTTAGGAAGTCCTTAATCCAGCTGCAAGTGTGAGTAGGCAGACCAAGCTGAAGCAATTTGGCGATGAGAATGTTGGGAATAATTGTATTAAATGCCAAGCTATAGTCAACAAACAACATTCTTACATAGCTCCCCTTGTCTTCTAAATGGCTGAATGCTGAGTGGAGAGCTATAGCAATAGCATCTTCAGTGGATCTGCTCCGCCTGTAGGCAAACTGGTACCGATCAAAGTCTGGGGGGAGACTAGGCAAAAGATGTTTCAATACCATTTTCTCAAAGCACTTCATAATAATGGGTGTTAATGCTACTGGTCGATAGTCATTCAGACTGCTAATAGTATATTTTTTAGGTACAGGAATACTGACTGTAGATTTTAAACACTGTGGAACAATGGCTGCCTTGAGAGACAAGTTAAAAATGTCAGTCAAAACAGAGCATAGCTGATCTGCACATGCTCTGAGCACCTTTCCTGGCACTCCATCGGGACCAGTAGCCTTTCTCGGGTGAACTGCTCTCAGTGTCTGTCTCACCTCATGATCCTGCAGGATAAGCATATCAGAGCTGGCATTCAATAACATCTGTGGGTCCGGGCGAGGTGTATTTGCCTCAAACCGTGCGAAAAAGCAGTTCAGTTCTTCTGCCAGTGAGGCACTGATGTCACTGGAAATGATGCTGCTGCCCTTATAGTTTGTGATATGGTTAAAGCCTTGCCATACTCGTCTCGAATCATTATCAGAAAAATGGTCCTCGACTTTCTTCTTATAGGTCTGTTTAGCCTCCTTAATGCCTTTCTTCAGATTAGCCTGGGTGGTGCTATACAGATCTGTATCCCCTGACCTGAAGGCTGTATCACGAGCTCTGAGGAGTGCCTGGACTTCTTTTGTCATCCAGGGCTTCTGGTTAGGAAAAACCCTGATGCGTTTTTCCACAGTCACCTGATTGACACAGTAGGTGATGTAGTGTAATACAGTCTGTGTGTACATTTCCAGATCCTCATTCTTGAATAAATCCCATAGAGTGTTTGAAAAGCAGTCCTGCAGCTGAGAAAGAGCTCCCTCAGGCCATGTTGTGATGTTCTTTATAGTAGGTCTAGCAGTTCTCCTGAGGGGGGTGTATGCTGGGATGAGGAGCAATGATAGATGGTCTGACAGACCAAGATGTGGACACGGCACAGCTCTGTAAGCATGCTTCAGGTTCGAATACACCCGATCAAGACAATTCTTTCCCCTAGTGGCACATTTCACATATTGTGTGAAATTAAACAGCACAGTTCTCAAGCATGCTTGATTAAAATCACCAGCTATGATGTAAACACCCTCGGGATAGGCCTGCTGCTGTTTATTTATTACACTGTACAAATGACTAAGGGCCGCTTTAGTATTTGCATCAGGAGAAATGTAGACAGCTGTTACAATAATCACGCTCAGCTCTCTTGAAAGATAAAAAGGCCGACATAAGACTGACATTGTCTCTAGATCAGGAGAACAGTAAGTGTTAATAATACGGCTGTGATTAGTCCAAGTGTTGTGAAGAAAAATGCAGAGACCGCCTCCTCTTTCTTTACCGGATTCTGCTGTTCGGTCCATTCGGTGACGTGTGTGCCCTGGCAGCTGCACTGCAGCATCGGTGATCAGCGGGTGGAGCCAGCTTTCCGTTAACAACAGCACACAGCAGTCTCTCACCATTTTACTAGTTGCCAGCTGTAGCTCTAGGTCATCCATCTTGTGGACGATGCTTCTGGCGTTGGAGAGAAAAATGCTGGGTAGCGGAGGTCTATGCAGCTGTCTCTTTAGCCTCGCTAGCAGGCCCGACCGGCATCCTCGCTTTTCTTTCTCTCCCTCCTCCGTCTGCGTCGCTTCCCAGGACAGACAACAATCCATGGTGATCCCGCTGGTCTACAGATAGCCTCCAGTATATTTTGTGTATTCTCGAAAACTGCTGTAACAGCAGACTTTTGTTGAAGTCCAATGTTTATCAGCTCAGTACGACTGTACACAAATCCAGCTTCACACGGTCCAATATCCAAAAACAGCATACATACACACAAAAATAGGGAGCAAAGAGCCACTGCACAACCGCGCACCGCCATTCTCCTCGGCCACTGCAAGTGCCGTTTGTGTTATGTCTGGAATTACCATATACTGACATGTCAGGTCAGGCATTGGTTTGTTTGCTACCGGATAACCATGAAAACCAGTACTACCTGTCTCATGGGTTGGGCCATCGGCGACTCAACCGGCAACCCTGCCTTTCTGAGGGTGTGGGGGTGAAACTGGGCATCCTGGCAGAACTAAAAACAATATCTGTCACAGGTCTGTGGTGGACCACTCCCAGTTACACGAGGTGAGACTGGACATCCTGGCAGATAAGCACATCTGTCGCAAGGTCTGTGGTGGACTTTTGCCAGTTGGTGCATCGTGACATGCACTACACAAAGAGCAGAGATAAACAAACCTATCATCTGGTCAGTCACTGCAACAGATGCTGGAGTCAGTTTGTCTTGGCCTGTCCTTGCCACTGATAATACCTCTATCTGCCAAGAATGTGCCGCTAGTCCAGCAAAAACTAGCGGTACTCAAATATTTTGCAAGTAGTTTCATGAAATGGTCAGTAAGAGACCAACTCATACCGGCTCGGACGTCACCTGGGTTAACAAGGTCAGGAGTTCCTGGCAGCGGAAGGCGAAGGAAGGCCAGAGCTGCATGGAGGAATCTGATCAGACCTAAATGAAACTGTCATCGTTGCCCCCGACAGACTGCTATGATGATGATGATGGTATAATGACAAGGCCAGCTGCACAGTCAAACTTAGCTTTATTGCAGGGGTTGGCAACACACAAGATAGCCATCAGGCAGGAGTATCGGATTCAGCAAAGAGGCCGGACTTACGTGCCTGCTGATATTTATAGGAGTGTAGTGGCGGAAACGGAAGTAGGCGCCACCACTGCTTCTTCTACTGTTTATTGGCAGTGCAGTTGTTTTCCCGTTTTGTAAGTCGTTAAAAAGAAACGCTAGTAACGCAATCTTTTTGGATTAGTAACTGTAGCAGGATTACTACATTCATCAGACTAACGTGTTACATTCCTGCGTTACACTGAACAGTAATCAGATTACTGAAACGTGTTACTGTAATGCGTTGGGTGTAACACGTGTTACACCCAACACTGGTTAACCTACAATGGTTTTCTGGAGTGTTCCTGAGTCCAAGTGGTAATATCCTTTACAGAATGATGTTGGTTTTTAATGCCTGAGCGACAGAAGGTCACGGGCATTCACTGTTGGTTTTCAGCCATGCTATTTACCTGCAGAAATTTCTCCAGATTCTCTGAATAATTTGATGATATTATGGGATGATTAAATCCCTAAATTCCTTGCAATTGCACATTGAGGAATGTTTTTAAACTGTTGGACTATTTGACCATGCAGTTGTTCACAAAGTGGTGAACCTCACACCATCCTTGCTTGTAACCGACTGAGCCTTTTGGAGATGCTCCTTTTATACCCAATCATGACACTCACCTGTTTCCAGTTAACCTGCTCACCTGTGGAATGTTCCAAAAAGGTGTTTTTGAGCATTCTTCAATTTTCCCAGTCTTTTGTTGTCCCTGTCCCAGCTTTTTTGAAATGTGTTGCAGGCATCAAATTCAAAATATTTGCAAAAAAAAAAAAAAAAGTTTATCAGTTTAAACATTAAATATATTGTCTTTATAGTGTATTCAATTGAATATAGGTTGAAAAGGTTTTGTAAATCACTGTATTCTGTGTTTATTTATGTTTTAGATGATGTCCCAACTTCATTGGAATTGAGGTTTGTATTTATTTAGAGGACCATTTTCTCACCAGCTCAGTTTTCACCTTCTGGCTAGAAATGCCTCTTGAGCTTGCCAAATAGTGAGTCCACATCGATGTATGAAATATGTCTCGTAACTTCCTAATTACTTGTTTGTCATATATAAAGCATTTATAGCCTAATCAATGACCTACCTATAAAGTACGCTAGAAATCCTTTTTTGGGAAATCTTATTCCAAAGTGATGTTCATCGATCCTGTCTGTCTTTCTTGGTCTGATGTTTAAGGTTGGCTTTACAAAAGGTGACTTTGAGGGATTATCAGGGAGGCACAAATAGCAATAATCATATTAAATAAGATTTTTTCCCTAAATACAGTACAACAGAACCTTTATTACATTCAATAGCAATGGCCGGGGTTGTCTAATATTGTCAGTATGGCTATACAGACACCAGAGTTTCCGATATTCATGTGTCAGCAAAGTTGTACAGTGTAAACTAGCCTGCCACGTGTTGATCATCATCCACAAATTTCTAACATTTTTGCAGTGTTTCTGTTGTGACTGGCATCCTCCAGATACAGAAAAACCCTCAGGAAAGAACAGGAAATTATTTTGATTGACGAGTGCTGTGTCAAAATGAGCAATTGGTAGCTTAGACAAAGTCAAGGACGACAACTTGTCACTTCAAGTTTTGCTTGCATTTAAGCAGATGAACCTTGTGGATTTGTCTATTCTGCACTCCACACCACTTAGCTGTCACTTTCACATTGGTGGCCATTTGTGAGCACTGAAGCTGACCATGATCCCCCCCCCCCACCCCCCGACTATGAGTTTGTGTCCATTCAGGATAAAATCGTGGCTCATCAGTGGACTTGCTGTGCAGAGAACCGGGGCCCGGAGCCAAGGTTGCCAGAGCAAACAGCCTCACATAGCTGATTCCCATCACTGCCTATTCATCCCTCCACATCCCACCTGACAGAGAGAAAGAGAAAGAGGCACAGACCAACAGAGACACTGAGAGGCTCTTGGCAGTGAATCCAGGCCTTGCTGGGCTCAGTTGAACAGCTGTGTCTAATAAAGTGTCTCGCCTCAGAGAAAAATGGGAAAAAATGGAGTACTTCACAACAATCTAGTGCTAAGAGAAAGGCAGCAGAGGAGGAAGAGGGGGATAGATGATGAAGAGATTTTGATAAAAGCTTAAATGACAGGGGGGCAATTTCAGCTAACAGGAATGATAAGGTACAATGAGTCTACTGATTGTTAGATACTCAGGTTTAAAAGCAGACTGTTTGATTTGAAGAGGATCCGCCTGTGTGTTTAGATCGATAACATGTTGAAAGTGCTTCTCTGCTACTCTGTCCTGCATGAGCTGCACAGAAAGAGGATTTGCTGTATGATATGGCGTGCTGTTGAAAGGAGACTCATTCTACTGTAAATCACTGAAGAGGAATTTGCTTCTCAAACAAAAGGAAACTAAACCAAATGTTCAACATAAACCTAAAAGCAAAGATAGAAACAAATGGCAGCAAAATGCATAAGATAATTACAAAACAGAGGCTGGCTGAAAACTGGAGGTCTCTGCTACAAACTTTACATCCTGAAATTACCACCACAATTCACACAATCTCCTTTAGACCATTCTTAAACCAGAGTTTACCAGAGCTGCATGTGACCAATGGGTCCCTGGGGCTTTGACAAAATAAATCCACAATTTACAACAAAAGAAGTTGTAGCTTTATAAAGAAGAAATTTTACAAATTTACATGAAAAAAATCTTGAATCAAGTTGCAAGTTTACAAAAACAGAAAATGTAAATTTAAGAGAAAAGACAATACATTTAATCAATACAATTTGTGCATATGATGGAATGTACTCATGCTAAAGTTTGTAGCTGATTGTGCAGTAAAATGATCAGAGGTGAGTCTTGGCTCATAAACCAAATGAAGCAGAAGACAGTATAAGCTCAAAAGTTAACATGGATGTCAGATGTATTACTTAGTTCAGCTCAATTCAAGATGACAGGAGGAGAGCATATAATATATCTGTGGGAGTAAAAGAATCAAATACTCTGGAGATGAGCTTATAGGACAGTCATTAGCCTCATCTGGGTCTCCAGGGTCAACCAAGGTCTTCTATTCCACTCCCACCTCTGTCCACTCATCTACACACTCCCTTGTGAGAAAGTCACCAACATCTGAGTCTCCACCGGTTTCCATTTATTTATTAAAAATTTAAGCAAACGCAATAAAGGAAAGGCATTTTAAGTCCAACAAAAGCAATATATTTAACATACTTTACTAATTCGGTTAATTGGAGACTCTAAAGTGGCCCTAGGTGTGAATGGTTAAGGGATAGCGCCGTATCGTGGCTGCTTCATCCATCCAGGTGGTGGATGACCCTCAATTTCCCCTCTGGGGATCAATAAAGTATACTAAATCTAAAAAAAAAAATCTAAATCTAAATTCCCAAAGAAACTACTTAACATTAGTTAAACTATAAACTATAGTAGATTACAGTGGTGCTTGAAAGTTTGTGAACCCTTTAGAATTTTCTACATTTTTGCATAAATATGACCTAAAACATCAGATTTCCACAAGTCCTAAAAGTAGATAAAGAGAACCCAGTTAAATAAATGAGACAAAAAATTACTTTTTCATTTATTTATTGGGGAAAATTATCCAATATTACATATCTGTGAGTGGCAAAAGTTTGTGAACCTCTAGGATTAGCAGATAATTTGAAGGTGAAATTAGAGTCAGGTGTTTTCAATCAATGGGATGACAGAGGTTGACCTCTACAACATTGTGTGGAGGTCGAGGGCAGTGCCTTTGGCATGGCAAACCGGGGTGGTGGTTCCTCTCTTCAAGAAAGAGGACCGGAGGGTGTGCTCCAACTTTAGAGGGATCACACTCCTCAGCCTCCCTGGGAAGGTCTATGACAAGGTACTAGAGAGGAGAGTCTAGCTGTTGGTCGACCCTTGGATTCAGGAGGAGCAACGTGGTTTTCGTCCTGGCCGTGGTACATCGGACCAGCTCTTTACCCTCTCGAGAATGCTCAAGGGTTCATGGGAGTTTGCCCAACCAGTTTACATGTGTTTGTGGACTTGAAGAAGGCATTCGACCGCGTCCCTCATGGTTTTTTGTGGGGGGTGCTTCGGGAGTATGGGGTATCGGGCTTGTTGTTATGAGCTATCCGGTCTCTATACAACTGTTGTGAGAGTTTGGTTTGCATTGCCAACACTCGGTCGGACTCATTCCCAGTGAGAGTTGGACTCCGCCAGGGCTGCCCTTTGTCACCGATCCTGTTCATAATTTTTATGGACAGGATTTCTAGGTGCAGCCAGGGAATGGAGGGTGTCATGCTTGGTGACCACAGGATCTCATCTCTGTTGTTTGCAGATGATGTTGTCCTGTTGGCTTCATTCAGCAATGACCTACAGGTCTTACTGGGATGGTTTGCTACTGAGTATGAAGCGGCTGGGATGAGAATCAGTACCTCCAAGTCCATGGTCCTCAGCTGGAAAAAGGTGGATTGTCCTCTCCGGGTTGGGGACAGGCTCCTGCCCCAAGTGGAGGAGTTTAAGTATCTCAGGGTCTCATTCACTAGTGAGGGGAGAATGGAGCGAGAGATTGACAGATGGATCAGAACAGCATCTGCAGTGATGAAGACGTTGTACCGATCTGTCGTGGTGAAGAGGGAGCTGAGCTCTAACGCAAAGCTGTTGATTAACCGGTCAATCTACGTTCCTACCCTTACCTATGATCACGAGCTTTGGGTAATGACCGAAAGAATGAGATTGTGGATACAAGCAGCTGAAATGAGCTTTCTTTGTAGGATTGCTGGACTCACCCTTAGAGCCTGATCAGGATGCCTCCTGGACGCCTCCCACTTGAGGTGTTTCGGGCACGTCCCACTGGGAGGAGACCCTGGGGTAGACCAAGGACTCGTCTGGGGATGCCTTGGTATCCCCTCTGAAGACCTGGAGCAGGTGGCTGGGGAGACGGAAGTCTGGGCTTCTCTGCTTGAACTGCTGCCTCCGTGACCCGGCCCTCCAGAAAAGCGGTAGAAGATGGATGGATGGATGGATGGATGGATGGATGGATGGATGGGATGACAATCAGGTGTGAGTGGGCATGGAGTTTTATTTAAAGAATCTTTCATTGAAAGATCTATCAAAGTTTCAACATGTTTGTGGGAGTGTAACAAAGTGAAAAAAGGAGACTTCTGAGGACCTCAGAAAGAGTTGTTGATACTCATCAGGCTGGAAAAAGGTTACAAAATCACCTCTAAAGAATTTGGACTCCACCAATCCACAGTAAAGCTGGATTCATGCTGCACCTCCGCTGTCCGCGTACGTGCAACCAGAAACCTTGTATGACGAAATTTACATCATCATCTTCACTCCGCTAGTGTACACAGGGCTCTAGTGCGGACGACAGCATGCAGCCCAAATTTTATCACCACGCAGCCTGCCCACGATCTGAACACGCTGACAGGGCATGCGCAAGAATGAACGTCCATTCACGAGATGGCACTACCAACACAGCATACAAAGACAAAGTAGACAAAGAAGACAAGGACACAGAATACGAGAATAAACATACATGAATCCTTTTGCAGCAGCAGCAGCTTGAGCGGAGAAGAGCACTGGAAAATGGTAATTCCTCCTTTTCCTTGACACAACGCCATTGTTGTTGCTACAAAAAAAAAAAAATGTGCGTCACTCTCGTGTTTATAACTGGTGAACAAACTAGTGCGTTAGCACATCTGCGCTACCCATAGGCCTGGGGCGAAACTACAAATAACAGTTGTGCGCATGCGTCAACCGCTTAGCCTGGTAGATGAAAAAAAGTGAGCATGTACAATGCCGTGTATACCCTGGGCTTGTCCAAAACACACGTGGACCAAAGCGGACCAGAGGGGAAATGCAGCATGAATAAGGCTTAAGACAGGTTGTGTACAAATGAAGGAAATTTAATATCATTGTTACCCTCCCCAGGAGTGATCAACCAACTAACATCACTCCAAGCGAAAGGTCACAAAGGACCCCAGGGTAACTTCTAAACAACTGAAGGCCTTTCTCATGTTCATGAGTCCACCATCAGGAGAACACTGAACAACAATGGTGTGCATGGCAGGGTTGCAAGTAGAAAGCCACAGTTTTGTCTGCAGTTTGCTAAAGATCACATGGTCAAACCAGAAGACTATTGGAAAAATGTGCTGTGGACGAATGAGACCAAAATAGAACTTTTTGATCCAAATGAGAAGCATTATGTTTGGAGAAATGAAGACACTGAATTCCAACATAAGAACCTTATCCCATCCGTGAAACATGACAGTGATAATATCATGGTTTGGGCTCGTTTTGCTGCATCTGGGCTTGCCATCATTAATGGAACAATGAATTCTGAATTACACCAGCAAATACTAAAGGAAAATGTCAGGACACCTGTCTATGAACTGAATCTTAATTGAAGGTGGGCCATGCAACAAGACAACGATCCTAAGCACACAGGTTGTTCTACCAAAGAATGGTTAAAGAATAATAAAGTCAATGTTTTGGAATGGCCAAGTCAAAGTCCTGACCTTCATCCAGCTGAGATGTTGTGGAAGGACCTAAAACGAGTAGTTAATGCAAGGAAACCCACCAACATCCTGGAGTTGAAGCTGCTCTGTATGGAGGAATGGGCTGAAATTCCTCCAGGCTGATGTGCAGGACTGATCAGCAGTTATCAGAAATGTTCAGATGCAGTTATTGCTGCAAAAGGAAGGGGGGGGGGGGGTCACATCAGATACTCCTTCTTCTTTTAGATTTGATTGGCGTTGGCAACCAGCTTACAGGTGCATTACTGCCACATATTTCACGCTATACTAAAATCAAAGTAAAATATTTTTGTTTCATTTATTTAACTGGGTTCCCTTTATCTACTTTTAGAACTTGTGTGAAAATCTGATGAGTTTTAGGTCATATTTATGCAGAAATGTAGAAAATTTTGAAGCGTTCACAAACTTTAAAGCACCACTGTAGGTGTTTAAGATTATAAAACTTTTTTTTTTTTACCATGACTAAGCTGCTGTACCTCACAGATATATTTTTGAATTTTACACAAATAAGACACATTAGGTTAACAATTTTAATCTGAGATTTGTTTTGGACACCAGTACACACCACTAGTGGTGCATTTTTAAAGGTCCCATTCACGCAAACATGATGTGTTTGTGGGTTTTAACCTTCTGGATCGTTTTCTCT
This sequence comes from Pholidichthys leucotaenia, assembly GCA_020510985.1. Taxonomy (NCBI): domain Eukaryota; kingdom Metazoa; phylum Chordata; class Actinopteri; order Cichliformes; family Pholidichthyidae; genus Pholidichthys; species Pholidichthys leucotaenia. Next base: position 288,360,565 of record CM035839.1, on the reverse strand, counting down.
GCGACACTGACAAAAGGTTGGGTTTTCAGTAACAACCCATGGCCGTGCTATTGGCTATGATGGTCCAGTCCCTGCCCAGATGAGCAGGGAGTCCAAGGCATTAGCTTCAGTGCTAACCATTCTACTAGGGAGTTAGCTTACCAAGCGTGATTTATATTGTTTATTTAAATTTCAGTCACACTAACAAACATCGCTGTTTCCACCTGGTTCACTAATCCCCAGTCAATAATCTATTGCATGTCATTCTAGCTTTTTTTAAAAATTTTTTGCCATGATACGGCATCACATTAGCATTAGTTTGGCTAGGCGGTTGGAGTCAGTCAGTCTAACCACGTTAGATGGTCACTAGAGTTCATTTTCTCTAACCAAGACCCAAGGTGGGTGTAGCGTCAGCTTGCAGCCTTTGGTCCACCATTCACTCATTCAAAAATGTTATGGTTTATTGTACTCAAGGGACCGGTCATATCCCGTCAACCAATGAAACCACACACTCCTGTCCACCAGCAATGCTTTATTTCATTCATTATTAAAGATGAATTTATGTTAGTTGGCTCATGCTCAAGCTAGGAGCTTGCCAGCTAAGATTAGCAATAGTGATGAAAGAGGGATGGTGAGGAGGAACAAAATAGTCCACAGCGCGGCAGAAGGGAGGGACAGTCCATTCACGTCAGATCACCAGTGTGGAGGAACAAAATAAGTTCAGGCGAGACACGGCGAGCTGAAGGTTTGAGTTTTATTCCTCCATCATCGTGAGACACACTGCAGCACTGTGTGCTGTGTATGTGCTCTCATGAGTGCGCTGAGTGCGTTAGTGAGGCATGTAAAGTCAGCTCTTTTATACAGTGATACAGACAGAGAATGCATGGCACATTAGCATATCAATTGTCATCCAATACACATCGGTCAATACACATGATTAGCATGACATTGGTTGGCACAAAAGATGCATGCACTCAGTCCCGTCTGACTGTCTCCTGTGGTTCTTTTGGTCGTATGCAAATCCCTGCTGAGCGTGAATATTATCAGTCTGCATTGTGCTGGGTGCTCACATGTGTGCTGGGTGCCCACAATGGTGGAGTTAACTGTAGTTGTAGTTGTTGATCATTTAAAGAGACATGCACTGAAACAAACCATGCTGAGGAAGGCTGCAAAAGATGACTCACAACGATGCTGCAATAGTTCAGAGCAATTTGGCCCAAGTATGTCACAAACACTTCAAAAGACCCGTAAGAACTGTCTGTCGAAATGTGGAAATAGTGCAGTAAGTGGGACAGTCTATAATACACCGTTACTTTTATTTTATACTACAGTATCTGTCTGTAAAGCTTCATTCTTGTAAAGGGATTATACCAAAATCTGGTTGCAAAGTTTGTTTTCATTGCACAAAAACTAATTCACATATAGGTACATGTACTGTATAAACAATACCTAATACAGAGCTTAAAAAACCATAGGCTGCATTAAGACCAGGATAGTCCGGGGGTCTTGGTTTGACTGGGCGGGGAATGCTGAGAATTTTCACACCTTCATTTGGTTTGCATTCACACTGCAGTGGACCAAACTGCCTGGACAACGTCACGCAGTTACAACTGCTCGTTTGGGACGCTGTAGCCAAAACCACCACTGACCAGGAAGAAAAAATCTCAGCAAAGAAGAAAAATCAGGCTCATCAATTGGCCAGGACTGAAAGCGAAAATCTGTTACCTTCAGCCGGGTTGTTTGTCCGCCACAAACGAGACATTTTTTAACTTTTCTCCTTGGCTTTCTCTGGTAAAAGGATTTCTCTGATTCGCACAGTTGTCTTTGTTATTTTCTATCCAAAATGTACTATGGTAAATGCCACTTCTTCTTCTCAGACTATGTGTTGCTATGGTTACACAAACACCGAGGGGCACTTCTGTCCTTTGGTCCGCTGGATACTCCGTTTGGATTCACACTGCAAGCGGAGCACACCAGACTTCGTTTGCAAGAGAACCGAGACCCCTGTTTTCAGGGGGACCAGCCTTTGCTTGTTTGGTGCGCACCAGAGTTCCAACGTGTGCTCAGACTGCACCAAATAAAGCAAACTATCTGCAGAAGCCATGTTTGGTCCTTTGGTCTGGACCAAACAGTGGCCATCTGAATGTGCCCTTAGAGGGACAGCTGCTTACCTGCTGGTATCAATAACATTCTAGACTCACACAGCTACAATAACTTAACAAGACTTGCCATGAAAATAGTGAAATTAAGCACATCTTACTAAATACATTCTAGTATTTCAGGAGGATAAACCATGAAAAATGTGTGAAAAACACCTCTTTAGTCAGACTAGGGAGACAGGGCAGGACTAGAAGACAGAAAAGCAGCATGGTGGCCTTGAGAATATGGATCCTTGTCTCCCAGCACCTTTGTTTGTCTCAGAGTGCTACAAGAGAGCTTTGCATGTGTATGTGTGCCCGTGTATGTGTGTGTTGGGGTAAGGAGTGGTGTAGTTGCTGGGCTGTGTGGCAGAGTCTCTCCCTGCATTAATTGCTTAAATTGAAGCGCTGCCACGTCTCTGTGAGAGACGCTTTGATATGATAATGGCAGCCTTCTCAGCACAGGAGAGGCCTGCTTTGTGTGTATGTGTGTGCTTGTGTGTACATGTGTGGATGGTAATTTAGTGGCACACACCTGCCAGCAATCCACTGTCTCCTGTCGCCATCAACACGGCCAGGAAGACGGGCAGAGTCAGACAAACAGAGAGGGAAGCCTCAGACATGTCGGTCACGTTAGGTGGAGATGGTGAGCAGGACGAAGTGATCCACAGAGAGGTGATAAATTAATGAAAAAAATGTCAACATGCAGTGGCTCTTTATGCTCTATCCTTTAGTTTTGCGTCACCTTAACCAATGACATAATCTAAATATCTATATAATTTAAATGCTGCGCATTGTATGCAAAGGCCTAAGCAGTCACCACATCTCACCCTAGTAAAACACCAGTAAGCTGTACTGTGTTTCCTCTCCTGCCATTATCAAAATATCAAAAGAGGGGCTTGTGGGCCTCAGGTTATTTCACACCATAGACAGAGACAATGAATACACATGGGATAACAATGCCCAAGTGGGTGAGAGGGGGCTGATGAAGTGTAGCGTACATGTCATGCTGTGTATGAGGAAGTGCCTTGAACCTTGTGAAGTGTGACTTAATATAGAGAGAGGAATGCTTGATGTGACCAGTCAGTCTGTTCTTTGCTTGTGAGATGTGAGTGTGTAATAAATCGTCTGAAATGAATATGCCTCTTCATTTACACACTCCACACTGGTGACCCAAGACGTATTATGGAACACGAGGCAAGAACCCCGGAGCCGGCCCGGTCGGGAAGCCCCAGAGACGCTGAAGCCAACCCGCAGACAGCCAGGACTGGAACCCCCAGCAACACGTGTGCAGTTTCAGTCAAGCTACCGAATTTCTGGCAGCACAACCCAGGTTCAGGTTCAGGTTACTTTATTTGTACCCGTAGGTAGATTTGTTTTGCAGTCTGGTGACATCCATATTTACAAACCACAAATTTCATTCAACATAGACACAAACACAGGCACACATGAAGCTGACTATAAACATGATAAAAATACTCAAGGCTCCATCAATCAGGGTATAAAGACAAAGAGATGGGAGAAAAACCAGAGGTAAGAGAGAAGGGTCATATTAAAAAGTTAAAAAACTAGTCAAAGAGGTTAAAAACTCAAAGGTCTAAAACCCAATAAAATATTTAGAACCCAAATAACATCCTACAAAAATAAGTAAATATAAAATGGAGTTAATAAATAGGTACCTATATTATGTGCAATATATTGTTACAACTTGTTCAACTCTTTGACAGCAGCAGGAACAAAGCTGTTTTTGTAGCGCTGGGTTTTACTTTTTGGGACAGCAAACCTCCGTCTTGAGGGAAGAAGATGAAAGTGGCAGTGCAAAGGGTGGGAGTCATCATTTAAAATGGAGGTAGCAATCCTCTGTACTTGTCTGGTGTACAGGGATGTCAGGCTCAGCTGTGACTCGCCAAGAAAACGACTGGACCATCTAACTACCTGATCCAAGGATTTCCTCTGTTTCAGTTTTATCTGACCAAACCATGACACTAAAGAAAAGGATAAAACAGATTCAATAAAAGCCCGATAAAACATTGTCATTATGGTTTGGTCAATTTGGAAGCGTGCAAGTTTTCTCAAGCAATGGAAATGCTGCTGACCCTTTTTGCACACCCTTTCACAGTTCCCTTCAAAGTTTAAATTACTATCAATAATCGTCCCAAGATATTTGTAGGATTGTACACATTCGGTGGTCTGGTCTTTTAGTACGGTGACTTTGTGCCTGGGAGTTTTCCTCCTAAAGTCAATAATCATATCTTTAGTTTTTGTCGTATTCAGCTGCAGGTAGGAATCCTCACACCAGTGAACAAAATCATCAACTACTGGGTTGTGGCCACTCTCACCATCCTGGAGGAGACTGACAATAACTGAGTCATCAGCATACTTTATAATGTGTCTGTTGTCATGTCTGCTCCGACACATGTTTGTGTACAGGATGAAGAGTAGTGGTGACAACACACACCCCTGAGGAGAGCCAGTAGAAGAGCACTTTAGGTCCGACAATGTACCATTGACCCTTACTCTCTGCGTCCTGTTGGTTAAGAAATCCAGAATCCAACCCACCAGATTATTGCTCAAATCAAATTGTTGCAGGAGCCTTTCAACTAAAATATGAGGTTGGATTGTATTAAAGGCGGAGGAAAAGTCCACAAATAAAAGCCTGGCGTGTGTCCCATTAAAATCCAGATGTTTAAAAAGCATGTTAAACAGAATGACAGTGGCGTCCTCCACTCCTCTGTGAGGCCTATAGGCAAACTGCAGAGGATCCAATGCATGCTCAGTCTGCTTTAGGACCTCACATCTGACCAGTTTTTCAAAAATTTTCATTGAAACTGAAGTCAAAGCAACTGGTCTAAAGTCATTTACCGTTTTAAGGACAGCTGGATTTTGGAACGGGAACAACCATGGCTTCTTTCCAGATCTTAGGCACATGTTGTGTCTGTAAGGACTTATTGAAAATGTAATGAAATATAGGACTCAGTTCATGTGCACAGGACTTTACCAAGCGCCCACATACACTACCGTTCAAAAGTTTGGGGTCACCCAGACAATTATTTTGTGTTTTCCATGAAAAGTCACACTTATTTACCACCATGAGTTGTAAAATGAATAGAAAATATAGTCAAGACATTGACAAGGTTAGAAATAATGATTTGTATTTGAAATAATAATTTTTTCCAGATACTCAACCTGCTCAAAGGAAGGTCAGTTTTATAGCTTCTCTAACCAGCTAAACTGTTTTCAGCTGTGCTAACATGATTGCACAAGGGTTTTCTAATCATCCATTAGCCTTCTGACGCAATGAGCAAACACACTGTACCATTAGAACACTGGAGTGATAGTTGCTGGAAATGGGCCTCTATACACCTATGTAGATATTGCACCAAAAACCAGACATTTGCAGCTAGAATAGTCATTTACCACATTAGCAATGTGTACTAGATATTAGAGTGTATTTCTGATTAGTTTAAAGTTATCTTCATTGAAAAAAACAGTGCTTTTCTTTCAAAAATAAGGAAATTTCTAAGTGACCTCAAACTTTTGAACGGTAGTGTATATTATCCGGGCCCTGACTTTTGTTCACTTTTACAGCACAGAACTCCCTTTTAACATCCTGCACCTCAATATTAAAGTGCTGATTGTCTTTGAGTTTCTGTTTCAAATCTTGGGTTTCTGTGCTAAAATCAAAGGAGTCAAAACGACCATAAAAACAATTAAGAGCATTAGCCAGCTCTGTGTCTGAATTAAAACCATCTAAAAACACACAATTGCTGCATTCTGTGCTCTGAAGGCCTGCAATAGTTTTCATACTGGCCCAGGCTGAACCAAGTTTCTTTGTTGCCATCTTGCTTTCCAGCTCTGATTTATAATTCTGTTTTGCTCTTAAAATTTTGGCCTTCAGCTCTTTTGTGGCAACCTGTAGCTCAGAAACAGACCCCTGTTTAAAGGCAAGTGCTTTCCTCTGTAAACAGGATTTAACTGATTTTGTAACCCATGGCTTGTTGTTGGGATATATTTTGACACGTTTACGTGGAACGATCTTATTTTTACAGAAAGCAGTGTATGAGTATGTGACGTCTACCAAAGAGTCCAAATCATCCCCGCAGGACAGTGTGAACACCTCTCAGTCTGTACAGTTAAAGCATTCCTGGAGGCTGTACACTGAATCCTCTGTCCACACATCAATGTCTCTCGTCTCCACCTTGCCTCTTCTGAGAGCAGTTTTATATGTGGGCAGCAAATGTACACAGTTGTGATCTGAGGATCCTAAAGGAGGAGGGGGGAGTGATTTATAGGCCCTCTCTATGGATCCATAGCACAGGTCCAATGTCTTTTTTCACCTGGTTGGGCAGGAGACATACTGATTAAAGTTTTCAAGTGTCTTCTTTAAAGAAACATGGTTAAAATCCCCAAGAATGAAGTTTGGTGCCTCTGGAGAAATTGACTGCAGCCGCTGGACCACATCAAATATGGTGCTGGAGGCAGAGTCAGCGTCTGCCCTCGGGTGAATGTACACAGTTGTGATGAAAAGCTGGGGGAACTCGCGAGGCAAATAAAAGGGGCGTAGCGATACGGACAGAAGCTCCACATCGGGTGTACAGATGCGCTCTCTGACCGTGACAGATGTGCAGTACTGCTTATTAATACTGTGCAGTACTTATTAAGATGTGCAGTACTGCTTCACTTCCGCCCTCCAAAGAGAGCAGTCGCATTTTTTCTCTGCTCCCGCTCCCTGTCTCTCCCTCCCTAACTGACTGGATCCCAGCTTGCTATTGTCTGTGTCTGCGTGTCTCTCTACTGCTGATTCATCCAACGAAATTATGGATTTAATAAGCTGGGCTTTGAACGCAATCGACACTGTGTTTTCAACGAGGAAATCAGGGCCGGGGGAGCCTATTTGTCCCGCAGGGACTGCTGCTGCGGGTTACATTAAGGATACAAGCAATTGGAAACTCTTGTGTCTGTGTGATCTTTCTATTGAAGATATTGAAGATTTATATCTATTCGGAGCAATGGTCACCGGAATTCTACTGATCGGCCTTGGGATTGTTCTGGTGCACCGCAAATTGAAGAAGATGGACAGAGCTTATCAAAAAGCGGACCCGACGAAGCTCTCTCATCAATTCGACCAACTGGGCAGGACTCTGACAACGGCCAATGGAGAACTGTACAGGAAGATGGAATACATCACGATCACGCTGAGAGCTGTTCACGAATCGATTTCAAAGCCTGGCATTGATGTATCTGGAGCACTGAATCCGTAAGAGAATGGAAAGTTTTTTCTCTGAAGTCAGTGCTATTCCACCTGTTTTTTGGCACCCTCAGCACTCAGTCCTCCTGATGATCAACAGTATAATTGTTTTCATAACATTGGCGGACAGTATCTGGCTCTCATGGACAGCTGTCTGGCTCAGACTATTCCATCTGCTGTGCTCAAGGACACGTGCCTTTGCCTTAGACACTAGTCATAACATCTGCTGAGAGAGAGACTATTGCTGTTCACCTAACTGATTTGCCACTGATTGCATCCAACACACACACAGCTGACCCATTTATACTGACGAAGACATATTCATTCACTGCTCTCTCTGTGTCATTGTGTGGATTCTATTGTCTGCTAATTGTGCATTGAGAGTTTTTTTCTTGTAATCACAATATCGGTCATATAAATGAACTTTATTTTGATCAACAATGCTTTTTTCTCTCTCCTATTGTGTCCCCTCCCCACCCGCCTTCTATTCCCCTCCTGCTCGATTGGCGCCTTCGGGCTGCCCCGGCTATGGGATGCGCTTACTGAGCGCGCCCAATGTCAAGTCAAATTTCACTTCTCCTGTATGTATTACGTATGGTAGTATTGACAATAAACCTTATTCATTCATTCATTCATAATATATAAACATACGCCGCCCCCCTGACGCTTCCCCGTTACCTCTTCCTGCCGATCCGAGTGCAGTGGGGCTCCAAAGCCGTCAATCTACAGGTCAACCTGCGCTCTTGGTTCCACCACACCGAGGCCCAGTTCGCCCTCCGGGGAGTAACAGCAGATGACACCAAGTTCTACCATGTGGTAGCAGCGCTGGACTCCCGCACAGCCCAGCAGGTAGCGAGCCTGCTCGATCAGCCACCAGCCAGCAGCAAATATGAGGCGCTCAAGGCTGCACTCACCCGGTGATACACGCTCTCGGAATGTGAGAGAGCGGAGAGGCTCCTGGCGCGGACCAAGTTAGGAGATAGGTTGGCCGTAGACCTGATGGAGAAGATGCTGGCGTTAATGGGCACGGGCGACGGGCACTTTCTGTTTGTCCACCTTTTCCTCCGGAACCTGCCAACAGAAGCAAGAGTGGTTCTGGCCAATTCGCCGTTACTGGCCACGCAAGACTACCGTGCGCTAGCCCAGGAGGCAGACCGGATCATCATCACCACCAGGGCGATCACAGTCAATGCGGCAGCAGCGGAGCCCAGCGAGTCGACCAGGGGAGGCGAGGAGCCACCGACGGTAGCGGCAACGGGGGCCAAGGAGTGCCAGAAACACACGCTCTGCTTCTACCACCGCTGCTTCGGAGGGAACGCGCACAGATGCGCACCACCATGCCACTTCAAGCGCTCGGGAAATGCCAAGGCCTGCAGTCGGTAGCAGCTGTGACCACCGGTGAAGAGAACAAGCTGCTCTACGTGACGGACTCGCGCTCGGGGAGACGCTTCCTCGTCGACACCGGAGCCCAGAAGAGCATCATCCTGCCGTCCTACGCTGACCGGCTGGCAGGACCTAGAGGCCCCGAAATGGTGGCAGTAAACGGCTCGGAGATTAAGACGTTCGGTGAGAGAACACTGACCTTATCTCTACATGGCCGCTCGTATGAGTGGACTTTTATCATAGCAGCACTGTGTTGCCCGCTCCTGGGCGCTGATTTTCTGTGTGCACATTGTTTACTTGTGGATGTTGCTAACAGGCGCCTGGTTAATGCACTGTCCTTTGAATCTCTCCCCTGTATAGCTCGAGGGACCCGGCCAACAGCACAAGCCAGCGTCACAACTCCAGGCGGTAAGTTCCACGCACTGCTCACTCAGTTCCCAGCACTCACGGTCCCAACGTTTTTGGCAGCCATCGCTAAACATGGGGTGGAGCACTTTATCACCATCACCGGGCCGCCCGTTTTTGCAAGACCTCGGCGCTTGGACGCAGGTAAACTGGCCATAGCGCGCGAGGAGTTCGCCAACCTGGAAAGGTTGGGCATCATCAGGCAATCAAACAGCCCATGGGCATCCCCGCTACACATGGTCCCTAAGGCTGAGGGATCGTGGCGACCGTGCGGTGATTTCCGCAGGTTGAACAACGCCACAGCACATGACCGCTACCCAATTCCCCACATGCAGGATTTTTCCGTTCACCTCGCCGGAGTGCGCGTTTTTCCTAAAATAGACCTGGTCCGCGGTTACCACCAGGTCCCAGTGCATGCGGAGGACCAAAGCAGCGGTAATAACTCCGTTCGGTTTATTCGAGTTCCTGCGCATGCCATTCGGGTTAAAAGGCGTAGCACAGACGTTCCAGCGCATGATGGATGCAGTGCTGCGTGACCTCCCGCTCGTGTTTGTCTACCTGGATGATATCCTGGTAGCCAGTACATCCAAAGACGAACACGAAACCCACCTCAGGACGGTTTTCCGGAGGTTGGAGGAGCACGGGTTGATAATCAACCCGGCGAAATGCCAGTTCGGCGTGACGGAGATTGATTTTTTGGGGCACCGCGTTTCTCCGGAAGGAGCAATCCCGTTGCCCGACAAAGTGCGCGCCGTGGCAGATTTTCCCCGGCCCCAGACGGTCAGGGCGCTGCAGGAATTTTTGGGGATGGTGAATTTTTATAACTGTTTCCTTCCCCGCGGGGCACGGCTCATGCAACCATTGTACGCCGCGCTCAAGAGACAGAAACCTGGGGATGGAGTTGAATGGACCCCGGAGCGAGAGCGGGCGTTCTCGGAAGTTAAAGCAGCCCTGGCAAACGCTGCACTGCTGTCACATCCGGACCCGACGGCCCGCATAGCACTCGCTTCAGACGTGGCCATAGGGGCGGTCGTGGAGCAGCGCGTCGCCGGGGCTTGGCAGCCCCTCACATTTTTCAGCAGAACTTTGCGCGACAGCGAACGTAAATACAGCGCATTCGACAGAGAGTTGCTGGCTCTCCATCTGGCCATACGCCACTTCCAGTTCTGGCTCGAAGGGCGCAGCTTCACCGCGTTCGTAGACCACAAGCCACTAACATTCGCGATGGCCAAGGTTTCAGAACTGTGGTCGGGCCGGCAGCAGAGACAGCTGGCCGCGATCTCAGATTTTACTACCGATATTCAGCATGTGTCGGGTAAACTGAATGTGGTGGCGGACTGCCTCTCGCGCGCCGTGGTGGCCCCAGTCTACATGGGGATAGTTTACTCAGCCATGGTCGCGGAGCAGATTAGCGATGCAGACGTGCGAGCGCTCCAGTCTGGACCAACAGGGTTAAGGCTGGACAGCAGGGTGCTGCAAGATGGCGGCCCCCCCTAATCTGCGACGTCTCCACGGGACGCCCGCATCCGGTAGTCCCGGTCGCATGGCGCCGCCACGTGTTTGAGTCGGTTCACACTCTGGCGCACCCAGGAGTGCGCGCGTCTGTCAAAATGGTGGGAGAGAAATTCGTGTGGCCGAGCCTACGCAAACAAGTAAAAGAGTGGGCTGCAGCCTGCGTGGCGTGCCAACGAGCCAAGGTACACAGGCACACGAAGGCTCCCTTGGAGCCGTTTCCGGTACCGGCTAAGAGGTTCGACCACGTTCACATGGACCTCGTGGGCCCCCTCCCGCCATCACAGGGGTGCACGCACCTCCTGACAGTGGTGGACCGCACCATGCGCTGGCCAGAAGTAGTCCCGCTGGCGGCAACCACGTCCACGGAAGTAGCACACGCTTTTTTAACAGCATGGGTGGCGCGTTTTGGAGTCTCCTCGGACATTACGTCCGACAGGGGCCCGCAATTTGTTTCCGACCTCTGGTCCGCGATGGCCCACAGCCTGGGTGCTGCAATTGCAATGGGCTGCACGGTGGCTCAGTGGTTTAGCACTGTGGCAGCACAGTTTTACCCTCGGCCGGGGGACCGCGGGGATCATGAGATCGTGGGTTCGATCCCAGCCCCCGACCAACAGTGAGCTGTGTGGAGTTTGCATGTTCTCCCCGTGTTGCGCGGGTTTACTCCGGGATTTCTCCGGTTTCCTCCCGCACACCAAAAACATGTAGGTTTAGGGCGCTCGCGCACGCAGCGACCAGCAGCCGGTGGCTTGTCACCAGACTGCAAACCAAGTCTACCTACGGGTACAAATAAGTAACAAAAAAAAAAAAAAAAAAAAAATTCATCACATAACCGCCTACAACCCGCAGGCCAATGGTTTATGCGAGCATTTTCATAGATCACTGAAAGCAGCACTCAGGGCTTCACTGACGGATGCAAATTGGGTAGACAGGCTGCCGTGGGTTTTATTGGGGTTGCGCTCCGCTCCAAAAGAGGATTTGGAAGCTTCCCCAGCAGAGCTCGTTTTTGCGCAGCCCCTATGGCTGCCCGGGGAATTTCTACCGGATAATCCCGCACCGGGCAGCTCCCCGTCTCAGCTTTTGCAGCGTAGCGCAAACACAGGTACGCTGCCGGGCCCTGCCCACCACAGTTTTCCGCATGCCTTCGTGCCTAAAACTTTGAAGAACGTGCAGTTCGTGTTGGTCAGACACAACGCCCACCGCCCTCCATTGTGCCCGCCCTATGATGGACCGTTCAGAGTGTTGGAAACAGGGGATAAGCATTTTGTGCTAGACTTGGGGGGTAGACAGGAGAGAATTGGCATAGACAGACTCAAACCAGCCTTTGTAGTGGCGGATGAGCAAGTGCTGTTGGCGAGGGCCCCTCGGCGTGGAAGACCCCCACGGAGACCTCCCCAGGGGAACGATTCATCAGAGCAGCCCCATGGACAGAGTGAACTCCCCCCCCCCCACGGCTCACCCGCAGTCGGACACACTCCCAGCAGCCTCCCACCGGCACAGCAGCACCACGGAGGCAGTAAACCCCAGTTACAGCTGATATGGGAGGAGACTGAAGCCGAAACAGTATGTGGACTGATGTTCTATTGTTCTATCTAAGATGCTGGGGGGGCGGTGTGGGCCTCAGGTTATTTCACACCTTAGACAGAGACAATGAATACACATGGGAGAACAATGCCCAAGTGGGTGAGAGGGGGTTGAATGAAGTGTAGTGTAGATGTCATGCTGTGTATGAGGAAGTGCCTTGAACCTTGTGAAGTGTGACTTGATATAGAGAGAGGGATGCTTGATGTGACCAGTCAGTCTGTTCTTTGCTTGTGAGATGTGAGTGTGTAATAAATCGTCTGAAATGAATATGCCTCTTCATTTACACACTCCACAGGCTATGTTTTGAAAGAATGGTGCTCCGATCTTTCCGTAGAGACTTGGCGAACACTACTGAAGAAGAGCTGTTCTAGTCATACATTGTGGCATACAATTCATATTGATTCTCTTTAAAACTGTATTTATTATATTAAACAGTGGATGGCAGACAACTTTTTACAGCTTAACCAGGACAAAACAGAAGTTTTAGTTATTGGGACGAAAGCTCAGAGAGAGAAACTGTCAGCACATTTACAAATACTGGCAACAAAGTCCTCCACAACTGTGAAAAATTTAGGAGTGATCTTTGACCAGGATCTTAGTTTTAAACAACATACTAGAAATGTAACTAAGGCTGGTTTTTATCATCTAAAGAATATCTCCAGAGTGCAGCAGTTTCTCTCTCAAGCTGATATAGAGACACTTTTACATGCTTTTATTTCTTCTAGAATAGATTATTGCAATGCTCTTCTTTCTGGTCTTCCTAAAAAGACATAGCCCCCCTACAACTACTGCAGAACTCAGCTGCCCGGGTTCTGACCAAGACCAGAAAGACAGTACACATAACACCCATTTTAAAGTCTCTCCAATGGCTTCTCTTCAGCTTCAGAATAGATTTTAAGGTTCTTTTATTGGTTTTCAAGGCTCTTAATGATCTTAGTGCTGATTATTTATCAGAACTGCTTTTACATTATGAGCCTTCAAGAACCCTCAGGGCTTCAGGTCAAGGTTTTTTAATCATTCCTAAAGTCAGAACTAAAACTCACGGTGAGATGGCTTTCTGTCATTCTGGTCCACGTCTATGGAACAGCCTTCCTGAAGACCTGAGGGCTGCAGAGAATGTTGAGACTTTTAAAACCAAACTGAAGACCCACCTTTCTGACCTGGCTTTTATTTAAATTTGTTTTTGCTTTTTCCTCCTTTTACCTTTTCTTACATCTTTCATCCTGATTTAACTATTTTTTACTTATAGTTGTTTTTTTTAACTTGTTATTGCTTGGTTTTATGTCTTGTTACCTCTGGTTTTTCCTCACTGATGGTGCTTCCCCAGTTCAGTTTTAATGTTTTACAAGGTGGTTTTTACATGGTTGTATATGGTAGGTCCAATACTTGGTGTGTTGTGAGTGTATATGTGTGTGGGTGGGTGAGACTGTTATGGCTTTTTGGTGTGTGTTGCTTATTATTTTGTACAGCACCTTGAGCTGCTACACTGTATGATTGATTTGACTGACTGATTGATCAAACACCACTTAATGCTGTTGTATGGTGATGCATTAAAGCTTTTCCGGAACATTTTAATTACCAGAGCTTCAATTTAATTTTTTTAATATAAAACTTCACACATGCCAATACGTCAACAGGACTCTTGCACTTCATCTATTTTTTCAGTAACTTTTTTCCATTGTCTTCCTCTGTTTCTCTTCCCTTAAAGCATTGTTGATGCTCCACCTCCACTCTGCATATCTATGATGCACCTATGTTTTGGACAGGCCAATGTGCACAAGGTTGTAAATATCTTCTTCTTCTTCTTCTTTTGGCTGTTCCCTTTAGGGGTCTCCACAGCAGATCCTCTACCTCCATCTCACCCTATCCCTTGCATCTTCCTCTGTAACACCAACCCTCTCCATGTCTTCCTTCACTACATCCATGAATCTTCTTTGTGGTCTTCCTCTTTTCTTCCTGCCTGGCAGCTCCATCTTCAACATCCTTTGTCCAATATATCCACTATCCCCCCTCTGCACATGTCCAAACCATCTCAGCCTTGCCTTTCTTACTTTGTCTCCAAACTGCTCAATCGGAGCTGTCCCTCTGATATACTCATTTCTAAACCTGTCCCTCCTAGTCACTTCCAATGAAAATCTTAGCATCTGCACCACAGCCACAGGACAGCTGTGGCGCAAGTGTAATGTGGCCGACTACTGATCAGAGGGTCAGGGGTTTGATTCCCGCTCTGTCTGCAGTCTGCATGTCGAAGTGTCCTTGAGCAAGACACTGAATCCCCAGTTGCTCCTGGTGGGTTAGGCCAGTGCTGATCATCAGTGTGTGAATGTGTGTGAATGGGTGGATAGCAGGATCTGTAAAGTGCTTTGGTCAACAAGAGATGAGTAAAAAGCGCTATATAAGTGAATGCCATTTACCATTTCAACTCTTCCACCTCCTGTCTTTGTCAGTGCCACTGTCTCCAAACCATCATAGCAGGTCTCACCAACATCTTGTAAATCTTCCCTTTCACTCTTGCTGCTACCCTTCTGTCACAAATCACCCCTGACACTTGGCTTCACCCACTCCACCCTGCCTGCACTCTTCTTAACTGTTCCTGTGCATTTTCCATTGTTTTGGATGGTTGACCCCAGGTATTTAAACTCATCTACTTTCACTACCGCTACTCCTTCCATCTTCACCGTTACATCTGCCTCACTCTCATTCACACTCATGTATTCTGTCTTGCTTCTACTGACTTTCATTCCTTTTCTCCCCAGAGCACACATCCACCTCTCCAGGTTCTCTTCCACCTGCTCCCTATTCTCACTACAGATCACAATGTCATCTGCAAAATCATGGTCCACGGAGACTCCTGCCTGATCGCATCTGTCAGCCATCACCATAGCAAACAAGAAGGGGCTCAGAGCCAATCCCTGATGTAACCCCATCCCCACCTTGAATCCATCTGTCACTCCTACAGCACACCTCACCACCGTCTCGCTGTCCACATACATCTCCTGCACCACCCTCACATGCTTCTCTGCCACTCCTGACTTCCTCATACAGTGCAACACTTCCTCTCTTGGCAGCCTATCATATGCTTTCTTTAGATCCACAAAGACACAATGCAACTCCTTCTGACCTTCTCTACACTTCCCCATCAACACTCTTAGAGCAAGCATTGCATTTGTAGTTCACTTTCTTGGCATGAAACCGTACTGCTGCTCACTGATTGTCACCTCTCCTCTTAACCTGGCTTCAACAACTTTTTCCCATATCTTCATAGTGTGGCTGATGAACTTTATGCCTCTGTAGTCACTACAGCTCTGAGCATCACCTTTGTTGAAAATTGGTACCAAAACACTTCTTCTCCACTCTTCAGGCATCCTCTCACTCTCCAAAATTGTTTAAACAATCTGGTTAAAAAGTCCACTGCAATTTCTCTGAACATCTCCATACCTCCACCGGTATGTCATCTGGACCAACCGCCTTTCCATTCTTCATCTTCTTCAAAGTTGCCCTCTCTTCCACCTTGCTAATCCTCGGGACTACCTTGTTCACTATCTTTCCTTCATCCATCCTCCTCTCTTTCTCTCTCTCTCATTTTCTTTATTCATCAGCTCTTCAAAGTACTCCTTCCACCTTCTCAACACACACTTGTCATTTGTTAGTACATTACCATTTCTGTCCTTAATCAACCTAACCTGCTGCACATCTTTTCCAGCTTGATCTCTCTGTCTAGCTAATCGATACAACTCCTTTTCTCCTTCCTTAAGCTGTGTTCACACCAAACGCGAACGAGCGGTGCAAATCCATAGAAAATCAATGGGAAGACGCAAGTACGCGCAAATTTTCGTCATCATGTGTTCACGTCCACAAGCTAGTTTAACTAGCAGCTAGCTAACTAGCGGACAGAGTAAAATTATCACCGTTGCAGAGTAAACTAGTTAGAAAACTAGAAAAGCACTCGGAGAGCGCAGACCTCCGCCAAGCGGCACAGTTCCCCCCATACAGTGTTTGTGTGTACGTTTTCAGATTCCCTGAGCATGAAAAGATATGACTAGCAATTGGATTCACAATGATTATTTGTTTATTTGACATGGACAGTGCAATAAACAGACAATTAATGAATGACAATCAGTGTGATAGTGATAGGATTAGTGGTTCAGTAGTGTAAAACGGGGCTATAAGGGACGGCGGGTTGATAAGGGACACTTTTCTGGGAAATGTTTTAAATGTAATTGTGCTTTTTTTATTTTGAGCAGGACGCTGAGTTGTGTTTTTATTGTCAAATATCCATGAATCCTTCATCAAATGTAGGCGGAAGCAAAATTAAAAAAGCAGAATTACATTTAGAAAAGTGTCCCATATTACCCCGCCGTCCCTTATAGCCCCGTTTTACGGTTGTAAAAGCATTGCCTCCTTGGCGGAGGTAATAAACTGAAGTGTTGGTGTGTCCATCTCCTCCACTGACGGATGCAGATTGGCTAGACAGGTTGCCGTGGGTTTTATATTATATTGGGGTTGCGCTCGGCGGCAAAACAGAATTTAGAATTTTCCCCGGCAGAGAGGTTGTTTTTACGCAGCGCCTATAGCTGGGCGGGGAATTTGTGGCAAATAATCGGGCGGCGGACAGGTGGCCGTGTCAGGTTTTGCAGCGTCGCGGAAAAAGCGGGCACGCTGGCGGGCCCAGGCCAGCAGTGTTTTCCGCGTGCTTTTGTGCCTAAAACGTTGAAGAACGCGGAGTTTGTGTTGGTCAGACACGACAAGCAGCGCAATGTGCGCAGCGCCTATGGCTGGCGGGCCCAGGCTACCAGTGTTTTCCGCATGCTTTTGTGGGTAAAACGTTGAAGAAGGCGGAGTTTGTGTTGGTCAGACACGACGCCCAGCGCCGTCCATTGCGCCTGCGCACATGTTGGAAATGGCCATATGTCACAGTGTGGAAAAATGCTTTAAAAAATTCCTGTATGCAGACGGTGATGCGGATCATCCCCAAAATGTAATCAGTTCTTCCTTGTACCATTTCCAACAACGCCTGAAAGTTTCATGGAAATGCGTCCAAGATTTTTTGAGTTATCTTGCTAACCAACAGACAGACAGACAGACAGACAGACAGACAGACAGACAGACAGACAGACAAACAGACAAACCCCGGCAAAAACATAACCTCCTCCTGGCCTTTTCGGCCTGGCGGAGGTAATGAAACTCACTGGGAGACAGAAGGACCGGGAACTCTTCAGCTGAATCAGGTTTTTGGAGTTATTTCCCCACTGTCTCCAGCCACGGATGTCCTAGTAAGCTAGCTAGCTAGCAATGTAAACACGGGATCATCTCTGAAGTGTAGGAGGCTTGAGACATAATTTTCAGGTGAGCCCCCGGTCGGATAATGTAAACATAAGCATGACGATATTTTGGGAATTTTCACAGCAGGTTGAACACAGCTGCAGAAGTTTTAAAGACAACTTTGCCTAGTCTGCATCTCACTATTCATATCTGTTGGCGTGTTTACACTGAATTATAATGTAATCGTGCCGCATGAAAAATTCGCCTGTTCGCATTTGGTGTGAATGCACCTTTAGTGTTTAGCCTCTCATACAACTCACTATACGCCTTTTCCTTTGCCTTTGTCACTTCTCTCTTCGCCATGCACCTACATTCCAAATACTTCTGTCTACTTTCTTCATCTCCCTGACTATCCTACTTTTTCATTGCTAACCTCTTCCTTTGGATACTTTCCTGTACCTCCTCATCCCACCACCAAGTCTCCTTGTCTTTCTTCCTCTGTCCACAGGATACACCACATACCTTTCTACCCGTTTCCCTCAATATTTGTGCTGTATTTTCCCAGTCATCTGGTAATTCTTTGCTTTCCAAAGTCATCCTACAGACTACCATCCGATGCCGTCTAGCTACATTCTCCCCTGCCACCACCTTGCAGTCTCCTACCTCTTTCAGATTTCTCTTTCTGCATAAGATGTAGCCCACCTGTGTGCACCTTCCTCCGCTCACAGATAGACAGATAGATAGATAGATAGATAGATAGATAGATAGATAGATAGATAGATAGATAGATAGCAAGCAAGCATCCTGAAAGTATTCACAGCGCTTTACTTTTTCCACATTTTATGTGACAGCCTTATGCCAAAAGGGATTAAATTAATTTTTTTCATGAAAATTCTACACACAATATCCCATAATGACCACGAGAAAAAAGTTTTTTTTTTTTAGATTTTTGCAAATTTATTAAAAACAAAAAACTAAGAAATCACATGTACATACAGTGGGGCAAAAAAGTATTTAGTCAGCCACCAATTGTGCAAGTTCTCCCACTTAAAAGATGAGAGAGGTCTCCAATTTTCATCATAGGTATACCTCAACTATGAGAGACAAAATGAGAAAAAAAAATCCAGAAAATCACATTGTCTGATTTTTAAAGAATTTATTTGCAAATTATGGTGGAAAATAAGTATTTGGTCACCTACAAACAAGCAAGATTTCTGGCTCTCACAGACCTGTAACTTCTTCTTTAAGAGGCTCCTCTGTCCTCCACTTGTTACCTGTATTAATGGCACCTGTTTGAACTCGTTATCAGTATAAAAGACACCTGTCCACAACCTCAAACAGTCAGACTCCAAACTCCACTATGGCCAAGACCAAAGAGTTGTCAAAGGACACCAGAAACAAAATTGTAGACCTGCACCAGGCTGGGAAGACTGAATCTGCAATAGGTAAGCAGCGTGGTGTGAAAAAATCAACTGTGGGAGCAATTATTAGAAAATGGAAGACATACAAGACCACTGATAATCTCCCTCCATCTGGGGCTCCACGCAAGATCTCACCCCGTGGGGTCAAAATAATCACGAGAACGGTGAGCAAAAATCCCAGAACCACACGGGGGGACCTAGTGAATGACCTGCAGAGAGCTGGGACCAAAGTAACAAAGGCTACCGTCAGTAACACACTACGCTGCCAGGGACTCAAATCCTGCAGTGCCAGCTTAAGCCAGTGCATGTCCAGGCCCGTCTGAAGTTTGCTAGAGAGCATTTGGATGATCCAGAAGAGGATTGGGAGAATGTCATATGGTCAGATGAAACCAAAATAGAACTTTTTTTTTTTTCCACAATATCTTTATTGAACCTTTTTTTTTTAACAAACATAACACAAACAATCAAACACTAACACTAAAGTACTACAAAAAAAATGCACTAAAAACACCAACAACCACCAACAAAATCAAGTCTTCAACAATGCTCCTCTGTTTAGTCTAGACAATCCATTACATAAGTATACATATTATGTTCACCAGTTTGGAATTTACAAGGTCCACACACATCATTCACCTTCTTCTTTAAGAGTTATGTTTAAATTTTTTACATAATCAATAAAAGGTCTCCATATATTCTCAAACACACTTTCCTTTGATTTCAGTATATATGTTATTCTTTCTAATGGAAGGTTTGTTAACATCTGTCTTAACCACTGAGTCACATCTAGTCTATGAGTCTTTTTCCACAGTAATGCAATACATTTTTTGGCATTAAGCAAACTGAGGTCTATGAATGTTCTTTCACTTTTATTAAAATTATGCTTTTTTGGGTACAGACCCAACAAAAACAGTTTAGGATTCAATATGATTTGTTTTGAAATTATTTTTTCAATTGTTACCCTCACCTCTTCCCAAAACATTCTAATTATTCTACATTCCCATAAACAATGAAATAGGGTTCCTTTACTTTCCATGCATTTTGTGCATGTATCTGGTATGTTTTTGTTATATCTATTTAACTCCACCGGTGGAACATACATCCGCATTAACCATTTAAAATGTATCAATTTAAGACGTACATTTATTGATTTGGTTTGAGCTTCTGTACAAGCCAATTCCCATTGTTCCTCTGAAATTTCAGTTTGCAGATCTTCTTTCCAGTAGTTTAATCATTTCTGTGAGTTTTCACTTGAGGATAGTGTCAATGAGTTATAAAACTCTGAAATAATACCCTTTCTCTTACTATCTTTCATCAACATTTTTTCCAAGGATGAATAAATAGGTCGAGTGAGAGCATTATTTTGGTTTGATCGAATAAAGTTCCTAAGTTGAAGATATTTAAAAAAATGTGTTCTATTAAGATTAAATTTGATCCTCAGCTCTTCAAAAGACATTATGTTATCTGAACATGACAAATATAAATCTTGAATTTTTTGGATCCCTTTTAAACTCAATACTTTAAACACAGCATCCGCTCTCCCTGGTTTAAAATATTGATTACCCCATATTGGACTAAATTGTGACAGTAAGTGTGGTTCTTTTAAATATTTTTTAGTTTCACACCATATTTTAATCATATGTTTTACAAATGGGTTTTTAACTTGTTTCTGTAATTTTTTTGCCGAGTCTGAATATATGAATATGGGAAGAGGTAAAGGCAAATTGTATGATTCCATTTCAGTCCAGTGAGGGAGATCATTTGATGAAAAATAATATGTCATAGACCTCAGTTGTGCCGACCAATAATACAACATAAAATTTGGACATTTCAGACCTCCACGATCAAATGGTAAATATAATAAAGACAAACGTAATCTAGCCCTCCTGTTGTTCCACATAAATTCCACTAACTTTTTTTTAATTCTTGAGAATAAATCTAAAGGTGGTGGTAAGGGAATGTATTGAAATAAATAAAGTATTTTAGGTAAGATATTACTTTTAAGTATATTGATTCTCCCGATCATCGACATTGGTAGTGACATCCATCTCTGAAGTAACTCATTAATATCTGTCATTAAGGCTTCATAATTGACACTGGGGACTGATTCTAGCTTAGGCACAATTTGGATTCCTAAATATTTAAACTGATTTACAACATTGAATTGATTTACCTCAGGGGCTGGGTAATTTCTCTGGGTCTCATTTAGCATTAATATTGAAGATTTAGTTTTATTTATTTTATATCCTGATATTTCCCCAAAATTCTTTCTTAAATTCAACAAGGTCGGAATTGATTTTTTAAGATTCGACATAAACAAAATTATGTCATCGGCATACAGGGAGATTTTATGTTCTGTTGGTCCAACTTTAATTCCATATATTTGTGACTGTAGACGTATCGCCATCGCTAAAGGTTCAATTGCCATAGTAAACAGTAAAGGTGAAAGTGGACAGCCTTGTCGACATCCTCTATTGATTTTTATTGATTTTGAATTATTGTTATTTGTTAGGATTTCTGCTGTAGCATTATTATATATTATCTGAACCCATTTTATGAAATTATTTCCAAGTCCAAACCTTTGTAAGACTTCAAAAAGAAAGGGCCATTCGACTCTATCAAGGGCCTTTTCGGCATCCAGTGATAGGACAGCTGTATCCGGTGCTTCTTTATTAGAATAAATAATATTAAATAGTCTTCTTACATTATGGAAGCCTTGTCTTCCCTTTATAAAGCCATTCTGATCTTGATTAATAATATTTGGTAAAATTTCTTGTATTCGTCTTGCTAAAATTTTACAGATTATCTTAAGGTCGGCATTTAATAGGCTTATTGGTCTCATATTTTCACATTTATTAGAGGGTTTACCTGGTTTTGGCAACAGTATAATTAAGGCATTATTCATGTATGATGGTAAATTACTATTTTGAAATGCTTCTAAAACCATTTCCAAAAAAGGTTTTATTAATTTATTCTTAAATTTTTTATAAAGGTCAACTGGAAGACCATCTGGTCCTGCACTTTTTCCTGATTTCATATTATCAATGGCTAGCCCAACTTCTTCTTGACTAATTTTAGACTCCAGTGTCTCCCTGTTTTCATTTGAAATACACGGTATAGATAGTTCGTTCAAAAACCCATTTAGTTTTGGAAAGTCAGATTCATTTTTGGTATCATATAATTTTTCATAGTAATCTCTAAAGGCTCTATTAATTTCTAAAGGATCTATAACTACCTGTCCGTTACTTATAATATTGGTAATTGGTGTTTTAAATTCTAATTGTTTAATCTGCCATGCCAATAATTTTCCTGATTTTTCACCTTGTTCATAAAAAGATTGTTTCAATCTTAGAAGACTCGAGGCAGCTCTATTCGCTGATTTTTTTTCATATTCGGCTCTCAAAATCAGTAATTCGTTCTCCAACCTTGGATCACTTCCTGCATATACTTTTTCTTGAAGAATTTTTATTTTATGTTCCAATTGAACTCTCTCCTCTCGAGTCTTCTTAGATTTTGAACCTGTATAACTAATAATATGTCCCCTAATAAAAGCTTTGAAAGCCTCCCACTTTACACATGCTGATGTTTGTGTAGTATTGATATCAAAGAACTCATCTATCTGTTTTTCTGTGTACTTAACAAATTCCTCATCCTGAAGCCATTTATGCTGAAATTGCCATCTACCTGGTTCCTTTGTCAGTTTCTTATCTACATATATTAGACAGCAGGGTGCATGATCAGAGATCACGATGTTGTCATAAAAGCAGTTTTGAATCTTGGACCTTAATTCTACGGAGATCAAAAAATAATCAATACGTGAGAAAGTCTTGTAGGTATTGGAATAACAAGAGTAGGCTTTAACTTGTGGATTCATTTCTCTCCATATATCTAGCAATCTCAATTATTTCATAAAATGAATAATGGTCATCCTACATCCATTGTGCGTACAGTCCAGTCCTGTTGATCTATCTATACCGGGATTCAATGTACAATTAAAATCCCCTGCTATTATATGTTGCCCTGTAAGTGATGATAAGATAAGAAATAAATTAGCAAAGAACTTTTGATCATCTATATTGGGACCATATAGGTTTACCAAATTTATATTTTCTAATAACAAAGATCCTTGAATGATTAAATATCTTCCAAATTTGTCTCCAATTACATTTTTCACTTGAAATGGGACTGATTTATGTATGAGAGTCATAACTCCCCTGGCTCAGGATGAAAATGATGAGGTGAAAACACTTCCTTGCCATCTACTCCTAATTCTTTTTACATCCTCCTCTATTAGATGAGTTTCTTGTAAAAACACAATTTTTGAACCCATATCTTTTATTTTATTCATAACTTGTTTAAGTTTTTTTTAATTTTTGTAGACCTCTGCAATTCCATGAAGTTAAATTAAGATTAACGCTTTGGTTTATGATCAATAGGGAGTTTAGGATTACCTTGCAGTATAAACATGCTCATACAGAGAAGCAAAAACATGAGTGGTTGAACATTCATCCTACAAACTACACACAAACAAATTCCCCCTTCCCACATTTGTGGTAATCCCCCCAAAATCAAAAAAAAAAGTTCCGTCTCCTGATATAGCCATCGACCGCTCCACACCCACGAGGATCAGCCAAAGCCACTCCTTCTTCATCCTCCCAGTCACCCTAACTCTGCTACTTTTTTTTGTAACTTAGATTTTTATTCATTTTTCATCATATATAATGCATTCAGATCACATTCTACATTTAAAAAACAAAGGGGTTAGGGTAGGGAAAAATTAAAAAAAAAATAAATAAATAAAAATAAAAAAAAAAAATAAAAGGGGGGGGGCAAATGTTGGAGCATCAAGTTTTTAGTTTCCATCTCTTAATTCTTCTGGTTTTTTCAGTGTCTTTGGTTATTCTTTCAATTTCTGCCTCGTTGTTGCACTTTGTAGTGTGTCCATTTCCGCCATTTTTTCTCCCATATTCCTTCTTGCATTCTTCGTCGATATGTTAGTTTTTCCATCATACGTATGTCCTCAACAATGTCAGTCCATTGTTCTTGGTCAGGAAGAACTTCTGATCGCCATTTTTTTGTGATAGTTTTTTTACATGCAATCAACAAGATTTTAACTAGATATCTGTCCTCAGCCTGTATAACATTGTCTTTTTTAAGATCACATAAGTACATCAGGTTACAGTTCATTGGTATATTATATCCTAATATCCTCTGTATTGTCACATGCATAGATTTCCAAAATGATGATATTTTGTAGCATTTCCAAAACATATGTGAGTGGTCTGCATTTTGAGCCCCACATCCCCTCCAGCATAAAGATTGGGTATTTGTATATTTTCCTTGAATCTGTGGTGTAATGAAAAAGCGAATCAGGTTTTTCCATCCAAATTCCCTCCATGCCCTTGAATTTGTTGATGTGTGTTGTGTTTTCCATATTTCCTGCCAGCTTTCTTCTGTTATGTTTAAATTGAGCTCTTTCTCCCATTTCTCCTTTATATAATTACTTGTATGATTGTTTGTCATAAGTTTCTGATATAGTTTTGAAATAATTCTTATTTTATTTCCTGCATATGAGCTTAAAATAAGTTGTATAATCTCGTTCACATCTGTTTGGAGGTTATGCCTAATCTTCTTCATATAGTAATCTCTCATCTGCAGATATCTGAAAAATTCTGATCTTTCTAATTTAAATTTTCTCCTGATATTTACAAAGCTCCCGAGATCTTTTTTTCCGATATTGCCCCATGCTGTGATTCCCTTGTTCACCAGATTTTTGTATCCCCTATCTTGTTTTGCCGGTTCAAACTGACTGTCAAATGCTACCCATTTCAATAGTTTTATGTCTTCCCTTATATTATATTTTTGTACTATTTTATACCACAGTTCTAAAGTAAATTTAGTGATTGGGTCTATTTGTTTGATTTGCTTATATGCATCTTTATCCCCTATTATGCTTTGTACTGGGAGTCCCTCAATTTCCTTTTCCATTTCTTTCCATTTTGCCTCATATCCCTCGTCGCACCAACATATGATATATCTTATTTGTGCTGAGTAGTAATATTCCTTTAGACTCGGTAGGCCCATGCCTCCTTTCTCTTTTGGTAATTGGAGGGTTTTATATTTCACTCTTGGTTTTTTACCTCCCCAAACAAATCTCGATATCATCCTGTCCCACTTTGAGAATTGGGCATCTGGAATCTCTGTTGGTATAGCCTGGAAGAGGTAAAGTAATCTAGGTTGTATGCTGATTTTGACTGTCTCAATTTTTGAATTCAGATCCATATTTAAGATTGACCATCTATCAATATCTTTTTTTATTTCTTGTTCCAACCTATCATAGTTTGCTTTATATATTTTGCTTAGGTCTTTAGGTATGTTCACTCCAAGGTATTTTATTTCTTTTTGGTTCCAGTTTAGTTTGATCTTATCAGTTATCTGGTTTAGAGGGTTATAGTGGAATGTCAGTATTTGTGTTTTTGTTATGTTTATCTTGTATCCTGATAATTTTCCAAAATTTTCTATCAAGTTCATCATTTCCATTATTGATTTATCTGGTTGTTCAAGGTAAACTATAATATTGTCTGCAAATAGCCCAATCTTGTGTTCCGCCCCCTTTATTGTTACACCTTTTAATTTCTTATTTTGTCGTATCGCTTGAGCCAATGGTTCTATGAACAGAGCAAACAAGGTGGGCGATAAGCAGCATCCCTGCCTAGTTGATCTTTGTATATTTACTTTGTCTGTTAAGCTACCGTTTATCTTGATTCTTGCCACAGGTTCTTGATATAGCGTCCTTATGCATTGTACTGATTTTTCGTTAAATCCAAAGCGCTCCAGTACACTATATAGGAATTTCCAGTTAACCCTGTCAAATGCTTTTTCTGCGTCTAAACTCATTATTACTGCGCTTTTCTTTTCTTTATGTATTTGGTTAATTATATGTATTGTTCTCCTGATATTGTCATGTGTTTGGCGTCCCTCTATGAATCCAGTTTGATCATCTTCTATCAATTCCGTCAAGAATGTCTTTATTCGTTTACATATAATTGTTGTGTATATTTTATAATCTACATTTAATAAAGAGATTGGTCTATAGTTTCCGCATTGTTCTTTATCTTTCCCTGGTTTTAAAATAACTGAAATGATTGCTTCGTTCCATGATGGAGGTATTTTGTTGTTGTTCAGCGTCCAATTAAATGACTTTAGGAGTTGTGGCGTGAGTTCTTCTATAAACAGTTTATAAAACTCAGATGGGTATCCATCACTACCTGGTGATTTACCGTTTTTAAGTGACTTAATCACATCTCTGATCTCTTGTGTTGTTATTTCTGCTGTTAGTTTTTCATTTTGTTGATTTCCTATTGATGGCAAGTCCAATGTGTCTAGAAATTTTTTGATATCTTTAGTATTTGTTTCTTCAGGTTGCGAGTATAGTTCTTGGTAGAAATTATGGAAAATTTCTTCGATGTTTTCTGGGTTAACTGTGGTTTTATTTGTGGTGGGGTCTTTAATCTTGTATACATTATTCATTGTTTGTTGTTTTCTTAACCGTTTTGCCAGCAGTTTTGTGGCTTTTGGCCCCGTTTCATAATATTTTTGCTTTAGATATCTATTTTTCCTTTCAATTTCATCCATTTGTGTTTCTTTTATCTTTGTTTTTTCTTCTTTAATTTCTTGATATATTTTTGGATCATTTGTGCTTTGATGTTTACGTTCTAATTCCCTCAGTCTCTCACATCTTTGTTCATACGCTTCCAGTTTAGTCTTATTTGCTTTTCCTGTTTCAACAATTAATTTACCCCTTAACACGGCTTTTAGTGTGTCCCATAGTATTGTTGGGTCCACTTCTTCATTGTCATTCTCTTGGATATATTCGTTTATGTTTATTTTTATTCTTTCTTTCATTTTCTCATCATTTAACAGTCCTACGTTAAGTTTCCATGTTGTTTGTCGTTTTCTATTGTTCAAATATATTTCCATGTATATAGGATTATGATCTGATATTTCTGCCCCTCCAATCCAACAATTTCTCACCCTGTGTCTGTCACCTTCATTCATAAGGAAGTAATCTATTCTAGAGTGTACTTTATGGACTGCTGAATAATGTGTATAGTCTTTTTCGAGTGGGTGCAGGTCCCTCCATATGTCTACCATACCCATTTCTGCCAGTGAGGTTCTTATGAACTTTGTTACATGTTTTTTTGTCTTCTTAACACTTGTTGTGTCAACTTCATGATCCATGACAGCATTTAAGTCTCCTCCACAAATTAGGACTCCTTCACTGTGTGTTGCTATGAGATCAAACAGATGTTGAAAAAAACCCTTGTCACTTTCTGGTGGGGCATAGATGTTCACTAATGTAATCTGCATACCATCTATTCTTCCCTTTATTATTACATACCTGCCTTCTTTATCCTGGATTTCCTGTTCACTTTCAAATTGTATTTTGTTTGAGATTAGTATCATAACCCCCCTTTTTGCTCCTCCCTTAAATGAACTGTAGTAGGAGTTCTTATAGCCAAATCTCTTTAGTTTCACATGTTCTGTCTTGCTCAAATGTGTCTCTTGCATAAATAGAATTTCAGCTTTTTCCTTCTTGAATTTTCTTATTATTCTTTCCCTTTTAACAGGTGAGTTCAGACCATTCACGTTTAATGTCATTATCTTAAGATTTTTACCCATATTCATGTTTTTCCATTTTTTTAACTTGTGCTCCTAGCCCCTTTAACAACAAAAATAACACATATTTATATAAAAACACATTAAAAAATCTCGACCTCCGTACTTTGGGCCTTTCTTCTGCCCACTGGTCCCTGTTGGTGGGTGGGGGGTTTGTCTTCACAGAGTGAAGGGCCCTCCCTAGACTTCTAATTACTATCAAAGTAATAGTCATAAGTCTAGAAATGTCCAACAAATATCACTTAAACCTCTCCTAGCCGTCTCTTTCTCTTTTACCTTGTCTTCTTGGCCTTCATTTCTTCTGTGCCTTTCTTAATCTTTGTTATGATCTAGGCTTTCAGTTGAAAGCCTTGTAGCTGTCCTGGGCCCGCTGCTCTACGTCTCTCCCCCTTCTTCCGCCGTTCACTCGTCTCCACTCCGTCTGTCGTGGTGCGTTCAGGGCCGCCGCTGCTCCAGCCGTCTCCTTCGGCACGCTCACCTCAAGGCCCCGCTCCATCATATCCCGCGCTGCCTCTTCAGCCGTGTTGTAGGTTCTTGTGCCTTCCTCCCAATGAATCCTCATTTTCGTTAGCGGCGTTTGGAATCTAATTTTTTTCTCTTTCAGCGTTTTTTTAATATTGGCATATTTCTTCCGCTGCTGCACGATTTCTGTCGGGTAGTCATGGTCAAAAATACCTGTTTGTCGCCGATTCGTATCTTTTTTTTCCATGCTTGCGTCAGGATTCTTTCCTTTATGTCATATTTCACAAAGTTTACCACAACTGACCTGGGTGGAGAGTTTGTTTTCGAGTTCTGTGCCGGTGTTCTGTGCGCCCGTTGAATCTGCAGATCCGTTTCTCCGGGTATTTCCAGTTCTTTTTTTAAGAACTGATCCATGAATTTTGTCATCGAGTTGCCTTCAATGCCCTCCGGAATTCCAAAGATGCGCATATTGCTTCGTCGGGATCTGCTCTCCAAGTCGTTTATTTTCTCCTGCATCCTCTGCGTTTGCGTCGTCAGGGTCTGTAGTTGTTCGTTTGCCTCGCTTTTCCAATCTTCTAGTTCCGAAATTCGGGTCTGCGCTTCTGTCATACACGCCCGCTGGGAGCGCAGCTCCTCCATGTTTTCCGTTAATTTACGCTCCATTTCTCTTCAGAGGTCCATGATTTCCTCCTTAATTTCTTTTTTCAGTTCCTCCTTAAGAGCCGCTAAATCCTGTTGTAGCTGTCGCTTGAATTCTCTTAACTCTTCACCCAAACTGGCGATGCCAGCGTTCATGTTGTCGAGTCTGGTGTCTTCCATTTTCTCTGCTGTAGACACCTCGTTTTTTTGGGCTTTGCGTACAGCGGTTTTTCCTGCGTTGTTGGAGAGGAATTCTTCAATTTTACCCTGTTTTTGTCCTTGTGCCCGGTTCCTTCGTGTTTTCATCCCTTAGTTTATTGATTCGTTTATGTCGAGTTGGCCATTTACCGATGATTTTTAATCCGGCTAGGGAGAGCTCTTTGTTTAAGTGTTATGTCTCTCCGCCATCTTCCCGGAAGTCCAACTCTGCTACTTTTAATGACATAACATTAACTCTCTTCTGTAGTTTTCCAACTTAACTCCAAAATTTTTAGCAGCTTTGTACATCATAGTTTTGTTTTTGTTTTTTTTGTTTTTTAATATATAATACAATCTATATTTTGTAAACTTGCTATTTGCTTCAAGTCAGTCAGATGCCTGTGCAAATGCTTAAATATTCTACCTTATATTTTGTTCATGCTTAGCTCCCACCAGTCTCTTCTTGGATCTTCTTGATGAACTCCTGCGCCTCCTCTGGGGTCTTGAAGATGTGGGTTCTGCCCTCATACGTGGTCAACAGTCTCGCAGGATAAATTACACCATGACGAATCCCAAGGTTGCGCAGCTCTTTACGTACGGGATCAAACTGCTTCCTCAATTGTTGGATTCCTGTGGCCAAATCTGGGTAGAACCGCACCTGCTGGTCCTGGTGTTTAATCTGGGCTTTAGCTCGCGCAGCGCTGAAGATCTTCATCCTGTCTCTGTTGCTGATAAACTTCATAATAATCGTCCTCGGTGGTCCCTTATCTCTCCGTGGGCCAATACGATATGCACTTTCCAGAACGACTGCTGATTGCAGCTCCGCGCTGCCCAGCGCCTCCGGAATCCACTTTTCCAAAAAGGAACATGTGTCCCGACTTTCAGATTCCTCCGGTAGACCCACCAGCCTCAAGTTGTTCCGTCTCGACCGGGATTCCAAGTCCAAGACATTATTTTCCAGACTTTTATTTTTTTTTCCAAAGTGCGCACCTTTAATTGAAGACAGGTGACGTCATCTTCAGCACTAGCGACACGAAGCTCTAAAAATAGAACTTTTTGGTAAAAACTCAACTTGTCGTGTTTGGAGGAGAAAGAACACCATACCTACTGTGAAGCATGGGGGTGGAAACATGGTGCTTTGGGGCTGTTTTTCTGCAAAAGGACCAGGACGACTGAGCCGTGTAAAGGAAAGAATGAATGGGGCCATGTATCGTGAGATTTTTTTTTTTTTTTTTTTTAAGTTTTTGTAAAGGGTATACAGGTCATTACAGCGTTGCATTGTTTACATTTTCATCACGTGTTCCCTTATTTTTTGCTATTTGACAACATTGGTAGGATAGTTATTACAACACCCCCCTTTTTTTTTTTTAAAGTGAAAGAAAAAGTGAAATTAAGGAGAATTAAATTAAAAAAAAAAAACGAATAAACAAACAAACAGAACAGCAAAAAACAAACAAACAGAAAATTAAGTAATTAAAAGTAAAAGAGCAACTGAGTAGCGTTGGAACAAAGAGCGGGACCATTATTGAAATGGTATTTGTCAAAGATTAGATCTAATGGAAGACACATATGCGATCCAGGGTTGCCAAAAGTTCATGAACCCATCCATGTCCTGTCTCAGTGCGAATGTCAACTTTTCCATTGAGTAAATGTCTTGAATCACGTTAATCCAATCTTCAGGTGTAGGACAGTCCTTCAGCATCCATTTTTTAGTTAGGGCTTTTTTACTTGCCAATATTAAAACATTGAATAAGTATTTTTCTCCTCGTCTTTCCAGTGAGTCCGGTAGTAAACCCAAATACAAAGTTACAAAAGAAAAGGGAACTGTAATTTTGAATATTTTCCCCAATATTGTGTGTACGTTGGTCCAATATTGGTGGATAACTGGGCATGACCAAAACACATGAAAATGATTTGCAGTCTTTTCACCACACAAGCGCCAACAGTTCAACCCCTTATGGGTAAATTTGTTTTGTGCAGGTGTTCTGAAAAATCTTACCAAGTTTTTCCATCCAAATTCTCTCCACTGCAGGGATGAGGTACTTTTCCATTGCTGTCTATTTAGCTTTTCCCATATTTCCAATTGTAAAGTGAAATTCCCCTCTTTTTCCCATCTCTCTTTTATATATGATGTGTTGTCTCCTTTTAAGTCTTGAAGACCTTGGTATATTTTAGAGATGTATCTGATCCCTGGGATCCCTTTATATGCCATTAAGAAGACCTTCAGAACACCTGACTGGGCCCTTTCCAAATCCTCCTTTTTAAGTATATTGTTTATGTGGTGTCTAAGCTGAAAGAACCTGTAAAGATCTTGATTTATTAGACCTTGTTTTTTCAAATCTTCAAAACTTCTTAAAGTTTGCCCCTTAAAAAAATCGTAATATTTTATCAGCCCTTTCTCTTTCCACTCTTTAAATCTAGTGTCTGTTTTATTAGGAGTAAAGTCTTGATCATAGGCAATCCATTGCAGAAGTCGATAGGGCTCTTTGGCTTGATTCTCTCTGACTATCTTAAACCAAATTTTTAGCGGGGTCTCTATCCACGGGTTAGTGTTATTCAAGAGTTTAGTTAAGGCATTGTTCCCTATTATCGCCTGTAGGGGGATGTCACTTGTTATTTGGCATTCGATCTCCTTCCATTGTGCAGTGTAGACTGGGTTACATATCTCTACTAAAGTTTTAATTTGTGCAGCTATAAAATAGTCCCTGATATTTGGCAGCGCAAGCCCACCTTTGTCTTTGTTTAGCTGTAGGGTTCTATATCTGATTCTAGGTCTCTTGCCCTGCCATATGAATCTTGAGATCCTTCTGTCCAGCTCCCGCCATGTTTTTTTGGGAGGTTCTACCGGTATTGTTTGGAAAGGGTATAGAAGACGTGGAAGTATATTCATTTTGACTGCTTCAATTCTTTGTGCAGTACCTAAGAATGGTATCATATTCCATCTTGCTAGGTCAGATTTTATTTTTGTCACCAGTGGATCATAGTTTAGTGTTATAATTTTGTCGAGTTGTTTCGGGATATTGACCCCCAGATATTTCATAGATTCCAACTCCCAGTTAGTTTTGAGTTCACTTAGTGAAAAATGATTTGGGTCATAGTTGAATGTTAAAACTTGGGTTTTATGCATGTTTAATTTGTACCCCGATAAATCTCCATAGTCTGAAAAAACTGAGATTAGTTCTGGTAGAGAAGTGTCTGGCTGCCCTAGGTATATTAAAATGTCATCAGCAAAGAGTGCTATTTTATGTTCCTTCTGACCAAGTGTAATACCTTGAATTTCTTGATTTTGTCTTATCCATTGGCTCAGAGGTTCTATGAAGATTGCAAAGAGCAGTGGAGACAGAGGGCAGCCTTGACGACATCCTCTTTCCAGCTCAAAAGATGATGATAAATTACCGTTAATCCTTATTTTAGCTGTTGGTTTTTTATATAATGCCTGTATAGTTCTAATGAAGTTGTTATGAAAATTGAAACTGGATAAGATTCTATATAGGAAAGACCAGTCAACCAAATCAAATGCTTTTTCAGCATCTAATCCCAATATGACTGCATTTAAGTTATATTTTTTTATATGATGAATTATGTGTAAAGTGCGTCGAATGTTGTCTTGTGTCTGTCTTTGTCTTATAAAACCTGTTTGGTCTAAGTGAATTAAGTCTGTCAGTATGTTTTCTAACCTTTTGGCAAGGATAGTGGTAAAAAGCTTATAGTCCTGATTTAATACACTGATTGGTCTGTAGTTGGAGCATTCTAGTTTATCCTTTTCAGGTTTAGGTATAACTGCAATGACCCCTTCTCTCCAGGAGGGGGGGATTTCCCCTGTGTGGAGGACGTAGTTAAATGTTTTCAGGAGGAGAGGAGATAGTTGCTGTTTAAAGGTTTTGTACGATTCTGCTGTATAGCCATCTGCTCCTGGGGATTTGTTAGCTTTAAGTTTCATAATTGCTTTTTCCAATTCTTTAGGTTGTATTTCTGACAGTAGGGTTTTATTTTGTGATTCCGTAAGTTGGGGAAGGTTTAATGTGTTTAGGAATGTCTCGGATGCGTTTTTATGTTTTTTGTGGGAGTATAAGTTCTTGTAGTAATTCTCGAAGCTTTTAAGAATATCCTGAATTCTGAATTTTATTTCCTTTGATACTGGGTCTCTGATTTTGTAGATTGCTCTTTCTGTTTGTTGTTTCCTCAATTTATAGGCTAGTAATTTTGCCGATTTACTGCCTGCTTCATAGTGTTTTTGTTTCAGAAATGTAAGTTTCTTCTGGATTTCTATTGTGTAGATCTCATTTATTTGATTTTTAATTTCTTTAATCTTGAGCGAGCCATTAGAATGAGTGTTGTCTTTGTGTTCTTTTTCTAGGTTCTTGAGTTCTGACTCTAGTGTGATTAGTTTTTCTTGTCTCAGTTTCTTTTGGGTTGCCAGTTTTGCAATAATTTTTCCCCTTATTACAGCTTTGCACGCATCCCACAGTATTAAAGGGGATACTTCTCCATTATCGTTTTCTTCCAAATATCTGAGAATATCTGATTCCAATTCATCTTTCAGTGGTCCTTTCAGGACATTTGAATTCAGCTTCCAGGAAAATGTATTATTTGTGTATTTTTGGATGTTTAAGTCCATATAGATCGGACTGTGGTCAGAGAGATCCATCAGTCCTATTTTACATGTTTTTACTCTTCCAATGTCTCTATTAAACATAAAAAAGTAATCAATCCTTGAGTAAGATGAATGTGGTGTTGAATAAAAAGTATAATCTTTTACATTGGGGTTGAATTCCCTCCATACGTCACAGATTCCCATTTCTTTTAGTAGCATCCGAGTATTCCTATTTTGGGTGTTATTTTGATGTGAAGAATTACCTGTTGCATCCCAGTATGGATTCAGTCTTAGACTGAAGTCTCCACCACATATCACTAAATCTTGGGCTTTAGTTATCATTAGGTCGAATACATTTTTATAAAATTTCCATTTAGCCCCTGGAGGTGCATATACATTCAGCAGGGTGATATCTTCTCCCTCTAGCCGCCCAGTTACCAAACTGTACCTCCTGTGGGCGACACACATTGTGGGCTCACGCTGCCACAGAGACAGGACTGTATGTGTATTGAGGGTGTCACGTCTGCAAGGACAGAGGACTCGAATCTGCAGAAGATAACAAGGAGGTGTTAGATTTGTCTCTTTGTCCCACAGAAGATGCCCCGGAGAGATTTCCGGTTCATCAGGAAATGAGAGACAATGGTGAAGCTTCAAAGGGATGCTTTGTGACTGTATGTTTACTGAAGACACCATGTGACTTGAATTCTGATGCTGGAAACATATATAAGGGTGTTGAGATATGATTCTGTCTCTTTCCTGCTTTGAGAATGGTAGAAGCTGTGTTCTGTTAATAAAGCTGGTTTACGATTAAACTCAGCCTCGTCTTTTGAGCACATCTTCTACACTGGTGACCTACGACGAAAAATGAGCAGACAGAATTCTCCCGAGCGGGGCTCGGCGGAAGCCAGCCTGATGGCCGCCTCCACGATCCGGCTGCCCGATTTCTGGCAGCACAGCCCGCGCTCATGGTTTAGCGCAGTCGAGGCGCAGTTCAACCTCCGGAGAATCTCCAACGACGACACACGATTCTACCACGTGGTAGCGAAGCTGGACAGCAACACGGTCCAGAGAGTGGAAGATCTGGTTAATCATCCACCAGACAGCGGCAAGTACAACGCATTGAAGGATGCGCTGATCAGCCATTTCACCCCCTCAGTCCAACAACGAGCAGAGGGGCTCCTGACGTTGACGGAGGCAGAAAACGATAGACCTGCGGACCTGATGGTGAAGATGCTGAAGCTCAAGGACTCTGAGGATGGCGAATTCATTTTCGCCCACCTTTTCCTTCGAACCCTGCCACCAGCAGTGAGAGTGGCCCTGGCAGAGTCGCCCCGATTGGCCAGGCGAGACTACCATGGGTTGAGCAAAGAGGCGCAGCGGTTGGTTGACGCCCACAAGCGGAACGCGGTTTCGGCCGCGGCGGCCAGCCCGGGAACGGCGTCCGGAGACAGCGCAGGTCCAGCGGCTGCGGCGCCAGACGCACCAACGGCAGCGGCAACGGGAGCCAGACGACGCGGAGCGGAGGACGGTCCGTGCTTCTACCACCGCCGTTTTGCAGAGAGAGCGCACAGGTGCATCCCACCGTGCAACTTTAAGCACCAGGGAAACGCCAAGACCGAGGGCCGGTAGCAGCTGCGACCCTCGGCAACGAGAACAGGCTGCTTTACCTGACGCATGCACGCTCGGGGAAACAGTTCCTCGTGGACACGGGCTCTCAGCTGAGTTTCGTCACACCCACCTACGCGGAACGGCTGATGCCTTCTAAAGCTCCCTGGGTGTCAGTGTCAGCAGCGAACGGCTCCACGATTAAAACGTTCGGTGAGAGGACCATGCTTCTGTCCTTACAGGGCCGTTCATTTGAGTGGACATTTATTGTAGCAGCAGTCAGTTTCAACATGTTAGGGGCTAATTTTTTGTGCTCACATGGTTTATTGGTTGACCTTGCTAATAGACGTCTGATTAATGCACTGTCCTTTCATTCTATTCCCTGCACAGCTTGGGTGGCCCCGCCGACTGCACATGCCAGCGTTTCAGCTGCGGGTGGTAAGTTTCACACATTGCTTGCTCAGTTCCCAGCACTCACAGTCCCCACGTTTTCGGCAACGGTAGCTAAACATGGCGTAGAGCATTTCATAACAACCACCGGCCCTCCAGTTTTTGCAAAAGCTCGGCGCTTGGACCCAGCTAAACTGGCCATTGCGCGTGAGGAGTTCACTAATCTTGAAAAACTGGGCATTGTTAGACGCTCCAAGAGCTCTTGGGCTTCGCCGTTACACATGGTCCCAAAGGCTAACGGCTCGTGGCGACCTTGCGGCGATTTCCGCAGGTTGAACAACGTCTCAGCTCATGACCGCTACCCGATTCCGCACATTCAGGATTTTTCTGTTCATTTGGTGGGGGCGCGCATTTTTTCTAAAATAGACTTGGTGCGCGGTTACCACCAGGTTCCAGTGCGCGCGCAAGATGTACCCAAAACAGCGGTCATAACTCCTTTCGGCCTTTTTGAGTTTTTGCGCATGCCTTTTGGCCTCAAGGGGGCAGACTTTCCAACGCATGATGGATGCAGTTTTACGCGACCTTCCTTTCGTGTTCGTTTATTTGGACGATATTTTGGTAGCCAGCGCGTCCGAGGGCGAGCACGAAAAACACCTCACAGCTGTTTTTCGGAGGCTGGCAGAGCACGGGTTAATAGTTAACCCAGCGAAGTGCCAGTTTGGGGTGGCGCAGATTGATTTTTTGGGACATCGCGTTTCGGCAGAAGGAGCGGTTCCTCTGCCAGATAAAGAGCGTGCCATAACGGATTTTCCGCAACCTCAAACGGTCAAGGCGCTTCAGGAGTTTCTAGGGATGGTTAATTTTTACAACCAGTTCCTCCCAAGCGCAGCACGACTCATGCAGCCATTGTACACCGCGTTAAAAAAACAAAAGCCCGCAAACAAGGTTGAATGGTCTCCAGAGCGGGAGCGCGCTTTTGCCCAGGTCAAATCAGCCCTGGCAAACGCAGTTTTGTTAGCGCACCCAGTTCCAACGGCCCGCATGGCGCTCACCACTGACGCTTCCGATGTAGCGGTGGGGGCGGTAGTTGAACAGTTTGTGGCAGGTACCTGGCAACCCCTTGCGTTTTTCAGCAGGACTTTGCGTGATAGCGAGTGGAAATACAGTGCGTTTGACAGGGAGCTTTTGGCCCGACACTTGGCCATCCGTCATTTTCAGTTCTGGTTAGAGGGGCGACATTTCACCGCGTTTGTGGATCATAAACCGCTAACTTTTGCGATGGCCAAAATTTCTGAACCCTGGTCAGGCCGGCAACAAAGGCAACTAACCGCAATATCGGAGTTCACTACTGATATTCAGCATGTCGCGGGTAAACACAATGTTGTGGCAGACTGCCTCTCGCGCGCAGTAGCACCACCATGCCCCATAGGGGCAGACTCTGTAGCCGTGGCCGCAGGCCCGGGCAGCGACGTGGGAGCGCGCGCAGCCCCGGTCTGTGTTGGGTTAGATTATGCAGCCATGGCTGCGGAGCAGGTTAACGACGCGGACGTGCGCGCGCTCCAGTCTGGACCAACAGGGTTAAGGCTGGAGCACAGGGTGCAGCAAAATGGTATGCCCCCACTAATCTGCGATGTCTCCACCGGACGGCCCCGCCCCGTGGTGCCAGCTGCGTGGCGTCGCCGCGTTTTTGACTCGGTCCATTCTCTCGCGCACCCGGGGGGAAGTGCATCGATTAAATTGGTGGGACAGAAATTTGTTTGGCCCGGGTTGCGCAAACAGGTCAAAGAATGGGCGGCAGCCTGCGTAGCGTGTCAGCGAGCCAAAATACACAGACACATTAGGGCCCCGTTAGAACCTTTTCACATCCCCGCTAAACGTTTTGATCACGTGCATGTTGACCTAGTAGGCCCGCTTCCATTATCGCACGGGCACACACATCTTTTGACGATGGTGGATCGCACCACGCGCTGGCCAGAGGCGGTTCCTCTGACATCAACCACAGCGGAAGAAGTTGCGCGAGCATTTTTAGCAGCGTGGGTCGCGCGTTTCGGTGTACCGTCGGACATAACGTCCGACAGGGGTCCCCAATTTATTTCCGAGCTATGGTCATCAATGGCCCGCAGCTTGGGGGTGAAGATTCATCGCACCACCGCGTATAACCCCCAGGCTAATGGTTTATGCGAACGCTTTCACAGGTCATTGAAAGCAGCCCTCAGAGCGTCGCTAACGGATACAAATTGGGTGGACAAACTTCCATGGGTTTTATTAGGGTTGCGTTCTGCACCTAAGGAAGATTTGCATGCTTTCCCGGCTGAATTAGTTTTTGCTCAACCTCTCCGTTTACCGGGGGAATTTCTCCCCGATAATCCCGCACCAAGTGGCCCCCCGGCTCAGCCGTGACAGAGCGACTCAGGAGCAAACACGCTCCCTGGCCCGGTCCATCACAGTTTACCACACATTTTTGTGCCAAAGGCTTTAAAAAATGCAGAGTTTGTTTTTGTTAAACATGATGCTCAACGTCCAAGTTTGCGGCCGTTTTATGATGGACCGTTCCGAGTGCTGGAGACCGGGCAGAAGCATTTTCTGCTAGATTTAGGGGGCAGAAGAGAGTTGATTTGCATAAACAGGCTCAAACCCGCCTTTGTTCTGGCTGATGAGGAAGTGCAGCTCGCGAGGCCCCCCCGCCGTGGCAGGCCCCCAAGAGGACATTCTCCAAAGTCTTCACAGAAAGGTGCTAACAGCTTTAATCCACAGGTGCAGAGAGATGTTGCAGGTGCAGCCAAGCCAGGTTGCAGCAGATTCGGCAGAAAGTTAAAACCTAGGCAGTTGGTGGATTGATTAGCGATGTATGGAGTGCTTTGTGTTTTTCCTTTTTTTATTTTATGCCATGCAGGTTCTGCCTTACTAGATGTTTGGGGGGGGGGGTAGTGTGGGCGACACACATTGTGGGCTCACGCTGCCACAGAGACAGGACTGTATGTGTATTGAGGGTGTCACGTCTGCAAGGACAGAGGACTGGAATCTGCAGAAGATAACAAGGAGGTGTTAGATTTGTCTCTTTGTCCCACAGAAGATGCCCCGGAGAGATTTCCGGTTCATCAGGAAATGAGAGACAATGGTGAAGCTTCAAAGGGATGCTTTGTGACTGTATGTTTACAGAAGACACCATGTGACTTGAATTCTGATGCTGGAAACATATATAAGGGTGTTGAGATATGATTCTGTCTCTTTCCTGCTTTGAGAATGATAGAAGCTGTGTTCTGTTAATAAAGCTGGTTTACGATTAAACTCAGCCTCGTCTTTTGAGCACATCTTCTACACCTCCCTTCTTTATCTTTGTGTTCTGATTTTTTTTCGAATGTAATTTTGGTTGATATCAATGTCGCTACTCCCCTCCTCCTCCCTGATTTATATGAAGATGAAGAGATCATTTTAAACCCTTGTCTATTGAGTTTAGTGTGTTCCACGTCTGTTAGGTGGGTTTCTTGTAAAAATATTATTTCTGCTTTGTCTTTTTTCATTTTGCGTAGAATCTTGGATCTTTTAACTGGATTCAGGATCCCTTTTACATTATATGAGGCTATTTTGGTTACACCCTGTTTCTCCATTGTATTTTCTTATTTAGTATAACAGTGTGGTGGCCCTCTTTTTTGCTACTCAGAAACTGAAAGAACATTAAGAACATAAAAAACATTAAGAACATAGTGAACGAAACTTTAAAACAAAAAACTGTCAAAAAAACTTCCTGAGCTGGGGTCTCTTTAAAGACCCTGTAAGAGCCCTGATGGAGTGTAGGCTCTGAGGGAAATTCCTCAAACTCTGTTACGTGTTGAGGGCCCTCTCTTACCCCTGTAAGTTTTCCCATGTTTTTAACGTGAATTTCAGATCCCAATCCGAATTTGTAATGATTTTTTTTTTTTTTATGCCTATACCCTATGAGATTGTGTGCACCCTCCCAACCCCATCACAGCAAACATTCACTCTAATACAGTATTTGTTAGTGTGGGGAGAACATGTGGGTCATTGTTACGTTTCTATTTTAACATGATTTTTTTTTTCCCCTTTAAATTAAGAAGACATTTGTTTCTAATGCTAAAACTGCTCCATGAAAGGTTTTACCACATGCTGATTCTGCATCTCCTTTAATGTTTGTTACCTTGTAGGAGGGGGGGTGGAAGTGCAGAGTGACTGAAAAGAAAAAAAACCCCAAAAAGGTCGCTATTCCTTCCTGGAACTGGAAAGCTTATCTTTGTAGCTCTGGGGCTGGGTTTCCCGCTGCTGGCCCGTGGATTTTGAAGGTCTCTGAGTGGACCACGTTTGAGCTCTGATTTTCTCGCTCAGATTCGCTGCGGGTTTAAACACCGTTACCGGGAGTCCTCTTCTTGCCATGTCAGTTGTTGCTTCTTCCGCTGAATTGTAGAGACATGACTCTTCACCGTAAAAGACCCTTAACTTCGCCGGAAATGGCGTCTGAAAGCGTAGATTCTGTTCCCGTAGAACCTTTTTGGCGTCGTTATATTCCCGTCGCTTTTTAAGAACCTCAGAGGCGTAATCGTGCTCCACGAAGACTTTTCTCTCATGATGCATAAATCCTTTTTTCTGCCAAGCCCGTCTTACAACGTCTTGTTTTATTTTGAAATTGGCGAATCTCACCACCACAGAACGTGGGGGCGCTTCCGGCGCTGGCTTAGCAGCTAATGTACGATGGGCCTTTTCTATCTTCAAATCGGTGGTTTGTGGAATATCCAACTTCTCTCTCAATAAGGATTCCACGCATTCCGCCATTGTGTTGAAACTATATTCAGCTCCTTCTTTCAGACCGTGAATTCTGATGTTATCTCGTCTCTGTCTTCCTTCTTGGTCGGTTAGCTTAGCCTCCAGCCTTGACTGTTTTCTGTGTAAATCCAGCACAGAATCTTCAAGCACTTTTACTCTTTCTTCAGCTTCCAAGATTCGGTTTTCGGCCTGGTCCATTCTGCTGTTCGTCCTTTTTAATTCCTCTCTGAATTCAAGAAATTCGGCCCGAAATCGTCATAATTTGTCAAATAGCGATTTCAAGCTAATCCTTTTGTTAGCTAGGCCCAGGTCCTCGTCTTCTGAACGGAGGTCCTCCGGTTCAGATTCTGCGGTCGCTGTGCGTCCTGACCTGGGGAATGTCAGTTTCCTCTGCTTTTGGTTAGGCATGGTGTTATTGTCTTTTGATTTTTAATCTTCCAAAAATCCGTTAGGTCTGATTTTGAAGATGTTTTCCTTGGACTGGGGTCTGGGAGTTTCAGCGTTAGGTTGCTATCACCATGGCGTCCAGACCGGAAGTCGTATCGTGAGATTTTGAGTGAAAACCTCCTTCCATCAGCAAGGGCATTGAAGATGAAACGTGGCTGGGTCTTTCAGCATGACAATGATCCCAAACATACTGCCCGGGCAACGAAGGAGTGGCTTCATAAGAAGCATTTCAAGGTCCTGGAGTGGCCTAGCCAGTCTCCAGATCTCAACCCCATAGAAAATCTTTGGAGGGAGCTGAAAGTCTGTGTTGCCCAGCGACAGCCCCAAAACATCACTGCTCTAGAGGAGATCTGCATGGAGGAATGGGCCAAAATACCAGCAACAGTGTGTGAAAACCTTGTGAAGACTTACAGAAAACGTTTGACCTCTGTCATTGCCAACAAAGGGTATATAACAAAGTATTGAGATGAACTTTTGTTATTGACCGAATACTTATTTTTCACCATAATTTGCAAATAAATTCTTTAAAAATCAGACAATGTGATTTTCTGGATTTTTTTTTCTCATTTTGTCTCTCATAGTTGAGGTATACCTATGATAAAAATTGGAGACCTCTCTCATCTTTTAAGTGGGAGAACATGCACAATTGGTGGCTGACTAAATACTTTTTTACCCCACTGTAAGTATTCACAGCCTTTGCAATGAAGCTCAAAATTGAGCTCATGTTCATCCTGTTTCCACTGATCATCCTTGAGATGTTTCTACAACTTAATTGGAGTCCTCCTGTGGTAAATTCAGTTGATTGGACATGATTTGGAAAGGCACACACCTGTCTATATAAGGTCCCACAGTTGACAGTGCATGTCAGAGCACAAACCAGCCATGAAGACAAAGGAATTGTCTGTAGACCTCCGAGACAGGATTGTCTCGAGGCACAAATCTGGGGAAGGGTACAGAAAAATTTCTGCTGCTTTGAAGGTCCCAATGAGCACAGTGGCCTCATCATTCATAAATGGAAGAAGTTCAGAACCACCAGGACTCTTCCTAGAGCTGGCCAGCCGTCTAAACTGAGCAATCAGGGGAGAAGGGCCTTAGTCAGGGTGGTGACCAAGAACCCGATGGTCACTCTGTCAGAGCTCCAGTGTTCCTCTGTGGAGAGAGGAGAACCTTCCAGAAGAGCACCTATCTCTGCAACAATCCACCAATCAACCCTGTATGATAGAGTGGCCAGACGGAAGCCACTCCTTACTAAAAGGCACATGGCAGCCCGCCTGGAGTTTGCCAAAAGGCACCTGAAGGACTCTCAGACCATGAGAAACAAAATTCTCTGGTCTGATGAGACAAAGATTGAATTCTATGGCATGAATGCCAGGCGTCATGTTTGGAGGAAACCAGGCACCACTCATAACCACGCCAGTGTTGGTAGCAGCATCATGCTGTGGCGGTGTTTTTCAGTGGCAGGAACTGGGAGACTAGTCAGGATAGAGGGAAAAATAAATGCAGCAATGTACAGAGACATCCTGGATGAAAACCTGCTCCAGAGTGCTCTTGACCGCAGACTGGGGTGTCGGTTCATCCTTCAGCAGGACAACGACCCTAAGCACACAGCCAAGATATCAAAGGAGTGGCTTCAGGACAACTCTGTGAATATCCTTGAGTGGCCCAGCCAGAGCCCAGACTTGAATCCCATTGAACATCTCTGGAGAGATCTGAAAATGACTGCATTGATGCTTCCCATCCAACCTGATGGAGCTTGAGAGGTGCTGCAAAGAGGAATGGGCCAAACTGCCCAAAGTTAGGTGTGCCAAGCTTGTGACATCATATTCAAAAAGACTTGAGGCTGTAATTGCTGCCAAAGGTGCATCAACAAAGTATTGAGCAAAGGCTGTGAATACTTATGTACATGTGATTTCTTAGTTTTTTATTTTGAATAAATTAGCAAAAATCTAAAAAAATTTTTTTAAAAAAAATCACATTGTCATTATGGGTGTTGTCTAGAATTTTGAGGAAAAAAATGAATTTAGTACCTTTAGGAATAAGGCTGTAACATAAAATGTGGAAAACATGAAGCGCTGTGAATACTTTCCGGATGCACTGTAAATAAAGAGATCGGTTTTACTAATCCCAAACTGGGAAATTACAGTGTAACAGCAAGATGACACACACTGAAAAGAGTGCTTTGAATTTACTTTATTTTAATGTGTACATCGGTCCAACAAGATCCAAATGTGTCCAACTAAACTACTTTTTCTCTTCCTCTCAGTTAATTATTTCTTGTTAATCCAAAGTATCTCATTCACGTCACGCTGTTTGAAATAATCATGTTGTCTGAACATAATATTTTTCAGCTGCCGTAATACCAATTGATTGAGTAAAACCGTTAAAAAGTTAATTCCCCTTCCACAGCATGTGGGACACCATGTGGTGTATGGGTCAGCACCTATAGTCATGAGAAAAAATTTGGACACCCCGTTAAATATTCAGTTTGTGGCGTAACATTATGTAGCTCACATATTCCTTGGCAGAGACCCAGACATGAGGGAACTTTGAGCTCGCAGTGTGTATTGACATCACGCCTCAAACGGACATTGAGTCTGGACCCCCTGCGGACTGGAGAAGAAGTGAGAAGATCTGGGAGTGGACCTGAAGGGACTGTCTGACTCCTGGGGTCAGACAGAGAAGCCGAGAGGACAATGGGAGGATTAAATGTGAATGTAATTCTGTGTTGACGTGAATGTGATTTGTGTTGGATGTGAGAGTATAAAGGTATGTGGTTTACCGCAGCTCGATCTCTTCATTCCCTGACTGAGAGAGGAGCTGTAGGACGTGAGATGAAATAAACCAATACTGAGAAACCATTCAGTCTCTTCATTTCTTGGTTCCTACATTGGTGACCCACACGTGAGAAATATGGAAAGACTTGGAGATCGTCTCTCCGACTCCGAACCTGATTCACCGGAGACCGCCCGCACCAGCGTAAACTCAATTAAACTCCCCGAGTTCTGGCAAGAGGACCCGCACTCATGGTTCCAACACGTGGAGTCGCGGTTCGTGCTCAACGGGGTATCAGCAGATGACATTAAGTTCCACAATGTCATCGCAAGACTCGACAGCCGCACAGCCCGGTGTGTGTGGAGCCTGGTGCAGCAGCCGCCCGCTGCTGGCAGATACGATGCCCTGAAAGCCGCCCTCATTCGGAGTTTTGTGCCATCAGCCGAGGTGAGGGCCAGAACACTTCTGGACCTGCGCGACACAGGAGGACGCAGGCCGACCGTCCTCATGGAGGACATGCTGCAGATGATCGGGGCAGACAACGATGCGTTTTTATTTAAACACATCTTCTTAAGGACTCTTCCAGCGCACATGAGAGGCTCCCTGTCCAGCATGAGGTGTGTGGACCAGCAGGACTTCCGCGCGCTGGCCTTGGAAGCAGAGCGGCTCCTGGACGCATGCGGCGAGCAGGAGACGGCAGCGGCAGCAGCAGACCTCGGCGCGGCGGCCCGGGGCGATGGAGAACCGGTGGCAGCAGAACCGACCCCAGCGACAACAGCGGCAGCGCGGTCCCGAAGCAGAGGAGGGGACGAGCTGTGTTTCTACCATCGGCGCTTCGCGCACAAGGCACACAGATGCGTCCCAACATGCAACTTCAAGAAGCAGGGAAACGCAAGAACCGGGGGTCGTTAGCAGCTTCGACCCTCGGTGAACGGAACAAGCTGCTGTACCTGACAGACGCGAGCTCCGGATGGCAATTCCTCGTTGACACCGGGGCACAGAGGAGTTTCATCACCGCAACCTACGCGGACCGGGTGGCCGGTCCCCGCGGAGATGGGGCAACAGCCGCAAACGGCTCGTCGATCAAGACTTTTGGCGAAAGAACTTTGCGCCTGTCCTTGCACGGCCGCATCTATGAATGGACCTTCATAGTAGCGGCGGTGAGTTTCAACATGTTAGGCGCCGACTTTTTGTGCTCACATGGCTTGTT
The DNA here is from genome assembly GCA_020510985.1 of Pholidichthys leucotaenia. Lineage (NCBI taxonomy): Eukaryota > Metazoa > Chordata > Actinopteri > Cichliformes > Pholidichthyidae > Pholidichthys > Pholidichthys leucotaenia. The sequence continues at coordinate 288,315,861 of CM035839.1, read as the reverse complement.
GGTAGATCTGGCTAATAGACGCTTGGTTAATGCACTCTCTTTTTGTTCTATTCCCTGTGCAGCACGAGTGTCCCCGCCGTCAGTACAGGCCAACGCCGCCGCAGCAGGAGGTAAGTTCCACACTCTCCTAAACCAGTTCCCAGCACTCACAGTTCCCACGTTTTCAGCTAAGGTGGCGAAGCACGGGGTGGAGCACTTTATAACCACAAGTGACCCACCAGTTTTTGCTAAGGCTCGGCGCTTGGATGCAGCTAAGCTCTCCATTGCGCGTGAGGAGTTCGCCAACCTGGAAAGATTGGGCATAATTCGCCGCTCGAAGTCCGCTTGGGCTTCCCCCCTCCACATGGTCCTAAGGCGGACGGCTCGTGGAGACCGTGCGGCAATTATCGCAGGTTAAACAATGCCACAGCGCAGGACCGCTACCCAATTCCGCATATCCAAGATTTTTCGGTGCATTTGGCCAAGGTGCGCATTTTTTCTAAAATAGACCTGGTCCGCGGTTATCATCAGGTCCCGGTCCGACCAGAGGACATTCCCAAGACAGTGGTAATAACCCCTTTCGGGCTTTTTGAATTTTTACGCATGCCTTTTGGCCTTAAAGGCGCTGCACAAACCTTCCAACGCATGATGGATGCCGTTTTGCGCGACCTCTCTTTTGTTTTTGTCTACTTAGATGATATTTTGGTCGCCAGCGCCTCTGAGGAGGAACACGAAAGTCACCTCAGAACTGTTTTTCAGAGGTTGGGAGCACACGGGTTGATAATCAACCCAGCCAAGTGCCATTTTGGCGCAGCACAGATCGATTTTTTAGGGCACCGCGTCTCCCCAGAAGGTGCAGTTCCGCTGCCCTCCAAAGTACGCGCAGTGGCTGAGTTTCCCCAGCCACAAACGGTAAAAGCGTTGCAAGAATTTTTAGGTATGGTAAATTTTTACAACCGTTTCATACCTCACGCGGCGCAGCTCATGCAACCGTTGTACGCCGCGCTAAAAAAACAGAAGCCCTCCAATGCGATTGAGTGGTCCCCAGAGCAGGAGCGCACATTCACTGAGGTTAAGAAAGCACTAGCAGATGCAGCACTGCTGGCTCACCCAGACCCGGCAGCCCGAATAGCGCTAACCACAGACGCGTCAGATGTGGCCATAGGAGCCGTGGTGGAACAGCAAGTCGCCGGGGCTTGGCAGCCACTCGCTTTTTTTAGCAGATCCCTACGCGATGCTGAGCGAAAATATAGCGCGTTTGACAGGGAACTGCTAGCGCTCCACCTGGCCATTCGCCATTTTCAGTTCTTTTTTTTTTTTTTTTTTTTTTTTTTTTTTTTGTTACTTATTTGTACCCGTAGGTAGATTTGGTTTGCAGTCTGGTGACAAGCCACCGGCTGCTGGTCGCTGCGTGCGCGAGCGCCCTAAACCTACATGTTTTTGGTATGCGGGAGGAAACCGGAGAAATCCCGGAGTAAACCCGCGCAACACGGGGAGAACATGCAAACTCCACACAGATCACTGTTGGTCGGGGGCTGGGATCGAACCCACGATCTCATGATCCCCGCGATCCCCCAGCCGAGGGTAAAACTGTGCTGCCACAGTGCTAAACCACTGCGCCACCGTGCAGCCCCGTGCAGTTCTGGTTGGAAGGGCGGCGTTTCACCGCGTTTGTCGACCACAAACCGCTAACCTTTGCAATGTCCAAAATCTCAGAGCCATGGTCAGGCCGACAGCAGAGGCAGCTGGCCGCAATTTCAGAATTCACCACTGATATACAGCACGTAGCCGGTAAATTTAATGTGGTGGCAGACTGCCTCTCGCGAGCGGTAACAGCGCCTGTCCACGCGGATGGGGGCTGTAACGCCGCAGACGCGGAGCGCGGTAACAGCGCGGACACGCACGCAGCTCCGATGCACGTAGGGATAGATTACGCGGCCATGGCAGCAGAGCAGGGCGAAGACACAGACGTGGCGCGCTCCTGTCTGGACCAACAGGGTTAAGGCTGGAGAACATAAGTTTACAAACCGGTTCACCCCCGCTTATTTGCGATGTATCCACCGGACGACCTCGCCCAGTGGTACCGGCCACGTGGCGCCGTTGCGTTTTTGACGCGGTGCACTCCCTAGCACACCCGGGCATACGCGCTTTGGTGAAAATGGTAGCAGAGAAGTTTGTTTGGCCGAGCCTGCGCAAGCACGTGAAGGAGTGGGCGAGAGCCTGCATGTCCTGCCAGCGGGCCAAAGTTCACAGGCACACAAAAGCTCCTTTAGAACTTTTCCACATTCCGGCTAAGAGGTTTGATCATGTGCACGTAGATCTAGTGGGACCCCTGCCGCCCTCGTAGGGGTTCACACATCTCCTGACAATGGTGGACCGGACCACGCGTTGGCCGGAAGTAGTCCCATTGCAGTCTACCACAGCAGCAGAGGTGACTCGCGTTTTTTTAACAGCCTGGGTAGCGCGGTTCGGAGTCCCGTCGGACATTACGTCCGATAGGGGTCCGCAGTTCGTTTCAGAGCTGTGGTCAGCCATGGCCAGCGGCTTAGGGGCAACAGCCCATCGCACCACCGCTTATCACCCACAGGCCAACGGCTTATGCGAGCGTTTTCACAGATCGTTGAAGGCATCCCTCAGAGCATCGCTCACGGATACAGATTGGGTAAACAAACTACCATGGGTTTTATTGGGGTTGCGTTCGGCACCCAAAGAGGATTTAGATGCCTCACCTGCTGAATTAGTTTTTACTCAACCCCTCAGGCTGCCAGGAGAATTCCTGCCAGCCCATGCAGCACCGGAGCGCCCCCCGGTGCGGGGACCTCTACGTGGCACGGGGGCAGAAATGCTCCCAGGCCCCGCTCATCACACTTTTCCGCGGGTTTTTGTTCCCAAGGCTTTGCAAAACGCAGAGTTTGTTTTTGTCAGGCACGACGCCCAGCGTCACAGCCTCCGCCCACCTTACGACGGTCCGTTTCGAGTGCTGGAAACCGGGGAGAAATATTTTGTGCTGGACTTGGGGGGCAGGAAAGAGACAATCAGTGTTGACAGATTAAAGCCTGCTTTTGTGTTACGTGACGAACCTGTACGGCCGGCGGGGGCGCCTCGACGCGGCAGGCCTCCCAGGGAACAGCCCCTAATTCCCCAGCAGGGGGCAAATAACCCTTCTCCCCCTCATTCCACAGGCGCACCGCAGGACGGCGCAACACAGGCTGCGAAGCCTGCGTTCAGCAGATTCGGGAGGAGATTGAAGCCTAAGCAACGGGCAGAGTGATGTGTATTTTGATCAGCCCGTGTAAATTGTGCTGTAGATCCTGCAAAGGGGGGGTGATGTAAGGGTATAATGTGTATGACTGCCCATTATTGACATGAAGTCGGTATGTGTGTCCATTCTTGACATAGTGTGTATGACTGTCCATTATTGGCATAAGGTGTATAACGGTTAGAGTAATGTTGGTGTATGTCCGTTCTTGGGCGTTTCGGGGGGAGTGATGTGGCGTAACATTATGTCGCTCACATATTCCTTGGCAGAGACCCAGACATGAGGGAACTTTGAGCTCGCAGTGTGTATTGACATCACGCCTCAAACGGACATTGAGTCTGGACCCCCTGCGGACTGGAGAAGAAGTGAGAAAATCTGGGAGTGGATCTGAAGGGACTGTCTGACTCCTGGGGTCAGACAGAGAAGCCGAGAGGACAATGGGAGGATTAAATGTGAATGTAATTCTGTGTTGATGTGAATGTGATTTGTGTTGGATGTGAGAGTATAAAGGTATGTGGTTTACCGCAGCTCGATCTCTTCATTCCCTGACTGAGAGAGGAGCTGTAGGACGTGAGATGAAATAAACCAATACTGAGAAACCATTCAGTCTCTTCATTTCTTGGTTCCTACAAGTTCTTTATTAAGAAATGCTCACGTATCTATGTCTAACTTTGTTTTTGTTTTTATTTGCCTTTTAGATAGATAGATAGATAGATACTTTATTTCGAACAAAAAAGTTTTTTAATTTATTAACCATTGTAAAGTGGGAATGAATGTGGAGATGTCCTAAAAAAGATGGGGGGGGGGGGTCCTAATTAATTCCTCACTATTTGTTTATAATTACATTTTACAGAAAATTTGACAAAAGTCTTTAATTCATTTTTAATTGTTTAGTTGTATTACCTGAATCTCCCAGTATTTTTACCATTGATATTAAATATCCATATGTCCAAAGATGTAAAAAAAAACAACAAAAACACACACACCGGGTTATACAGTGTGTCCTAATTTTTTTACATGACTGTATCTCCATTTCAGTTTAGAAAGCTTGGGATCAGTCCCTCAAGGTCTCCACCTTTGACCGCCACCTAATCCACATAGCTCCGGACCCCCATGATCCCTCCTGCAGGTGGTGAGCCCACTGGAGGGCAGACCTATGTAACTCCTTCGGGCTGAGCCCGGCTGGGTCCCATGGGTGGAAACCCGGCCACCAGACGCTAGCCTTCGAGCCCCTCCCCCAGGCCTGGCTCCAGGGTGGGGCCCCGGTAACCCCATACTGAGTGGGGTACACTGAATCCTTGATATAGAATTTATCATGAGAGTCTGTTGGATCGTTCTTAGTCTGGCCCTTCACCCAGGACCAGTTTGTCTTGGGTGACCCTATCAGAGGCAAATTGCCCCGGACAACATAGCTCCTGGGATAACTGGGGCACGCAAACCCCCCACCACGATAAGGTGACGATCCATGAGGGGAAGGTGACGATCCATGAGGGGGGTGGAAGGAATACTTCGAGGATCTCCTCAATCCCACTGATACGCCTTCCACAGAAGAAGCAGGGTTTGGGGACAAGGGGGATGACTCGCCTATCACAGGGGCTGAGGTCACCAAGGTGGTTAAAAATCTCCTTGGTAGCCGGGCCCCGGGGGTGGACGAGATTCGCCCTGAGTACCTCAAGGCCCTGGATGTTGTTGGGCTGTCATGGTTGACACGCCTCTGCAACATTGCATGGAGGTCGGGGGCAGTGCCTTTGGCATGGCAAACCGGGGTGGTGGTTCCTCTCTTCAAAAAAGGGGACCGGAGGGTGTGCTCCGACTTTAGAGGGATCACACTCCTCAGCCTCCCTAGGAAGGTCTATGCCAAGGTACTGGAGAGGAGAGTCCGGCCGTTGGTCGAACCTCGGATTCAGGAGGAGCAATGTGGTTTTCGTCCTGGCCGTGGCACATCGGACCAGCTCTTTACCCTCTCGAGAATTCTTGAGGGTTCGTGGGAGTTTGCCCAACCAGTTTACATGTGTTTTGTGGACTTGGAGAAGGCATTTGACCACGTCCCTCGTGGTTTTTTGTGGGGGGTGCTTCGGGAGTGTGGGGTATCAGGCTTGTTGTTATGAGCTATTCGGTCTCTGTACGACCGTTGTGAGAGTTTGGTTTGTATTGCCACCACTCGGTCGGAGTCATTCCCAGTGAGAGTTGGACTCCACCAGGGCCACCCTTTGTCACCGATCCTGTTCATAATTTTTATGGACAGGATTTCTAGGCGCAGCCAGGGAATGGGGGGTGTCATGCTTGGTGACCACAGGATCTCATCTCTGTTGTTTGCAGATGATGTTGTCCTGATGGCTTCATCCAGCAATGACCTACAGCTCTTGCTGGGATGGTTTGCCGCTGAGTGTGAAGCGGCTGGAATGAGAATCAGCACCTCCAAGTCCGAGTCCATGGTCCTCAGCTGGAAAAAGGTGGATTGTCCTCTCTGGGTTGGGGACAGGCTCCTGCCCCAAGTGGAGGAGTTTGAGTATCTTGGGGTCTTGTTCATGAGTGAGGAGAAAATGGAGCGAGAGATTGACAGACGGATTGGAGCAGCATCTGCAGTGATGCGGACGTTGTACCGGTCTGTTGTGGTGAAGAGGGAGCTTAGTTCTAAGGCAAAGCTGTCGATTTACCAGTCAATCTACGTTCCTACTCTCACCTATGGTCACGAGCTTTGGGTAATGACCGAAAGAACAAGATCGCGGATACAAGCGGCTGAAATGAGCTTTTTCCGTAGGATTGCTGGACTCACCCTCAGAGATAGGGTGAGGAGCTCAGTCATCCGGGAGAGGCTCAGAGTAGAACCGCTGCTCCTCCACATTGAAAGGAATCAGTTGAGGTGGTATGGGCATCTGATTAGGATGCCTCCTGGACGCCTCCCACTTGAGGTGTTTCAGGCACGTCCCACTGAGACGGGGCAGACCCAGGACTCGGTGGAGAGACTATGTCTCCCAGCTGGTCTGGGAACGCCTTGGTAACCTCTCTGAAGAGCTGGAGCAGGTGGCTGGGGAGAGGGAAGTCTGGTCTTCTCTGCTTGAACTGCTGCCTCCGCGACCCAGACCTCCGGAAAAGCGGTAGAAGATGGATGGATGGATGGATGGATGTATCTCCATTTCACTGACCCTAGGCCATACAGCTGCTGTGAGTGGTGAATGCAATGTGTGTGTGTGTGGGGGGGGGGTTTGGGCCTCTGCAGCTCTGTGCATTAACTTTCCTTTTCCCGTTCTGGGATTTGAACCCACGACCTCATAGCTGTGGGGCGAATGCTCTACCATCTAGGCCACTACTCCAGTATTTTTAAATTACCATAACAAAAGTGTATTGTATAGACTGCTTAAATCAGGGGTGTCCAATCATGTACCATGGAGGGCCAAGACCCTCCAGGTTTTCTCTTCTACCTACTCTCTTCAGCAGGTGTTTTCATTTATCAGCAATCAGTGGGAAGAAATTCATTGAAATCTGCTGTTGGAGGTAAAGCCTCCAACCTCTGTCTTTACCAGTCATAGTCTCTACATTTAATTTCCCTATTCTCACCTTCACACTTCTACTTTTCCTTTTTTCTCTCTCTCCCTCCTAACACACCTTCCCCCTCTCCTCTTCCTTGATCTTCGACCAACAGTAGCCCAATTTCCACCGGCACCCTGTCGGTTTAATAGCACCAGCGGCACTTGTTGTTAACCCGGGCCTCAACCAATCTGGTTTGAAAGTCTCATTTGTCATGATCCACATGTTTGATATACAAGGTTGTATACAGTATATGATTCATTTTTTTCATCTGCTAGGCCAAGCATCATCTGCAGTCTCACCCCAGCCCAATAGGTAGCACAACTGCGCTGCTGTGCCAGTTTAGTAAAAGGAAAGAGAAGAAGGTATAATAGTGTGCTTCTGTATTTTCATTTTCCTCATTGTCTTCTTTGACTTTGTATGCCGTGTAGGTAGCGTGACCTCATGAATGGAAGGTTGGATCTTGTGCATGCACAGGCAACGCAGTCACTCCACGGGCCTAGCGGACTGGAGATGATTACGTAATTTTTGTCAGACAAGCCACATGCTTGAGTGGACACACAGAGTGGAGGTGAAGCATAAACCCAGCTAACAGTTGTGCGATTTTCCATGACTTGATGCCTTTTCTTGATATTTTTACCTCCGCCAAGGGAGGACGAAGGTAATGTTTTTAGTGGCATTGCTTGGTTTGTCTGTTGGTTGGTTTGTCTGGTAGCAACATAACTCAAAAAGTTATGAATGGATTTTGGTGAAATTGTCAGGAAAGGTGTGTAATGGCACAGGGAACAGATTAGATTTTGGTGGTGATTCAGATCAGGATGTGGATGCAGGAATTTTTTTTTTTTTTTATTTAAGTTTTTGTAAAGGGTATACAGGTCATTACAGCATTGCATTGTTTACATTTTCATCACATGTTCCCTTATTTTTTGCTATTTGACAACATTGGTAGGATAATTATTACAACACCCTTTTTTTTTAAAGTGAAAGAAAAAGTGAAATTAAAGAGAATAAAATAAAAAAAATGAACAAACAAACAAACAGAACAGCAAAAAACAAATAAACAGAAAATTAAGTAATTAAAAGTAAAAGAGCATCTGAGTAGCGTTGGAACAAAGAGCGGGACCATTATTGAAATGGTATTTGTCAAAGATTAGATCTAATGGAAGACACATATGCGATCCAGGGTTGCCAAAAGTTCATGAACCCATCCATGTCCTGTCTCAGTGCAAATGTCAACTTTTCCATCGAGTAAATGTCTTGAATCACGTTAATCCAATCTTCAGGTGTAGGACAGTCCTTCAGCATCCATTTTTTAGTTAGGGCTTTTTTACTTGCCAATATTAAAACATTGAATAAGTATTTATCTCCTCGTCTTTCCAGTGAGTCCGGTAGTAAACCCAAATACAAAGTTAGAAAAGAAAAGGGAACTGTTATTTTGAATATTTTCCTCAATATTGTCTGTACATTGGTCCAATAATGGTGGATAACTGGGCATGACCAAAACACATGAAAATGATTTGCAGTCTTTTCACCACACAAGTGCCAACAGTTCAACCCCCTTTTTTTTTTTTTTTTTTTTTTTTTTTGTTACTTATTTGTACCCGTAGGTAGACTTGGTTTGCAGTCTGGTGACAAGCCACCGGCTGCTGGTCGCTGCGTGCGCGAGCGCCCTAAACCTACATGTTTTTTTTTTTTGGTTTACCCTTTGGTTTACCCTTTTTTGGTTTACCCAAATTTACCCTTATGGGTAAATTTGTTTTGTGCAGGTGTTCTGAAAAATCTTACCAAATTTTTCCATCCAAATTCTCTCCACTGCAGGGATGAGGTACTTTTCCATTGCTGTTTATTTAGCTTTTCCCATATTTCCAATTGTAAAGTGAAATTCCCCTCTTTTTCCCATCTCTCTTTTATATATGATGTGTTGTCTCCTTTTAAGTCTTGAAGACCTTGGTATATTTTAGAAATGTATCTGATCCCTGGGATCCCTTTATATGCCATTAAGAAGACCTTCAGAACACCTGACTGGGCCCTTTCCAAATCCTCCTTTTTAAGTATATTGTTTATGTGGTGTCTAAGCTGAAAGAACCTGTAAAGATCTTGATTTATTAGACCTTGTTTTTTCAAATCTTCAAAACTTCTTAAAGTTTGCCCCTTAAAAAAATCATAATATTTTATCAGCCCTTTCTCTTTCCACTCTTTAAATCTTGTGTCTGTTTTGTTGGGGGTAAAGTCTTGATCATAGGCAATCCATTGCAGAAGTCGATAGGGCTCTTTAGCTTGATTCTCTCTGACTATCTTAAACCAAATTTTTAGCGGGGTCTCTATCCACGGGTTAGTGTTATTCAAGAGTTTAGGTAAGGCATTGTTCCCTATTATCGCCTGTAGGGGGATGTCACTTGTTATTTGGCATTCGATCTCCTTCCATTGTGCAGTGTAGACTGGGTTACATATCTCTATTAAAGTTTTAATTTGTGCTGCTTTAAAATAGTCCCTGATATTTGGCAGCGTGAGCCCACCTTTGTCTTTGTTTAGCTGTAAGGTTCTATATCTGATTCTAGGTCTCTTGCCCTGCCATATGAATCTTGAGATCCTTCTGTCCAGCTCCTGCCATGTTTTTTTGGGAGGTTCTACCGGTATTGTTTGGAAAAGGTATAGAAGACGTGGAAGTATATTCATTTTGACTGCTTCAATTCTTTGTGCAGTACCCAAGAATGGTATCATATTCCATCTTGCTAGGTCAGATTTTATTTTTGTCACCAGTGGATCATAGTTTAGTGTTATAATTTTGTCGAGTTGTTTCGGGATATTGACCCCCAGATATTTCATAGATTCCAACTCCCAGTTAGTTTTGAGTTCACTTAGTGAAAATTCAATGAAATTCGGCCCGAAATCGTCGTAATTCATCAAATAGCGATTTCAAGCTAACCTTTTTGTTAGCTAGGTCCCGCTCCTCGTCTTCTGAACGGAGGTCCTCCAGTTCAGATTCTGCGGCCGCTGCACGTCCTAACCTGGGGAATGTCAGTTTCTTCTGTTTTTGGTTAGGCATGGTGTTTTTGTCTTTTGATTTTTATTCTTCCAAAAATCCGTAAAGTCTGATTTTGAAGATGTTTTCCTTGGATTGGGTCTGGGAGCTTCAGCGTTAAGTTGCTATCACCATGGCGTCCACTTTAAGTTTATTTTTTGAGTGATAATATAGAGGTGGGAATCTCTAGCCACCTCAGGATTCAATTTAATTACAAGGGCTGTGATGCAATGGTAAAAATGATTATCAAAGCATCTTGATGCATCTTTTTTTTATTATTATTATTCAGGATTTCTTTTTTCTCATCATGTGACTCCTTGGGGTTTTCAAAGTGAAGTATTTGCAATGATCCATAAATAATTCACTTCCAATATCCTTTATTAATAAAACAAAAGAAACAAAAAATGTGGCAAATCAACTGGAACGGTATATTTAACCAGCATGTACACTACCGTTCAAAAGTTTGGGTCACCCAGACAATTATTTTGTGTTTTCCATGAAAAGTCACACTTACTTACCACCATGAGTTGTAAAATGAATAGAAAATATAGTCAAGACATTGACAAGGTTAGAAATAATGATTTGTATTTGAAATAATAATTTTTTCCTTCAAACTTTGCTTTCGTCAAAGAATCCTCCATTTGCAGCAATTACAGCATTGCAGACCTAACATGATTGCACAAGGGTTTTCTAATCATCCATTAGCCTTCTGATGCAATGAGCAAACACATTGTACCATTAGAACACTGGAGTGATAGTTGCTGGAAATGGGCCTCTATACACCTATCTAGATATTGCACCAAAAACCAGACATTTGCAGCTAGAATAGTCATTTACCACATTAGCAATGTATAGAGTGTATTTCTGATTAGTTTAAAGTTATCTTCATTGAAAAAAAGTGCTTTTCTTTCAAAAATAAGGAAATTTCTAAGTGACCCCAAACTTTTGAACGGTAGTGTATGTATCCCACTACAGGTACAGTATCATTTGGTAGACATAGGGTGCTGCTGGACAATGAAAAATCAGTTCTTTGACATTTGTGCATCGACTCAGAATCTTCCACATAAAATGATGCAATGATCCCCACCCCAAGGAATACAAGAATTTCCATCATGTTGCAAAAAGATCCACATTTCTATTAGACATATTTCTGTCCCGTTACTACTTACTAGATACAACTCCTGTTCTGTACGTGCATCATAGTGCTCTTCACATTGTCAGTCAATGTGATATTGGTAAGTACGAGGACTAGTACTAGCAACTAGTAATGAGAAGTGCATACCTGCTGTTATCTCTATGCAGTAGCAGTTAGACTTTATTGTTTCTGCCAGCTTTAATTTCCTTTAATTCCACTTTACTGAGTCATTTCCAGAGTCACTGACCCAATCCTGTCCCAACTCGTTAACAACACTTGTTTTTTCAGTTTATCATGCGTCATGGTCACAGGAGTGCCAGTCTACTGACAATTCCTCTGATGATGTCACAGGTCAGAGGGGCTGCCATTAAAAACACCAAGATCACCATGGCAACGCTGAATGTGCTGTGGTGACCGTGGCAGTCGTGGGAGAGGGTTTACTGGAAGGGAAGTCAGAGTGTGCATGGGGGAGAGGATTATTCAGCGGTGTCTACGACGACCGGTCGAGTCAGCCTTTACTCAGAAACCACTGCAGCCTCATTAGGAGACAAGAAGCACAGTGTCCCAAGGTCTGACACACACACACACACACACACACTCTCTTATATACACACACGCATATCAAATATTACTTGCTAAGCCAGCTGACCAATCCTTTGCCACATGATAAGGAATACGGCTGAAATGACCACACACACTGTTTCAGAGTTGAGGGGCTTACCTCATGAAACAGGTTTTATGTAGGAACTATATACAGATAAATGTCAGCCTTATATTGTGTGTGCTGCACCTTGTGCCATCTTCTCTGTGTCGTCAACAGTGATTCTGAGCTGTCAGAGGTCTCTGTCCACCACATCGAGCCACCTGGTGCATGGCTTGCCCACAGATCTTTTCCACCCTGAGGTCCTGTGGTCAAACACGAGGCTGGTTTTTGTCGGGTGTTCCTGTGGGAGGCGGAGGACATGGCCAAACCAGTAGATGCAACACTGTGTAATAAGGTGGGATGCTGCAGGCTGATGTGTGCGGACTTGGAGCGCGTCATTAGAAGCGCGCTGGGGCCACCTGATGTTCTCGATGGTTCTGAGGGTCTGACTATCAAACCCATCCACTCGAGAGGCCAGAGTCTTATTTAGTGGCCATGTCTCTGACCCATAGAGTAGGATGGAAAGGACTGACGCATTATATAGGCGGAGCTTCATCTTTTGGGAGATTGAACAATGGCACCAGAGAGGTTTCCATATTGTCTGCAGGGCTGATGCAGCGAGACCAAGTCTGCAGTTGATCTCTGGTTTCATGTCCCCATTGGTGGTTACTGTGGAGCCCAGATACACAAAGGAATTGACAAACTCGACAGCATCATTCCCGAGCTGTAACGGGTGGGTCCGGTCCGTCGCTGGCATGCATTAGCTTCGTCTTCATCCAGCTCACCTGAAGGCCCAGATTCGCTGCCTCTTCGTGGTAGACAACCAGAGCATCTCTCAGCTGACTGTAGGATGGGCTGAACAGGATGGTATCATCAGCATATCTAAGGTCAGCCAGATGGCAGTTGCCAAACTGCATGCCAGGGACCCACTCACAGACCTTGGTCATCAGACAGTCTATGACACAATTGCAGAGGTCAGGAGCGGCCACACAACCTTGTCGAACCCCGCTGTTGATGGGAAACCAGCCGGACTCCTTTCCGTTCACATGGACACAGCTCTCCAAGCTGCTGTAGAGCTGCTTGAACAGGGCTACTATCTTGGGTGGGGCTCCGCAGGTCTTCAGGATACTCCAAAGAGAAGCGTAGTCCACGGTGTCAAAAGTGCCCTTAAGATCTATAAAGGCTATATAGAGATGGCGGTCCTTGCAGAATTTATAGGCCTTCTCTATTAAAAGGAAAACAGCAGCAATGTGATCTGAGGTTCAGTGGCTGGGCATGAAGCCTGCCTGCTGAAGGCGACGGCTGCCTCTAATAGCTGGAAGGGCACAACTGAGGAGGATCCTGGTGAAGAGCTTACTAGGAATGGACAAAAGGGTGATGCCTCTTGCTGCAGATGAGTTTGTCACCCTTTTGCTTCCAGAAGGGAAGGATGATGGCCCCTGGTCCAGTTACTGGGGAGCTGCTCTGTCATTCAAACATGATTGATGATGTGGGTGAGCCTCTGGATTGTGCAGTCTCCACCCATCTTCAGCATTTCGGCAGTTATAGCACAAATTTCAGGGGCTTTCCTGTTGTTTATCTTGGTCAGGACAGCTGTGACTTCTTCAGGGGTGACTAGATCGGTCCTGCAGGAATTACAGGAAGCAGTGGCATTGGCAGTGGCTAGGACATTGGGGTCAACGGAAAAAGGAGGATGATGCAGGAGGTGACTGAAGTGCTCTTTCTCGCGGTCAAGGCAGTCTGTCTCAGTGGTGATGAAATTGCCGTTGATGTCCTTCACCTGGACTGTCTTGGTGTGTGGGCCATTGCATGCTTGATGGAGCATACTGAACATGCAGGTCGTGTTGTTATTTCTGGCCGCTGACTCCAGGCGCTCGCCTTCTTCCGACCAGTACCTTTCCTTGTCCTCCCCGATGGCCACATTGCGTATATGGCCTAATCTGCGGTACTCCATCAGGTCGCCTCGGAGGTGGGCCTCTCAGCGACGGTCGATGATGTCGAGAGTACCGCTGAGAGATCCAAGGCCATTTTGGGGAAGATTGTGATTGTCCCAGGGCACTGTGGGCAGACTGGATGTTTTTCTTGAAAATCTCCCTGTCGCCCACTTTGTCCGTGGCCAGGGCACTGAAGCGATTGTTGATAGAACATCGGAACTCAGTGACAATGTTGGGATCATGAAGATGGAAGGAGTCTAGGCTGGACTAGTACTTGGCAGAAGGATTGGCCCGTAGCTTCAGCTTAAGCTGCCCGAACAGCAGGTGGTGATCAGTGTTACTAAGCTCTACTCCTCTGAACACACGGCAGCTTGTCACAAATGACTTCCAATGGTAGGAGATGACGATGTGGTCGAGGGCCTTTCAGGTTCTGCCATCCAGACTCTACCAAGTCCAGTGATGGATGAGTTTCCGAGCAAACCAGGTGTCGGCTATACAGAGAGTGTGGGAGCAGCAGGGCAGAAGGAGGCGGTTACCATTGTTGTTCATATATGGGTCGGTAAAGGTGGTGCCCACAGGTGGACCAGAAGACTGGGCTGGGAGCAGATCTCTGGAGGAGAGGGTAGCTTTGGCATTGGTAAGAATGATGGTGATGTTGTGTGGTGGAGCCTGTACAACAACTTGACGAAGCTGGTCAAAGAAAGCATCCTTCTCGTCCTCATCTGCAACACTGGTGGGGGCATAGGCAACAACAACTGTCATCTTTCCGTGCTGGTGGAGAAAACGCCACACCACAGAGGTCCATCCACTTGTCAGGGCCACTCCAAATGAAACAGTAATCGCCTGCAACGGTTTCACCGCTGCTTTGCTACTGTGATTTGCAGAGACCCGCCAGGGTGAGGCTGTAGCGGGCGAGCTCTTGGGACAGCAGTGTGGCTGCTCTAGAGCAAAGGAGTGTCAGGTCATTCCATATGGCAACACGGGTGCTGTGGTAAAGGTCAACCCATACTCGTTGGTCGAGGGCATGCTGAGGTCCAATTCTGAGATGGTTTTTGTAACAAGAGAGAAAATAGATTTCTCCTGGGTGGGTTGTTAGCCCTCTACAGGATAGTTGGATGATGGGGCTGCCATCTAATGGCATGCCAACATGCCGTGGGTCACCATTTGTCTGGAACCTCCCTGACAGACCAGCCCGCCAAGGGGGACCCTACCAGGAGCAAGTTCCAGACAGTAACGCTCTTTCGGATCATTGGAACACATAAGCTCCCTCGCCATGACAAGGCCAGACCCAGGAGAGAGAGGGGATATGCCTGAGTTTATTTGTTTTTTCAAATGTGCCAGAATTTTCATAAGAAAAGAACTTGGAGAGGGCCAGTAAAATCAGTGTCTCATTCCTAGAGTCATTTTTGAATTTTTTTTATTATGCCTCAGTGCAACAGAGGTGTAGGGTCATCACTCAATGTGTCTGTGTGTGTGGTTGGCTGTATGTGTGGGTGTATCTGTCTGTTATCAGATTTTCAGTGTGCCTAGTCCAAATCAAGTGGAACTAAAGGCTTGTATCATATCACCATATTTTCTTGACTTTTGACAGAATTTCGAGATAAGGCTTTGTTTTCAAAATAAACACAATTTTAATTCACCATTATACCCTCAATGGAGCCGCGAAAAAAGGTATTGTAATAACTAGGCCGGGACAGTAGAGGTTGCATCAAGGCAGCTGCACCTTGGTGCTTTCATTTTTCAGGTGGTGAGTTAGTCCGCTATGAGTGACCAAGATTACCAATGATATGGGTTGTGCATGTCAAAGTAAAAAACTAAATATTATGACTGTCACCTATCCCAAAGTAGAGGAACCAGAAACTGTACAAAAGTGGAAATATTGTTCCTTTAAGATATTAAAAAAATATTGTCCACCTCTGCACCCATCAAATGAAACAGAGATAGGTGCCGCCCCATACACCACATGGTGTCCCCCAAGCTGTGAAAGGGATTAACTGCACCCACCAATGGTTTTAATGCTGTGTAGACAGTGTAATTAAAACAATGAACATGTAGAACTGTAGAGGCCGAGATCAAATATAAAAGATATAAAAACAAGCCAACTAATATAATGAGGACTTGTAAGAAAGAATACTGCAACAGAATGTTAGAGGATAATAAAAAATAACTTAAGAGGAATATGGCAAGTGCTAAATGGGATCACTAGTAACCAATGAAAGAGTGCTAATTATCCAGAATATTTTAGTGAAAATGACAATTTGATAAATAATATGGAGGATGTGGTCAGTGGTTTCAATAAATTTTTTGTAAATGTAAAGGTCCATAGTATAGTGACACCAGAAACAAATGATAGTGGGCCTGTAAATGAATTAGAAGATAGAAATCCAAACACAATCTTTTTGGGTGCAATTACTGAAAAGGAAATTATCGAGACTGTAAGTAAATTTAAGAACAAAAAATCAACTGATTAGAATGAGATTGACATGACAATAGTGAAAAAAGTAATTGAAGGAATTGTTAAACTACTCACCCACATCTGTAACCTGTCATTTCAAACAGGTAAATTTCCAAACAAAATGAAAATAGCAAAAGTAATACCACTATACAAAACAGGAGACAGCCATTATTTCACAAATTACAGACCGGTCTCTTTACTCTCACAATTTTCTAAAATACTTGAAAAAATTTTCACAAAAAAACTGGATAATTTCATTGAAAAACACAGCCTTCTTACAGACAGTCAGTATGGTTTTAGAGCAGACAAATCTACATCTTTGGCACTGATTGAACTCATAGAAGAAATTACTAGTTGTATAGATTAAAAAAAGTTTGCTGTAGGAGTATTTATAGATTTAAAGAAAGCTTTTGACACCATTGATCATAGAATTTTACTGAGGAAATTGAAACGATATGGGATAAGAGGGGTCGGACTGAGTTGGGTGGAAAGTTATTTAAGTAACAGACAACAATTTGTACAAATAGGTGAGCACAAATCACCCTTCATGGATATCACTTGTGGTGTGCCCCAGGGGTCAGTTTTGGGACCCAAACTCTTTATCTTATATAAAAATGACATATGCCAAGTGTCAAAAATTCTGAAATTTATTTTGTTTGTGGATGACACAAATATCCTTTGCACTGCTTAGAATTTGCAGCAGGTTTTAGAGGTGGTCACAACAGAAATGAAAAGGTTAATGCAGTGGTTCAACAAAAATAAATTATCTCTAAATCTGAAAAAAACAAAACAAAACAAAGATTATGTTGTTTGGAAATTATAAAATAAATCATGAAATAATGGTAATGATAGATGATACCAGAATTGAAATAGTACAGGAAAATGAGTTTCTGGGGGTGTCGCTAGACAATAAAATCTGCTGGAAACCTCACATCAGTCACATCCCGCCCAAGTTGGCAAAATGTATAGGGATACTGGGGAAGACAAGACACATTTTGGACTATAAATTATTATTCTTACTGTACAATTCACTGTTTTTACCATATCTTAACTACTGTGTAGAGGTCTGGGGAAACACCTACAAGACCAACCTACAGCCAATATGCACATTACAAAAAAAAAAAAGCTATAAGGATAATAAATAATGTAGGATATAGAGACCATACCAATTCGTCGTTTTTAACGTCACATGTCATAAAGTTCATGGATTTAGTTAAATTTAAGACAGCACAAGTAACGTACAGGGCAATTAATAATCAAATCCCAACTAATATACAAAAAATATTCAAAAAAGAGACAATGATTATAATTCGTGAGGAAACTTAAACTTTATAAAACCTAAGGTACGAACAACTAAGAAAAGTCTGTGCATAGTATATGTCTGTGGGGTGGATTTGTGGAACAGTCTGGAGCCGGAACTGAAACTATGTACAAACAGAAATCAATTCAAAAATAGGTATAAACATTATTTGCTAAAAGGATATATGTTAGAGGTGTAGTTTTAATATGTAAGATGCATTAAACTCACTCTGGGACACTATGGTAGGTGGGACGGTACTGTGTATATCTGTGTTGTTTGGGGCTGGGTATAGATGTATGGACTGTATGTATGTAGGGATGGATGGGTGTTGATATGTATAAAATATAGTTAATTTTCTACTTGGGGTTCTTAATTGAGGTAATATGTGTATATGTCACATGGGTTGTATTTAGGGAAAAGAGGAGTTGGAGTAAATAAGTGTTAACTTCTTCCTTCTCCCTTTCGAGCACTGTACACTGTCACCTTTACTGCACTTGTCATTTGTTTTGTTTTTGTTCGAAATAAAGTATCTATCATCTCATCATATAAAATAATCTTGTTCTGTGGCGGGTTGATTCAACCCCCCCACAACACACAGGACAGTCAGCTCTCTTCTCTTGGTTTTTCCCGCTGCACTACTGAGATGTAATGTGCCATTCATGTATCGTGATGCAATGTGCCATTCATGTATAGTGTTCATGCGTCCTGTCCTTACTGTGACCTAGAGGCTGAGATCAATATGTAGATGTACCTTGTAACCTCTTTGTCCTACACTTGGAGCAGAGGCTAGCAAATCTGCCTATTGTTATGTAGGTCTTTCAAATGCAAATATCTCATGCCTGTTCTGCAGTCCCTTTGATCGTACCAACTGCTGTGAATCTGCTCTTTGATGTATTGTTGTAGTTGGGTATATATGCTGCAACTCTGTAACGCAAACCCTCTCACTCTCATTCTGATTCTGCAACTGCTGCTGCAGGACACAGACTTTGTGTCCTCCTCCTCTGAGAGCCGCTTGGGCTCGCTCCCGGCGTGCATGCACAGCGCCGGGAGCGGAGCTCGTGACGGTGGTATGATTAATAAAACCTGCTTAAAACCACGGCATCGCCGCTTATTTTTTATCTTCCGCCGCACTGGTGACCCCGAAGACGCACACGCTTTGTGCGACGCAGCCTTCTGGTCTGGACATCCACGCTGAACCGGCCGAGGGACACAAGACGTCTCCTCCCTCTCGCCGCCCCAACGCACCATGACCTGAAGGCAGAAAGGAACACGCTGCCAGTGAACGCTTCACTGGCGACCCCGAGCATGCACACGTTTGTGCGAGGCAGCCTTCTGATCTGGACAGCTGCGCTGGTGACCCGTTCTTCATGATGAGATCTGCACGTCTGAGATCTGCTCATCCACGCTGGACCGGCCGCGCTCGCAGTTCCTCCACACGAGAGCACAGGCACCTCGTCCCTTCTCCATGACGGCGTCCTCCAGGGCCGGCGGAGAACGCAACACGTGGACCTGAACGCACCACGGCCGAGCGGTGCCAAAGATCGTCTATTCCCTCCCACCGCTCCAACGCATCTGCACGAGCCTGAGGGACAAAAGATCGTCTATTTCCTCCCACCGCTCCAACGCACCATGGCCAAGCTGCAGCCACAGCTCAAACCTGGATTTTATCGGCGCCGTCTGCGCCGATCCCCACCAAGATTCTGCACCCTGGTTCTCCTCTCCAGCTGGCCCACCCCCGCACGGAGCCCCCGCGCACGCACTGGGGAGTTACAAGGACGGCACATCACGCACGGGACAAATACGGCTCTTCTGACCGCCATCGTCCTCCGCCGCTGCTCACAGAACCTTCAGGGCTGCTCGTTCACCTGAAGCAAGCACGCAGCTCGCCACTGGATTTTTTAATGGTCTCAGCCACGGCACATAAGGGATTTCAGCCATCAGCTGTTCCCGGGGGGCTTTAGGGTTGCTCCTGCACCTAAAGCCAACAAGCCAAGTCCCTCTGCTTCTTTTTTTTTCCTTACAGCCGCTCCTGTTTTTCTTCATGGCCACGAGAGGAGTCAGAGACTAATTTTTCTTCTTGTGGACCTCTGCACGTTCAACGGGACAGCCCTTCGACATCGCGGACCCACAAGCAATTTTTGCGCGGCTCGGACGATTTCACCGCCCCTGCCGGCACTTACTACCCCTCCCCTCCCTCCCCCTCCGCCTGCAGCGAGCTTCTCCCACAGCTCGCTCCCATGGATGGATTATCGAGGTCTCGGCCCCCTGCCGTGCCCTCTGGGGGGGGAGCGTGTGGCGGGTTGATTCAACCCCCCCCCCCCCCCACACAACACACAGGACAGTCAGCTCTCTTCTCTTGGTTTTTCCCGCTGCACTACTGAGATGTAATGTGCCATTCATGTATTGTGATGTAATGTGCCATGCATGTATTGTGATGTAATGTGCCATTCATGTATCATGATGCAATGTGCCATTCATGTATAGTGTTCATGCGTCCTGTCCTTACTGTGACCTAGAGGCTGAGATCAATATGTAGATGTGCCTTGTAACCTCTTTGTCCTACACTTGGAGCAGAGGCTAGCAAATCTGCCTATTGTTATGTAGGTCTTTCAAATGCAAATATCTCATGCCTGTTCTGCAGTCCCTTTGATCGTACCAACTGCTGTGAATCTGCTCTTTGATGTATTGTTGTAGTTGGGTATATATGCTGCAACTCTGTAACGCAAACCCTCTCACTCTCATTCTGATTCTGCAACTGCTGCTGCAGGACACAGACTTTGTGTCCTCCTCCTCTGAGAGCCGCTTGGGCTCGCTCTCGGCGCCGTGCATGCGCGCCAGGAGCGGAGCTCATGACGGCGGTATGATTAATAAAACCTGCTTAAAACCACGGCATCGCCGCTTATTTTTTATCTTCCGCCGCAGTTCTTCTATTAAGACAAAGTAAAGAGATGTTTCATACCTTTGACAAGCTTTGTCATCTGCAGTCTTCTTCAGAAAATGTCATCTGACGTCCATGACGTGTCACATCAGCTGTTTTATCCTTTCTGTAAGTGTGGCCAACCTGACAGATTTGACAGATCTCCCAGGTTGGTCACGCCCCTCCACCATGCGATGGCTTCTGGAGGAGAGAGTCCCAGATGTTTGAGAGCATGAAGGCTCCATTATCTCAGTTCTTGGTATTGTGGGCTCTCTTCCTGATTTCAATTGCTTCTTTGATCCAGCGTTTGTATTTTTTTGTCCTCTGATACAATTATTTTTGTGTTGTTCCAGTCCATGATGTGGTTGTTTATCTTGCAGTGGTCTGATATTGCTGATTTGAGGGTTTCCTGTTCTACCTTTTCTTTTTGCGTTATTGTAAGTCACCCTGCTGTTTTTTTTTCACATTCTTTTTGGTGTTCCCTTTTCTGTGTTGTGAACATCCTCCCGTTTCTCTTATGTATGTTTTTTTTCACATAATTTGCATGGTATTTCATAAACTATGTTGCACTTTTTGCTTGGCTGTATTTTATCCTTGGGGTGAACCAAAAGCTGCTGCAGTTTTATGTGGGACCATCGCACAGCGGGGTGTGTGACTGACCTGGCAGATCTGTCAGGTTGGTCACACCTACGGAAAGGATAAAACAGCTGATGTGACACGTCACAGACATCAGACGATGTTTTCTGAAGAAGACTGCAGGTGACAGTCAAAACATGTCAAAGGTATGAAACATCTCTTTACTTTGTCTAAATAGAAAAACAATATCAGTTTATCCAAAAGAAGACAAAATGAACCTGTTTGAGATACATACAATGAACAGATTCTTACAAAATGTACATTATATGTTACACCCCGGAGGGCGAAGGGGAAAGGATGAGGGCCAAGCTGTCAGACTTTGCAGCGGTTTATTGACTTTCCACCACACCTGGCACGGCACACTTACACAGCACATCAGCCAGCAACGGCCATATATCACTTGACACCATCTTCTTCACACTCTGGAACATTCGCTACTCTTCTTCTCTTGTTCTCTAACACTGTACAGCATCTTATCACTACTGAGCGCCACCTGTGGCGCAAAAGCGCTACTGCTTTCACTAACAGTTTACATCTAAACAGTTCGGATTCAGTCCTTTAGTTACATTCCCTATAAATGCTCCTATTTACCATTAACCATTTAATCACAGTCTTTTAGATACATTTATCAGGAATATTTATATTAGCCATTAGCATCTAATCAACACTGTTTTCTGGGGGTTTACTAGAGGTTGTCCAAAATTGACTTTTTCCTACACTCACCCCTCAAAAATTTAATGTCGTCCCGACATTACAACTTTCCCAAAACTACTGTTTTTTCTCTTTCACAGTCCACATTTGGTAACCATGTATCTCATGTAAGTAGGGTATTACTAAACAGGAGTCAGAGTTCATTAAAGTCCATAAAGATGCAAACTGGTAATAGTCCATAGTACAGCATGTATCTCCTATTCCATGCAATACATTTGAAGAAGAGGTCTTTGTGCACGATAACCATCAACCGCTCCATCCATCATGGTGGGTATCTGCATCTTTCCTGAGAGTAAGGGTATTCAATCTAGTCATAGCCTACCAAATAAACCTTTGTGTGATGCCTGTGCCTTAGTAACACACTGAAAATCTCTTTTTTTGTTTTTTTTTTTTAATTTTTTCTTCTTTTTTTTCTTTTTAATCAACCATAAAAGTAACTTGGTAATGTGGTTAGTCACTACTCATTTACTTTCCAAAACATTCATGTCTGAACAATGGTTATCTCTAGCTTCTACACATTTGTTCTAAACAGATGAAGTGCAAGGTTGGCCTAACTTTGCATAAGTAAATCTCAACGGCTGTTTTCTCATTCTTGAAGGATACGTTTTAGCAGGAAACTCGTCAGGTCCCTCCTGGTCACTGGAACTGGACTCCGACACCTCATCACCCTGGTCCTGGTCTGCCTCAGCTGGAACTGGGACCACCGGATTGTTGACCTCTGGTGCCAGCTGCACCTGCGTGACGTCATCTGGGTCCTGGTCCTCATCCTCCGGAGTAGTGTCACTGTGCGGGTAGAACTCCGGTGCATCGGCTCTCAGTGGACGGTGATTTTGATCCTTCCCAGCTCGCAGTCCGATTATGGCACTCCAACCCTCGTCATCTTCATCATCCGTGCTGTTTTGTCTGTCCACATGCCTTTGTCTTTTAGACTCTCTTTCTCTTGTTTTATCAGGGGCATGTTCCACTGTTTCCATGGAAAGAAAGTCACAGGGTAGCAAAAGGTTTCTGTGCATGACCCGAGTGCATCCCTTGCCATTTTCAGGTCTGATTTCATATACTGGACTGTCTGGGTACTTCTTTTGGGTCACGACATACACCTTGTCTTCCCAGAACGATCTTAATTTTCCTGGCCCACCTTTTTCGGTCAAGTTTCGGACCAGTACTCGGGATCCAGGGGACAACTCAGCACCGTGAACCTTTTTATCATAAAGGGCTTTACTTCTCATCCCTTCTTTGTTTACTGTTTTAGAGGCGAGTTTGTAAGCTTCAGTCATTGTAGCTCTCCACTTTTCAGCATAGTCCTGCTGAGAAACACTCTGCTATCTTGTTGTGAGGCCAAACATTAGATCAATAGGCAACTTTGGACTACGGCCAAATAGCAGAAAATATGGCGCGTACCCCGTAGCCTCACTACGCGTGCAATTATAGGCATGAACCACTTTTGCCAGAGAGGACTTCCAGTCTTCCTTGGCTACTTCGGGCAAATTTCTGAGCATTGCCAACAATGTATGATTGAATCGTTCCACCTGCCCATTCCCTTGGGGATGGTAGGGCGTTGTTCGGGACCCCTGCACACCACTGTACTCCTGGAGTTATGCAAAGAGTTTATTTTGGAACTCTCTACCCTGATCGTGATGGAGTCGTGTGGGGAAACCAAATTTGAGGGCGAAATCCCCAAAGATCTTCTCAGCAGCGGTGTGGGCGGTTTTGTTGCGACAAGGGTAAGCCTGGGCAAAGCGAGTGAAGTGGTCCACTAAAACCAGGATATACTCATATCCTCCTTTGCACTTTTCCAAGTGCAGGAAATCAACGGACACTAATTCGAATGGATACGTGGTGACAATGTTAGTCAGTGGTGCCCTTGTTATCTTATTGGGACGTTTGTTCTTCAAACAACTGCAAACTTTAGTGATGTAGTGCTCCACATCTCTTTGCATATGAGCCCAATAAAAACGCTCTCTTATCAAGTTCATCACTCTCTCTACCCCTAAATGGCCCATGTTTTCGTGGAGCTCTTTGAACACGAGCTTGTGAAACTTTTGGGGTAGGAGTAGCTGGTCATGCGATGCCGTTCTCCTGTAAAGCAGTCCATCATCTTCCAAGTACAGCTTGTGTTTTTGCCTGACTAAAGCTGCAATTTTACTGTTCTGCTGCTTTCCACTTCTTGGCCATTGTTTTGACAACACATAACGCAACACTTCTCCAATCACGGAGTCTTCTTCTTGAGCTCTTTTTAGAGCAGTCTTTGATATTTCAGCTACAGAGCTGGCTTCTCGATTTGCTTCACTAATGAGAGTAGAAATGGTGACTGGGCAAAGCCATGGTTCATTTTCTTGTGACTTTACCTTGACTGCCTGCGCCACACAATTCATCACATCAGGATCAACATTTTGTGTGCATATGTTCATGTACTGCTCCATATCTAGGGGCATATGTGAGAGACCGTCTGCATCTCTGTTTGCTTTTCCAGGGCGATACTTAATCACAAACTGGAAATCAGCTAGTTCTGCTACCCACCTCTGTGTGGTTGCATTTAACTTTGCGGTGGGGAGCACATACGTTAGGGGATTATTGTCCGTATAGACAATGAATGGTGGACAATAGTACAGATAATCCCGAAGCCTCTCACAGATGGCCCACTTCATGGCAAGAAACTCCAGCTTCCCTGAATGAAGGTGGTAGTTCTTCTCTGGATTTGACAGTGTTCTGGAGCCATACGCTATCACCACCAGTTTGTCTTGTTGTCTCTGGTATAACACCACTCCAAGCCCCTCCTGTGAAGCGTCACAGTGCAAAATGAAGGGTTCCTCAAAGTTCGGGTAACCTAACACTGGGGGTTGGGAAAGAAAGTCAACAAGCTGACAAACTACTGCTTGATGCTCTGGGCGCCACCTAATTACCTGGGATGAGGGCAACTGGCCACCATCGTTCTTTTTGACATGTTTCTTTGAGTTTTTCTTTGCTTTATCTGTGTGGTCGTTAGCAAGAAGGTCGTAAAGAGGCTTTGCTATACAGGAGAAGTTTGGAATATAGCTGCGGTAATATGAAATAAAACCTAGCAATTTCCTTAGCTCTCCAACAGTGGAATTGTTGCTGCTGTTTGAGTGTCTGCACCGGGGCAATGTCCGCAGGGTCCATGGTGTAGCCCTGTCCTGTTACCATTTTACCAAGGAAACGTACCTGCTGCTTGAATAACTCACATTTCCGGGGAGTCAGCTTCACCCCATGGCTTTGATAGCGGTGCAGGACGCTTCTCAGGTCTCGCAAGTGGTCTTCAAAAGTCTGTGAATGAACAAGGTTATCATCGAGGTAAGGCAGACAAATATCATCTCTCAACCCTCACAAGCACTCCTCCCTAGATCTTTGGAATGCTGCTGGTGCTGAGGACAAACCAAATGGAATTCTTACCCACTCGAACAAACCCCAGGGAGTGATAAATGCAGTGAGGGGCCTACTCGACTCTTCCAGGAAACCCTGGTGATACGCCTTCCCTTGGTCGAGGACTGAAAACCACGCACTCCCATTTAGACTGTTTAGCATATCTTGTATGCGGGGAATTGGGTGTCTGTCAGGGATGGACTTCTTGTTTAGCTCTCTAAAGTCACAACACAAACGCAGACCTCCATCTTTCTTTCGCACACAGACGATTGGACTGGAATACGATGACTTGGATTTGGTGATCCAGCCCCTGTTAAGCAGGTCTTCTAAATATTCCTTTACTTCTTTATGAAGTGGTCTGGGAACAGAGACATAAGTCTTTTTGACAGGAGTGGGATCCTTGAGTCGGATCTTCAACTGTAAAGAGGGAATTGTCCCTACATCATATTCATCATGGGAAAACGCTTGCCGTTCCTCCCGTAGTAGCTGTTTTACTTGCTCTTGTTGTATGGGCGAGAGATGATCAAGGGGAACTGGGGGGTCCCACATGTCCATAGTCTCTTTGACGGCACAGTTCATCTCGGTCTCTTTATTTCTTCCTGTTTCACTCGTCGTCGGGTCGACTGTCGCTTGGTTTACAGCAGGGGGTCTAATGTCTGCCGGGTAAGCAGTTTTAACTCTCTGCGTTTCCCCCAAAATGGTCTTAGCGGGCAGCTGGATATCACGGGACGTACTGTTTGTTATAGGTATTTTGAACATAGATCACCTCCCTTTCCATAGCTGCACCAACCCACTTTGCATCTGCAAACCCTCTGGTAATTGGGTGTACTGACTCGGCTCAAATAAGACGTCTTGTGTGTCTGGAAGTGAGCCTGCCCTAACACAACCTTTGACTGCTTTGGTTTGGCCAGCAGGGATGGTAACCAACTCACTGCCAACTTTTACCATTCCTTCTCCTAGCCTATTCTCCTCACTTTGCATCACTTTCAAAAACACTTCTGTTTTCTTACAGTCAAATGAGAAAGCTGCACTGACAGCTTCACTGATGGCACAAGGGGGTTTAATGCCCATCTTCAGGACATGGTCAATCACGTTGAACCCAATGATAGGCGGCTCTGCCACTCCATCCTCCTTCACCACTAGCACAGGAACTAAGAGTTCCACCGGTGGGCGACTAACTGTCGGCAGCTTAAAAGTGACTTCGACCCACCCTGAGAATGGAATCGGTGTCTGGTTCACTGCCCTCCCATTCAGAATACTTGGACCCACCAATTCGGCTAAGTCTCTGACGGTGGTGTGTGGCAGTTGCTCCTGTCTCCAGGTGTCATTCATTAAGCAGACCTGTGACCCTGTGTCCCACAATGCTTGTGTCTCCTTGTCATCGAGGAAGCAGGTTATGACATATTTTTTCCCAACCAAATTGAGTAACTGTAAGTGGCGATTAGGGGACAGTAAATTAACACGGACCGTTTCTTCAGGAGGTGCCTCGGCCTTCGCTACCAGCCTTGCTTCCAACCTCTGAATTCTGTCTGTAACTAGCTCATACAGTTCTTGTGTGTTAGCTTGTTCTGTTGTAGTTGCGACAGTATTGGCCGCCGTGTCTACTTGCCCTGTCCTTCTTCCGAGTCTCCTTCCTATCCGACATTCCCTTGACATGTGGCCGCTGAATCCACATCTGAAGCAGTGGTCGCACTAATCGCCATTGCTGGTGGACTGACAGCTCTTGCAGCGACGTGTCCTCCTGGCTCTTTGAGCATGAGGTGCTCGGGGAGACTCACGTATGGCCTTCTTGATCTCCTCCATGTCACTCTTCAGCTGCGTGACTATGTCCAGGAGCTCATACTCCGTACGGGTCACTGTGCTTTGGGATTTAAAGATTTTACCTTTTGTCGATGGTGGAGGGAGTTCTTCTGGCAGTCTGGCAGTCACTTCTGGCAGTAGGGGCGCTGCGGGGACCGCGGGCTGTGTCACAAAATGGCGGCTCTGTGGCTGCGCAGCCTCGTCATCGGTCAGCCTCGCTATCTCCTTTTCAACCCTTTTAGCTGAATCAAGGATACTTTCATGCAGAGCGGCATATTGGCTTTGTAAACTGGCAAGTGCCTCTGTCTCCCGGCTCGTGCCGGCCGCTGCCGCCGCCTGCGTCAATGGTTCGCTTTGCTTAGCTTCAGTAGCACATGCTATTAGCTTTAGCAGAAACGCGCGGGCTACATCCTCCTCTTCGCTTTCAATGGTTTTTTCCACCTCCTCGATTAACAGTTGTATCAGCGTGTATTTTTTAGACGGCTTGGCTGGGCTTATCTTTGCAAATAAACAGACCTCATTTAGCTGTTCGGCCTGTAACGGCACCAAGGCCTCGCTTAGCTTATCTTGTAGCTGCTCCAGTTCCATCGTTACGGCCTTTTTTTTTTTTTTTATTTGCACACTCACCATCTTAGACACAACTGAACCATCCTCTGCTACCAAGTTTTTGTTACACCCCGGAGGGCGAAGGGGAAAGGATGAGGGCCAAGCTGTCAGACTTTGCAGCGGTTTATTGACTTTCCACCACACCCGGCACAGCACACTTACACAGCACATCAGCCAGCAACGGCCATATATCACTTGACACCATCTTCTTCACACTCTGGAACATTCGCTACTCTTCTTTTCTTGTTCTCTAACACTGTACAGCATCTTATCACTACTGAGCGCCACCTGTGGCGCAAAAGCGCTACTGCTTTCACTAACAGTTTACATCTAAACAGTTCAGATTCAGTCCTTTAGTTACATTCCCTATAAATGCTTCTATTTACCATTAACCATTAAATCACAGTCCTTTAGATACATTTATCAGGAATATTTATATTAGCCATTAGCATCTAATCAACACTGTTTTCTGGGGGTTTACTAGAGGTTGTCCAAAATTGACTTTTTCCTACATATACTTAGAAAACTAAGAAAGAAGCAAGAAAAAAAAATAAAGGAACATGTTTTTGCTGTGATGCACCTGCTCGTGTTTAATAAAAACTTCAGTACAATGAAGACTAAAAGCAACTGTTATAGTCTGTAAATTACAAAGACACTTTTTAGTTATAAAATTCAAACTCTTTGAGTATGTATGAATTGAAAAGGATTAAGGAATAGTTTGGGGAACACTGTAGTTATACGTATAAGATAAGATAAGCCTTTATTAATCCCACAATAGGAAAATTCCAAGTATCATAGAAAGTTTTGAACAGACAGTTTAAAGAGTTTTTTTTTTTTAAGTTAGAGGTGAAAAAGTTAAACTGAGTTTAAAATTTATGACAATAATTAAACATTTCATAACTTACTGTCAGATAAGTTTAAAGAGTATAAAGATAGTGTTGTTGCTAAACACACTAATTTTTTTAATTCATCCATCCATCCATCCATCTTCTACCGCTTTTCCGGAGGTCCGGGTCGCGGAGGCAGCAGTTCAAGCAGAGAAGCCCAGACTTCCCTCTCCCCAGCCACCTGCTCCAGCTCTTCAGAGGGGATACCAAGGCGTTCCCAGACCAGCTGGGAGACATAGTCTCTCCACCGAGTCCTGGGTCTGCCCCGGGGTCTCCTCCCAGTGGGACGTGCCTGAAACACCTCAAGTGGGAGGCGTCCAGGAGGCATCCTAATCAGATGCCCATACCACCTCAACTGACTCCTTTCAATGTGGAGGAGCAGCGGTTCTACTCTGAGCCTCTCCTGGATGACTGAGCTCCTCACCCTATCTCTGAGGGTGAGTCCAGCAATCTTACGGAGAAAGCTCATTTCAGCCGCTTGTATCCGCGATCTCATTCTTTCGGTCATTACCCAAAGCTCGTGACCATAGGTGAGAGTAGGAACGTAGATTGACTGGTAAATCGACAGCTTTGCCTTAGAACTCAGCTCCCTCTTCACCACAACAGACCGGTACAACGTCTGCATCACTGCAGATGCTGCTCCAATCCGTCTGTCAATCTCTCGCTCCATTTTCCCCTCACTCATGAACAAGACCCCAAGATACTTAAACTCCTCCACTTGGGGCAGGAGCCTGTCCCCAACCCGGAGAGGACAATCCACCTTTTTTAATTCAATAAATTCAAAAAATCAATTCAACTTTGTTTATATAGCACACTCACAACAAAAAGTCACCTCAAGGCTCCAGATACATATGGTACAAATCATAAGTAATTCAAAGAAAATCCCCAAAATCAAATGATCCTCTATGAGCAAGCATGATTGGATCATCTGCCTCACCTGGCTGGAGTGAAGGGAGAGAAGGAGAAAGAAAGGACATATTAAAAGACACCCTGCAGTGGATATAAATCCACTAAGAAACAAATCTACATTGTGTAAAATAGTATCTTATGCCCCTTTTCCACCCAAAAAACTTTCACAGTCTTACAGTTGCTTGTGAAAAATTTTGCCCTTTTCCTCCTCCTTCAAATGCCAGGATCTAATTAGGCCCACCCACATCCTGCTCACGAGGACGCTGATGCACCGCCTCTCCTCCCAAGACAACGCCACACAGGAGTCTGCAATCTGGCAAACTGGTTCACCTGTTGTAGTGACATCACTATAAACTTCACTATAAACTTAAACTTAATGGCAAGAACCAAGCAGACCACCCGTAAATCTACTGGAGGATAAGCCCCCAGGAAGCAGCTGGCCACCAAGGCTGCTCGAAAGGGCGCTCCGGCCGCCGGCGGAATGAGGAGGCCTCACCGTTGCAGGCCCGGTGCCGTGGCTCTGAGAGAGATCCGTCGCTGCCGGAGGTCCACGGAGCTGCTCATCCGTGGGCTGCCCTTCCAGCGCCTGGTGAGGGAGATCGCTCAGGACTTCAGGACTGACCTGCGCTTCCAGAGCTCCGCCGTCATGGCTCTGCAGGAGGCCAGCGAGGCCTACCTGGTGGGTCTCTTCGAGGACACCAACCTGCGCGCCATCCACGCCAAGAGGGTCACCATCATGCCCAAAGACATCCAGCTGGCCCGCCGCATCCGCGGAGAGAGAGCTTAGACTTTCTGCTGCACATCCACCAACCACAATGCTCCGCACTGTGTGTCTATATATATATATATATATATATATATATATATATATATATATATATATATATTAATATGTACATATGTATACTAGCTGCTCTTGTTTTTTTCTTGCCTTCTGATTGTTGCTCTGAGTGTTGCTATCCCTGTGCTGTTGCAATCCTGGAATTTCCCCATTGTGGGACTAATAAAGGCTTATCTTATCTTACTTATGGGAGGACATGCACATGGTACAGCTCTTCCTTTGTTATGAAAGCATCAGTTACTAGGCAAACACCTGATTTTTGTTGACTTTTTTATTTTAGATATTTTTTCTTGTGTAAAGAAAATAAAAGAGAAAAAGAGACCAAACCAAAGTTTTTGGAGCATTCATGAGTCATAGTCATCTAAAAACACTGCTGCTGACTGAACTGTCACACACGACTAATAGATGCTGGGCAGTGTCACAATGACTCGTTCCTCTCCATCATACTGTATGTGTGTCTCTAATGCATGTGCATTTGTTCGTGCGTTGTGCCAAAGGCCCCTTTCCCATCCCTTGATCTGGAACAATGTGCTTCAGTCAGAGAGAGAGACAGAGCTGCTTTAGAAACCGGGGGCCCCAGACACACACACACACACACACACGCACACACACACATCGACAGATAGCTCAGTTTGCTTCAGCCCACTCCTAAGCACTTAGTTAGCACTCCTGCATAACCTAAACATGAATATACAAATCAGGTTTGTTATGCTGGGAATGTGGCCTTATAGAAAGATTTTACATCCGAGTTCCAACACTCCCTCGCACATCCTCACAAACAGGACACAGTCCCATGAATAATAAGTATTCAACTCTGCCAGAGGTCACATCCACGCTCCACTCCCCACAGCTTTCCCAACGGATCCCCTCATTAGAGAAATGTTTGTCCCAGTTGGGAGGGTGGGAAGGGTGAGAAAATGAAAACCGAGAAGGAGGGAACAGAAGACTTACAGCACAGTCGTCAAAGACGGATTCAAACAAGTAATTGCAGCTGCTTACTTTCTTGCCAAATTTTGTCACTTAAAGCTTCGACAAGAGGTTGCAGACGTTTAAGCGGCGAGGAAAAAATATCTTGTTTAAATTCCAGTTCCCTCCTAAATGAGGGCTACAAATGCAGTTAACAAGTCTCATTTAGGAGGGACACCGTGTTTGGGCTCAGTCATATTCATCATGCACACACAAACAAACTGACAGTCAGCACTTTGTAATGTGTTAACAAAATTGGGGCAAACTGGCAAAAAGTGTTTACCTCTCAGAAGACGGCTGAGCAGCAAATGCGGGAATAAAAACACACTCATGAATAGCTTGTATGGATGTGGCCACTATTTGCATTTGGCAATTTCAGATTGAATAATTTAATGAAAGTGTTATTCATGAGTGAAGAGACAGACGGACTTCAGGTGTTAGGGAGGATGAGCGGAAACAAAGGGCCTAATTCTGTACAGTCTTCCTTGTGAATCTACAGCTCTGGGAGTCCTGCATTACGTTCCTCACAGTCAAAATGCTGACCTAGGATAACTCATCAAAACCAGGTTTCTGCCCCTTTTCAAAGATTACTTCCACTTCACTGCCTTATCACAAATGTAACAGGGTCCTTTAGCCTGTCATTCACTATTGATTGTAGACTATTTATCTACCAGCTGGGCAGGGAGAATCACAAGATTTGCTTGTACTTCAGTGAACTTTGCTAGTGTGGAATTAAATGGTTAACATACATCTGAACCAGGTAGTTGAGAATGAAAATTAGTTAAACTGAGGAAGCATCAACTTTGTCTAAAAACTTGCCTAAAGAAGCGTCTGTTTTCATCAACTGTGTTAAACAAATTGTCCACAAAGGTGACAACACTGTGCGTAACAATATGTATGTACATCATGTGGCTTTCTACACAATCAAATACTGACAGGAAAATACAAGATCAAGCATTTAAATTAACATCAAAGAAATCCTATGTGTGAGAACAATATCTGTTGTCCAATGAAATTTTTTATGAGTTCTGTGCCACAGTGAGATCAAGCCACAGACTGCTGATAACCATGGTGCAACGTCATCTTTGACAGTATGTGCATCAGCAGTTTCCTACCAACTCTGTTTGCTTTAATCTAAAATAATTCTAAGTGCATACATTTTTAAATTCATATTCAGTAGTTTAATCTATTATCATATGTTGTCATCCAGGATTGAATATGTACGTATCCTGAATATGCATTAATATCATTGGATGGAAACACATCAGCTGATAAAACTGTCATTTATCCACAATCTGGAGAGATATCCACCAAGTTCAGGGTAGAACTGAAACACCATTAGGAATTCCAGAGGTGCAAAATATCAATTGCTTGTACATTTTTTCTACAAATTGCACACCCAAGGCCAAGCCAAAATCTCAAGGTATACCTGTATACTATACAAAAAAGCTTCTAATAACTTTAATTAAGTTGTATGTTTATTTTAACACATCTTTTTAATTAAAAAAAACATGTACAATAAAAATACAACAAATTCAACTGAATCTTTGTAAAATTACCGAGATCAAGACAGTACTAATCCTGTCAAATGACATTTTTGCTGCATCACCATGATGCATCGTACTATTTATCAGAATTTCCATCCATCATCTCCCACTTATCTGGGGATCTGGGTCACAGGGGCATCAGTCCAGGCAGAGAAGTCCAGACTTCTGCCCAGTTCACACAGCACCATGATCCCCACGATCCCTGCTGCAGGTGGTGAGCCCACCGGAGGGTGGACCCATGTGCCTCATTTGGGTACACTGGGTCCCTGACGCAACGTTTTTCACGGAAATCTTCTGGACCGCTCTGCTGTTCCCATGGGGACTGTGAGTGTGATCACAACTATTTCTTTTTAGACAAATCATGCTCACAATGATACCAACTCATACTTCAAGACATACTGTTAAAAACAGACTTCTGAACTGGTTGTTATGGTTGTTCGAATGTCACAACTCAAAATTAGGATTATTTTAATTCAGAATATGGCTTTCCTTTGTACTGTCAACAGTAATTCAGCCCATCTTTGCGAATATCTCATGCCATTTACGGACCATGGAATTGATATCAGGCTTAATAGTTCTGCTTCTGGACCAGTTGTCAGTGCCATATGAATATCCTGAGAAAAGCTTAAAAAAGAATCCATTTACTATGTTCAATGACTAACAACTCAATAATAATAAATAGTGATAGAGATAGACATAAATATATATTAATATCTTGAGTGTACACACACACACACACACACACACACACACACACACACACACACACACACACACACACACACACACACACCAAAACTCTACGCTTTGCCAGTGGCTCCTGCTTCCCCTGAATGAATGAAAGCCTCTGTTCTCTCTGGCTGGAAGCCCTCTTCATGCCCCGCTGCTGACTGGCAGATTGGAAGTAACAAATTGCTGCATCCCGAGAATGATAATTAGCAAAGCCATGAAGGCGGTTTTGTTTAAAGGAGCATAATAAGGCTAAAATATCTGGTCACCTGACTGACTTCTGATACTCTTAAACTTTACAAACAAAACTAAATTTGAGGTAAAACTTTTTTGGTTTTGTTGTATTGCAACAGTCAAAGCCATAAGTTACCGATATAACCCTGTTTGTCTGGGCAAGAATTTAAAGGATTGGTTTAATTTTTTTTTTTAAATCATTTTTGTCATTTATACACAGCATGTACATGTGTCTTCTAAGGTATGATGACAGCCAGTGAAGAGCCTCCTTCTCCCGCGCCGCTGAATTTAGCAAAGCTCCAGCATCTCCATCAACAAGTCAATAGAGGCTCTGGCTTGTCAAGACATTAGATAGGAAGCTGTGGAGGTGAGCAGGGCTTATTATAAGCCTCTTAGTGATTCTGCAGGAGGTGAAGAAATGGTCTCTGTTAGGAGAATCAATCCTCGGGTAATTACCTAGCCACACTGCAGGCTGCTGAGGAGGAGCAGGACTGGGCTGAGGCTATGGCAGCTAGTCAGGTCCTGTTCAATAAGAGCCTTTAAGGAGAGCCCATTGTCTCAGACTTACGAGAGGGGAGCAGACCGATAATGATGATGATGATGATGCCGATGATGATAAATACACAGCAGTAATCAAGTGGTGTTTGACGAACGCAAGTGCACAGCGGGGCTCATCAGAGTTTAGCTGCACACGGGTAGACGATCTATAATCCATCCCTCTCATAGACTGGCTTAACCTGTTTGGGGTCGCTATGCCAGCATACACCAGGAAAGAGGCAGACAGCCCCTTGGATCATAGTAAGAGACATAATAGAGAAAGATATTCATGCCGCATTGTCCCAAATCCAAACTTTTTACTGAGAACTATCAGTTCAATATTTCCCTTTAAAAAAGGAGCTTCCAACCTCTCACTAGAGCCAATTAAAGTCAATTAGCTAATAAGGGTTTGGGAAATAGTAGTGTGTTAGATACACTAAATCACCATATGTGGAAGATTCTGAATCAATGCACAAATGTGAAAGAATCAATTTTTAAATGTCCAGAGTTCAGCCAGAACTGGTGGGTGATATGCAGAGTAGATGGAGCATTCCAGCTGACCAATCATATCCCCATTCGCTTTATTAACAAAAAATACTGGAAGTAAATTCATCATGGGCCTTTACAGATACTTTGCTTTAAAAGTACGACATAGTCACACTGTGAGGAAAAAAAAATCCTGAATAGGAAAAAAGGATGCATCAAAAATTGGTTTATAATTGCACTGCAGCCCTCTGAATCATAATCGAATCATGAAGTTGAGAGATTCCCACCCATATTAGTTAATAATCTAGACCTGAAATGCTTCATGTCAATGTTAGAATGCTGCAAGAATCAGGCAGGGCCCTTGCATTCAGAGCAGGTTAGTGAACCACTACTCCTCAGAGAGTAGGGGTGGGTGGTATGACCAAAGATTTGTATCACAGCATTCTTTAAGATTTTGGCAGTTTTACAGTATGCCACAGTATTTATTGAAGGATTATTATATAGCCAAACACTTAGCCATCTCTTCTACAGTATAGGACGGCTTTGATTTGCTTCACCAACTGACACAATATGAAGGAATCAATAAGAGTGAAACAGTTAAACTTTAATTTTGCAAACAGCAACTTAATTTATTAAAAAAAGGTGATGCATTAAATTGCTATGATATTACCACCAGCAGCTCAATCAACTTGGCAATACATACATAGTCTTTCAGTCTGCGTTGCATTTTTAAAACAAAACAAACAAAATCCAAACTGCAGACAGTTGTTCTGGTTTATCTCCACTCTCCTTGTCCTCAGAATTTGGGAATTTTGAAAGCTAGGAATTGTATTAAATAGTCCTAAAATCATATTCTTTCAGTGTTTGTTATGGGCTGAATTTCTGTTGTACTTGGACCTTACAGTAAATGGTCAAAAACAGCAATGTGGACTAATGTAACAATGCCCTAAAATCCTATTTTTATTTTATTTTTTTGCATTCTTTATGTTTGGATTTGAAATGTCTAATTCATATAAGAGGAATGCTTGAAGAAAGCACCAACTGACTAAAGAGAAAATAATCATTAGGTCAGTCGACTAATGGAGAAAAAAATTTGTTTAGAAAATATGCTTAGCTGCAGCCCTAATTTATATTTAAAGGGGTCACTGACTGAACTTTTTCCATATTTGAACAGCTCACTCACATCTTAATGAAGTGTTTGTGACATATTTTGTTCACATTTTCTTTATTTTTTTAATTACTGATGCAAATTTGTTTTGTATTTTTCCTGGCTTTCTTAAAACACTCTGATTTACAGCCTGTTACTTTAATTCAAAGATTTTATTTGTCAGTACTATATACGTACAGAATATACAGGAGAATTAAAATGCCATTTCTTTCTCTTCAGTGGTGTGCACAATATTAAAAAAGGAATAAGGCTGGAAAAACAACAGCAGTCTATGTACAGTAATGCTACCCGTAGTGCAAATAATGACAAAAGATAAACCCAGCAATCCCATAGTGCAAATAAAGATAAACGATAAAACCTAGTAATCCTATATACAGAAAAAGATAGAGCAGTAACACTCATAGTCGCAAGTTCAATGTGGTAGTGTAGGTGCAGACAGTGACAGATTGGACTGCACATGATCAATATTGCAATAACAGACAGCAGCAGATAAGGCATTTGTGCAAATGGTTGCAATAAGGTGCAGAGACATATAGCAGCAGATGTATTACTGTTGGTGTGCCAGTCTTTCTGTGCCAACAAGTAAGAAAGTTATTGTGCAGGTGAGTGTGTTATGGTCCAGGTGTGGGGGGCAGGAGGAAGTGGACAGAGTTCAGGGTCCTGATGGCCTGGTGAACAAAGCTGTTTAGGAGTCATGTGGAGTGGGCCCGGAGGCTCTGGTACCTTTTCCCTGAGGCCAGGGGGCTGAAGCGGGAGCGTGAGGGGTGGGAGGTGTCGCCTGCAACGTTGAGGCGGGTGAAGTAGATGTCCAAGAGGGGGGCAGAGGGGTACTGATGAGCTTGCTGGCAGCCTTCACTGTGTGTTGTAGAGTCTTCCAGCAGGAGACAGTGCAGCTTCCATACCACACCGTGATGCAGCTGGTGAGTATGCACTCAGTGGTGCTCCGATAGAATGAGCACATGATGGGGAGTGGGACTCGTGCTCTTCTAAGTTTGCGGAGAAAATAAAGGTGAGTTTGGGCCTTCTTGGCCAGTGATATGACCAGTGGTATTATGGAAGCAGTTTTGAAACATGTGGCGACAAGAGCTTGACTCAGGGAGATGCTGTAGGCGTCAGCCAGGACATTCTTGAGCTCCTCTGCACAGTCCATCAGAATGCGACTGGGTATGTTGTTTGGTCCAACTACCTTGCATGGGTTGATCCTGGAGAGGTTCCTCTTCATGCTAGCCAGATCCAGACTCATGGCCTGCTTGTCTGAAGGAGGAGTGGTCTTCTGTGCTGATGTGCTGTTTTGTGCTTCAAAGTGGCCGAAGAAGTCATTTAGGTTGTTAAGCAGAGTGATGTCACTCGCACAGGTCTGAGGTGGAGGTTTGTAGTTGGTGAGGGTCTGTATGGCACGCCAGAGAGAACATGTATCTCAGGTGTTGCTGAAGTGTTGAGATATTTTCTTGCTGTACTGTCATTTTTCCTCCTTGGTACCAAGGAACAGGTTGGCCCGAGCTGTTGTTAGTCTTGCCCTGTCGCTGGTCCTGAAGGCTGCGTCCCGAGCCCTCAGGAGCCTTTGGACCTCTGCTGTCATCCATGGCTTCTGGTTAGCATGAACAGTGATAGTTTTGGAGTGAGTGACATCATCAGTGCATTTAGCTATGTATGCTACAACAACCTCAGTGTACTCCTCTATGTTTGTGTGTCCATTGGGAGTGACTGCATGCTTGAAAGTGTCCCAGTCTGTAGTGCTGAAGCAGTCTTTTGAAGCATCCAAGGCCCCATCTGGCTACAAACGTACCTGCTGGTCTGATTGCTTTTACTCTGGGTCTGTATACAGGCCTTAAGAAGATAGTGATGTGATCAGAGAGACCCAGGTGGGGGAGGGACAAGCTCTGTATGCTCTCTTGTGAGTTGTGTACACCAGGTCCAGCAAATTGTCTCCTCTTGTTGGAAAGTCCACGTGTTGGTGTAGTTTTGGTAGGGGGGCCTTTAAATCTGCATGGTTGAAGTCTCCTGCTATGATGAGGACTCCATCTGGATGTGCTGTTTGTGTCTCACTGATGGCCTGGTAGAGTTCATTTAGTGCCTTACTCCTCCTGCGATGGCGGTGGGTGGGACATGCACGGTGACTAGCAGGACGGATGTAAATTCTTGGAATGGTACTTGATGATCATAAACTCCACCAACAGGGAATAGTGTTTGTGCACAGCAGTCGCATCTCTACACCAAGCGTCACTGATATAAACACACATGCCTCCTCCACTGGTCTTCCTTCTCTCTATGAACACCTGATCAGCACAATAGCATGTTAGCCCTGCTAACTGAATGGCAGAGTTTGGGATATTGTCATTTAGCCACATTTCCGTAAAGATAAAAACACAGCAGTTCTGCGCATCACGTTGCGTAGTTCTCAGGAGCTGTATGTGGTCTATTGTGTTGTCTAGTGAGCGTACGGTGGCCAGAATGAGGGAAGGAATCAGGAGTCTGTGTGGGTTAGCGGTTAGCTTTGTTCAGATACCTCCGTGTTTACCTCTCTTTTGTAGCTGGTCACACCGTCTACGGTGTCTCCATTTGGGATGAGACACAGCAGCCGAGTCTGGGGGCGTGGAGGTCTGGTGGAGAAGACCTAGGCCACGGAGTCCCTCTGTAACACTCTGGTGCAAGATGTAATGTTTGGTCATATTCCTTATCGCCAAAAGGCTGTGGCGACTGTAGCTTGTGTGCAGCATCATATACGGACATTAAACACGTGAATATACACTTAGGCATAATTAAAATAACACTAAATGGCACAAAACACGAAGAGAGAAGAGAGGCCACTGCGTGTTCACGCACCACCTAATAGTATCCAAGATTAAAAAAAAGAAGTTTAACCTCTTGCGCTCCGTTGTCCCACGAGTGGGCAAATCTCTGTGTCCTAGAGCGCACGAGAGCGCACGAGGGCGCTCTCGTGCGCTCTAGGACGCATGATGGAGATTGTGATGTAGGTGGTGTATGGCGTCCAAGCGCGCACTGAAAATAAAAGCTGCAGACACAGCGGCGAACAGATTAGTTCATCTGATTGACCTCTCATTTGA
Organism: Pholidichthys leucotaenia; assembly: GCA_020510985.1. Lineage (NCBI taxonomy): Eukaryota > Metazoa > Chordata > Actinopteri > Cichliformes > Pholidichthyidae > Pholidichthys > Pholidichthys leucotaenia. The sequence continues at coordinate 288,277,189 of CM035839.1, read as the reverse complement.
CTAATAAGAGCCTTGAATTGGGTTTCTGAATTGGGTTTCTGAAACCTTGAAGAACCAATGACTGAAAACTTGACAAGAAGGAACCACCTACCAACGCAGCGAGCCAATTGAAGCACAGAAGTTCGCTGAGCTGTTTTGTCTACAAAGGCTGGGTGAAGAGAGACTGCTTCAGCAGCCACAGGCAGTGGTTTATTTTTTTATTTTTTTTAAATTCCAGCAGAGTGTTTAGGATTCTCTTATATGGTCATCATAGACCGACGGAGGCCGACGACAAAGGTCGTAAATCATTCGCCAAAACCACAATCATGGAATTATGTTTTGACCGGGTCGCGAGACCAGAACCACGAGCGGACCAGCGTCGGTTCGTCTGACAGTGAGGAAGAGAAGTTGGCCAGGACAATGTGGCTGTGAAGAGGTAAGGTGTTATAAGCCAAATTATTTTTTATCCCTGAAAATTGTAATCAAAAATGACTTTTGACCAATCGGTAAATTACAACTGTGCGGTGCACGATGTCCGAAGTGCGTGCGCCGCGTTACACGGTTCTTCGCCACCTCCGGACCGTGAACGCCCCCGCCGCCGCTACAGAATCGTGTGGGGGGAGGGCCGCAGTGACAGCGCTGCTGTGGAAACATGCTTTATCCGAATGTAATCCGTCATGTAGCGAGGGCGGATCTCCGTCTCCGCGGATCTCCGTCCTCTGTAGCGGGGGGGTGGGGGGACAACCCCCCCCCACACACACACAGACACAGCCCTGAATGTGACCTTTCATTTGAGCCCAAGATGAAGCTTCTATGTTGAATCATTCAAAAGTTACAGACGTTTTTCCAAACTGTGCCATTTGGCACAATTTGGCACAGTTCCAAAACGCCTGGGAACAGCCTGAGTATAAAGCTGTGTAAAATATTCATTTTTTGTGGTATTGTTACAAAATTTGGACCTCAGCTGGATAACACTTGGTTCTACATTTCTGTTGCATTTTCCAGCCCGGATCTGAAGCTGTGTGTTATTTGCAAGCATTTGTATCCAAAAAAACACCCAGGCCAAATTTATTTTCTTCAAGTTCACTCTGTTTAGATGACTGTAACTCAGTGGCCGGAGCACTTAGAGAGATCTTTTTTTTTTTTTTGCCAAAAAATTCAAAGTGTTTTCTTTTAAATGAGACCAACCCCATGAAGATGCTGCAAAGGGTTGAAGAACAGCTTTCGATTTACTTTGGGCACATTATTTTTTGGCGTTTTTAGGAAAATTGACCGGAGTGCAAGGGGTTAAGAAAAAGATGTTTAAGAAACATCCTTCAGTTGTTCAATTTCACCCTCCTGCTTAAGTCAGTTAGCCATTAGCTGATTAGCTTCTAGCCTCCTACTAGCTTGGCTGAGCAGCGCTGGTTCATTGATCCACAGTCATTTGTGCATCTCGCGTCACCCCAGCCTACCCCCCCAACAACCCCACCGAGACACCACAACAAACTGCCAGCACCGCGTACCGGGCGATCCACCGATCGCCACAACCTGAGGCTGCTGGTGCCCCAGGTGCTGGCACAGGCAGTTGCTGCAACACGGGGATGCTGCCTGGAGCTGCTGGCTCTCAGCTCCCCGTGATCGGCATGCAGGCGCTGGCAACCAACCACAGAACAACGGCGAAACCACCGGGAAACGGGTTGGAGTGACGCGAGGCAAATTGTGGACCGCAGACCGGTGAACAAGGTGGTAACAAGGATGGTTATTAGGGTGACTAAGATCTTAAGAAAATAACAATATAAGCCGTGCTCAGTTCGAGCTCCCTGTTCCCAGTGTTAGCTTGGGGGCTAATAGCTCAGGGGCTAATAGGCTGCTTTTAGCACCACTTCCATCTGCATGACAGAGAGCTAGGCGGGCTAATAATAGAGCAGTCAGCTGGTCTCAAGGACAGCGGTGGATTAGGTTTTTCTACGTAGATATGCTGTATAAGAATTCCACAAAAAAGTCAAAAATGTTTCTGGCGTTTCTGGGAGAGAAAAACGAGATAAAGGCTGTGTGTTGGTTTTTTTTGTTGTTTTTTAAGAGAACTGACTGTTAATTGACTGTTAAAGGGGTAATTAGGTGACCAGTAGACTCATTTCAGACAGTTAAACCTACAAACACACCATTTTTCAGTCAATAACCCCTTTAAAAATAGCTTGACAGTATCTTACTGTAAATTCACTTGTTCTAGTTAACAATACAAACAAAATATTCACATCTATTAAGTTGTTCAAAGTTCATTCATGTTTGTCCTCTTCCAGGGTCTGTTGTTTTTTTAGGGATGTACAATATATATCAGCATGCTGTCGGTATCGGCTGATAAAGCTCTTCTTCTTTCGGCTGCTCCTTTCAGGGCTCACTACAGCAGATCATCTGCATCCATCTCACCCCACCCCTTGCATCTTCCTCTGTAACACCATCCCTCTCCATTGTCCTCCTTCACTACATCCATGAATCTTCTATATATCCAAAAAATATTCAAAAAAAAGAGACAATGATTATAATTTGAGAGGAGACTTAAACTTTATAAAACCTAAGGTATGAACAACTAAGAAAAGTCTGTACATATCTGTCTGTGGGGTGGATTTGTGGAACAGTCTGGAGCTGGAACTGAAACTATGTACAAACAGAAATCAATTCAAAAAGAGGTAAAAACATTATTTGCTAAAAGGATATATGTTAGATGTGTAGTACAGTGGTACCTCTACTTACGAACGTCTCTACATACAGAATTTTCAGGTTACGACACGCCTCAACGGGAAAATATTGCCTCTTGTTACGAAAGAAATTTCAGGATACGAAAGGCAAAAAAGTACGCGCTCCTCGCAGCTCCCGTAGTTTACCGAACGTAAACATACTTGTAGCTGCTCTGCCATTGGCTATCGCCTAGCATCTTCCTGGTATCCCATTGGCCTCGAAGTGTTCGGGCAGTTCGGGCAGTTTTACGTGTGTGTACAGTACAGTATTAACTTTTATTCACTATGGGCCCCAAGAAAGTGATGGAGATAAGTGGAAAAGGAGAAAAGAAGAAGAAGAGAGTTTCTTTGTCCATACAAACAAAGCAAGAGATAATAGAAAGGTATGAAAAAGGGATGCGTTTGGTTGATCTCGCCAAAGAATATGGCCGTAATACATCTACGATCGGCACGGTATTAAAACAAAAGGAAGCCGAAGGATTGTTAAAAGCCGACAAAAGCAAACGTCCTTGGATCGGTTCTTCACAAAACGTCAGGCAAAAACCACTGATGAGAGAGAACATGAACCAAAGAAGGCAAAAGGTGACGACGACGACGATAGCAGTTAAAAGGTAAATGAACATAATTTTTTATGGTGCGGATGGGACACTGTTGACTTCAACTGGGGATATCGTCGGGCGGTGGAAGGAATACTTCGAGGATCTCCTCAATCCCACTGATACGCCTTCCACAGAGGAAGCAGGGTTTGGGGACGAGGGGGATGACTCGCCTATCACAGGGGCTGAGGTCGCCAAGGTGGTTAAAAATCTCCTTGGTGGCCGGGCCCCGGGGGTGGACGAGATTCGCCCCGAGTACCTCAAGGCCCTGGATGTTGTTGGGTTGTCATGGTTGACACGCCTCTGCAACATTGCGTGGAGGTCGGGGGCAGTGCCTTTGGCATGGCAAACCGGGGTGGTGGTTCCTCTCTTCAAAAAAGGGGACCGGAGGGTGTGCTCCAACTTTAGAGGGATCACACTCCTCAGCCTCCCTGGGAAGGTCTATGCCAAGGTACTGGAGAGGAGAGTCCGGCCGTTGGTCGAACCTCGGATTCAGGAGGAGCAATGTGGTTTTCGTCCTGGCCGTGGCACATCGGACCAGCTCTTTACCCTCTCGAGAATTCTTGAGGGTTCGTGGGAGTTTGCCCAACCAGTTTACATGTGTTTTGTGGACTTGGAGAAGGCATTTGACCGCGTCCCTCGTGGATTTTTGTGGGGGGTGCTTCGGGAGTATGGGGTATCGGGCTTGTTGTTACGAGCTATTCGGTCTCTGTACGACCGTTGTGAGAGTTTAGTTCGCATTGCCAACACTCGGTCAGAGTCATTCCCAGTGAGAGTTGGACTCCGCCAGGGCTGCCCTTTGTCACCGGTCCTGTTCATAATTTTTATGGACAGGATTTCTAGGCGCAGCCAGGGAATGGAGGGTGTCATGCTTGGTGACCACAGGATCTCATCTCTGTTGTTTGCAGATGATGTTGTCCTGTTGGCTTCATCCAGCAATGACCTACAGCTCTTGCTGGGACGGTTTGCCGCTGAGTGTGAAGCGGCTGGGATGAGAATCAGCACCTCCAAGTCCGAGTCCATGGTCCTCAGCCGGAAAAAGGTGGATTGTCCTCTCCGGGTTGGGGACAGGCTCCTGCCCCAAGTGGAGGAGTTTAAGTATCTTGGGGTCTTGTTCACGAGTGAGGGGAAAATGGAGCGAGAGATCGACAGACGGATTGGAGCAGCATCTGCAGTGATGCGGACGTTGTACCGGTCTGTTGTGGTGAAGAGGGAGCTTAGTTCTAAGGCAAAGCTGTCGATTTACCAGTCAATCTACGTTCCTACTCTCACCTATGGTCACGAGCTTTGGGTAATGACCGAAAGAACGAGATCGCGGATACAAGCGGCTGAAATGAGCTTTCTCCGTAGGATTGCTGGACTCACCCTCAGAGATAGGGTGAGGAGCTCAGTCATCCGGGAGAGGCTCAGAGTAGAACCGCTGCTCCTCCACATTGAAAGGAGTCAGTTGAGGTGGTATGGGCATCTGATTAGGATGCCTCCTGGACGCCTCCCACTTGAGGTGTTTCAGGCACGTCCCACTGGGAGGAGACCCCGGGGCAGACCCAGGACTCGGTGGAGAGACTATGTCTCCCAGCTAGTCTGGGAACGCCTTGGTATCCCCTCTGAAGAGCTGGAGCAGGTGGCTGGGGAGAGGGAAGTCTGGGCTTCTCTGCTTGAACTGCTGCCTCCGCGACCCGGACCTCCGGAAAAGCGGTAGAAGATGGATGGATTCTTTACTTTATTCTTTGTTTTTTTAAATTATGTACAACTCTCATTTTATGTTTATTGTGCAGTAATCTAATTGTAACATGTATTTGTTACATGTTTTGATGCATTTTTATGATTTATAAAAAATTTATGTCCGAATTTTGGGGGGCTTGGAACGGATTAGGGCATTTACATGTAAAACGCGTCTCTACTTACGGAATTTTCACGTTACGAAAATACTTCCGGAACGAATTAATTTCTTAAGTAGAGGTACCACTGTATTAATATGTAAGATGCACTAAACTCACTCTGGGACACTATAGTAGGTGGGACGGTACTGTGCATATCTGTGTTGTTTGGTGCTGGGTATAGATGTATGGACTGTATGTATGTAGGGATGGATGGGTGTCAATGTTGATATGTCTAAAATATAGTTAATTGTCTACTTGGGGTTCTTAATTGAGGTAATATGTATATATTTCACATGGGTTGTATTTAGGGAAAAGAGGAGTTGAAGTAAATACTGTAAGTGTTAACTTCTTCCTGCTCCCTTTTGACTACTGTACACAGTCACTTTTATTGCACTTGTCATTTGTTTTGTTTTTCGCTTTTTTGTTCGAAATAAAGTATCTCTCTCTCTCTCTCTTCTCTGTGGTCTTCTTCTTTTCCTCCTGCCTGGCAGCTCCATCTTCAACATCCTTTGTCCAGTATATCCGTTATCCCTCCTCTGCACATGTTCAAACCATCTCAGCCTTGCCTCTCTTACTTTGTCTTCAAACTGCTCAACCTGAGCTGTCCCTCTGATATACTGGCTGATAAAGCATTTAAAACTAGAAAAGCACTCAGAGAGTGCATACCTCTGCCAAGGCTCCTTCAGTCTGTCATGGATCACCTCCAAAATGTAATGAGTCTGTGTGTAGGCCTAGAGCCACTTGTGGTGAAAATTGCATCAAAGTCTGTCCATTAGTTTTGGAGTATTGTGGCTGACACACTGTGAGAAGAGCCTTGGCTGAGGTATGCATTCCCAGATCATCACCAAGATGTAATGGGTTCCTCTGTAGGCCAAGAACCACCTCTGGTGAAAATGTCATCCAAATGCATCCAGTAGGTTTTTGTGTAATCCTGCTGCACAAATACAAACAAAGCCTTTGGTGGAGGTATGCACTCTCAGATCATCACCAAAATCTAATCATCTGTTCCCCGTGCCATTACACACCTTTCCTGAAAATTTCGTCAAAATCCGTTCATAACTTTTTGAGTTATGTTGGTAACAGACAAACAGACAAACCCCGGTAAAAACATTACCTCCTTGGCGGAGGTAATAATAATTATCTACCAGCCACAGGCAAAAATGAATATTTACAGCCGATTACAGTAGATGGTCTCGAGTGGCGCTCTGCTGGTTATGTTTTTCCCATGGCGTGGGGGACTGACATCATTACGTCAGATGAGTGTATCTCAACTAACATGGCTGTCTCCTTCACCCTCATGTTAGAGCTCTCCACTCCCTCAACAATGCTGCGTGTGGCTGTTATTTGTATTACTTTTTGTGGTTAAGCTCTGTCGAAGTATATCAAGCATTCTCTACAATAGAGAGGAATTATTGTAAATTGGGAGAATATGTCAAGTTCCCATTACAGCACCTGCATTTACGGTCTCCTTAGACGGAGGTGGAGGAACAGCCTAAACTGAAGCAGCTTGGCTGGGGGCTCCAAGCAGACCAATGCTGCCTAGCCTTTTTGTCGCAAATGCAGTCCCTTGGAAACAAGATTGACAAACAACACTGCATGTATAACCCGGATCATCATTCAAATCTGGCTACACCCCAAGATCACAGATACTGCAGTTGAGCTAGTGTGCTGCTAACTACACCGAAGTGCAAGACAGAAGAATCTGGTAAGCACCATGGAAGCGGAATTTGTACACAGTATATCTAAATAAGGGCTTGCTTACAAACTCTGTGGTCACCAATCAGTACTGCTCACTGGACCTGGAGCTACTGGTCACTACCCATAGATATGGCAGCTACCTTTCTGTCTGCCATGGGAGTTTTCTCCCATGGTAACAGTGTGCAACACAAGGAGATAACACACTGGACTGTGTATATTCTAATATTATACAATAGTTAGTTGCTAGTAATAGTTAGTTAGTAACTAACTATTATACAATAGTTAGTTACTTCTTGTATGAGAATTGCAATAGTGTATTGGACACCTTCATTTTCACAGTGAGGCACTGTTTGAAAAATCATCGCGTGACCCGGAAGTCCCACCCTTGTTAAAAAAAAAAATAAAAATATTCAGTTTGTCTGCCTTTGTAAACATCCTTAAGTGATTTCACGTCTGTTTAAAATAAGGCTGTGTGTCCACCAAATGCATTTTTTGTCACCTGACCACCCTGAACATCTTTTTTTCAGCGCTTGTGCGCTGCGCTTTGGAGAAAAAGTCTGCACCCTGTATCCCAGCAAAAGCTTGTCATTCACAGCTCAGCACTTCTGCTTTTCCTATGGTCAAACTTTCGACTTATTTTTTAATAGCAGTCTCTAAATAACAATGGGCAGGAAACGTATTCTAGCATTGGTAGCAGCTCTGGATGCAAAACATGATGACACAGAAAGCAGGAGTCTGAGCACAGACTGTACCGGCATCCTATGTCCCGCCCTTCCTTAATTCTGATTGGCTGCTTAGAAGTCTGACACCGACAAGCTCAGCTGTAGTCTGAAAAGTTGAAATTTTTTTCAACTCTGAGCGCTGCGACAAAATGCGGCCACCGCCAAGAGCATTTCAGCGCTGAGAGCATTTCAGCGCCGACAGCGCTCAGTGCTGTAGACGGTGAACTACATAGAGAATGAATAGAAAATAGCCACCCACAGCTGAAAAAATGTGTTTGGTGGTCATGAAGCCTAAATAGGCAGTGCTAGAGTTGGATTTATTGCCTCAACTAACAAACCACAATACCTTTGTGGTGATGGACTCTTTGTTTCATTTGAAAATGCCAATAAAAAGCAAGCCAGGTGTGCCGAAGTCAAATCGCCTGCCTGCTAACTAGCCACCGGCATTGGCCACTTTTCGATCTCGGCCCTTCTGCGGTACTGACTCAACAGGTGACCAGTATGTATTATAAACACTGACTTTTGCACTTGACAATACTTAATTTGTTTACATGTGTGTGAAATGACAATAGACGTCTTCATGCTTGAGATGTTTAGCAACAGTTACTGGCTACATTTAGAAGGGACTGCACAAAATAACTGGTTAAACAAACAAATCATAATATTTTGTCCAGTATTGCTGACATTTAATAAAATAAAATGTGCTTGTGGAACTGTTGTATAATATTACAATAATGTTGTGCAATATTGCTTAATTATAAAGGGACACATGAATTTATTTTCATATTAAGCTGAGGAAGCTGTCTTATTTTCCTTGGGGAATGTGTCTATTTGCCAGTTAATTATCACTGTAAGACAAAGATGTAAATAGGTGGGAAAAATATATGTATATAACAGTATTAGCAATCAGCGAAAACTAGTTTTAAACTATCAGCAAAAATTCTACTATTGTGCATCCCTAGTTTTTATCAATTAAACCTGTAGTGTTTCACTTTTAAGAGGAGCTGAGGGCCACACACTCAGGCAGAGAGACAAGTAGGCAGACAGATGTGTTAGCAGACACATAAAAAGAAAGTTAGACAGGCAGGCAGAAGGACAGAAAGACAAACACACAGCTGAAGCCTTGCTACTCTGACACCAGGGAAGCTATTTGCAACAACATACGCAGAGAGGAAATATGAAAAAAATCTACAAGAGAGAAACTAGATAAAGTAAAAGCACTCTTTCATATGAAATCAAGAGTTTAGGGGGCAGAGTTCAGCCATAAGTGGCACTGCTACAACACGGCGCAGAAAAAAAAAATTAATTTCACATTCTTTAATTTTCAGAATAAAATGGCCAGCCATTTCAGGTCGAATAATTGTTTGAACCAATGATTTTATCATTAATCCAACAGCGGCCCCTGAGAGCTAGGGGTCACACCGGAGGTTGATTAGGTACGAGGCTGCACAAAGAGCCCTCCAGTCGATGCCATTGAAAAGGAGCAAGTCATTTAGATTGTGAATTGGTCCCGGGGCTGCGAGGCTCGCTCCATTACAGGCCATTTTCAATTTCAGCCTCACAATAAACATCAAGCCGGGCCAAGGAAATTACAGCATCTTGGAGATGTAGCCGAACAGATAGGTGGGGTACGGACAAGATGACACAACTGGAGGCAGAGGAGGGGCTGGTAATGGTAAAGGCTGGAGAGAGAAAAAGAGCAGAGATTAGTTAGTGTGGAAAGCTAAAACTGGGGGAAGAGGATGAAAATTCCAAGCGCTGCGAGTCCTAACAAAGTCTCACTGATAATGTGCACATGTTTATGGCACTAAGGAAAGTTAATGAGGGTGTGGCATATGGGAAATGGTACAATGCACCACGCTGTGGCAGCACATACGCACATGTGATGTCATGACACCACAGGGTACGTAAGACGGTCGCCCAGGGCTAGCTGTCCTCTTTGTTGCTCCGTCTTTCCATGTTACACCTGCACTGTGTACCCTGTTTAGCCAACATCCAATAAAGCTAACCTCAGCACGTAGACATATTCCCACTCATATTTCCAGACATATCAACTGTCAGTGAGGATGGGATGGAAACACTGCTGACACCTCTACCACCGTTCCTCGCTTCGCTTGGTGAGCCGCCCATTTCTTGGTCTTGTTGGCATGAGTCATACGAGATGTTCGTATCCACCATCAACCTAGCTAAAGCTAGCAAGCTTAGGCTGTACGCCATGCTAATTTATTGCCTTGGCAGTGAGGGACAACGTGTCTTTCGGACGCTTGGACCTGCGGACACCGACAAGTGTGTCACTTTGTTGGCCGGACATTTTGCCACCCCTGAGAGCATTCTGGTCAGAAGAATCAAGTTTCCCTGGGGCTGACAGCATGTAGGTGAGTTGGTCCAGCAATATGTCGCTGACCTCCACTGTTTGGCTAGTACATGTAGGTTCACACAGCTGGAAGATGAGATGGTGCGGGACCAGTTAGAGGCGCACACCACCAACCCAAAGCTGCGGGAGAAGTTGCTAATGGCGCCGGATGACCTACTGCTGTCCAGGGCGGTGGAACTGGAATCCTAGGTAGAGGCAGCGGCTCAGTTAGCAATGCAGCTAGGAGCCTCCAGCCCGCGCTCCCTACATCCAGCTCCGCTGGCACAGGCTGTTGCCCCAGCTGCAGAGACCACCGACCCCGCATCCTCTCAGGACCTCAAAGTGAACATTGCGGGACAACAGGACACTACAGCACGCTGACCATGTGGCAACTGTGGCTCACCCTCACACCGAACACATGCGCCCGCCTGCCTTGCCAAAGGACAGAAGTGCCAACACTGCAGTAAGCTAAATCACTTTGCCAAAGTGTGTCACTCAGCCCCAGTAATCCCGCTGTCTAGCTCACTGAATTGGCCCAGTCCAACCACCATTCATTCAGTAGACTGCAGTAACATGCCATACAAGTGGTGCACAGTGGAACTGGATGGCGTTAGTCTACAGCTGCTGCTGGACACTGCTGCCACGAGGTCCCTGATGGATGAGGCCACGATTAAGAAATTGTTTCCTCTGCAACCAATCAAGCCAGATGCAGTGGAACTGTTTGGGTATGGACACACAAAAATCAGCATGGTAGGAACCGTTACTCTGTCGGTTCGCTACAGGTCAAGAGTCCTCCCAGCATTCACATTCTAAGTGACTTGCCTCGGTGACAACATCCTGGGATGTGATCTATTCCACGAATTGGGCTTTTCCATCACAGATCACATGGGATTCTGTTTGGCCACTGATGGCCTGAGTCCGCTTCGCCCAGACGTGGGTGCAGCCGCTCCCTGCTTCACACCACACAACGAGCAGAACACAGGAGACTTGGAACTGATCCTCGCATGGCATAAGCCTCCTCGAGCTGCCACCTCATCGTCTACATAGGACCCGGGAGAATGTAGGATCCACCCTATCAATGGCAAGACCAGCTCTCCTCTACAACCAACTACAAACCACTTACTCCCTCAGTTACATGGCGCCCCAGCAATGATGCCTTTCACCAGCGACGGGACGAGGGAGCAGCAGCACATCGTGAAGCGGAAACGACAACCACTCACAGTGCTCAACTGGGTCTGGATCCGGTGATCCAATCGCCCACATGAGGCTACAGATGTTCCAGTAGATCAGATGCAGATGCAGATCACTGGTCAACTTGGACCAGTCACTTTCCAGATGGCTGATGGGTCACGATGGTATGCCAGCCGTCTGAGAAAGGTAACACCATCACCTGCCCCGGATCAAGAGACAGCAACCGAGCCAACCCAGGCAGTGTGAGACCCGGACTGGGACTTTGCTGCAGCAAGGTGGCCTCCAGAGTCACCTGAGCCAGTGCCGCCTGAGCCAGTGCTGCCAGGAACGCGCCCACCACAGGTCGCACCCACCATGGGCTCGACAGAGGCCCCGCTGAGTTCTGAACTGTTACTGACTAAGTTCATAAGTACATTTTTATTCAGGGCATGGTCCGTTCAAAGTGACAGAATAACCCACACGACCCTGTGGGGACACCGGCAGTCTACCTGGTTGCCCAGTTTTAAAAAAAATGCTATGGTTGGAAATATGCCTTAGGTGGTGCTTTATATCGGCCCATTTGGCCAAGTCGTGCATGCTCAGTTTTACATTAGCCAATATGCTAACATGTATGTTCTTATACTTGCTGCCCTTGCTAAGGCTAATTCACAGAAATATGGTTCTAAGCTTTTCAAGGGGGAGTAAATGTGGTTTATGGAACAGTGCAACGCACCACACTGCGACAGCACATACACACGCGTGATGGCATGACACCACAGGGTACTTAAGACGGTCGCCCAGGGCTAGGCATCCTCTTTGGCGCTCTGCCCTTCCGTGTTACACCTGCACTGTGTACCCTGTTTAGCCAACATCCAGTAAAGCTAACCTCAACATGTAGACATGTCCGCACTCATATTTTCAGACATAGCAGAGGGCCCAAAGAATTTGAAGATATTTTAAACTTTGTTGGACAAAAGCAGAAAATAGACATGTAGAAAAAAAGATAACCAATATCAACTCCATTTGCTTCAATAAAATCAATAAGTCACACTGTTACTCTGTTTTTGATACAGGTCTGATTAATTTGGAGGCTATGGAAAGAAAAATGTAATAAGTAAAGTACAAGAATGCATATTTATTTTTCCAGGCAGTTGTTTACTATAATTTAACCACCATAATTTGTTAAAGTATTACACTATCTAATGACACAGACAAAGAAGGGGCGTGAAAGAAATTTCCAACTGCAAATGCTGGTCTTGAATATCTTTTCAGCTTCATAAATACAACCACAAATACAGGTTTTGTGTGGCGCATTCACAACAGCCATTTTAATTAGTTTAGTTTGTGTTCGTACCCATAATCAATGAGGATGATCTCCCGGGTTTGGGGTAACAATGGGCTTGTTTACTTGCTGTACAGAAAAACCACAAGACTGAAATTAATGAAAAAAATGCATCTTTTCACATACTCACTTTGTGGTCCCAACACAAACAAAATTCTGTAACTTTCTATTTCCAGACTCAGAACTGTCTTTCTCTTTAAATGAACTGTCCTTCACATCCAGCTTATATGTCCATTGTGGGTGATAATTACTTACTATAGAGAAATCCAATAACCAGGATGACACCTAAAATACTAAATAAATAAATAATAGAGCAGGCTTGTACTCTTGAGAAAATCCTGTGAGCATATGAAAAATTAAATAAAAAAAGCCCAACTCTTTCAAACCAATACCAGGCTGCTTTGATTCAAAACCACACACTTAAAAAAAACTTTCATATTTATCAGGCCTGTTGTGGAATCACTATTTTTGCAGCTGCAACTGAAAAGCCACATTTCTCAATGTGCCACTAAGTCAATCATCCTTGACAATATCATTAGAATTATGGTTAGTTTTCCTCACTGTTCTAACACACAGTGAGGAAAACTAACCAAAACTAGCAGATACAACTAATGTTCACTGACTTTTTTACCTTTCTATTTGGCTTTTTATAATGACCAACAATCCTAATTACATCATTTCATGCAGTTTGTCATTAGTGGCATTTCAGTAAAAATTCAGGACCACCAGCATTTTTCTTCTGTGCCCCTCTACTCGTTCAAGTAAAGCCTCGCAGAGGGGCAGGATTACATTCATAACTTCTGCAACCATTTTGTACCTGCTGTGGAAATCCCCAAAAAACCCTCATGTTTAGGTTTACAATGTTATTAGGCGGGGCACACAATTGGGAAAATGTCACTGCCTCCTCCAGAAACTGTACCTGGATGATGGTTGTTTTCAGCACTAAAATGAAGCTGGCCAGTGTCCAGTCTCAGGAGCTTCTGACCTTTAATTCAATTCAACTTTATTTGTATAGTGCTTAGTCACAACAAAAGTCATCTCAAGGCGCTAGATACATAAGCACAAATCATAAATAATTCAAAGAAAAACCCCAATGATCAAATGATCCCCTATGAGCACTAAGTGACAGTTGGAAGGAAAAACTTCATTATAGGAAGAAATCTCAGGCAGAACCAGGCCCAGAGAGGGACAGTCTTCTGCCACAACTGGTTGGGGGTGAGGTGAGAAAGGAAGAAAAGGAAGAAAGAAGAGACATACTATTCATAACATAACAACAACATACAGGTAGAACAACATTGGTACAGATATGGTGTGCAATGTTGTATCCAAGCTAATTTGACCTGAGATTACAGCATTTTTATATGCTTTTTTCAGGCTTATTATGCTAGCTAAAAAAAATCTCATAGGTAGCACTGCAAGCAGACATATCTGTAGCTGGACCTAGTGGTGTAATGCCCAAACACTATGCACAGTGAGCATAAATAGCAGATTTTATTTCTTAAGTGGACATAGTAGATACCAATAGTAAAATTCAAACTATGACATACAAAATCCAATCTAAATTTGTGAATGACATTCAGTTACAACATGATATCACTATCTAGCTAGCCAGCTGTCACATACACTACCGTTCAAAAGTTTGGGGTCACTTAGAAATTTCCTTATTTTTGAAAGAAAAGCACTGTTTTTTTCCAATGAAGATAACTTTAAACTAATCAGAAATACACTCTAATATCTAATATACATTGCTAATGTGGCAAATGACGATTCTAGCTGCAAATGTCTGGTTTTTGGTGCAATATCTATATGGGTGTATAGAGGCCCATTTCCAGCAACTATCACTCCAGTGTTCTAATGGTACAATGTGTTTGCTCATTGCGTCAGAAGGCTAATGGATGATTAGAAAACCCTTGTGCAATCATGTTAGCACAGCTGAAAACAGTTCAGCTGGTTAGAGAAGCTATAAAACTGACCTTCCTTTGAGCAGGTTGAGTATCTGGAAAAAATTATTATTTCAAATACAAATCGTTATTTCTAACCTTGTCAATGTCTTGACTATATTTTCTATTCATTTTACAACTCATGGTGGTAAATAAGTGTGACTTTTCATGGAAAACACAAAATAATTGTCTGGGTGACCCCAAACTTTTGAACGGTAGTGTAGCTTCTTCTTCTTTCGTATGACTCCCAAAGTCACTAAACAATGTTATGTAAGCTGTGAAGCCAGGTCACTGTCTCCAGGGTGGGGTTGGTGAGATCCACATGGATACCCTCACTTGGTCCAAAGTCAGGGCACTCTGATAGGATATGATGTGTTGTCTGCTCTGGGTTGCCACAAATACAACCTGGTGACGAGAAAAGGCCGCAACGATACATGCTGGCACTGAAACGGCCGACTCCGGTTCGCAGACAGTTGAGTATAACCCAATCTCTGTGGCAAAGCTTGGCACCTGGTGGTGGTTTTGTGCTTGAAGTGATGTTGAGCTGAGGTGGTTTTCTTGTCTCTTGCTAAGTGAATCTCCAGCTTTCCAGAAGATTAAAGTTGAAAATTTCAGGGGAGACAGCATATCTACTGAAGGGTTTGCAAGAGCATAGGCATTGAGCGCCTAGATCTTGGGCAGCTTGGGTGCGATGATGTAAAAGATGCTTGTTTTCTTCAGCGGTCTTCTTCACAAGCATGTGTGTTTGGAGTTTTCTGCGAAGGGAAGGAGGAGCGATGCCAGATAAAACAGGCAGGTAATCCACACGTGTGGCACGAAAGCAGTCTGTGATTACCCTCATGGTCTCATTGAGTGTGACATCCAGCTTCTTGGTGTGAACACTCCTACTCCAGACTGGAGAGGCATATGCTCCAGTATGGAGTGTGCTTGTATAGGCTCCTCATGAAGAACCAGCAAGGCGTCACAAGAGATTATTCCTTGATAATACTTTAGCACGCAGAGAGACAAGATGGTGCTTGAAGGCAAGTTGTCTGTCAGGTCTGAGTCCAAGGTATGTTGGCATGGGGGTGTATGGCAAGGTTAAATCTCCTAGGGTGACACTGTGCTGGCAGTTAGCATCCCTGTTAGCGCAGTGGAATGCTGTAGCAGTAGTCTTTTTCCATGCTGAGTTTCAGCCTCCACATCCTTAGATAGTCTGAGATGACAGCAATGTCTTCAGTGAGAATTTCCTCCATCTTGGACCAACTGACACCGGAGAACAGCAAAGCAAGATCGTCAGCATAGCCATACTGTAGGGAGGTTGTCCATGGTAGACCGCTAATGTAGATGTTGAAGAGGGTAGGTGCCAGAACAGAGTCCTGGAGAATGCCATTTCTCAACTGGCGGAGTCTACTGACTTGTCCATCACTGGTCTTGAGGATGAAGCTGCAGTTTGAGATGATTGTGGCAATGAACTGTACGATATGATGGTCAGGAACCTGCGCAGAAGCTTCAGAATCAGCACTTGGTGCCATACGGTGTCATATGCTGCTGTTAGATCAACCAGGAGGACGCCTGCCTTATGACCTTTTTCATAAGCTTCCTCAATGTCATCCATGAGCTGCACAACTTGTTGGACAGTGCTGCATCCTCTGCGGAAACCAGCCTACTCATTGAGAAGCTGGGAATTGATGACAGGCTCAAGATGGCTTAGTATGAGTCATTCAAGTAACTTGAAGGGCACACACAAAACGAAATGGGTCTGTAATTCTTTGGGTTATCGACTGGCTTGTTGGGTTTTGGAATGGCGATGATAATTACCTTGCACCAGAGCTTTGGTATGGCCAATCTGGACATGCAGATTGAGTAGAATTCTCTTAGCCACTTAATGCATTGAGGACCACAGTTGATAATGAACTCTAGTGGGATGTCATCTGGGCCCTGGGCCTTCCCACTGTTCAACTGATGGATGGCAAGAGAAATCTCTTCAGTAGAGAAAGGTTCCGAGAGGGACCATCAACACCGGGTGCTTGCCACAGCTCTGAAGTTTCCTGTTTCACGGACAATGCATGCTCCTTGCTTGCACCTTTTGAATTTTCCATTTTCTAGAAGATGCCTGGCAATGGAGTTTGCTGTTATTGGACAGTTGGTAAGTTTTGAAGACCTGCCAGTGAGGTGGTTAAAGGTTTTCCAGGCCAATCTGCTGGAATGGGTGAAGTCAATGCCTTGGACGGTCTCTTCTCAACATTCCCTACGTTTCTGATCCGGACAATCTATTAGGACAGAGGCCTTGTTGCCTACCTCATCACTTCTAGGTTCAGCTTGAAGGAGGTCATCATAGAGAGTAGAACACTCTTCATCCCAAGTAGGAATGTATTTGCCACAGAAACCACGAGGGATGGAAGGCTTAACTGCACTTATGAGTAATTGACAAAAGAAGGAGTAAACATGGTTCAGATCAGTGGAAGAACTGGGGGGG
This sequence comes from Pholidichthys leucotaenia, assembly GCA_020510985.1. Lineage (NCBI taxonomy): Eukaryota > Metazoa > Chordata > Actinopteri > Cichliformes > Pholidichthyidae > Pholidichthys > Pholidichthys leucotaenia. The sequence goes on along the minus strand of CM035839.1, from coordinate 288,260,334 downwards.
GGGGGGGGGGTAGGTTGTTGATCCCCGATTACGTGAGCTGTCTGAATTGGAGCCACTCAGCCTTGCAGAAGTTCCATCTCTTCACTGGTTTGGAGGGTATTGAGGAGATGTTACATACAGTAGCTCATACACACAATCAAATTAGCACATCACTAGCAGGAGTCCATGGGTGGATACAAACTGCAGACACTCCATCACAGCTGGTCTACGTGTCTTTGGTGAGTGGAGATCTCATTTTCATACTAATTTACTCTCCACTGCTGATGCTCACTTTGGTGACACCAAAATATCAACATTGTTTGGCTATCGTGACCAACTCACTCAGATTCAAATTCACATCTTTACATTGATTTCATATGTAATCGCACCGTGTGAAAATTCCCTTTGCGTTTGATCTGAATGCACCATTATTCTAAGTAGAAAACTAAAGTAACAAGTATAAAATACATCTGTCCATTTTCTCAATTTGAAACTTTACAAGGGTACCAATAAAGGCCTATACATTCTCCGCAAGAACAGAGAAAACTGTTCTCTCTCCCTGATTTGGGAGTTCCTGCAGCTTGTTCTTGACACATCAACATGGCTGTGATGTTCTGCTTAGCAGCAGATGAGGGTGAAGAGAGGACTCAAGGGTGCAGGCAGGAGTGCAGTGCAAAATGATAATTTATTAAACAAAAACTCAAAGCAAATAAAAGGCAGCACATGGGCTGAGAACTAAACTAAACTTGACATGGCAAACACTAAACTCATGGCATGGATACATGGCAGGGTAGACGACACATGGTAGTTGACGCAGTGACCTCTCAATGAGACAAAGACAGAGACTCACATATATAGGGGAGGGAACAATTAGCTCGACACAAGACAGCTGTGAACAATCAGGAGCTAAACAGAAGCACATATGAGGGAGAGTGGCAATGGGTACAGAAACATGAGGAGCTGAGGACACTAGGTGAACAGGTACACACACAACCATGAACTTAGACAGGGGATGACACAAACATGATCAAAGACAGCACGGACAATAACACAGGGTTACAAAAATAATGTTTTTGTAAGTTGTCTGTGTTTTTTCAACTGATTTACGACAATTTTGCACCGCTGAATCCGAAAATGACATCAGTTTCTCTCGATCAGGTCAGGCCTTTATGCTAAGTTGATTTTTAAAAAATCTGATCTTCTGACTAAATCGATTACATTTTTGTGACATTATCGGTTGATTTTTGTTAATATTTCTCATCCGAAATAGATTTTTAAGAGAAAAGATTGTTTTCTAACACAATTTATTGATTAAATGTTACAAACTTCGATTACTGTAAATTGAATAGTAGACATTAATAAAGGTAAGTACATGTAAATTGAATGTTACGTCATCATTGTTCAAAATTCAGAGCTTCAACTTCCATTTATTCGAACCTCTAAAATGCTCAGCAGCAGGGATGTCTCTCTTCAGAGTCCAGCAGTAATCAGCCATCATGACAGTTTATGACATCATGTCATAAATTGGTGTATGCAAACTTTTCAGAGTTCAAGAAATTTCAAGAATTAAAAAATAATTCTGCATCATATAAAGCGAAAATACTCGTACATGTAAACAAAAATGTAAAAAAAACAACATGTGGCCATAGTTCAAAAAGTTGACCTGATTGAGCAAAACCAATGTGATTTTTTGATTCAACACATCAAAACTAAAAAAACCTTAGACAATAAATTTGGTGTTGACCAGTGTAACACTAAACAGTAAAAAACAAACCAAGATCATACAATAACCGTGAAAACCGGTACTACCTGTCTCATGGGTCGGGCCATCGGCGACTCAACCGGCAATCCCGCCCTTCCGAGGGTGTGGAGGGTGAAACTGGGCATCCTGGCAGAACTAAAAACAATTATCTGTCACATTCAGAACTCCTTATAAGAGCTCCTTATCCAAAGATGAAGGTTCGATTGGACACTTAGCAATGATGATAGAAGGACTACAGCTCCTGACCAGATAGAGTAATGATATAGAGTGAAATACATGGAGGTAATGCACCTGTAAGCTGGTTGCCAACCGCCAATCAAATCTAAAAGAAGAAGAAGATATAGAGTGATGATAATCAAGTCAGTGGTGGTAATGCAACCAAATACAAAAGACAATCAAAAGACACAGACAACAAGGGATGACATGACAAACAATGATCAGAGAACACCTCATCTTGTTTGTTGCTGTCTGTTGTTGCTGTGAGGTGTGAGGTGCTTGGGTGCATGTGTGTGTACGCATACACAACACTTCACATGTGTGACATTTGAATATTTTGTTTTGTAACACCTTAACTCTGCACTTTGTGCAGTTTCATTGCAGTTGTTCTGCTCATGTATGATTGTGTGTTTTTGTGACCTGCCGGGGGACTACAGAGGCAAATTAGTAGTATTGCTAAATCTGGCATACTTACATTTTTTTGATGTTCATTAGTATGAAATGTCACTTTCAAGTAAACATTAAACTAAACTCAACTAAACACCAGGACACGTAGTAATAATAATAATAATAACAATAAGAAGAAGAAGAATGGGGCAGCATGGTGGTGGAGTGGTTAGCACTATTGCAGCACAGCAACTCACCCTTGGCCGGGGGATCCTGGGTTCGATCCCAGCCCCCGACCGACAGTGATCTGTGTGGAGTTTGCATGTTCTCCTCATGTCTGCGTGGGTTTGCTCTGGGATTTCTCCGGTTTCTTCCCACATGCCAAAAACATGCACGTTAGGTTAATTGGCATCAAACTGGGGATTCTAAATTGTCTTTAGGTATGACTGTGAGAGTGAATGGTTGTCTGTCTCTCTGTATTGGCCCTGCGACGGACTTGCGATCTGTCCAGGGTGCACCCTGCCTCTCACCCAAAGATGCTGGGATAGGCTTCAGCACCCCCATCCCCCACGACCTAAAAAGAATTAAGCGGAAGAAGATGGATGGATGGATAATGATAATGATACTGTGAAAAAGCAAAGACTAAAATGAACATAAAGTGTGGGCATGGTCCCTGGCCATGCCCGGATTATGACAGTGGCAGAACTTTTTTCTTGTGTCCAAGAACTATTGTGTGACTGGTCAGAAATGTGAATTTCCCAGGAGTTCTGCACTTGAATTTCTTGTGACGTATGAAATGTTTTGGCCAGAAAGACCTTTGTTCTTGTTCTTGCCACCCTGCCAAAAAAGAAAAAAAAATTCTCTGTTCTTGCGGAGTATATATAAGCCTTAATATGATTGAAACCACCATTTATCATAAAAAATTGAGCAGAAATACTCTTCTACAAACCAGAAGCCATCATCCTAAACATCTTATTCAAAATATTCCATTTGGACAATTTTTGAGACTGAGAAGAAATTGTAGTAATGATAATGGGTTCCACCTACAAGCTACTGAGATGCAACAATGCTTTCAAGAAAGAGGCTATCCTCTAGAATATATTTCTTCAGCCTATCAGAGGGCCTGGCATACAGATAGACAGTTGCTATTATTGAAGAAAAAAAACTGTGAATCTCACAACCTTTTCCAGAGTTACTTTTTCCGCTGAATTCTCACCTGTAGCAAGTAAAGTTAAAAATATCATTCTTAAACGCTGGAATGTTCTTAAAAGTTATCCATCATTGAATCACATTTCCTCTACTCTTCCTCTTATTTCTTTTAAACGTCGTAGTCTGAGAGATAGACTGGTGCATTCTGATACTGGGAAACAACTTAATTCTGTCTCCTGTCCACAAGCTCCTCTAACAGGCTCTTTTATCACTGTGGTCATTGTGTTCAGTGCTCTAATTCATCAGACACCGAGTATTTCTCACACTCCCGGACTAGTAAAAAATATTACATTAAATCTTTTATTAAAGATTTAATGTATCCTCTCCTTCAGCGGCGGCTCAGGTCCGCAAACCCCGGATAAAGACTACTCTGGGTGTGTCAAATTACACACCAGCTCCATATAGAAGACAGCGCATCACCCCGCCTTTGCAACAACAACATCACCCTCTACAAAATTACTCTCCTCGTCAGAATCCACCGACAAAACCCCCCCAGACGACGCTGGTAATTGGTGACTCGATCATGAGGAACGTCAGAAGCAGGTACTGTATTACTTGATTTTTTCCTGGGGCTAGAGTCTCTGACATTGAGGCTCTTATCCCTGACCTGCTAAATGAATTGCCCCACGTACAAACTGTCGTTGTATATGTTGAATGCAATAACATCCCAGATGAAGCGTCAGAGATTTTAAAGAATGACTTCAGGAGCCTTCTGTCCACTCTTAATAACTGTGGCAGACGTGCGCTCATCTCTGGGCCTTTGGCACCTCTCAGATGAGGCTGCAATTGTTTTAGCAGAACTCTCAGTCTCAATACTTGGCTGTGTTTTACTTGTCCTATTTTTAACATTGGTTTTGACAATTTTAACTTATTTTAGAACCGCCCATCACTTATGAGGCCTGATGGCATCCACCCAAATAGACTTGGTGCACGTGTTTTAAGAGACAATCTATTCTATTCCATTCTGTGTTTTTTGGTACAGTGACTGAAACTTGGTGAGTTTACTCACTTTGAAGCTCCTGGGTTTGCCAAACTGCCCTTTTTTGGTTCTGTTCCCACTTCTTGTATTAATCCCATTAATTCAAATAATCTTCACCGTTTGGATCAGCCTTTGATTTATAATCCTACAGAGACTGTGTCTGTCTCCCTTTGCCCTAAATATTGTAATCCAGGACAAATGCAACACAACTTGAAAAACACACGCACTTCTGCAGCTCCTCCTCATCCACCACCCTTCAACTTTGCCCCGTCTTCTTCTTTAGAGAAACTTTTTCTGCTCCCTCCAAAGTTAATAAAAAAGTTAATAAAAATAGAATTCATAAACATCCCAAATTGATTAAACAAAATGTTGGTAAAATTCAAATCCAGCCTCAAGTCCCTAAAATTAATAAATTGGCCTCTGTTCCTCCCCAAAATTTAAAAATTAAATGTGGTCAATTAAATATTAGGTCTCTAACTTCGAAGTCTCTTCTGGTTCATGATCTATCAATCGATCATCAGATCGATCTACTATCCATCACAGAGATTTGGCTTGGGCAAGATGATTTTGTTGGTCTGAATGAATCAACTCCCTCTGGGTATTTAAACTGTCATAATCCCAGAGGTTCCAAGGTTGTCATAGCCAGGAGCGGCACTGGGGTTAAGCTCCCAGTGCTCATAAAATGCTCCTTATGGCGTGCATCTCGAAAAGCCTCTGACAACTAAGTCCAACTCCTAGTCTGCCCGTGTGGTTTAGTCTCTAAGCCCGGCGGAACTGCTTTTACTAATAGGAGAAGGGGCGAGGGCGGATCTCTGGCGCCTTAAAACCAGATGCTTCGGGTAGATGGTGGCTCGTCAACCTGGGAAGGTAGCCCATCTAGGGGAAGGCAAACCCTGATTTCAAACCTCCGCTGCCTTGCGGCATACCCGGTCTCGGGAAAGGCTTCGGGAGTCAACCCTGAGGAAAAATCCGGAGTCAGAGCCCCTAAGGCAGTTCTATGTTGTGCTCAACATTGTTCTGGCAGCTCCTGCAACGGCGCTGGTGCCAAACTGTAGCAGCCCTGCTGTTCCTTTGGATTCATCAGTGACGTGGAGAGAGGGGACATGCTGCATGGGCAACATCTTGTCTTCCATATCTTCCTGCCCAGGCTTGAATCCTACCAACGCCCAACGCTGGAAGGTAGAACACCGGATCACTGGAGAGGACACTCCAGCTTCGCCTTTGACGTAGACAAAACACGGGGAATGACAGTTACCGGTTATAAGCCACCGCTCAATTGGCGTAGAGCGCGGCGCCAGGGGTTGTTCCCGACGGTGGGAGGGATCATCGGATCTCACTGGACAGCTACCGCCCGCCTCAAGCTGGGCAGCCCCCAGCCAATAAGGTGTTGTCCCACCACAGCTTGCTTTCCTCATTGGGTGCATGGGGATGAGGAGAAATCCGAACAGCAGGCTGAGAACCTTCGCACCAGGCAAGACAATAAAACAAAAGAGACCAACTCTAAAACTGGGAACTTGGAACGTCCGCACTATGATGACAGGACTCGCTGCTAACCTCAAGGACATCAACGACACCAGGAAGACTGCCATCATCAATAATGAGCTGAAGAGACTGGGAGTGGATATCGCCACTCTCCAGGAAACACGGTTGGCTGACGCAGGCACACTGAGAGAGAAGGACTACACGTTCTACTGGCAGGGAAAGGGCAGTGACGAACACAGGGAACACGGAGTGGGCTTCGCAGTGAAGAACACCTTGCTGAAGATGGTGGAACCGGGCAGCAATGGCTCTGCACGACTCCTCACCCTCCGCCTGAACACCACTCAAGGCCCAGTCACCCTCGTCAGTGTGTATGCCCCAACACTGACAGCCACACCAGAGGCAAAAGACGAGTTCTACGAGAATCTCGCAACAACTGTCAGGATCATCCCCAACTCTGAACAACTCATTCTCCTTGGAGACTTCAATGCCAGAGTGGGTGCTGACCACGACTCCTGGCCCTCCTGTCTTGGACCTTTTGGCATAGGCGGAATGAACGACAACGGACAGCGGCTGCTCGAGTTCTGCACATATCACGATCTGTGCATCACAAACTCGTTCTTCAAGACCAAGCCCCAACACAAGGTTTCCTGGCAACATCCACGCTCAAAGCACTGGCACCAGCTGGACTTGATCCTGACCAGGCGCACCTCACTGAAGAACGTGCTAATCACCCGTTCGTTCCAGAGTGCAGATTGCGACACAGACCATTCATTGGTGTGTTGCAAGGTCAAGCTGCAGCTGAAGAAATTCCATCATGCTAGACAGCCTGGAAAGGCACGGATTGACACCAGCAAGATGGCTCAACCAGAACTTGTTGAGCAGTTTGCCTCCACCTTTGAGAAGGAACTTGGTGTACCACAAGAAGGAGAATCTGCAAAGCAGAAGTGGGAAGAGCTGCAAAACACCATCCACCGCATAGCCTTGGCTACCTTTGGGAGGAAGACCTCGAAGTCACAGGACTGGTTTGATGCCAAGTTGACCGAGATGACCCCCGTCATTGAAGCCAAGCGCTCAGCACTTGCTGAGTACAAGAAGTACCCAAACGAGAAGAATCTCCAGATTCTCAGAGCTGCGAGAAGCAAAGTTCAGCAGACTGCTCGGCGCTGTGCCAACGAGTACTGGACTCAGCTCAGCCAAGACATTCAAACCGCTGCCATAACAGGGAACATCCGTGGTATGTACGATGGCATCAAGAAAGCACTTGGTCCAGCTCAGAGCAAGACGGCCCCCCTCAAATCCTCCACTGGGGAGATGATCACAGAAAAGAACAAGCAGATGGAGAGATGGGTGGAACACTACTCCGACCTCTACTCCAGACAGAACACCGTGACACCTTCAGCCCTTGATGCCGTCGACTGCCTGCCATCCATGGACGAACTTGACGCCGAGCCAACCATCAACGAACTCAGCAAGGCCATTGATAGCTTGGCCGCTGGCAAGGCACCCAGCAACGACAGCATACCCCCTGACCTGATCAAGCACTGCAAGACCGCCCTACTGCTGCCATTGCATGACGTCCTCTGCCAGTGTTGGAAGGAAGGTGCCGTACCACAGGACATGAGGGACGCCAAGATCATCACCCTCTACAAAAACAAAGGGGACAGAAGCGACTGCAACAACTACAGGGGCATCTCCCTCCTCAGCGTTGTTGGCAAAGTCTACGCACGAGTTGTTCTCGTTCGTCTACAGAAGCTTGCCGAACGTGTCTACCCCAAGTCTCAGTGTGGCTTCCGCGCTGAGCGATCGACGGTAGACATGATATTCTCCATCCGCCAACTCCAGGAGAAATGCAGAGAACAGAACATGCCCCTGTACGTCGCCTTCATCGACCTCACCAAAGTGTTCGATCTGGTCAGCAGAGAGGGCCTTTTCAAGATCCTGCCAAAGATAGGATGCCCACCAAAGTTGCAAAGCCTCATTGAATCGTTTCACACCAACATGCAGGGGATAGTGCAGCACGATGGCAACGTCTCAGAGCCATTCAACATACGCAGCGGAGTGAAACAGGGCTGTGTACTTGCGCCAACCCTCTTTGGGATTTTCTTTGCTATGCTCCTGAGGCATGCCTTCAGCACAGCAACAGAGGGAATCTACCCGCACACAAAATCTGACGGCAGGCTTTTCAACCTCGCCCGCCTGAAAGCCAGAACCAAAGTACGCGAGGCTCTAATCAGAGACATGCTGTTCGCAGACGACGCTGCAGTCGCAACCCACACACAGCAGGAGCTTCAGACCCTGATGGACCGCTTCTCCCAGGCATGCAAGGACTTCGGGCTTACCATCAGCCTGAAGAAGACTAACGTCTTGGCGCAAGGCACGGAAGCACCACCAACCATCACCATTGACGACTACGAGCTGGAGGTCGTGAATCAGTTCACGTACCTGGGGTCCACGATCAGCAACAACCTCTCCCTTGATACAGAGATCAACAAGAGGATTGGAAAATCAGCCTTCACACTCGCTCGCCTCACCACACGAGTGTGGGAGAATCCCAAACTCTCTGTCAAGACGAAGATGGCAGTGTACAACGCCTGCGTCATCAGCACACTGCTCTATGGGAGTGAGACGTGGACAACATACGCCCGGCAGGAAAAGAGACGGAACTCCTTCCACTTGCGCTGCATTCGCCACATCCTGGACATATCCTGGCAGGACAAAGTGCCCAACACAGAAGTTCTGTCCCGCGCCGGCCTTCCCTCCATGTTCACTCTACTCAGGCAGCGCAGGCTCCGCTGGCTAGGCCACGTTCACTGTATGGAGGATGGCAGAATCCCCAAAGACGTCCTCTACGGAGAACTGGCAACTGGCAGGAGAGACGTTGGCCGCCCACAGCTGCGCTTTAGAGACGTCTGCAAGAGAGACATGAAGGCCCTGGAGATCAACACAGAGCGCTGGGAGGACCTTGCAACGGACCACTCCAAATGGAGAGGCACCCTGACCAGACAGCTCAAGGCGGGTGAAGAAAGACTGACTGCTGCAGCAGATGAAAAAAGGACCCGCAGGAAGAACCGCCACAGACCCAGCAGCACGGAGACCACCCACAAGTGCGACCTGTGTGACAGGGACTGCCATTCGCGCATTGGCCTGTTCAGCCACAGGCGGTGCTGTTCCAGCAGAGTAGACATTTAGGATTCTCTTCCATGGTCATCATAGACCGACAGAGGCCGACGAATCCCAGAGGTTCTGGTCGTAGTGGTGGAGTGGCGGCAATTTTCCATTCTAAATTACTAGTTAATGTTAAGCAAAAATTATGTTTTAATTCCTTTAAAGGTTTGGTCCTCAGTGTGGGGCTTGTTGGCAATCTTGGCTTGAACTCAATTCTCTTTGCCATAGTCCATCGTCCTCCCTCGACCTATTCAGAGTTTCTATCTGAATTTGCCGAATTTTTTAGCTGATTTGGTGCTGAAATCTGATAGAATAATTATTGTAGGGGACTTTAATATACTGTACATGTTGATGTAGAGAGTGACTGTCTTAATAAGGCATTCAATTCAATTTTTGACTCAATGGGGTTTTCCCAAAAAGTAAAAAATTCTACCCATTATTTTCACCATACATTGGACCATGTTTTGACTTATGGTATAGATATCGAAAATCTGGTAGTGTCTCCTCATAATCCTGTACTGTCTGGCCATTCATTCATTCATTCATTCATCTTCTTCCGCTTAATCCTTTTCGGGTCGCGGGGGGGGGGGGGCGGGGGCTGGAGCCTATCCCAGCACCTTTGGGAGAGAGGCAGGGTACACCCTGGACAGATCGCCAGTCCATCGCAGGGCCAACACAGAGAGACAGACAACCATTCACTCTCACAGTCATACCTAAGGACAATTTAGAATCCCCAGTTTTGATGCCAATTAACCTAACGTGCATGTTTTTGGCATGTGGGAGGAAACCGGAGAAATCCCGGAGTAAACCCACGCAGACACGGGGAGAACAATGTTTGATTTCATTATCTCTGATCACTTGTTTCCTAAAGAAAAATACTACTACAGCAGATGTCTTTCTGATGACGTTGTTACCAAATTTTTGCAGATTGTCTCCTCTATACCATGGGTCAACACAACAGAAACAACAGAAATAAAAGATGGAGAGTCTGCTCCATTCGTGATTGATAGCATGGTTGATAGTGTTACAACCTCTCTGAATCGGATTCTAGATTTGGTAGCCCCTTTCAAAAAGAAAAAGTCTAACCAGAGATTTCTAATCCCTTGGTTTAACTCAGAAACTCGTGGCTTAAAACAGAAAACTCGTCATTTGGAAAGGAAATGGTGTTCAACTAATTCAGATGAATTCTACTTAACATGGAGAAATAATTTCTTAATCTATAAAAAGTCTCTTAGAAAAGCTAGATCAAGCTATTATTCTGCATTAATAGAAGCGAACAAGAATAACTCCAGGTTTCTCTTCAACACTATAGCCAGGCTTACAAAGCGCCAGGACTCAGTCAATCCTCACATCCCCCCTGAGCTTTCTAGTCAGGACTTTCTGAACTTTTTCAATCTTAAAATTTTATCTATTAGAGATGAAATCAGTCAGATTCTTCCTACCGTAAACTCAAGTACATTAACTACTACAACTCCCTCAATTGATATCTGCTTAGATAAGTTTACTCCAATCGACCTCTTAGAGTTGGATAAAATAATCTCCTCAGCTAAGTCTTCATCTTGCCTTTTGGACCCTATTCCTTCCAGGTTATTTAAAATTATCTTCCCAATTATTAGTAGCTGTATTCTTCTTATAATTAATTTTTCTTTAACTCTGGGTTATGTACCACTGGCTTTTAAAACTGTGGTAATTAAACCCTTACTCAAAAATCTTGGAAAGAGTTGTTGCTGCGCAATTATTTGACCATTTGCAGGGAGTTGGTTTGTTTGAGATGTTTCAATCTGGGTTCAGGGTTCATCACAGCACTGAAACTGCCTTAGTGAAGGTCACTAATGACCTCCTGATCGCATCTGATAATGGACTTGTTTCTGTTTCTTTTAGATCTCAGTGCAGCCTTTGACACTATCGATCATGCCATTCTACTTGATAGATTAGAACACTATGTTGGACTAAATGGAACTCCGTTGCAGTGGTTTAGCTCTTATTTGTCCGATAGATTTCAGTTTGTTCATATCAACAATGAATTTTCTTTCAACTCTAAGCTCAATCACAGAGTTCCACAGGGATCTGTGTTAGGCCCTACTCTTTTTAGTTTATATATGCTTCCGTTAGGCAATATGAATCTTTAAAGAATGAATGAATCTTTATTTATTTCGGATAGATTAAAAGTACAGGTTAAAAGAAACTGAATAATATAACAAAGGGGGAAAGAAAATCCAACAAGGTCAAATTAGACAATAACTCCTCTGATTATACAGTTCAACATAAGTTATCCGAAATGGGTGATGGCTGAAGCCGCAGCTTATATTGCCCACCCATGTTCCAGCCAAGAATTCAAAAGAAAAAACAAAACAAGAGAGATTACAATTCAGAACGACGCTAAGACAAAATGTGACAAAAAAACTAAGCTACAACACAACGCAGGCTGGATATGACAATCCAATTTACATGTCATCTTGTATATATGTTTGGAGTATTTCTTCCTTTAGTTTTTGTTTAAATTGTCCAAGTGTTGTACATGATTTTAATTCAGGTCCAAAATCGTTCCATAATCTGACTCCTTGCACTGAAACACAGTGTTTCTTGGTGGTCGTTCTCACTGAAAGTTTTTGAAATATACATGTTCCTCTGAAATGATATTGTTTCTCCCTTATTTGGAACAACTTTTGGATATTTGCGGGCAGTGATAGATTCTTCACTTTAAACATTATTATTGCAGTTTTAAAGTCAACCAGATGTTTCAACTTGAGAGCTTTTAATTTAAGAAAAAGTGGGTTTGTTGGTTCCCTGTAAGCTGCTTTGTTTATTATTCTAATAGCTCTCTTCTGAAGCATAAAGACTGGATATATGTTTGTTTTATATGTATTTCCCCATACTTCAGTACAATATGTCATGTATGGGAGTATTAATGAATGGTACAAGGTATATAGTGTGGGTTGATTCAGCAAATATTTCACTCTGTGTAGTATTGCAATTGATTTGGATATTTTACCTTTAATATAATTAATATGTGACTTCCAACACAGTTTACTATCAATTATTACTCCAAGAAATTTAGTTTCAGATACCCTCTCAATCTCTACACCATTTACACTGAGTTTAGATACTGAGTTGCTGTGATGGTTGTTAAAGACTATAAATTTTGTCTTACTTAAATTGAGCGTTAATTTGTTTGAATCAAACCACAGTTGAAGCTTGCCTAATTCCTTTCCGAGTGTATCCAAAAGTTGTTCCAAATTGCTTCCACTGCATAATAGATTAGTGTCATCGGCAAACAATATTAAGTCTATTTTTTCTGAAACTTTACATATATCATTTATATACATATTGAATAACAATGGCCCCAGAACTGAACCCTGTGGGACTCCACAAGTAACCTTCAGTAACTGTGAGTTTTTGTTACCAACACATACATACTGATATCTATTCTTTAGGTAACTACTTAACCAGGGCAGTGCTACCCCTCTAATACCACAATTTTGTAGTTTCTTTAATAATAAATCATGATCCACTGTATCAAATGCTTTTTTAAGATCCAGGAATACCCCAACTGAATACTCTTTATTTTCAATGGCAGTTGATATTTTTTCGATAAATTCCATTAGAGCAAATGCAGTTGTCCTCTTGTGTCTGAACCCATATTGCTGCTCACACAATAAATTATTCTTCAGTATGAAGTTGTCAATTCTCTCATAGAATATTTTTTCAAGTATCTTGGAAAATTGCGGCAATAGTGAAATTGGCCTATAGTTTGAGAATTCCCCTCTGTCGCCCATCTTGTATATCGGAATTACTTTAGCTATTTTCATTGCATTGGGAAATATACCTGTTTGGAGAGACAGGTTACAGATATACGTCAGTGGTTTCACTAAGCATTCAATAATAGTTTTGACTAAGAGCATGTCAATACCATGACAGTCCGTAGATGTTTTACTTTTAAACGATTTATCAAATTCAATGACCTCTCTCTCGTCTGTGTCCTTTATGAAAATGGAGTCTTTTATAGCAGTGTTATTGCTTATTGTATCACCTGTAGGCGCCGTAATGGGTATTTCTCGAGCCAAATTAGGACCAATGTTAACAAAAAAGTTATTGAATTCATCTGCAGGTGAAGCTGCATTCACACTCTGAGTCGTTTTATTATTTTTTGAAAAATCGGTTGGGTAGCTTGTATTTCTGCTTTTATTTCCAAGAATACTGTTAAGTATTGTCCATGTATTTTTAATATTGTCTCTGTTTTTCTCCAGTTCTTTACTGTAATAGTCTCTCTTACTACATCTTATTATATATGTTAACTTATTTTTGTATGTTTTATACCGCTGCTCTGCTTCTTTTGTCCTTTTCTTTAGGAAAGCTTTATATAATAAATTTTTCTTTTTACACGCCTTTTGTAATCCTTTGGTTAACCATGGCTTATCGGCAAATTTATGTTTAAGCTTTTTCTTTACTAATGGACAATTTTTTTCATAAAGAGTGGTTACAATGTTTATAAATGTGTCATAGGCTTCATTTACATCTGATACATAGACTTCTGTCCAGTCTTGCTTCAGCAAGTCCTCTTTAAAAGAACTGATTGCATTTTGTGATTTGTATCTGAACGGTTTTAAAATTTTTTCTGTATTGGCCCCCGTGTGGCCATGGATAAGTGCAAAGGTTGGCAAGTGGTCACTTATATCATTTATCAATAATCCACTTTCTATTTTCTTATCAATAATATTAACAAACAGGTTGTCAATAAGTGTAGCAGTGTGAACTGTGATTCTACTGGGATGTGTTATTGTGGGATATAGACTCATGCTGTACATAGAGTTCATGAACTCTGTAATTACATTTTGTTGATGTGGATTTAGTAAATCAATATTGAAATCTCCACAAATTACTACCATTTTCTTACTAGTAATATTATTGTACAGCTCGACTAATTTATCTCTGAATGTCTCATTGCAAGTTCCCAGCATTCTATATATACAACTTATAATTAGATTTTTTGTTTTATCTTGGTCAATCTCAACAGTAACACATTCCAAAATCCCTGGTAGTGCAAAGGACATTCCATTTACAAGCTTACACCTATACAGGTCATCAATATACAGTGCAACACCACCACCATTTTTTTGAGATCTGTTTATATGAAACATCTGATATCCCTCTATTGCCATCAGGGAAGCCTGCTCTTCATTAAGCCAAGTTTCAGAGACTGCGATAGCTGTAAATTTTCTGTCTAGCTGTTTTAAATAGTCCTGAATCTGTGGAAAGTTTTTGTTAAGACTTCTGCTGTTTAATTGCATTATTGATAGTTTACCATCTAGTTGCACTTGACTTTTGAATTGCTTTTCAGTGTAATATTCACAATGGCTATGAATATTATTGAAAAAGTAGTTATCAGGATCAATATCGTTCTCCATCTCTTGTAGTTTATGTTCAGCATAATGGCATATTTTCAGAGTTTGAGTTTCCTCACTCTGTGTCAAATGACTTCCTCCAACTGGGGATAATTGATGTCTACTCAAGTCAGTCATAAGTTTTTTGTTTGTGTTGCTTATTTTTTTTTAAAGTACATTGACATGGTATGTCATAAGAACTATTCTTACCGTGTGTGTGAATATGGATTATCATTGTCTCTTAATTTTCTTAATCAGTGTTCATCTGTATTTATTTAAGTCAGTAACATCTCTGATCATTATACTCTTTGCTTGCTCAGGTGTTCCATTTAATTTGATCCAAACTCTACAATTTCTTGTCCATGTTGCCTGTATCTTAATATCATCAGAAAGCACTGTATACATTTTCACTGTTACTCAGACGACACACAACTATACCTGTCAATGAAGCCCAATGATTGTAATCAATTAGCCAAGTTAGATGCCTGTCTTAAGGACATCAAAGCTTGGATGACTTGTAATTTTCTACTATTAAACTCAGATAAGACTGAAGTCATTCTTGTTGGCCCAAAACATCTTAGAAATTCCTTCTCAACTCATGCCCTTAATTTAGATGCCGCCACTCTCACTCTGAATAGTTCTGTGAGGAACCTTGGAGTTATTTTTGAGCAAGATTTGTCCTTTAATTCACATATTAAATTTGTTTCTAAGACTGCCTTCTATCATCTGCGCAATATTGCCAAGATTAGGAGCATCTTGTCTCTGAATGATGCTGAGAAACTGATTCACGCCTTTGTCAGCTCTCGATTAGATTACTGTAATTCGTTATTATCTGGTTGTCCTAAAATATCCTTAAAAAATCTTCAGTTGATTCAAAATGCTGCTGCTAGAGTTTTAACTGGTTCTAGAAAAAACAGATCATATCTCCCCAGTTCTGTCCTCCCTTCATTGGCTTCCCATAGAATTTAGAATCAAGTTTAAAATCCTTCTTCTTACTTTCAAAGCTCTTAATAATCAGGCCCCCCTATATATAAAAGATCTGATATTACCTTACCATCCTAATAGAGCATTACGCTCCCAAAATGCTGGATTACTTGTGGTGCCCAGAATCTCCAAAAGTACAGTGGGAGGCAGAGCCTTCTGCTACCAAGCTCCTTCTCTCTGGAACCAGTTACCACTCTGGGTCCGGGAGTCAGACTCGGTCTCTGTTTTTAAGAACAGGGTAAAATCCTTCCTTTTTAATATATCTTACGTTTAAGGAGGGATTTTGTGTCTCTTAACCCCACTTTTGTTCTGTTGTTATTTGATCCATACTGCTGGTTGACCTCCAATAATGTACTTGGCATCTCACTGTTATGTTCTTTATGTCTGTCCTCTCCATCCTCTCTATCCCCTCACCCCCAGCCAGTCGCAGCAGATGACTGCCCCTCCCTGAGCCTGGTTCTGCTAGAGGTTTCTTCCTGCCAAATGGGAGTTTTTCCTCTCCACTGTTGCTAAGTTGGGCTGCACGGTGGCGCAGTGGTTAGCACTGTGGAAGCACAGTTTACCCTCGGCCGGGGGATTGCAGGGATTGTGAGATCGTGGGTTCGATCCCTGCCCCCGGCCAACAGTGATCTGTGTGGAGTTTGCATGTTCTCCCCGTGTTGCGTGGGTTTACTCCGGGATTTCTCCGGTTTCCTCCCACATGCCAAAAACATGCAGGTTAGGGATAAGGGGTGCTTGTGCACGCAGCGACCGGCAGCTGGTGGCTTGTCACCAGACTGCAAAACAAATCTACCTACGGGTACAAAATAAGTAACTTAAAAAAAAAAAAAAAAAAGTGCTTGATCACAGGGGATCATCTGATTGCTGGGTTTTTCTGAGACTGTGGGGTTTTTTCTGCACTGTGGCGCCACGAGACGGCTTCTGTTGTGATGTGGCGCTGTATAAATAAATGAATTGAATTGAATTGAATTAATTGCAACAGCACACATGTGATTTACTTGTTAAAGTGTCCGTGTGGCCTGGTCTATGTGAGACAAAAAAAGAGCTTTAAAAGTAAGAATTTCAGAACATAAGACTGCAATTCACACTAAAAATATGGATTGCTCGCCAGTATGTTCAGGCCAAACATGGTTCCCCAACCCCCCTTTCTGGGGAATTAAGAAAATTATGCTTCCCCCTAGAGGTGGTGAAATGTTTTTATATTATTTAAAAATGTCTTGAAGATATAATGTTATGCCATGTCACTTTTGCTTTTAGAGGTGTTGTAGTGTATGAATATTTTCAACTTTATTTATTCATATAGCACCATTTCACAACAACAGTCATCTCATAGCACTTTCAACTGTAGTGGAAACTCCCACAATTGCAGAAAGACCCCAGCAATCAGGTGATCCCCTGTGAGCAAGTGCTTGGTGACGGTGGAGAGGAAAAACTCCCTTTACACAGGAAGAAACCTCCAGCAGAACCAGGCTCTGGTTCTGCTGGAGACGAGGCTGTGTATGTGTGTCTGGACGCCGTGCCCACCCACAGGGTGAAGTCAGGCGGGCACAGCCCATTCTGTATATAAACCCCAAGTTCAGTGTAATAAAGTTAGTTGTTTGCTGCATGAAGACTCGCCCCACTGTCCGTCATTTATCAAACATAACATTTGGCGATGAGAAGTTTAATGGAGGTGTGCTGGTTGCATCAGCCGTTGGCACCATTTCTATAGTGCGAGGGGGAGCCTGCAATCCTTTGGGCGGAGTGGACAGCCTCATTTGAGGAGTTTATTGGGGTGCTGGGCCTACACAGGCTGGACGGGAGATGTCGGCAGGCGCTCCTGGCCCATAATCTTGGTGCGGAGGGCCGAAGGATCCTTGGTGCTCTGGGTGGAGCGGACCTCTACAAGGATGCTGTCGAGCAGCTGGCCAGGCACTTCGACGGTGAGATGAGGGCCGTGAAGCTGCGCATGATGGAGATTTTGGCATCAGGAACTGATAGGCTAAATGCGTGCCAAGACGAGGTTGAGGGCACCAAGCTGGGCCTCAAGGCAGGACCGGGACCACGAGTTGAAGAGTCCCTGGTTGCCGAGGTCAGCGAGCCAGCCATGGAGCCCAGCTTGATCCAGGACCATGGTGCAGGCGGGTCGGACGGCGCGGTGTGCGAGAATGGCGGAGAGGTAGTGCAGCAGGACACAGAGGCAACACAGCAGGAGCCGGCCCTACTGTTGGAAGCTGTACAGCAGGTGAGCGGGGCAATGCAGGCCGAAGACTTCGGGGAAGAGCCGCAGCTGGTCATGATGGTGGCACAGCGGAGCACCGGGACTAAGAGCGCTGGATGCAGCAGCGAGGAGCCCGGGTCAGTGAACGAGCCCGGTGAAGGTGATGGTGTTTGCCTCGGAGGTGAGTGACAGCAGCCACAAGACATGGTGGCAGCAAGCGGCACCGACAAGTGGGTTTCGGCGGTCCCCGGAGCGCAACCACGCGGGGTCGGAGTGTTCGAGGCTGGAGGACTAGAGAGCAGAGCGGGACATTTTGGCACGGTTTTGATGAGCACCAAACGCCATCGTCAGAGCGAGAGTTTGGACTGGGACGGCGGGACACAGAATGAGGGTCTGAGGACGACGTGGCAGGCACGGGAGACCGGGTCGGGTTTCCCTACAGGTCGACAGTTGGGTTCGGCCCACGGAGAAGAAGCCAGTTTGGAGAGATGGAGACAGGCTGGCCAGTGGGGGGTGTTTCGACCTTGGGGGGCGGCGGCGGCGGCCGGACTATGGGATGCCGTGGGGGTGCCCAGGCCCTCCGTGGATTTTTTGGAGTTGGTGGCTGCCCAGAGACTACGGTGTCATTTGATAATTTATTTGTGTAAATTCCTGTGTATATATACTATATGATATATATGATATATACATCCTGTGTATATATGTGTATAAGAATTAAGCAGAAGAAGATGGATGGATGGATGATAAAGTGTATAGTTTGTATATATCTGATGCTGGTGTGCATGTGAGTGAGTGAGAATATGGGATTAATTTTACTTTTCAGAGACAAGGTCCAATTTGGTTGTTTTGTGTGAATGTGATAGGTTGTTTTATTATTACCTCCGCCAGGAGGTTATGTTTTTGCCGGGGTTTGTTTGTCTGTTTGTCTGTTGGTTAGCAAGATAACTCAAAAAGTTTTGGACGGATTTCGATGAAACTTTCAGGCGTTGTTGGAAATGGTACAAGGAAGAACTGATTAAATTTTGGGGATGATCTGGATCACCGTCTGGATCCAGGAATTTTTTTAAAAGATTCTTTAACATTGTGAGATAGGGCCATTTTCAACATGTGTGCATGTAACTCCGCAAAAAATAGTTAGTACACTTGGAAAAAAAATACACGGCAAGGTGCCAATAGGTTCTATAATATACCGAAGACTGATCCGGATAATGGAATAATGTCTGTCTGTCTGTCTGTTTCTTTGTTTGTTAGCAAGATAACTCAAAAAGTTATGGATGGATTTTCATGAAATTTTCACAGATTGTCAGAAATGGGGTATCCTACAGATGATTACATTTTGGTTGTGATCCAGATCACCGTCTGGAAGAAAAACGCCATTACGGGAAATGCGATTTTCGTGAATAACTACTGAACCACTAATCCTATCAATGTCAATCCAATTGCTAGTCATATGTTTTCATGGTCAAGGAATCTGAAAATGTAGACATTATAAATGTAGGATTAATATTTATGATGTAAAACACTGTATGGGGGGAACTGTGGCGCTTGGCGGAGGTCTGCGCTCTCCGAGTGCTTTTCTAGTCTCTATGTGTTACCCTCCTTGTTCTTAGTGTGTGAGTCGGGTTACCAAATTTGGGTGGGTTTCCTGTGCGCTTGATTTTTTTTTTGGGGGGGGGGCGATGTGGTGTATAAACATGTGTGTCTGGACGCTGTCCCCACCCACAGAGTGACGTCAGGCAGGCACAGCCCGTTCTGTATATAAACCCCAAGTTCAGTGTAATAAAGTTAGTTGTTTGCTGCATGAAGACTTGCCTCCTTCTCCGTTATTCTCAGACATAACAGGTGTGTCTATCATTGGTTGAGGTGGATCAAGTTTGTGTGACAATGCCCACCCCACTCCATCAAGCCAGTGGAGTTGAACTTTTATGGTCTTAATTATCCAATGAGGTTCCAAGGTTGTCATAGCCAGGAGCGGCACTGGGGTTAAGCTCCCAGTGCTCATAAAATGCTCCTTACAGCGTGCATCTCGAAAAGCCTCTGACAACTAAGTCCTACTCCTAGCCTGCCCGTGTGGTTTAGTCTCTAAGCCCGGCGGAACTGCTTTTACTAATAGGAGAAGGGGCGAGGGCGGATCTCTGGCGCCTTAAAACCAGATGCTTCGGGTAGATGGTGGCTCGTCAACCTGGGAAGGTAGCCCATCTAGGGGAAGGTAAACCCTGATTTCAAACCTCCGCTGCCTTGTGGCACACCCGGTCACGGGAAAGGCTTCGGGAGTCAACCCTGAGGAAAAATCCGGAGTCGGAGCACCTAAGGCAGTTCTCTGCTGTGCTCAACATCGTTCTGGCAGCTCATGCGACGGCGCTGGTGCCAAACTATAGCAGCCCTGCTGTTCCTTTGGATTCATCAGTGACGTGGAGAGGGGGGACATGCTGCATGGGTAACATCTTGTCCTCCATATCTTCCTGCCCAGGCTTGAATCCTACCAACGCCCAACGCTGGAAGGTAGCACACCGGTGCGCATCGGCCTGTTCAGCCACAGGCAGTGCTGTTCCAGCAGAGTAGATGTTTAGGATTCTCTTCCATGGTCATCATAGACCGACGGAGGCTGACGATGGACGATATCCAATGAGTTTTCCACACATGGTCTACTCTGTCTATTTAATGGCAGCCATTTTGTTCAGTTTAATGTGACTCTGAAGAAGACACAGACGGTGTTGAAATGTCAGTCTTTGCACAAATAAAGGCTGTGAATTGGACAGTGTGCTCCAGACACTCTTTCCTTTATGGTTTTGATGTCCTTGAGCTGAGAGGCACCTGTTACACAGCTTCAGACGTTTAGGGAGGAAGCACAGAAACCCCTTTATCCACTGGATTTTTTAGCACCATAACAAGTCAGATTACAGTTTGCAAATGCACAGAGGGGCAAAAACCTTAATTTCTGGAGACATGTTCTGTGGTCTGATGAAACTAAAATTGAACTGTTTGGCCATAATGACTATCGTTACATTTGGAGGAAAACGGAAGAAGATTGCAAGCCTGAGAACACCATCCCAACTGTGAAGTGCAGGGGTGGCAGCATCATGAGGAGGGACTGGTGCCCTTCACAAAATAGTCCTAACTGCTTCATATCCTTCATCGGGACTCTCAGTTACCATGGAAACACACCAACAAAAGTTAAAGTTACAGTCACAAATACCCTTACAAACAGCTGCAAACACTGTACAAATGATTTTTGGACCATTTTGTCCAGCCTTCTTAAGGTGGCCATAGGAGAATCCAGCATTCATAGACTGTTCATAAGTTCATGGACAAGTCGATGGTCTTGTCCAAGATTTCTACGAGCGCCCTACGAAAACCCCTCATCATAGGGTGGCCGTATGAAAGCCATAGGAACAACGTAAGAACTACACAAGATGTTGGCCATAAGTATGCCTCAAGAACACCTAAAGTTGTTCTTGAGGGTCCCTTTCAGTGGTCATAGGAAATACCCTATGAATCCCTGTTCATACAGAGATTCATACAGCGTGTGTAAGGCAGTAAGTAGTGAGGTGCTTACAAGGCAGAAGTACGTCATTTGTGTGACATTTGTGCCGACAAAATGGGCTGAAAGCCGTAAGATCTTCTTACCAACAGTTTGAGAGTGCCGTGAGTTGCACAAAAACTTTCATAGGATGACAGTAAGTATGCCATAGGAAGATCCCAAAGCACCCTTACGAAGAACGTAAGAACTCTCGGGCCATTGTACAACAGAAAAGCATCTCATTTCTCAAGAATGTCAGAAGGTGCTCTTGCAAAATGAACAGCAACCATAAGAAACTATGCCCCCCTCCACAAATGTCTGCAAACTCCAGAATTCATAGGAACTGAAAGATTCTTACAAACTCATTGTTTGTAAGAATCTTTGTGACTGCAGCTTAAGTTTCTGTTGATTATAACAAAATAAAAGCTAGTATCAGCTTAAAATGATCCAACAGTTATCTGCCACGTCCCCTACCTTTACAGCAATGAATATTTATTGTTTTACTAATCCACAGAAAATTAAATCTTAAATTTTGTTGAGCTCTCATTGACAGCCAGTGTAGAACATAGACAGTGGATATGATGGAGTAGGAATTAGTAAAACATGAAAGTCTTTGTGCAAGTAGTCCATTGTTTTGGAGTGGCCATCACAAAGTCCTGATCTCAATCCCATAGAAAATTTGTGGGTAGAGCTGAAATGACTTGTGCGAGCAAGGTGGCTTACAAACCCGACTAAGTTACACCAGTTCTGTCAGGAGGAATGGGCCAAAATTTCAGCAAACTATTGTGAGAAGCTTGTGGAAGGATACCCAAAATGTTTGACCCAAGTCATACAGTTTAAACCGGACACTCATTGGGAATCCTAAAATAAGTATATTATACCTCTACCAAAAGGTGAGAATGTGGGCACCCAGCACAATGCAGACTGATAATATTCATGCTCAGTGGGGATTGCATACAGAGAGCCCCTAGGGGGACAACCAGAACAATGACTATTGTTATACATCCCCGGATTAAGGAGAGGAAGTCCGGCGCCAGTTAATCACACGACTGATATGTATTGACTGATATGTATATCAATATGTAAATGTGCCATGCATTTTCTCTTGTCTATATAAAAGAGCTGACTTTACATGCCTCACAAGGACACACACACACACACAGCACAGCACACAGCACTACAGTGTGTCTCATGATGATGGAGGAATAAAATTCTGAAACCTTCCAGCTCGCCGTGTCTTGCCTGAACTTATTTTGTTCCTCCACAAGAACATAATAAACATGAATATAGTACTTTTGTAGCCTTAATTTTGTCTAGAAAGAAAATGATTTTTTTCATTCATTCTGTGCACCCACGTCGAGGCTCTGAGTGCCGTATTTGCCGACTGATTTTGGTGACATCACAAGATGCGCAAACTAAAAGCTCAATGTCTAGCTAGCCAGCAGACCACACACGTGGATCCAACCCGCACTAGATAGGCCGGTGGTGCTTTGTGCCACAACGACAATCCCCCAATTCAGCACACTTGAATTCCACTTGAGCTAACGCTATTAGGTAGATTTGTTTACGTGCACAGTTGATCAAGCTCAAGTAGAACTTAAATGTACAACTGTGATCAATGAAAACTGTTTGACATGGAGACAGAAACTCCTAGTAGTAGTACTTCAGCGACTTCAACATCAAAATCCAAGCAAAAAGTTGAGAAAAGATGTATAGTATTTGGGTGCAGTAATTCTTCCAAGAATTCAAGTTTCTCCATGCACATCTTGCCAGGGGAGGTGCCGACAGGAACTGAATGTTTCACACCACTACAGGTAAGTCTCAATCCATTTCTTAAGGTTCGACAAAGTCTTATTGGTAATCTTATTCTAAGATAATGAATATCACTTTCGTTTCAAGAAAAGCATTTTTCAGGCCCAAAAAGTTTTCATGAAAAATCAGCTAAAATCTTAAAAAAAAAACAAAAAAACAGTAATTTTGATTCATCAAAATAATATTGGTACCCAGCCTAATCCAGTAAGAACAATTTTAGTTTTTTTTTTTTTTCTAGTCAAGCTAGTTTAGTTAGTTTTGATTTTAGTTGATGATCTTGATTATGCATCTAAATTGTAGAAATAAACAAATATTGCAGACAATAGACCTTGTGAAGATTTTGATCGCTCAGTGGCTCTGTCACTCGGTGGCGAGATCACTATTCTCACTGCAAGCATGCAACTTGCAGCAAGAGGGTGAAGATATTAAGCAAAAATGATGATCAAGACTTGTCTAAAACTCATCCTGATCAATAAAGCACATATATTTGAAGAATAAGGTCTGCCAGATGCCAGAAACCATGCAAGCACAACAGCCGACAACACATAATTAGACCCTCTAACTTTTACACATATTTTTTTTTAATTTAGAGAAAAGACAATTGCAAAGTGGATTTGTAAATTTTCTATAATATCAAAGTAAGACAAGAAACATCAGTAAATACATTTACACGTACCAGTTCACAGTGTTGTTAGGGTCAAGCTGCGACTCGTCTTTATCTCTCCTTGGTTAATCATCACCATCACCATCCCGCTGTCTTGGACCCGGTTCATGCATGTAAGCTGCAGGGACTCCAGCCGCAGCGTTAGCACCAGCAGTGGCATTTTGGTTTTCGTCTGCTTCTGGGTCAAAATCTCCCAAATCTCCATCATGATCATCGCTGTCTGCTAAATCACTCTCTTCACCTTTAACTTCCTCTTCATTAGTATCCACTTCGAAACTCAGATCGAGAATGCTTTCTTCTATTTTCCTCAAAATATGAACGCAATCTCATTGTTCATTCACTCCAGCATTTGGAAGTGGTGGCGTTCTATTTTATACTGAGTTCAATATTGTATGTTATTGTTGTTACAAGAACGCCGAGTGACTGCTGATCTGTATATACTTTTATTTATTTATTTATTTTCTACTCGTTTTAGTTCTGCATTTAATATGAACCCTGAGTTTGAAATAAACATTTGAATTTGAATTTGAATTTGAATTGTTTTCAGATTGTAACAAGACACAGAGCAGTTTGTTTATGCAGTGATCTTCCTCCTTCACTGTTGTCTGTCCCACCTGGAGAAGCCCGGGAATGCGGTGAGGATCATGTTCTTTGACTTCTCCAGTGCTTTCAACACCATCCAACCGATGATCCTGAAGGACAAGTTGCTGTGCACAGGGGTGGACCAGCACCTGTCATCATGGATCCTGGACTACCTCACTAACCGGCCACAGTTTGTGAGAACCTGGGACTGTGTGTCCGACACGATCATCGGTAGCACGGGGGCCCCCCAGGGAACAGTTTTGGCTCCCTTCCTGTTCACCCTTTATACTGAGGACTTCTCACACAACACAACATACTGCCATCTACAGAAGTTCTCTGATGACTCTGCGATCATCGGCCTCATCTCCAATGGAGATGAAGCTGAGTACAGAGGGCTTATCCAGGACTTTGTGGACTGGTGCCATCAGAACTGCCTCCAGATCAACGCGAGGAAAACTAAGGAGCTGGTGGTGGACTGCCACAGGCAAGGACAACCCCTCACAGCACCACTAAACATACAGGGAACAGACATCGAGATGGTGACATCCTACAAGTACCTGGGTGTTCATCTGAACAATAAACTAGACTGGTCATACAATACCGACGCACTCTACAAGAAGGGACAGCGCAGGCTGTTCCTACTGAGGAGATTCAGGTCTTTTGGTATACAAGGGGCGCTGCTGAAGACATTCTACGACACGGTGGTGGCATCAGCCATCACGTTTGGAGTGGTCTGCTGGGGCAGTGGCATTACAGCGGCCGATAGGAAGAGACTGAACAAACTGACCAAGAAAGCTAGCTCTGTCCTGGGGCAGCGCCTTGACCCAGTGGAGGAGATCGGAGAGAGAAGGATGGTAGCTAAACTGTCATCTCTGCTGGAGTCCGAGTTCCACCCTATGCAGGACACACTGAATGCACTGAGGAGCTTATTTAGCAGCAGACTACATCATCCTAGGTGCACAACCGAGAGGTTTCGCAGGTCCTTTCTACCTACGGCTGTCAGACTGTATAACCTAAGCAGGGCTGCTCGCAGAGATAGCAAAAAGACGTGACAACCTAATAGTATTGAATGCAAAAGATGCAATAGACTTATACAATGGTCCCCTCCGGTATACAACTAGGAAAATACCGGAAGCTACGGAGGGTGACAATATGTATGGGTACATAATCATACCATGTAGGATAACTAAGTAGATGGTTATGCTGTTTCATTCCATCTAGCTACAATGCTCCGCACTGTGTGTGTTTATATATTTACATATTTATTCCATCTAGCTACAATGCTCCGCACTGTGTGTGTTTATATATTTATATATTTTTTCCATCTAGCTACAATGCTCCGCACTGTGTGTCTATATATTCATGTTTATATGTACATATGTATACTCGCTGCACTTGTTTTTTCTTGCCTTCTGATTGTTGCTCTGAGTTTTGCTATCCCTTTGCTGTTGCAATCCTGGAATTTCCCCATTGTGGGACTAATAAAGGCTTATCTTATCTTATACAATACAGCGCACGCAAAATAGACTAGTAATTAATTCATTGTTCAACTCGTGATGTCATGCATTTCAGGCCGACATTCTCAGCGAATTTCAGTCATGTGAAACCATCACTTTTCCTGACTTTTTCTCAAAATTCCTCTCTCCAGATGATAATTTATTCAAAAAAATGGTGATATTTAAGGAAATTATATCATTTCCTGCATAAACATACCAAATTTGGCCTAATTAAAAATCAATAAATTTTCAGTTTAAAGGCAATGCTACCAAGTACCAAATACTGTACTAAGGAAATGTATGTAAACTTCTGACTTTGGAGAAAGTAATAAAAAATTCTCAAAAATTTTTTAGGAAATATAAAAATTATTTAGTAAACAGAAGTAATTTTGGCAATCCTAAATGAGCTAAAACAGGAAAAGTTTAGTCTAATTTAAAGTTGGACAGTGAGAAAAACGTTATGTGTCTTTATATATACAGTACAGTGTATGTAAACTTCTGGTTTCAACTGTACATAAACCCGGCCCTAGTGATAGTGCAGAAAAGGCAAAAGAATGTTTCATCTATGTAACTTAAGATCCTTTTTTTATTATGCTATTAAAAAATACTTAAAAATAATTTATTAAAAAATACAAAATGGATACATTTGCCAGCTCATCTAGCTTATAACAGCACTGTAACCCTCACAAGATGATTTACATTTGCTACCAGGTGAACCATCTATGGTTGTCCGGAAGACAAAATCTGCTTAGCATCTTTCAATTTATGACATATTCCATGTTCAATACTTTTAACTCCAGCCTCCCTATCAATCATACTTGAAACTCTTGTCAGAGTCATATACCAGCTATGCCTTCACTACAGTGACAATGGAATAATTAAGCTGCTGGCAAGAAAGTGAAAACAAAGAGGAAACATCTGCTTCTGTTACACTGGTTTTCACAGAAGCCCTGAGACCAGACTGGAGACAATCAGGTGGTTTGTCTCAAAGCAATTATCCACATCACCTAACTCCGTACGGAGATAACCTCAATATGCAAAATAGCGATGGAAGGCTGGGTGTGTGCCATAGCAGAACTGGAGGAAATCTGGGTCCAACATTTTTCTTATAACTCCTTTACTGAGTTGACTTTTGTTTTACAATTTGGCTTTTTATATTTTTAAAGTTATTCATATTCAAAATTATACAGTGGATATAAAAAGTCTACACACCCCTGTTCAAATGTCAGGTTTTTGTAATGTAAAAAAATTAGACCAAGACAAATCATTTCAAAACTTTTTCCATCATTAATGTGACCTAAAACCTGTACAACCCAATTGAAAAACAAACTGAAATCTTTTAAAGGGAAAAATAAAAAACTTACAATAACCTGGTTGCATAAATATGCACACCCTGTCATAACTGGGGATGTGGTTGTGTTCAGAATTAACCAGTCACATTCAAACTCATGTTAAATGGGAGTCAGCACACACCTACCACCACTTTAAGTGTATCTGATTAACCCCAAATAAAGTTCAGCTGTTCTAGTAGGCTCTACATGACATTTTGTAGTTGCATCTTACAGCACAAGCCATGGTCCGCAGAGAGCTTCCAAAGCATCAGAGAGATCTCATTGTTCAAAGGTATCAGTCAGGAGAAGGGTCCACAAGAATTTCCAAAGCATTAAATATACCATGGAACACAGTGAAGACAGTCATCATCAAGTGGAGAAAATATGGCGCAACAGTGACATTACCAAGAACTGGACGTCCCTCCAAATTTGATGAAAAGATGAGAAGAAAACTGGTCAGGGAGGCTGCCCAGAGGCCGACAGCAACATTGAAGGAGCTGCAGGAATTTCTGGCAAGTACTGGCTGTTTAGTACATGTGACAACAATCTCCCATCTAGGGTGGCAAGATGGAAGCCTTATCTTATGAAACAAACATCCAAGTCTGGCTACATTTTGCAAAAACATCTGAAATCTCCCAAACGTATGTGGGAAAATGTGTTATGGTCCGATGAAACCAAGGTTGAAAGTTTTGGCCATGATTCCAAAAGGTATATTTGGCGCAAACACAACACTGCTCATCACCAAAAGAACACCATACCTACATTGAAGCATGGTGGTGGCAGCATCATGCTTTGGGCAGTTTTTCTTCACCTGGAACTGGGGCCTTAGTCAAGGTGGAGGGAATCATGAACAGTTCCAAATACCAGTCAGTGTTTGCACAAAACCTTCAGGATTCTGCTAGAAAGCTGAAGATGAAGAGGAACTTCATCTTTCAGCACGACAATGACCCAAAGCACACATCAAGATCAACAAAAGAATGGCTTCACCAGAAGAAGATTAAAATTTTGGAATGGCCCAGCCAAAGTCCGCACCTGAATCTGATTGAACATCTGTGGGGTGATCTGAAGAGGGCTGTGCACAGGATATGCCCTCGCAATCTCGACAGATTTGGAGCATTTTTGCAAAGAGTGGGCAAATATTATCACATCAAGATGTGTCACATTGACAGACTCCTACCCAAAAAGACTGAGTGCTGTAATAAAAGCCAAAGGTGCTGCAATAAAGTATTAGTTTAAGGGTGTACATACAGTATTTATGCAAACAGGTAGTTTATTTTTTATTTTTCCCCTTAAAAGATTTCCGTAAGTTTTTCAATTGGGTTGTACAGGTTATAGATCACATTAATGGTGGAAAAAGTTTTGAAATGATTTATCTTGATCTCATTTTTTTACATCACAAAAACCTGGCATTTGAACAGGGGTGTGTAGACTTTTCATATCCACTGTAGCTCTGGCTTTAATTTACAGCTCTTAGTGCGACCTCTCACTTTTTAACCTCATAACCTTTTCAGATCAAACTCTTAGCTTGGATGTGGTTACTCTTTCTCTTAATAGCTCTGTGAGGAACCTTGGAGTTATTTTTGATCAAGATCTGTTTTTTAATTCACATATTAAACTTGTTTCTAAGACTGCCTTTTATCATTTGCGTAATATTGCCAAGATTAGGTGCATCTTGTCTCAGAGTGATGCTGAGAAACTGATCCACGCTTTTGCTAGCTCTAGATTAGATTATTGTAACTCTCTATTATCAGGTTGTCCTAAAACGTCTTTAAAAAGTCTTCAGCTGATCCAAAATGCTGCACTAGAAAGAGATATCACATCTCTCCGGTTCTGGCCTCCCTTCATTGGCTTCCCATAGAGTTTAGAATTAAGTTTAAAATCCTTCTTCTCACTTCTCAAAGCTCTACATAATCAGGCCCCTTTTTATTTAAAAGATCTGATACTACCCCATTATCGTAACAGAGCACTATGCTCCCAAAATGCAGGATTACTTGAAATACCTAGAATCTCCAAAAGTACAAGGGGAGGAAGAGCCTTCAGTTATCAAGCTCCTCTCCTGTGGAACAAGCTGCCAATCTGGATTCGTAAGTCAGACTCGATCTCTGTTTTTAAGAACAGGGTTAAAACCTTCCTTTTTGATATAGCCTATAATTAGGGTGGGGCCATGTGCCCCTGAACCCTCCCTTAGTTATGCTGCTAATAGGTTTAGACAGCCAGGGGACCTCCAATAATGCACTGGGCTTCACTCCTTTCTTCACTCAATGAAATATTTTTGCTGGTCATTAACATCTGTTTGTTCTCTCCCATAGATTGAGTCCTCATCGTGCTGTTTGCTCTCCATATATCTGTTCTTTTCATCTTCTCTATCCCCTCACCCCCCAGCCAGTCGCAGCAGATGACTGCCCCTCCCTGAGCCTGGTTCTGCTGGAGGTTTCTTCCTGTTAAAAAAGAGTTTTTCCTCTCCACCGTCGCCAAGTGCTTGCTCACAGGGGATTGCCTGATTGCTGGGGTCTTTCTGCAATTGTGGGGGTTTCCCCTACAGTTGAAAGTACTATGAGATGACTGTTGTTGTGAAATGGCACTATATAAATAAAGTGGAATTGAATTGAATTGAAAATATTTTGCATACATTATATTATAACATACAAGTTAGGTTAATTGGCATCAAACTGGGGATTCTAAACTGTCCTTAGGTATGACTGTGAGAGTGAGTGGTTGTCTGTCTCTCTGTGTTGGCCCTGCGATGGACTGGCGATCTGTCCAGGGTGTACCCTGCCTCTCGCCCAAAGATGCTGGGATAGGCTCCAGCCCCCCCACGACCTGAAAGGATTAGGCGGAAGAAGATGAATGAATGAATGAATGAATAGCTCAAGTAGGTTCATTTTGTCTTCTTTTAATTATTTACCTTTTGTTCTTATTAAAGAAAAAAATTGAAAGGAGATGTCTTTACCTTCTTAACATGTTTCGACTGTGCACTGCAGCCTTCGTCAGAAGAGAATGAATGAATATATCATACATACTGTACATGTGGATCATGATGAATGAGACTTCCATACAGGATCGGTCGAGGCCCGGGTTAACAACGACCATCACTGGTGCTGTTAACAGACAGGGTGCTGGTGGAAATTGGGCTAGTGTTAGTCAAAGATCTAGGAGAAGGAGAGGGGGAAGGTGTGTTAGGAGGGAGAGAGAGAAAAGGAAAGGTAGAAGTGTGGAGGTGAGAGTAGGGATGTTAAATGTAGGGACTATGGCTGGTAAAGGCAGAGAGTTGGTTGATATGATGGAGAGAAGAAAGGAAGATATATTGTGTGTTCAAGAAACCAGATGGAAGGGAAGCAAGGCTAGGAGCATTGGAGGTGGATTTAAACTGTTCTACCATGGTGTAGATAGGAAGAGAAGTGGAGTCGGAGTAATCTTGAAGGAAGAGTATGTGAATAGTGTTCAGGAGGTAAAGAGGGAGTCAGAAAGAATCATGAGTTTGAAGGTGGAAGTCAAAGGTGTGATGTTGAATGTTGTCAGTGCGTATGCCCCACATGTTGGATGTCAGGTAGAAAAGAAAGAGGAATTCTGGAGTAAGTTGGATAAAGAAGTCGTGTTTCCAGTGGGGAGAGAGTGGTGATTGGAGCGGACTTTAATGGACATGTAGGTGAAGGGAACAGAGGTAATGATGAGGTCCTGGGTAGGTACGGTTTTAAGGAAAGAAATGTGGAAGGACAGATGGTTGTGGATTTTGCTAAAAGGATGTAAATGGCTGTGGTGAACACGTACTTCAAGAAGAGAGAGGAACATAGGGTGACTTACAAGAGTGGAGAAATGTGCACACAGGTGGGCTACATCTTATGCAGAAGGAAAAATCTGAAAGAGATAGGAGACTGTAAGGTGGTGGCAGGGGAGAATGTAGCTAGACAGCATCGGATGGTAGTCTGTAGGATGACTTTGCAAAGCAAGAAGAGGAAACCAGTGAAGGCAGAGCCAAAGATTAAGTGAGGGAAGTTACAGAAGGAAGAAGGTCGCACAGAGTTCAGGAAAGAGTTGATACAGGCTCTGGGTGGTAGGGGGATGAAGGAAAGATAGTGAACAAGGAAGTCCCGAGGATTAGCAGGGTAGAAGTGAGGGCAGCTTTGAAGACGATGAAGAATGGAAATGCGGTTGTCCAGATGACATACCTGTGGAGGTATGGAGATGTTTAGGAGAGATGGCAGTGGACTTTTTCACCAGCTTGTTTAACACAATCTTCGAGAGGGACAGGATGCCTGAGGAGTGGTGAAGAAGTGTTTTGGTACCAATTTTCAAGAACAAAGGTGATGCTCAGAGCTGTAGTGACTACAGAGGCATAAAGTTCATCAGCCACACTATGAAGATATGGGAAAGAGTTGTTGAAGCCAGGTTAAGAGGAGAGGTGACAATCAGTGAGCAGCAGTACAGTTTCATGCCAAGAAAGAGTACTACAGATGCAATGTTTGATCTAAGAGTGTTGATGGAGAAGTGTAGAGAAGGTCAGAAGGAGTTGCACTGCATCTTTATGGATCTAGAGAAAGCATATAATAGGGTACCAAGAGAGGAAGTGTGGTACTGTATGAGGAAGTCAGGAGTGGCAGAGAAATATGTGAGGGTGGTGCAGGACATGTATGAGGACAGCGAGACTGTGGAGGTGTACTGTAGGAGTGACAGATGGATTCAAGGTGGGGGTGGGATTACATCAGGGATCGGCTCTAAGCCCCATCTTGTTTGACATGGTGAGGGACAGGCTGACAGATGAGGTCAGGCAGGAGTCTCTGTGGACCATGATATTTGCAGATGACATTATGATCTGTAGTGAGAGTAGGGAGCAGGTGGAAGAGAACCTGGAGAGGTGGAGAGCTGGCAGAAGCACCCAAAAACCGGCAGAACACCCACCAAACCTGGGATGTAAACTGTGGCCCCAGTCCGAGACGATGGCCACTGGAATCCCATGTAGCCGGATGACATGCTGCGTCACCAGGTTGGCCATCTCCATGGCAGATGGTAGTTTGCGGAGAGGGACCAGATGGATGGTCTTGGAGAACCAGTTGACGATGGTGAAGATCACCGTGTTGCCTTGGGATGGAGGGAGGCCCGTAACAAAGTCCAAAGCAATGTGTGACCATGAACGACTCAACACCAGGAGGGGATGGAAGAGGCCAGCCGGGGGAGAAGAGTCCGATTTATTCATGGCGTAGGTTTGACAGGCCTTGATGAACTCCTGCACATCCCTCCCGAGTGCAGGCCATCAAAACGCTCTCCTGAGCAGCTCTATAGTCCGGGAGGTGCTGGGATGGCAGGCAAAAAAGCTAGTATACCCCCACTTAATCACCTATCCGTGTAGCGCCGAGGGGACGTTCCGATGACTGAGCTTGTCGGACCCTCTGCTCAATTTCCCACGAGAGTGTCCAGAGAAAGCAGGAGGAGGGGAGAATAGTCTCCAGGGGAGAGGCGGCAGCTGTGGAGGAAGAAGTGAAGGAGGAGGAGTCGTGAGAAAGCTGGCGTGAGAGAGTATTAGCCTTGGCATTACAGAACCCTGGTCGGTATGAGATGGAAAGATTAAACCTATTAAAGAACAGGGCCCACTAAGCCTGCCGTGAATTCAATCGTCTGGCCGATCGAAGGTATTCTAAATTTTTATGATCAGTCCAGACAATGACCGGTTGGCTAGCTCCCTCCAGTCAGTGTCTCCATTCCTCCAACGCCAGCTTAATGGCCAACAGTTCGTGATCCCCACCACCGTAATTCCTCTACGCAAAATACGCGCACAGGTGGAGCTTCTGGTCCGAGCTTCTGGTCCGAGCTGGAGCACTGGGAGAGGACAGCGCCCACCCCCGAATCGGAAGCATCCACCTCGACCACAAATTGTACCAAAGGATCCACCTGTGCCAGGACACGCGCGTTGGTGAACAGGCCTTTCAGGGTCACAAAAGCTTGTTCAGTGGCCTCGGACCACTTCAGTGGGCTTTTGGTCAATGTCAGCTGCGTGAGCAGTTGCATCACCTTACTATAGTCATGGATAAATCGGCGGTAGAAGTTGGCAAAGCCCAGGAAGCGGCTTTGCCTCCGGCCCAGATAAACTGTAGAGCTGGCTGGATGGCAGCCGCATGCCCGGGAGGAGGTCGATAGCAGAGTCGTAGGCCCGATGAGGTGACAAAGAAAGGGCCCTGGACTTGCTAAAGGCCTCCCCTAAGTCATGATAGACCTCGGGCACGGAGCTGAGATCAACCGGCTCAGCCGGAGGGGAGGAGATCAGGAGCGAGGGTGAGCATGCGGCCGATCGGAGGCACAATGACAGACAAAAAGGGCTCCAGGATAAAATGGAGCCCTGACTCCGGCTTATAATTGAGTTGTGAATGCAGAGTCACGGATACCCCAGAATCATGGCGGTGGTGGATTGAGGCAGAATATAAAACTAAACAGTCTTGCAGTGATTACCGGACAAAATGACCGAAATGGCCTCAGTTTGTGCAGTGACTGCCGCAATGCTGCTGCCTGAAACCGCGAGACACTTGAGGGTGTTGGAATATTCATCGTGGGTGTCTGAAATTTTCTGACAATGAATGCCCTGTTGAATGAAATTCTGCTCCGCTCCTGAATCAATCAGAATGGAGGTTTTGAACTCGGCCCCTGGTAACTGTATGAGGGCCGGGAGCTCAAAATGGTTAGGAGAATTTTGTGAAGACCCTCCAGCAAGACCCTCTATGGTGACTGATGGGCCAGTTCTTTTGGGCTGAATCAGGCATTTCAAGATCACATGGCCAGGAACCCCATAATAAATACACTCCCCCGCCCTCTTGAGATGCCGGCGTTCCCTTGGAGTCAGACGGACCCTGCCAACGTCCATCAGCTCCGGGATCAACGCCGGCAGAACAGCATCAGAGGCCCCGGGGGGGGGGGGGGCTGGGGGGGGGGCTGGAGCGAACGGGGAAGCAGCAGCCTTCTGCTCCCTCGCACGCCCCCTAAACCAGTTATCCAGGACCACAGCCTGTGCAATCATCTCATCCAGAGAGGAGGGGGACGTGCGAATAGCCATGTTGTTGCGGAGGTGCGTCTCCAGACCCCAGAGGAAGGCGCTGCGCAGGGCAGCGTCATTCCATCTGGAGTCAGCCGCAGCGACCCGGAACTCAATGGAGAAATCAGCAACAGACCGGTCTCCCTGTCGAAGTCCCATCAGCTGGCTGACTTTGTTCCCCTCATTCTCCGCATGATCGAATGCCTCGGAGAATTCCCGCACAAACCGTTCGTATGTGTATAGGGGAGCATCCGGGCCGCTCAAGATGGACTGTGCCCACTTAAGCGACCGGTCTCACAGCAAAGTCATGAAAAGGACCTCAGCCAACTCATCCCAATACTCCCCTTCCACCTGCTGAGAATAAAGCTGGCAGTGGAGCAGGAACCCTCTGTACCCTCCCACCTCTCCCCCATAGGGGGCAGGTGAAGGAACAGAGATGTTCCTGCAGATGGCAGACACTGCCAGAACAGCAGGTGCAGGGGGAGACACCACACCAGGAAGCTGACCTAAGTGCTCGGTGATGGTGGACAATTGCTAGTAAGCTAGCTGGTAATGGTTTCGAATTGGTCAAAAAGAAACATGTCCCAACGTTCCGTGGCCTCCAAGTGCCAGAGTGCCAACTATTCGCCCAGCTGAGCGCTCACTGAGCCTCGATCTTGGCTGGATCGTTCTGTCATGATTCAGGGCAAATGAGGCTCAAATGAAGAACTGCCAGAACGAACACTCGAACACAGGTGTAAAAAGTTCACCAGTTTAATGTAACAATAAAACTAACACACAACTCTAAATAAAGATGCTCAACTAAAGAAATGTGCAACACAAAAACGCACACTTAAATTTACACAAACTGGTGCCCACTGGAGCACAGGTAGCCTACAGGGAAAGAGCAGACAGAGGTTATTAGGGACAAAATCTCCCGAAGGGGAGAATAATAATGGGAAAGCACTCGTACTCAGACAACAGAGGAGCCTGGCAGGGAACTCCTGCGTGGACCAGGAGAAGAGGGGAAAGGACGGTGACCTGGGTGAATGTCTGGCGTACACACCTATGGGTGGCAGCAAACCTGGGAAACAGAAGGACACAGGAGTCAAAACAGACGAAACTGGTAAGAATAATATTTTAAGTGCCTTAATGTTTTCACAGTAGCAAACCTAACAATCCAGCGATGGGTGCTCCACACGCTGGCTCTTAAATACGCTGGGTAATCAGGCCGCAGCAGGTGTGTGATCACGCAGGTGTGTCTGATCCTCCGGAGCCGAGATGACAGGAACAGGAGGGGAGGGGGAGCTTGCTTGCTGGATCATCACACAAATGAGAGATTCTTTATTTTCTTTTAAAAAATTGGTGTTAAGACCAAGTTCATCCATTACTTTTGAGCTGCTCAATGAGCTGACGATATTTGCAACTTCATTTGTAGTTATTTCTAATATATTAAAAACTGGCTGTGAGAGGTTAATAGGATTAGAATTGTGATCAGGTGGATTAAATGAATGGGATATTTCTAGCACAGAGTTTATGAAAAAGTTGTTAAACTCTGTAGCAATGACCGTGGGATTCTGTCCCAATATGTTATTAATATTAAGTTCCATGTCTCCGTCATCTTTTTTGTTCTGTTTATTTGTCAATTTTTTAATATTATTGCAATTTTTTTGCCATCTCCTTTTGCATTTTCAATAACTAGTGCATTGCCCGTAGAACGCAAGCATTCCTGACTGAAACAGGTATCCCAATCAGGCTTTACAGGCCCAAATATAGGCTGTTTGAAAGTGGGATACAAAGAGGTGTAGGCTATATGTCGGCAATCACATGTTAGAATTTGACAAATATAAAAAGGAGTAAATGACACATTTATTTGATTGTGTTAATATTAATTCTTTCTCTTCTTCTTTCTTGGTTGTCCATCGATCCGATGATGACCGTCCCTCATGTGTTAAGTCCTCTTCTTGTGTGAGCACGAAGATGGCTGTTTAGGCCGATCCTCGATCAGCAGACATGGCAACAGTAGAGGCAAGGAAACTGCCCAGGTAATAACACCTTTCTTCGTGCCCGTGCTTCAGCTACATCAGCTCTCCTCTTCTCTTCAAAGTAGTCTCGCGCCTGGGTAGTGAGGGCGCGCCAGCCTGGCCTGTCCGTAGCCCACAGCTCTAATTGTTTGGGAAGGATGCCAGTGCATCTGATGTTGAGCTTCACGCAGTCTTTGAATCTTTTGCGTGGTCTGCCTCGGTTCCGCTTCCCAGAGCAGAATTTGCTGTACAGGAGCTGCTTGGGCAGCCTGTGGCCATCCATCCGGATCACATGATCAACCAATCGGAGCTGGGCTTTCAGAATCATGGCCTCAATGCTGGTCATCTCAGCTCTGTCCAGGACCTCAAGGTTTGTGACCCGGTCTTGCCAGTGAATGTTCATGATCATCTGTAGACTTCTCATGTGGAACTTCTCCATCTGCTTCAGGTGTTTGTTGTACACGGTCCACGTCTCACATCTGTAGAGAAGCTGGTGAGGACAACGGCCCTGTACACTTTGAGCTTCGTGGACAGCTGGATGTTGTGCTGGTTCAGGACGCGAGCTCGGAGACGACTGAGAGCTTGACTGGCCTTGCAGATTCTGGCATTGATCTCCTTATCCAGGCTGCCATCGTTGCTGATGGTGCTGCCAAGGTATTTAAAGTCGTTTACCGTCTTCAGTTGGGTACCCTCGATGGAGATAGAGGGAGGAAGGACGGTGGAGGCGGGTGCTGGTTGGAACAGTACCTCTGTCTTGCCAAGGCTGATGGTAAGACCAAAAAGGCGGGAGGCTTCTGCAGACTTATTCATGATGATCTGGAGATCAAACTCCGTGTGGGCCATGAGGGCACAGTCGTCAGTGAAAAGTGCTTCTAGGACAATCTTTTCTGCGACCTTGGTCTTAGCCTTCAGTCGGCGGAGGTCAAACAGTGAGCCATCAAGTCTGTATCGCAGGTATACCCCAAGGTCCAAGTCCCTGAAGGCATGGTTGAGGACGAAAGAGAAAAAGAGGTTGAAGAGGACCGGGGCCAGAACGTACCCCTGCTTGACACCGTTGCTGATACTGAATGGCTCCGATACCTCTCCACCTGAGAGAACCTGCCCAGTCATGTT
The DNA here is from genome assembly GCA_020510985.1 of Pholidichthys leucotaenia. NCBI lineage: Eukaryota > Metazoa > Chordata > Actinopteri > Cichliformes > Pholidichthyidae > Pholidichthys > Pholidichthys leucotaenia. The sequence continues at coordinate 288,223,054 of CM035839.1, read as the reverse complement.
GTCATGAAACTGGTGTATGAGGTTTACAAACTTGTCTGGGCACCCAAGCTTGGATAGGATGATCCAGAGGGCCTCCCTGTTTACCATGTTGAAGGCCTTAGTCAGGTCGATAAAGACCGCATATAAGTCCATGTTTTGTTCTAGACATTTCTCCTGCACTTGACGGACAGAGAAGATCATGTCCACGGTGCTGCGGTTTGAGCGGAATCTGCACTGTGTTTCTGACAGGTTCCCTTCAGAGATGTTGTTAATCAGTCGGTTGAAGAGGACCCGGGCCAGTATTTTACCGGCAATAGATAGAAGGGAGATACCTCGGTAATTGCCGCAGTCCGACTTGCTAGAGGAGGGAAGGGAAGATTTCAAGGGCCACAGGACCAGCTGATTTGAATATTTCCGCCGGGATTCCATCCATCCCAGGTGCTTTGCCTGAATTGGTCTGCCTAATCGCCTTCAAGACTTCATCCATTGTAGGGGGAAGGTTGAGGCAGTGGACGGTGGGTTTTTGTGGGATCAGATCGAGGGCACGTGGGTCTACAGTGGAGGGCCTGTTGAACAGGTAGCTGAAGTGCTCTCTCCATCACGCATTGATGCTGCTGTTCTCTTTCAGCAAAGTTGAACCGTCTGCCGATAGGAGTGGGATAATACATGGCTTGGCAGGTCCATATACTTCCTTGATGACGCTGAAGAACATCGTGGAATTCTGCGTGTCGGCGTATCTCTGCACCTCATCTGCCTTCTTCTCTCACCATTCATTCAGCATCTTTCGCAGTGCTGCTTGTGCCTGTCTCTGGAGGTGCTTGAAGCGATCACGCTTGGAAATGGAAGTGGGGTCATTCTGCCACTCAACAAAGGCCTTCTGCTTGTCATCCAGGAGTGTCTTGATGTTCTCGTTGTTCTCGTCGAACCAGTCCTGGTGCACTCGTTTCCTGGGGCCGATGGTGGTTTTTGCTGACTCCGTCACCAGTGCTCTAAACTGTTCCCACCTTTGTGTTGGGCAGCCAGTCAGGAGTCCATGAGCAATCAGTCGGCCGTCCAGATCTTCTGCAAATTCACTACATCGCTGAGGTTGTTCAAGTTTGGCGACGTTGAACGCTTGCCTTATGACTTTTGGTGTCTTGCGGTGTGTTGGGGCAATATGCAGGGATAAGATGGATCTGACTAGACGGTGGTCCGTCCAACACTCTGCTCTGCGCATGGCCCTGGTGATCCTGATGTCACAGATGTCTCTCTGACGGCAAATGGCAAAGTCTATCAAATGCCACTGCTTGGATCTTGGGTGCATCCACGCAGTCTTATATTTGTCTGCTTGCCGGAACAGTGTGTTTGTGATAGTGAGGTGGTTTTCAGCACAAAGGCTCAAGAGCATCAAGCCATTGGAGTTCAATTTTCCAGTGCCGTGTGGCCCCAGCACGCCTTTCCAGTTACAGCAGTCTGTTCCGACTCTGGCGTTGAAATCACCTAGCAGAATGAGTTTGTCATTGGGGGAGTGTCCTTCACGAGGTTACTGAGCTCCTCATAAAAGGCTTCCTTCACTTCACCGCTGCTGGTGAGAGTTGGGACATATGCACTGATGAGGGTAACGTGCCGGTTACGGTTAAGGGAGAAACGGAGTTTCATCAGCCGTTCATTAACTGACGTTGGTAGGTCAGGAAGTTGCTTGAGAACCGCTGTCTTGATGGCCAGTCCTATTCCATGGATCCTCTCTTCATCTTTGGCCTTGCCTTTCCAAAAGAAGGTGTAGCCACCTTTTAGTTCGGCCACAGATCCTTCTTTGGCTAGTCTGGTCTCGCTGAGGGCCACAATGTCAATGCGGTAGCGGGCCAGTTCCCTTGCAATGAGGGCTGTTCTTCTCTCAGGCCTCAAGGAGGCCTCTCTGTCCATGAGCGTGCGTACATTCCACGCACCAAGAATGAGTTTCTTTCTTCTTTGGTTTCGACCGCTTGGGGAGTAGAACTGCCAGCCACGGTATGCTGGCCAGTTGGAAGGGACAAGCATTTGTTTGGGACATATTTTCTAGTCCCATCCCTCACGTGAGGGTGAGCAGTGCTGTCCTAAAGAGGCTGCTCAGTTGCCTGGAGGAATGCCGAACTCCACTGTTGTCCCGGAGTCAGAAGGAGAGTGACTATTGCCACCAAGCCCCCTGCGTGCAGGGTTCAAGCTACAACTGCCAGTGGTCACCTCCACCTGTTGCTTCACTCGTTCCCCATCGTCGCAGGACTGTTGTAGGGTTGTGAGGACTAACACACACGAGGAAAACCTGTGCGGGAAAGTTTTTTTAAAAGTGGGAAAGTTGATGCACTGGGGAAATCCCACTCTTTCGGCCTCAAAAGCCAGGATCTGGTGGTATGAAAAGAGCAGCCATGACCAGGGACTTCCTCGGCTGCAGTGGATGACCACGACGTCTATAGTGCCTTGCTGTGTCCTTGCGTTCCACAACGCCTGCTGTCGTGGCCTTCATGACCATTGGGACAAAAGATTACCTCATCCGCTCAATCCACCAACTACTCACCGAAAACTCACCGAAGGGTTTAAGGCCTGACCGGCTACCCTCACCTGGTTCAGCCCACCTGCCAAAGTGGTTTACCGGGATGTGGCTGCTGTGCATGCTACAGCTTCGAGGAGCCACAGATGAGAGTTGGGTGCCAGGTGGGAACCAATGTAGAATGAGCTGTCCTAAAAAGGACATGGCAAGCACCCCCTACAGAGGTACTATCCCTCCCCAGACACCCCATGACACCCCATTATTAAATATTAAAAATGAATGCGGTATCCAATATTAGCAACTGTTTCAGATCCCTTGTTTATTTGTTTGTCAGATCACTTATTTGTCTGATCTTTTATCACTTACATTCAAGTGTCTCTTGCATTTTGGGGAATGGGAGTTGTTTAGTCATAATAATTATTTTAGTTTATTTCACTGTTCTGTGATGGAGTTCAGTGTAATATTGAATTTCTTCTGTGTATTGTCAATAAACTCATGAAGTACTATAACAGGACATGTTTACAAATATTTGAGACCCATTGTAGTGCATCATTTTATATTTTAGTAATATTTTGTTATTAAAAGTTTTTTTTAAGACTTTAATGCTAAGATTGAGGCGGTGCTTATATCATCGCGCTGGGATGATACTGAGGCCAAAAAATTATCTGAACCTTGAGGGTGTGACTGGCAAAGACTAATGTGAGTGTTGTGGCTCTACAGGCACAACACTGGTGTTGAATTGTGGTGATGGAAACACCTATCTTGGCCCAGGTCGACACGCAGGTCCAGTTCGTCCTCAAGGTGACGTAGGGGACAGAGAGCTGCTGGCCATTAAGTTGGCATTAGAGGAATGGAGGCACTGGTTAGAGGGGGCCATTCACCCCATCGTTGTGTGGACCGACCACAAGAACCTTGAGTACTTGCGGTCGGCCTGCCAACTGAACGCCAGGCAGGCTCGCTGGGCGCTATTTTTCCTGCGATTTAATTTTACCATCACCTACCAGCCTGGCGCCCGGAACACCAAACCAGACGTGTTATCATGCCAGTTTGATTCCAGGGAGGTAGCACCCCCCCCCCCCCAACCATCATACCGCCTTCGTGCGTCCTTGGAGCCCTTACTTGGGATATCGAACGGAGTGTTCATCAGGCCCAGTCCCAGGAGCCCGTGCCAGTAGGGTGCCCCCAGAACCACCTGTATGTCCCAACCACCCTCCGCAGCGATGTCATCCACTGGGGCCACACCAGTCGCTTCGCGTGTCATCCGGGCATCGCTTGAACTGAGGACTTGGTCCGGCAAGCGTTCTGGTGGCCCACGCTGCGACAGGACGTACAAGAATATGCGAAGGCCTGTCAGACCTGCGTCCGGGGAAAATCGGACTCCTCCCCCCCATTGGGTCTCCTCCACCCCCTCCCCATCCCTGGTCGTCCGTGGTCTCATATTGCCCTGGATTTCATCACCGAACTTCACCCCTCTCTCGGAAAGACGGTGATCCTGACCATCGTGGACCGCTTCTCCAAGGCGGTTCACCTGGTGGCTCTCCCAAAACTCCCTTCGGCCTTGGAGACAGCGGTCCTCCTCACCAAGTACGTGATCCGGATCCACGGCATCCCTGTGGACATTGTGTCTGACCGGGGTCCACAATTCACGTCCCAGGTCTGGAGGGCCTTCTGCCGGACCCTGGGAACCTCTGTGAGTCTCTCTTCTTGTAATCATCCTCAGAGCAATGGGCAGGTGGAGTGTGCCAATCAGTTCTTGGAGGCTGCCTTGTGGTGCATAGCAGCCGACAACCCATCATCCTGGAGCACACATCTGACCTGGGTGGAGTTCTCCATGAACTCTGTGGTTTCATCAGCAATCGGACTCACCCCGTTCGAGGCATCGTTGGGGTACACGCCGCCTCTCCTACCCATGGCCGAGAGGGAAGTTTCGGTTCCATCCATGGGGGCCCATGCTCGTTGCTGCCGACATGTCTGGAGGTTGACTCGGGCCGCCCTGGCTTGCACCATGGAATGCACCCAGGCCGCTGCTCATAGGAGGTGGCTTCCAGCCCCTAAGTACGTCATGGGACAGCAGGTCTGGCTGGCGGCGAGTCAGATTCCTCTTAAAGAGAAATCGAAGAAACTGTCCCCCCGCTTCCTTGGACCTTACACCATCTCCCGGGTGATCAACGACGCATTGGTCCAGCTGAAGCTGCCCCCGACCCTACAGGTGAACACTATTTTCCACATCGCTCACATCAAGCCCCTCTCAGCCAGTCCTCTCTGTCACCTCCGAAGCTGCCTCCCCCTCCTCGAATCATCGATGGCCACCCCGCCTACACTGTACACCGCATATTGGATGTTCGCCATCGGGGCCATGGACTGCAATATTTGATAGACTGGGAGGGCTACGACCCGGAGGAACGATCCTGGACTCCCTCGTCGCGAGTGCTGGATAAGGAGATGCTCCGGGTCTACCATCCGGCTCACCCATAGAAGCCCTCCGGACCACCAGGAGGTGCTCTGGGGGGGGGGGGGCTGTCATGGGCAGCGGTAGCATGCCCCTCCCATCCTGCCTCACATTCACTAACTCATCACAACACCTGAGGCAGAAGACACACCTGCTCATCAGCCAGTGTACTTAAGCAGGCTCACTCTGTGCAGTCAACACTGGCTCGCCTGGGTATACTGCCCGCAATAGGCAAGCAAGTCTAAGTAATAAGTGTGAAAACATTGTCTCACCTTATTTCTCTTCCTTCCTCAGGTTGCTGCCACCGTGTAGGTGTCTCTTGGACTGCGCGCACTCTCCTGCCACATCTCACCGTCCTCAGCTCCTACTCCACCCGGTCAGGCACCATCAGCTCATCTTCCCCCTTACCCTACTGGTTCGTCTATTCCCCGCTGGGTCCTGCCAGTCATCCTTAGAGTTCCCAAGTAAGTGGCAATTTGGCTCGTCCATTTCCCCTTACTCCATTCCTCTGCTCACAGCTCGTGTCTTCTCTCCATAGGGCCATTCCTCTGGCGAGTGACTGTTTCTGCAGCTGTGCACTTTGGTTTTTGAGATTTAATAAAACTTTCAAACGTACCCCTCTGTGTGGTTCCTCCTGTGCATTGGCATCGTGCACGTGTGCTGTCAAGCTTTATTAATCATGACACAGTTATCCTATAATTAATATCTTACATCATGGACAAATAGAAACTTATCTTGAATCCTGTGGTTTTAAAACTACTTTCAATGTTTTTATCCACCTGAAGACAGGTTTTCACTACCAGAAGCAAACTAACAAAGAGCTTTATTATGATTAAGAGTGTTCATGGACAGTCTAATGTTTTAGAACATGAAGAGTAAAATACAGAGTAAAATCAGTTATCCATTCATCTACAAGTCTTCCATTTTTTTGTGCAATTATATATTTAGTTTTCATGTTTTTTTTCATCCTAACATTACATCTCTGACATGCAGTCTCCCTTCACAGACCAGAGCGGCCATCACGTGATACAGCCAGTGCTGTATGAGTTAGAGATTTCTACAGAATGTTTTAAAAGGTTAATTAATATTTTAGGTTTTAATGAATCAGTTTCTATTTTTCATTGCTCCCCGATACCCAATCCAGTAATTTTTGCCTTGATAAAAGGTAATACCCATACTGAGCATCAGATTGGTCCATCCCTAATTATAACCAGGATTTTTAAAGCCACAGTTATGACATAAAACAGCAGATGTGTAAATGACAGCTCTGCTTTATTTAGGCATAAAGATTTCTAACATCTGTGTTTTATCTGCTACTGTATGCCAACATTGCTGCTGTGAAACAGGCAAATGGAGTGTTGTACACAAACAACTGTGCTTAGTATTACTGTATAGGTATTACATATTTAAGGATTGTGAAAACACGACAACTGCATGCATCAGAACTTTGTGCAGGTCAAAACTGAAGAAATAAAACTGCATTTGTTTAAAATATTTCCAACAATTTACAATGTGTATTAATTTGTGTATTTTAACCTAAATAGATTAGAAAAGTAGTTTTAAAGAATTCAAGAGTAAAGTCCCTCTCAATAAGACATCAGATTTGAAGAATCTCAATGAGATGGATCTCAGGAATGTTTACCTACATTGCTTAAATGTTATTTGCACATTTTTTTTGTATTTCATGTGGAAATAAGAGAAATAATTTAGCTGTAGTTCCATTCAAGGCTATGAGACCTGGAAAAAGGAGTAGCTAAACAAAAACCAAGGCAATATATATAAAACAGCCATCTATGTGGCGGCATTAAGAACATTAAGCACCAGCTTTTTTCACCCATCTGTGGCAGAAAATCAATGGTCGCGGCCTGCGAGGACAGCCGAAGGCTAATTTTACCCTGCATTTTCTCTGGCGGCTAATCCCGCAGCCAGGAGCTAAACCAGGGAGAACAGGACGAGGAAGAAGACCAGAGAAGAAAAGGATGGGAGATCTCCCTCACTAAATGAATATTATCAGCATGAAAACAAAGTGACTACCTGAACAAAGTCTATTTTACAGAACCACTTCAATAGATTTCACCCCCTTCTCTCCCACTCTCATTTTGTTCCTCTCTCTCTTGGCCGACTGGGTACGCAGTCCTAATACCTCCCCCAGCCATTCAAAAATCAAATATACACATACACACATTACATACTACTGTATATAAGGGCTGCAAATATTAACTTGTTAAGATTTTTGATTTACTGTAGTTCAATTCACGGATTAAAAAATTGGCACCCTCAAGTCACTTCCCGTTATTTTCCTGCATTATCTCCTCTCCACACTCCAGCCCAGTTGGTGGTGCTAATGCACACTGAAGCTAGCTTGCGGTCACAAGTACTGCTTGTAGGAAGGGGTTAGCACTTGGCTCAGGGCCAACCCCAGCAGACTGACTGTTCCCCCTGTTCTGTTGGTAAATGTTCACTTTTTGGACTCTAAAATGGATTCCACCTGTCTGTGGAGATCAATGCAGAGCCAATTGTGAAACTGCTGCACTGTCATGTTTACAGAGACGTGGCTCACAGAGGAAATCACGGACTCTGGAATAGCACTAGCCAGGCTAACACTTCATAGGGTGAACAGAGCAGCATCAACATTGGTTAAATGTTACACTAATAATGCATGGTGCTATGACACAAGGACTGTTTCCATGTTTTGTTCATAAGATGTGGAATACCCGACTGTAAAATGCAGACCCTTCGACTTACCCCGTGAACTGACGGCGGTCACCATTAGAGCTGTATACTGTATGTTCCACTTACTGCAGATACACAGGTGCATCTCAATAAATTACAATATCATCAAAATGTTGATTTATTTCAGTAATTCATTTCAAAAATAGAAACTTATATAGAATTATTACACACACAGAGAAAAATTCAAGCATTTATTTCTTTTAATTTTGATAATTATGGCTTATAGCTAATGAAAACCCAAAATTCAGTTTCTCAGAAAATGTGAATATTACAATGAGACCCATAAGCAAAAATACATTTTGAAAAGAAATGTTGGCCTCATTTTGCATGAATTACTGCATCAGTGCAGTGTGGCATGGAGGTGATCAGCCTGTGGTACTGCTGAGGTGTTATAAGTAGAAGCCCAGGTTGCTTTGATAGTGGCATTCAGCTCATCTGCATTGCTGACAATACCACATAGATTCTCTACGGCGCTAAGGTCAGGCAAATTTGCTTGGCCAATCAAGCACAGTGATACCATGATCATTAAAGCAGGTATTGGTTCTTTTGGCAGTGTGGGCAGTTGCCAAATTCTCTGGGAAAATGAAATCCTCTCCATAAAGAGGATTCCTGTTCACCCTTTATACTGCGGACTTCTCACACAACACAACACACTGCCATCTACAGAAGTTCTCTGACAACTCTGCGATCGTCGGCCTCATTTCCGACGGAGATGAAGCTGAGGACAGAGGACTTATCCAGGACTTCATGGACTGGTGCCATCGGAACTGCCTCCAGATCAACGCAAAGAAAACTAAGCAACTGGTGGTGGACTGCCACAGGCAAGGACAACCCCTCACAGCACCAGTAAACATCCAGGGAACAGACATTGAGGTGGTGACATCCTACAAGTACCTGGGTGTTCATCTGAACAATAAACTAGACTGGTCACACAATACCGACGCACTCTACAAGAAGGGACAGTGCAGGCTGTTCCTACTGAGGAGGCTCAGGTCTTTTGGTGTACAAGGGGTGCTCCTGAAGACCTTCTACGATTCGGTGGTGGCGTCAGCCATCACTTTTGGAGTGGTCTGCTGGGGCAGCGGCATTACAGCAGCCGATAGGAAGAGACTGAACAAACTGATCAAGAAAGCTAGCTCTGTCCTGGGGCAGCGCCTTGACCCAGTGGAGGAGATAGGGGAGAGAAGGATGGTGGCTAAGCTGTCATCTCTGCTGGAGTCCGAGTCCCACCCTATGCAGGACATACTGAACGTACTGAGGAGCTCATTTAGCAGTAGGCTACATCATCCTAGGTGCGCGACCGAGAAGTTTCGCAGGTCCTTCCTACCTACAGCTGTCAGACTTTATAACCTAAGCAGGGCTGCTCGCAGAGATCGTAAGAAATGTTACGACCTAATAGTACTGAATGCAAAAGACACAATAAACTTACACAATAACGGTCCCCCTCCATTATACAACTAGGACAATATCAATCGCTATGGAGGGTGACAACTAGGCTGATTCAATACATACTAGAAAACCACTCGGAGAGCGCAGACCTCCACCAAGCACCACAGTTCCCCCCCATACAGTGTTTGTGTGTACGTTTTCAGATTCCTTGACCGTGAAAACATATGACTAGCAATTGGATTCACAATGATAGGATTAGTGGTTCAGTATTAAAAGCATTACCTCCTTGGCGGAGGTAATAAACTCAAGTGTTGGTGTTGTGTCCATCTCCTCCATCTGCAAAGTCCCAGGCTGCGAGCGTTTTCATAGATCACTGAAAGCAGCACTGAGGGCTTCACTGACGGATGCAAATTGGGTAGACAGGTTGCCGTGGGTTTTATATTGGGGTTGCGCTCCGCGGCAAAAGAGGATTTGGAAGCTTCCCCGGCAGAGAGCTCGTTTTTGCGCAGCCACTATGGCTGCCCGGGGAATTTCTGCCAAATAATCCGGCTCCGGACAGCTGCCCATCTCAGCTTTTGCAGCGTAGCGCAAACACAGGCACGCTGCCGGGCCCTGCCCACCACTGTTTTCCATGTGCTTTTGTGCCTAAAACTTTGAAGAACGCGGAGTTTTTGTTCGTCAGACACGACGACCAGCGCCCTCCATTGGCCCTGCACACATGTTGAAAATGGCTGTATCTCACAATGTTAAAGAATCCTTTAAAAAATTCCTGTATCCAGACGGTGATCCGGATCATCCCCAAAATTTAATCAGTTCTTCCTTGTACCATTTCCAACAACGACTGAAAGTTTCATCGAAATCCGTCCAAAACTTTTTGAGTTATCTTGCTAACCAACAGACAGACAAACAGACAAACAGACAGACAGACAAACAGACAAACGCTGGCAAAAACATAACCTCCTGGCCTGCGGCCTGGCGGAGGTAAATATGCTGTATGGGTACACAGTCATACTATGTGGGGTAACTAAATAGACAGTTATGCTGTTTATTCCATCTAGCTACAATGCTCAGCACTGTATATATATTTATGTGTACATATGTATATTCACTGCTCTTATTATCTTATCTTCTACATTATTGCTCTGAGTGTTGCTATCCCTGTGCTGACGCAATCCTGGAATTTCACCATTGTGGGACTAATAAAGGCTTATCTTATCTTATCTTATAAAGCTTGTCAGCAGAGGCAAGCATGAAGTGTTCTAAAAGTTTTGTGGTAGATGGCTCTGCTGACATTGGACTTGGTAACGCACAGTGGACCAACACCAGCAGATGACATGGCTCCCAAAACCAACCATAAACCAATACCTGGTTTAATGACCATGGTATCACTGTGCTTGATTGGCCACCAAACTCTCCTGACCTAAACCCCATAGAGAATTTATGAGGTATTGTCAAGAAGAAGATGAGAGACACCAGACCCAATAATGCAGACGAGCTGAAGGCCGCCATCAAATTAACCTGGGCTTCCATAACACCTCAGCAGTGCCACAGTCTGATCACCTCCATGCCACGCCACACTGACGTAGTAATTGATGCAAAAGGACCCTTAACCAAGTATTAAGTGTGTACATGGACATAGTTTCGGTAGGCCAACATTTCAATTAAAAATTCTTGTTTTTTATTGATCTTACATTATATTCTCATTTTCTGAGAAACTGAATTTTGGGTTTTCATTAGCAGTAAGCCATAATCATCAAAATTAAAAGAAACAAACACTTGAAATACAGTGGGGTAAAAAAGTATTTAGTCAGCCACCAATTGTGCAAGTTCTCCCACTTAAAAGATGAGAGAGGTCTCCAATTTTCATCATAGGTAGACCTCAACCATGAGAGACAAAATGAGAAAAAAAAAATCCAGAAAATCACATTGTCTGATTTTTAAAGAATTTATTTGCAAATTATGGTGGAAAATAAGTATTTGCACAATAACAAAAGTTCATCTCAATACTTTGTTATATACCATTTGTTGGCAATGACAGAGGTCAAACGTTTTCTGTAAGTCTTCACAAGGTTTTCACACACTGTTGCTGGTATTTTGGCCCATTCCTCCATGCACATCTCCTCTAGAGCAGGGATGTTTTGGGGCTGTCGCTGGGCAACACGGCCTTTCAACTCCCTCCAAAGATTTTCTATGGGGTTGAGATCTGGAGACTGGCTAGGCCACTCCAGGACCTTGAAATGCTTCTTACAAAGCCACTCCTTCGTTGCCCAGGTGGTGTGTTTGGGATCATTGTCACGCCATGTCATGATCATTGTCATGTCATGATGTTTCCACCCCCATGCTTCACAGTAGGTATGGTGTTCTTTCTCCTCCAAACATGGCAAGTTGAGTTTTTACCAAAAAGTTCTATTTTGGTTTCAGCTGACCATATGGCATTCTCCCAATCCTCTTCTAGATCATCCAAATGCTCTCTAGCAAACTTCAGACGGGCCTGGACATGTACTGGCTTAAGCAGGGGGACACGTCTGGCACTGCAGGATTTGAGTCCCTGGCGGCGTAATGTGTTACTGATGGTAGCCTTTGTTACTTTGGTCCCAGCTCTCTGCAGGTCATTCATTAGGTCCCCCCATGTGGTTCTGGGATTTTTGCTCACCGTTCTCATGATCATTTTGACCCCACAGGGTGAGATCTTGCGTGGAGCCCCAGATCGAGGGAGATTATCAGTGGTCTTGTATGTCTTCCATTTTCTAATAATTGCTCCCACAGTTGATTTCTTCACACCAAGCTGCTTACCTATTGTAGATTCACTCTTCCTAGCCTGGTGCAGGTCTACAATTTTGTTTCTGGTGTCCTTTGACAGCTCTTTGGTCTTGGCCATAGTGGAGTTTGGAGTCTGACTATTTGAGGTTGTGGACAGGTGTCTTTTATACTGATAACGAGTTCAAACAGGTGCCATTAATACAGGTAACGAGTGGAGGACAGAGGAGCCTCTTAAAGAAGAAGTTACAGGTCTGTGAGAGCCAGAAATCTTGCTTTTTTGTAGGTGACCAAATACTTATTTTCCACCATAATTTGCAAATAAATTCTTTAAAAATCAGGCAATGTGATTTTCTGGATTTTTTTTTTCTCATTTTGTCTCTCATAGTTGAGGTATACCTATGATGAAAATTGGAGACCTCTCTCATCTTTTAAGTGGGAGAACTTGCACAATTGGTGGCTGACTAAATACTTTTTTGCTCCACTGTATTGGAGCAAAAAAGACACACTCTGTGAGTCATGAATATCTGTAATATTTGAGTTTCACTTTTTGAATTGAGTCACTGAAATAAATTAACTTTTCGGTGATATTCTAATTTATTGAGATGCACCGGTAAAGCAGGCTATGGGAGAACTGCAAAACACTCTCAGCCAGCTACACACAGTTCATACAAACACTTTTCAACTTGTCTGCTGGGGATTGTAACAAAGCTAGTCTATAGTCTGTGCTTCCCCGTTACTGTCAGCATGTTAAGTGGTCTACAAGAGGCAACACACTCGATCGTGTGTATTTTAACATCAAGAATGCATGCACTGCAGCCCCTGTCCCTCACATTGCCAGTTCTGACCACCTGGCCATAATGCTAAGACCTGCTTATAGCCCTTTAGTGAGAAGTGAGCCACCAGCAATCAGGGATATCAGGATTGGGCCACAAGAGGCTATCTCAGCCCTGCAGGGGTGCTTTGTATGCACATGATGGAACATGTTCATGGAGGCTGCTCCATCGGACAACAGTGTGGACATACAGGAATATACAGAAGCTGTCCTGGGTTTGATAACCAAATGTATTGATGATGTGACTCTGAAAGGTATATTTTATATTTTAAAAAAGCACAGGTATATTTTAAAATGTATTTAAAAGTTGCTTAAAATACCTTTTCATTGTTTCTTCATTTTAAACAATTAATCACGATCAATTATAGAAAATGTGTAATTAATCAGTTTAAAAAATTGATTCCCAGCCCTAATACATATGTAAGGTAGAAACATGCATGCAGACAATTAAGAGAAAATCTGATTAAAATTTGACCATAGACATATCAGTTTTCATCTTATCTAATAAGTGTTTAGTTAGCTTATCAATATCATTTAGTTATATAATAAACATTGCCCTCTAGTGGTAAAGGAAACTAAAGTTAAATCCAGAGATAAGCCTTGGATCACCAAGGGCCTGCAAAATGCTTGTAAAAAGAAAAACTTGTTATACAAAACGTTTCTGAAATTAAGAACTAAGGAAGCTGAAAAGAAATACAAGACTTATTAAAAAAAAACTCATTAGTATCTTGAGATTGAGTAAAAAATATATTACAGTAAATTATTGGAAAACAAAACTAATACATGTAACATATGGAAGGTGTTAAATAATATAACAAAGAGAGGAAAACTAAATTCTAACCACATCTCTTATTTAAATTCAGAAAATGGAATAATCAATGAAAATAGCTTGATCAACATGTTTAAAGAATATTTTGTTAATATAGGAAAAAAGATCATCAACTCCACTGTATCATCAGCAAATACAAGTGGCGCTGACAATATCATCAACATAAACGATTACTCAATGTTTATGAAAGAAACAGATGAAAAAGAAATTCCTGACATTGTTACCAAATTCAAAGACAAAAAAATCAACTGACTGTAATGATTTCAGTATGTTCTTGGTTAAATGTATTATTGATTGTATTGTTAAACACTTCACTTACATATGCAACATGTCACTTACTGCTGGTAAATTTCCAAAGAAAATGAAAATAGCAAGAGTCGTTCCTCTGTTTAAGACTGGTGACAAACACATATTGTCAAACTACAGACCCATCTCCTCAGTTCTCCAAAATACTGGAAAAAAATATTTGTTCAGAGACTAAATGATTTCAGTGATAAGCACAATATACTCTGCGAACAACAGTATGGATTCAGGAAGAACTGGACCACCTCACTAGCACTCATGGACTTTGTTGAACAGATTATGGATGCAACAGATAGGAGAATACACAGTTGGAATATTTCTGGAATTACAAAAAGCATTTGATACAGCTGACCATAAATTACTCCTCAGTGAATTACATAAGTATGGCATCAGAGGAATTGCTTTTGACTGGTTACACAGCTATTTAGAAGACAGGTATCAATATGTTCATGTGAATAATACAGACTCTGAGTTGCTGAAGATGACGTGTGGGGTACCACAAGGTTCCGTACTTGGTCCATTGCTGTTTATTTTGCTGTTTATTTTGTATGTCAGTGATTTATATTCTGTGTTTAAATTGCTCAAGTGTATTTTATTTGCAGATGACACAACTTTTTTTGTAGCGGAGAAAATCTTAAGCAGCTTCTGGATTCAGTAGAAAATGAACTTAAACAAATCAATCAATAGTTCACTGCCAATAAAATATCTATTCACCATGGAAAAACAAAATGTATAATATTTGGAAACCACAGATTATATAATCACAGAAAAATTAAAATAAACAATGTTGAAATTGACATAGTTTTGGAAACCAAGTTCCTAGGGGTCATTGTTGATAACAAACTAAACTGGAAATCACCCATAAATTATGTCAAAACTAAAATGTCTAAATCCATTGCTGTACTGTATAAAGTTAAGGATCTCCTGTGTCAGAAATCTCTTTGCATTTTATATAATTCACTGATAGTTCCTTATATGACATACTGTGTGGAGATCTGGGGAAGCACATACAAAACAAGCACAAACTTAAATCTTTTTACTACAGAAAAAAGCCATATGCACTGTATCAAAGAAACCTTACCGTGAACCAACAAATCCAATATTCATTCAATTACATTGTGGTGACACTAGACACAGTGGGTGGACATTCCTCTCACACCCAGAAGCAGGAAGAGGGGCAGAACAATGGACTGAAGGGGGTAGCCCCCCAAGGAGTAACTTGACAGACAATGAGGGCAGGGGGTGAATATATGGTCAGGAAGGTAGCAAGTGTTATGTTCATGTGTCACACACAAGCATAATGCACTAGCCCAGCTCTTTGTGCATAGCATTGGGGCTATTTAAGAGAATGCAGAGAGATTTGATGAAACTCTCCTACCAGACACCCGGCCCCAGCGGGCAACGCTGGGGTCCACCGGCTGTATTTATGTTAGAGGGTCAATAAAGAACCTGTGTCGACCTACGCTCGTGCCTCACCCCCACAACATACTCTTTAAATTTAAGCGCTCTAGCAGATTATAATGTCATTCAAATCATGTTCAAAGCAAATAATAACCAATTACCTGTTAATATTCAGAGACTGTTTAAAAAAAGGGAAAGCAAATATGAGCTAAGCGGTAACTGCTTTTAATAAGCCAAAGGTTAGAACAAATACAAAGTATCATTGTATCATTGTATACTGCACGGTGGGGCAGTGGTTAGCACTGCGGCAGCACAGTTTACCCTTGGCCGGGGGATTGTGGGGATCGTGGGATCGTGGGTTCGATCCCAGCCCCCGACCAACAGTGATCTGTGTGGAGTTTGCATGTTCTCCCCGTGTTGCGTGGGTTTACTCCGGGATTTCTCCGGTTTCCTCCCACATGCCAAAAACATGCATGTTAGGTTAATTGGCTGTTCTAAATTGTCCCTAGATATTTGTTTCCTATAGGCCCTTAGAATAGAGGGTTAGTATTAATGAAAGCGCTTTGAGTGGTCTTTGTGACTAGAAAAGCGCTATATAAGTGCAGGTTAGTTAGTTAGTAGTTAGTTGTATGTCTGTCAATGGAGTTAAACTGTGGAACTGTTGCTCTGAAAATATTAAAACATGTTCTACTCTGAAGCAATTCAAAAAACTGTACAAAGATGAGAAAATCTCTCAGTATCTCACTGTAAATACTAGGAGATAAACTTGTAATAACTTAAAGGTTTTTGTTTGTTTTTTGTCTTCTTGTTCTATTTGATTTTCTTTGTTGACTTTGGGTATGACTTAAATTTTTATGTTACTGGTTTTAAAATTGTAATGGGGTAGGCACTAGATAGGCACTAGCTTCAGCCTACATCCTTTTGTTTGTTTTTTTATGTGTTCTACATATTTTTGTTATTTTTATTGTATGTACTGTGGGGAACCCACTCAGTAGTCAATAGTTTTCCCTCAGACTGAAGTGGCAGATCAAAGGTGGGGAGTGTGGGGGAGTGCTATGTTAATGCAGCACCCCAGGTAGCAGAGAAGTGTTAGTGCTGTGAGTTAAAAGAGAGTGCCTGCAACCTGGGAGAAGATTTTCTGATTCTGGTGAATGTGAGAGAGAGTGGAATAAAGCTTCATCTGCTCGGAAAAGTTCGGCCTGGTTATTCTCTCCACACTGGTGACCCTTGACGCACAATGGAACGCGAGGCGAGCACCCCGGAGACGACCCGGACAGGAAGTGCCAGCAACACGTGTGCCGTTTCGGTCAAACTCCCAGATTTTTGGCTACACGACCCGAAGTCTTGGTTCCTTCACACTGAGGCCCAGTTCGCGCTCCGGGGAATAACAGCAGATGACGCTAGATATTACTATGTGGTCGCAGCGTTGGACGCACGCACAACTCAGCAGGTGGCGAGCCTGCTCCAACAGCCCACAGCCCACGACAAATACGGTGCTCTCAAAACCGTGCTGACCCAGCGCTACACGCTCTCGGACTGTGAGAGAGCGGAGAGGCTTCTGACGCGCTCCGAGTTAGGAGATGGGTCGGCAGTCGAATTGATGGAGAAGATGTTGGTGTTGATGGGCACAGATGACAGGCATTTTCTCTTTGCCCACCTTTTCCTCCGGAACCTCCCGACAGCGGCCAGAGCGGTCCTTGCCAATTTGCCGCTGCTGGCCACGCACAACTACCGGGCGCTAGCCCAGTAGGCAGATCGGATCATCCTCACTACCAGAGCCCTCACAGTGAACGCAGTGGCGTCGGACCCCAGCGAGATGGCCAGCGGAGGCAAGGAGCCAGCAATGGTGGCTGCAGCAGGGGCCAAGAAGCACCAGAGAGACACGCTCTGTTTCTACCACCGCCGTTTTGGAGAGGACGCACGCCGATGCGTGCCACCGTGCCAATTCAAGCGTTCAGGAAACGCTGGGACCGGCAGGTGGTAGCAGCTGTAACCGCCGGTGAAGCAAGCAAGCTGCTCTATGTGACAGACTCACACTCGGGGAGACGGCTCCTCGTGGACTCCGGCTCCCAAAAGAGCCTCATCTTGCCGTTCTACGCAGACCGGCTGGCGGGAACTAGTGGCCCCGAGCTGACGGCCGCAAACGGCTCAGACATTAAGACTTTTGGAGAGAGGACGCTGACTGTATCCTTGCATGGCCATATATACCAATGGACATTTGTCATAGCGACATGCAGCTTCCCCATTTTAGGCGCTGATTTTTTGTGTGCACACGGACTACTAGTCGATGTTGCTAACAGATGCCTGATTAACGCAATGTCTTTTGATTCTCTCCCCTGTACAGCTCGAGGAGCCGGGCCCACAACACTAGCCAACGTCACAGCTCCAGGGGGTAAGTTCCACACACTACTCAACCAGTTTCCAGCACTCACGGTCCCGACTTTTTCGGCGACCGTCACAAAACAAGGGGTGGAGCACTTCATTACCACCACAGGGCTGCCCGTTTTTGCACGACCTCGGTGCCTGGATGCAGCTAAACTGGCCATAGCGCACAACGAGTTTGCCAACTTGGAAAAGTTGGGCCTCATTAGATGCTCAAACAGCCCATGGGCATCCGCACTACATAGTTCCTAAGGCCAAGGGATCGTGGCGACCTTGCAGAGATTTCCGCAGATTAAACAACGCCACAGCGCACGACCGCTACCCCCATCCCTCATATTCAGGATTTTTCCGTTTCCGTTCACCTCACTGGGGCACACATTTTTTCCAAGATAGACCTGATCCACAGTTACCACCACGTCCCAGTGCGCACTGAGGACATACCTAAAACGGCAGTAATAACCCCGTTTGGTCTTTTTGAGTTTTTACGCATGCCTTTCAGGTTAAAAGGTGCGGTGCAAACATTCCAACGCATGATGGATGCGGTGTTGCGCGATCTGCCGTTTGTGTTTGTTTACCTGGACAACATCCTGGTGGCCAGCGCGTCCGAGGACGAACACATAGCCCACCTCAGGACAGTTTTCCAAAGGTTGGAGGAGCACGGGTTAATAATCAACCCGGAGAAGTGCCAGTTTGGGGTGACGGGGATCGATTTTTTGGGCCACTGCATCTCACCGGAGGACGCGATACCCTTCCCGGACAAAGTGCGCACCGTGGCATATTTTCCCCGGCCTCAGACGGTCAGGGCGCTGCAGGAGTTTTTGGGGATGGTTAATTTCTACAATCGTTTCCTCCCCCGTGCAGCCCAGCTCATGCAGCCGTTGTACGCCATGCTTAAGAAATGGAAGCCAGCGGACAGAGTCGACTGGACTCCTGACCGAGAGCAGGTATTTTCCCAGGTTAAAACAGCTCTGGCGAACGCCGCACTGCTGGCGCACCCAGATCCGGCGGCTAGGGTAGCGCTCACTACCGACGCATCAGACGTGGCCATAGGGGCCATCGTGGAGCAGTGCGTTGCCTGTTCTTGGCACCCGCTCGCCTTTTTTAGCAGGTCTTTGCGCGACAATGAGCGTAAATACAGCGCATTCCACAGAGAGTTACTGGCTCTCCACCTGGCCATACGCCACTTTCACATTCTGGTGAATGTGAAAGTGGTGAATGGTGAATGTGAATTCTGGTGAATGTGAGAGAGAGTGGAATAAAGTTTCATCTGCTCGGAAAAGTTCGGCCTGGTTATTCTCTCCACAGTACGTTCATTACCTAGTAAATTCACATTCATTCGTTCAAGTCCAGTCCAGGTCAGAGTGTTTAGAAGTGTAGTAAATAATCTGCAGTTATTCTAATTGCTTAAGACCATCATAGAACAATGAGAGAAGAGTGAATCAGGCTGTAATCTTTAATGAAATGAGAAATTTCAACATGTAATGAAAGACACCATTGAGCTGTGGATGACTGCCACAGACCTTATACAAAAGATAAAAGTGGCTTCCGGATCTAAAAAGTGACGTGCATTCTTTCACATGCCCAGCAGGAGGCAACACCCCTAGAATATAAAACAAGACCAATTGCAAATAAGTCTTTAACAAACTTCCAAGTTTTGTGAGCCTTGGCTATAGTAAACACCTTGCTCATGCATTAATAACCTGAGTCACTAATCAAGTTTTACTGAATACTTCAGTGCCCACTGGCTGACAGGATGGCTGCTGCATTAATCTTCATACAATCTTTGGTGGAGGCATTGCACCAGAGAGGCATTGCACAATTGCACCTACCCAGTGAACTAATTAACGACATAACAAGAATTAAGCGGCCTCCATTAGTTGGTTGTTAGACTTGGTTGTCTCTCAGCCTGCAAGTAAAGCAGAAATGTTTCCAGCTTCATCCCCCTCAGAGAAGTATATGTGCTCCTGTGCGTGTGTGTTCTAGTTTACACACAAAGAGGGAGAGGAGCAGCGCTGCTTTACTCATTAAGCAAATGAATCGAGGGGTGAAATCTACTGAGGGAGATAGATTTCTTCAGAGTCATGGTACATGCTCTATCACAGCACAAAGCATGCACACAAAAATTAAACCTTTCTGCTCCGCTACTGATCCCTCTCTGCACTGTTTAAAAGGAGGACTGCTGTACTGGGAGTGTTTGGAATTCTGTGTGCACGTGTGTCATGTTGATCACGTTGTCTGAGTGGAAACATCAGACGTGAGTAGAAATTAGCACTAAGCTCATTCCTGTGAGTAACTCTTTAAGGTCTTTTTGACAATTTTTTTTTTTTTTTTGTGTGTGTGTGTGTGTGGGGGGGGGGGGGGGTTAAGGGTAAGGACCTGTACTTAGATAGCACTTTTTGCCAGCTTGGTGGTACAGCACTTAGCACTGTTGCCTCACAGCTTGAAGGTTCCAGGTTCAAACCCCCAGGCAGGAAGGTGTGGGAACCTTTCTGTGTGGAGTTTGCATGTTCTCCCTATGCTGTGTGGGTTTACTCTGGTTTCCTTCCACAATCCAAAGACATGCATGGTAGGTTAATCAGTGACTCTAAATTGTCCCAACGTATCTGTCTCTGATATGCCCCAAAATAGAGGGTTAGTGTACCAACTTTTTTTTACTTATGCTGTTTGGTTTGGAGAAGAGAGTGTGAGAGGAAAGTCCTCCAACAGGATATGCCATATATTGTTTGTTGTACTTTAATAATCCCAGAGGGAAATTCAAGGACATCCACAGTGCAGTGCTAATCCCTTCACCATTCATACCTACAGTAGAACCACTTCAGAGTCTCCAATTAACCTAAACTTACAAGTTTTAAGAATGTGGGAGGAAACCGGAGCACCCAGAGAAATCCCACACAGGAATGAGGAGAATAGGTAAACTCCACACAGATAGCCCTGCTGGCTGGTGGATTTGAACCCATGACCTTCTTGCTGTGAGGCAATAGTGCTAACCACTACATCCCCATGCTGCTCTATTATGTATGTTTTAGCATTAAGTGACCTCTAGTACTCATGGAAATAATGACAAGGAGTGAAATGGTGGAGAATTATTGTTGCAATCTGTGTAAAGTACACCCAGACTTTTTCCAAAAACTAACCATCCCCCCAACTTCAAAGCCTCAAAAATGCATATATTTAAGGCGTTCCTGGGGTAATGTATCATAACTTCCTGTTTTTGCTGGCTGTCATTGTGGTTAGCTACTCTTAGCTCTCCTTGTTCTCCTGAGGATTGTTGCTTTTAATTACCTTTTAATCGCTTTTTTCCGCTACCGTCATCTCTCACTACTGTTTAATAATGCTCTCGCCCTTGTGTGCACACTTAGTGTCACCTAATCACCCTCTTCAGCTTTATGTTCACCTTTCATCAGTGTTTGTGCTAGCTTCGGGTTAGCCACTAACCATGGCTACTAGCGCTCCTTCCTCTCCTCCTCTGCTGTGCTCGTGTCAGATGTTTAGCTACACCTTTGCCTCTTTTGGCAATAATGATAAGTGTAATAAATGTTGTCTTTTTGAGGCACTCAAGGCGAGGTTGTGTATTTTGGAATCCTGGCTCCACTGCATTGAAACACCATCAGCACCAGTTAATGATGACATGCCCCTAGGGGTAGAGCCTTGTAGCATAGGGCTTGCTAGCCGTCCCTCAGCAACCTCTCCTGAGCAGCCAGGAGAGAACGGGTGGGTGACAGTGAAGGAAGATGAAGGAGGCATATTTGCAAGCCCCTGGTTCACCACCAACCCATTCATGTTCCTAATCGATATTCCCTGCTCAGGGACACACCTGCTGAGGAAAAAACTCTGATCATTGGTGACTGTTGTAAGAAACATGAACCTAGAGACTCCAGCGGCTCTAGTCAAATGCATTCCAGGGGCCAGAGCAGTCAACATCAAGTCAAATTTGAAAATGCTGGCTA
Source organism: Pholidichthys leucotaenia (assembly GCA_020510985.1). Classification (NCBI taxonomy): domain Eukaryota; kingdom Metazoa; phylum Chordata; class Actinopteri; order Cichliformes; family Pholidichthyidae; genus Pholidichthys; species Pholidichthys leucotaenia. The sequence continues at coordinate 288,201,547 of CM035839.1, read as the reverse complement.
AAAGTAACTGTAAATACTTCACAACTGATATCCACGCTGGCATTAACAACATCCAACTCCAGTAGTCGGAAGTCACAAAACTTAATGTGGAATCGGTGTGTAACTTTGCCAAAACAATGTCTGCCTCTGTAGTATTCTCTGGGCCCCTCCCCAGTCTGACCAGTGATGACATGTTTAGCCGTGTGTCATCCTTCAACCGCTGGCTGTCTGTGTGGTGTCCTGCAAACAATGTGGGCTACATAGACAATTGGAACTCATTTTGGGGAAAATCTGGTCTTGTTAGGTGAGATGGCGTCCATCCCACTTTGGATGGTGCATCTCATTTATCTAACAATCTAGCATTATTTTTATCCAAAGTTCCAAAGCCTTGACTACTCAGAGTTGGGACCAGGAAGCAGAGTCGCAGTCTTACATGCCTCTCTGCAGCTGCTCTCCATCCGCCACCCTTCAACTTTACCCGTCTTCCCCATCAGAGAATCACTGTCTGCTCCCGCTAAAGTAAATAAAAATATAATGTATAAACATCCTAAAGTAATTAAACAAAAAGTCGATAAAACTCAAATTAAACATCCATCCATCCATCCATCTTCTACCGCTTAATCCTTTTTGGGTCGCAGGGGGTGGGGGGAAGGGGGATGGAGCCTATCCCAGTATCTTTGAGAGAGAGGCAGGCTACACCCTGGACAGATCGCCAGTCCATTGCAGCAATTTAAACATATAGCCTCTAAATCTAATGACTTGGCCTCTGTTCCTCTTCATAATTTAAAAATTAAATGCGGTTTGTTAAATATTAGGTCTCTAACTCCCAAGTCTCTGCTAGTCCATGATCTGCAAATTGATCATCAAATTGATTTAATATCCCTTACACAGACTTGGTTAGGGCAAGAGGATAATGTTGGTTTAAATGAATCAACCCCTCATGGATCATCACCTTATTGTGGTGGGGGGTTTGCATGTCCTAGTGATCCAAGGAGCTTTGTTGTCCAGAGCAATTTACCTCTGGTAGGGTCACCCAAGACAAACTGGTCCTGGGTGAAGGGCCAAACGAAGAACGATTCAACAGACTCTCATGATGAATGCTAGAACAAGGATTCAGTGTACCCCACCCGGTATGGGGTTACCGGGGCCCCACCCTGGAGCCAGGCCTGGGGGAGGGGCTCAAAGACTTGCGTCTAGTGGCTGGGTTTCCACCCATGGGACGCGGCCAGGCTCAGCCCGAAGGAGTTACTTGGATCCACCCTCCAGTGGGCTCACCACCTGCAGGAGGAACTATGGGGGTCCAGTGCAATGTGGATCAGATGGCGGTCAAAGGCGGAGAGCACGGTGGTGCAGTGGTTAGCACTGTTGCCTTACAGCTAGAAGGTTCCTGGTTCGAATCCCCAGGCTGGCAGAGGTTGGAACCTTTCTGTGGAGTTTGCATGTTCTCCCTGTGCTGCGTGGGTTTACTCCGGGGGCTCCGGTTTCCTCCCACAATCCAAAGACAGGCATGTTAGGTTAATTGGCTGTTCTAAATTGTCCATAGATATCTGTTTCCTATAGGCCCTTAGAATAGAGGGTTAGTACTAGTGAAAGCGCTTTGAGTGGTCTTTGTGACTAGAAAAGCGCTATATAAGTGAAGGTTAGTTAGTTAGTAGTTAGACCTTGGCAGTCTGATCCCAAGCTTCCTAAACTGGCTTTTGGGACGTGGAATGTCACCTTTCTGGTGGGGAAGGTGCCTGAGCTGGTGCGTGAGGGTGAGACATATCGGCTAGATATAGTCGGCCTCACCTCAACACACAGCTCCGGTTATGGAACCAGAATCCTGGAGACGGGCTGGAGCTTGGCCTACTCTGGAGTTGCCCCAGGGGAGAGGCGACGAGCAGGGGTGGGTATTCTTGTATCACCCCCCCCACACCTTGCTGCCTCTATATTGGAGTTTTCCCTGGTGGACGAAAGGGTTGTTTACCTGCGCCTCCGCGTTGGGAAACGGTTCCTAACCATCATTTGTGCCTATGAACCAAGTGATGGTTCAGAGTACCCACCCTTTAAGGAGTCTCTGACTGGGGTGCTGGAGAGTGCTCCTCTTAGAAACTCCATTGTCCTACTGGGGGACTTCAATGTGGACGTGGGCAACGACAGTGAAACCTGGAAGGGGGGGATTGGGAGGAACGGCCTGCCCTATCTGAACCCGAGTGGTGTTCAGCTATTGGACTTCTGTGCTAACCAGTTTGTCCATAACGAACACCATGTTCAAGCATAAAGGTGTCCATATGTGCACCTGGCACCAGGACACCCTAGGTCGCAGCAGGTCGATGATCGATTTTGTTATCGTGTCATCAGACCTGCGACCATATGTCTTGGACACTCAGGTAAAGAGAGGTGCAGAGCTGTCAACTGATCACCACCTGGTGGTGAGTTGGATCCAATGGCAGGGGAGGATGCCATTCAGACCTGGTAGACCCAAACGTATAGTGAGGGTGTGCTGGGAATGTCTGGCTGAGGCCCCTGTCCGGGAGGTCTTCAACTCCCACCTCCGGAAAAACTTCAACCACATTCCGAGGGAGTCTGGAGACTTGGAGTCTGAATGGGCCATGTTCTCCACCTCCATTGTTGAAGCGGCTGCCTAGAGCTGTGGCTGCAAGGTGGTCGGGGCATCTCGTGGTGGCAACCCTCGAACCAAGTGGTGGACACCAGTGGTGAGGGGGGCCATTAAGCGGAAGAAGGAGTCCTATCGCGCTTGGTTGGCTTGTAGGACTCCCGAAACAGCTGAGGTGTACCAGCAGGCCAAGTGGAGTGCAGCTTGGGTGGTTGCTGAAGCAAAAACTCGGGTATGGAGGGAGTTCGGTGAGGCCATGGAACAAGACTTTCAGTTGGCCTCGAAGAGATTCTGGCAAACTGTCCAGCGGCTCAGGAGAGGGAAGCAGCTCCCTGTCCACACTGTGTATGATGCGGATAGGGCACTGCTGACTTCGACTGGGGATATCGTCGGGCGGTGGAAGGAATACTTTGAGGATCTCCTCATCTCACTGACAAGCCTTCCACAGAGGAAGCAGGGCTTGTGGACAAGAGGGACAACTTGCCTATCACAGGGGCTGAGGTCGCCAAGGTGGTTAAAAATCTCTTTGTTGGCCGGGACCTGGGGATGGACAAGATTTGCCCTGAGTACCTCAAGGCCCTGGATATTGTTGGGCTGTCATGGTTGACACACCTCTGCAACATTGTGTGGAGGTCTGGGGCAGTGCCTTTGGCATGGCAAACTGGGGTGGTGGTTCTTCTCTTCATAAAAGGGGACCGGAGTGTGTGCTCCGACTTTAGAGGGATCACACTACCCAGCCTCCCTGGGAAGGTCTATGCCAAGGTACTGGAGAGGAGAGTCTGACCGTTGGTTGAACCTTGGATTCAGGAGAAGCAATGTGGTTTTCATCCTGGCTGTGGCACATAGTACCAGCTCTTTACCCTCTCGAGGATCCTCGAGGGTTCGTGGGAGTTTGCCCAACCAGTTTACGTGTGTTTTGTGGACTTGGAGAAGGCATTCGACTGCATCCCTCATGGTTTTTTGGGGTGGGGTACTTCGGGAGTATGGGGTATCGGGCTTGTTGTTACAAGCTATTCGGTCTCTGTATGACTGTTGTGAGAGTTTGGTTCGTATTGCCAACACTTGGTCGGACTCATTGCCAGTGAGAGTTGGACTCTGTCAGGGCTGCCCTTTGTCACTGATCCTGTTCATAATTTTTATGGACAGGATTTCTAGGCGCAGCCAGGGAACGGAGGGTGTCATGCTTGGTGAATAAAGGATCTCATCTCTGTTGTTTTCAGATGACGTTGTCCTGTTGGCTTCATTGAGCAATGACCTACAGGCCTTACTGGGATGGTTTGCCGCTGAGTGTGAAGCGGCTGTGATGAGAATCAGTACTTTGAAGTCCGAGTCCATAGTTCTCAGCCGGAAAAAGGGTAGATTGTTCTCTCCAGGTTGGGGACAAGCTTCTGTCCCAAGTGGAGGAGTTTAAGTATCTTGGGGTCTTATTCACGAGTGAGGGGAGAATGGAGCGAGAGATTGACAGACGGATCGGAGCACCAACTGCAGTGATGCGGACATTTTTACCGGTCTGTTGTGGTGAAGAGGGAGCTGAGCTCTAAGGCAAAGCTGTCGATTTACTAGTCAATCTATGTTCCTACTCTCACCTATGGTCATGAGCTTTGGGTAATGACTGAAAGAATGAGATGACGGATACAAGCGGCTGAAATGAGTTTTCTTCATAGGATTGCTGGACTCACCCCCAGAGATAGGGTGAGGAGCTCAGTCATTTGGGAGTGGCTCAGAGTACAACCACTGCTCCTCCACATTAAAAGGAGCCAGTTGAAGTGGTATGGGCATCTGATCAGGATACCTCCTGGATGCCTCCCACCTGAGGTGTTTCAGGCATGTCCCACTGGGAGGAGACCCCGGGGCAGACCCAAGACTCGTTGGAGAGACTATGTCTCCCAGCTGGTCTGGGAACACCTTGGTATCCTCTCTGAAGAGCTGGAGCAGGTGGCTGGGGAGACGGAAGTCTGGGCTTCTCTGCTTGAACTACTGCCTCCATGACCCGGACCTCCGGAAAAGCGGTAGAAGATGGATGGATAGATGGATGGATGGATCAATGAATCAACTCCTTCTGGTTATTTAAACTGTCAAAATCCCATAAGTTATGGTCATAGAGTAGCAACAATTTACCATTCCAAATTACTACTGAATATAAAGCAAAAAAACATGTTATTATTCCTTTGATGGCCTGGTCCTCAGTATTGGGCATTTTAGCAACTTTAGGTTAAACCCAATTTTATTTGCCATAGTTTATTGTCCTCCCTCAGCTGACTCAGAGGTTTTAATTTAATTTGCAAAGTTTTTATCTGATTTAGTGCTTAAATCGGATAGAATAATTATTGTAGGGGACTTTAATATACATGTAGATGTAGATAGTGATTGCCTTAATATGGCATTTAATTCAATATTAGACTTGATGGGGTTTTCTCAAAAAGTAGGAAATTCTACCCATTATCTCCACCACATGTTGGACCTTGCGCTGACATATGGCATAGAAATAGAAAATCTGGTTGTGTCTCCTCATAACCCTGTACTGTCAGACCATTAGCCGATAACCTTTGATTTCACTATTTCTGACTATCTGGCTCCGAAAGAAAAATATTTCTACAGTAGATGCCTCTCAGATGATGTTACCAAATTTAAGGAAATTGTTTCCTCAATGCAGTGTCAACACAACGGAGACAAGTTATGAGTTACGAGATTTTACTCCTTTTGTAATTGATAGCATGATAGATAGCGTGACAGCTTCTCTGCATCAGACTCTAGACATGGTGGCTCAGTTAAAAAAGGAAAAAGTCTAATCAGAAATTTCTGATTCCTTGGTTCAACACAGAAACTCGCAGTTTAAAAGACTCGTCAATTAGAAAGAAAACTGCATTCCATGAAATTAGATGAATTTTATGTAGCTTGGAGAAATCAACTTCTAATTGATACACACACACACACACACACATATATATATATATATATATATATATATATATATATATAAAAATCTCTTAGGAAAGCCAAAACAACTTATTGTTCTGCATTAATAGAAGAGAACAAGAATGATCCCAGGTTTCTTTTCAGCACTGTAGCCAGGCTGACAAAGAGTCAGGACTCTGTCAAACCTAGCATTCCCTCTCTAGTCAGGACTTTATGAACTTCTTCAACAATAACAATTCATCTATCAGAGATAAAATTAGTCAGATACTTCCCACCATTAATTTAAATACAGTAACAACTACAGCTCCTTCAAATGATATTCATTTGGATGAGTTTACTCCAATTCACCTTTTAGAGTTGGATAAAATAATTTCCTCATCCAAGCCTTCAACTTGTCTACTAAACCCTATTCCTACCAGGCTATTTAAAGAAGTCTTCCCATTTATTGGTAGCTCTATTCTTCAAATAATCAATTCTTCATTAACATTAGCCCATGTACCGCAGGCTTTTAAAAGTGCTGTAATTAAAGCATTACTTAAAAAGCCAACACTGGATCCAGGAGTTTTAGCTAACTATAGACCAATCTCTAATCTCCCTTTCATTTCAAAAATCTTTGAAAGAGTTGTTGCCATGCAATTATTTGACCACTTACAGGGAAATGGCTTATTTGAAGAGTTTCAGTCAGGGTTTAGAATTCATCATAGTACTGAAACAGCCTTAGTGAAGGTCACTAATTACCTCCTTATCGCCTCTAACAATGGACTTGTTTCTGTACTTGTCCTTTTAGACCTTAGTGCAGCTTTTGATACTATCGATCATAATATTTTACTTGATAGATTAGAATACCTTGTTGGACTTAATGGAACTTCTTTGCAGTGGTTTAAGTCTTATTTATCCAATAGGTTCCAGTTTGTTCATGTCAGTAATGAGTTTTCTTCTTTTTTTTTTTAGATTTAGTATACTTTATTGATCCCCAGAGGGGAAATTGAGGGTCATCCACCACCTGGATGGATGAAGCAGCCACGATTCGGCGCTATCCCTTAACCATTCACACACACATTCACACCTAGGGCCACTTTAGAGTCTCCAATTAACCTAACCAGCATGTTTTTGGCATGTGGGAGGAAACCGGAGAAATCCCGGAGTAAACCCACGCAAACACAGGGAGAACATGCAAACTCCACACAGATCACTGTTGGTCGGGGGCTGGGATCGAACCCACGATCCCACGATCCCCCGGCCAAGGGTAAACTGTGCTGCCGCAGTGCTAACCACTGCACCACCGTGCAGCCCAGCTTCCAACTCAAAGTTCAGTCATGGAGTTCCACAGGGCTCTGTGTTAGGTCCTATTCTTTTTAGTTTATATATGCTTCCATTAGTTAATATTAGAAAACATTTAATACAGTTCCATTATTATGCAGATGACACACAATTATATTTGTCATTGAAGCCATATGACAGTAATGAATTAACCAAATTAGAGGCTTATCTTAACCTCTTGCACTCCGGGATACCGCGGGCGGTCACGTCTCTGCATACTAGTGCGCCCTCATGCGCATTAGGACGCACACTGTGCGTCTCAGAGCGCACTGAAAAAAAAAGCTGCATTTCCATTCTTCCACTACAGACACAGCCACAAACAGAAAGCCAAAGGAGTGCTTTGATTGGTTTAGATTTGATTGACCTCTCATTCGACTAATAAGAGCCTTGAATTGGGTTTCTGAAACCTTGAAGAACCAATGACTGAAAACCTAGCAAGAAGGACCCACCTACCAACGGCTGCGAATACAGCGAGCCAATTGAAGCAGAGAAGTTTGACGATTGAAAGCGTACATCCCATGTGTAAAATCTGTTTTGTGTAAGCCGCTGTGTGTAACGGTAGCGTTCGCCAGTGTTTTTTTTACCTCCGCCAAAAGGGGAGGTTATGTGATCATCTTACCTCCACCAAAGGGGGAGGTTATGTGATCATCGGCATTAGTTTGTTTGTTTGTTTGTCTGTTTGTTTGTTTGTTTGTTTGTCTGTTTGTTTGTTTGTTAGCAAGATAACTCAAAATGTTATGGACGGATTTTCATGAAATTTTCACAGATTGTCAGAAATAGGGTATCCTACAGATGATTACATTTTGGTGGTGATCTGGATCACCGTCTGGATCCAGGGATTTTTTGTTTGTTTGTTAGCAAGATAACTCAAAAAGTTAAGCACGGATTTTCATGAAACTTTCACAGATTGACAGAAATGGGGTATCCTACAGATGATTACATTTTGGTGGTGATCCGGATCACAGTCGAGAAGAAACCCGCCATTACGGAAAATGCCATTTTCGTCAATAACTAATGAACCACTAATCCTATCATTGTGAATCCAATTGCTAGTCATATGTTTTCATGGTCAAGGAATCTGAAAACGTACTCACAAACACTGTATGGGGGGAACTGTGGCACTTGGCGGAGGTCTGCGCTCTCCGAGTGCTTTTCTTATTTGTTTTGAAAAATCGTTCGCCAAAACCGCAATCATGGAAGCGCAAAACCGCAATAATGGAATCATGGTTTGACCGGGTCGCGTGACCAGAACCACGAGTCGTAACAAGCAGACCAGTGTCATGTTCATCTGACAATGAGGAAGAGATGTTCGCCAGCGACACTGCTGTTGTGGACAGGTAAGTGTTATAAGCTAAATTATTCTTTATCCCTGAAAATTGTAATCAAAATGACTTTTGACCGATCGGTAAATTACAACTGTGTGTCATCGCCACATGACGGACCGTGACGCACGGTCTGGTCATGGTCCGGCGCACGGTCCGGTCACGGAACGGTCCCCCCCCCACACACACTCCTCTGTAGCGGATTGCAGATATATTGCAGATATTTTAGTACAGCTGTGCGTAGTAGGCCCGTGCGCCACGGTCCATCATGTGGCGATGGACGATGTCCGTCCTCTGTAGCGGGGTGGGTGGGTGGGAGTTGTTATCCTCTACATTACAGATATTTTAGTATAATTTTTAGTGCACTGTAGGTTATTTTTTCTTGTAAAAAAAAGCCACACATTTTTTACGTGGCATGCTCCTTTGTGTGTGGGGGCTTGTTTGTTCATTCATTCATTCATTCATGAATAAACACCCCCCCACACACACACACACACACAGCCCTGAGTGTCACCTTTCATTAGAGCCCAAGATCAAGCTTCTATACTGAATCATAAGTTACAGACATTTTTCCAAACTGTGCCATTTGGCACAATTTGGCACAGTTCAAAAACGCCTGGGAACAACCTGAGAAAAAAGCTGTGTAATATATTCATTTTTTGTGGTATTGTTACAAAATTTTGACCTCAGCTGGATAACACTTGGTTCTACATTTCTGTTGCATTTTCCAGCCCGTATCTGACAGCTGTGTGTTATTTGCAAGCATTTGTATCCAAAAAAACACCCAGGCAAACTTTTTCTTCAAGTTCAGTATGTTTAGATGACTACTCAGTGGCAGGAGCACTTAGAGAGATTATGACTGTTTTGCCAAAAAAATCAAAGTGTTTTCTTTTAAATGAGACCAACCCCATGAAGAAGCTGCAAAGGGTTGAAGAACAGCTTTTGATTTACTTTGGGTACGTTATTTTTAGGCGTTTTTAGATAAATTGACCAGAGTGCAAGGGGTTAAAGAAATCAGAGCGTGGATGACTTGTAATTTCTTGCAATTAAATTCAGATAAGACTGAAGTCATTGTAGTTGGCCCAAAAAATTTAGAAATACTTTCCCAAATCAGAATCTCAGTATGAATGGGTTACTCTATCTCTGAACAGTTCTGTGAGGAACCTTGGAGTTATTTTTAATCAAGATTTGTCCTTTAATTTACTTATTAAACATTTACATATTAAGCTTGTTTTTAAGACTGTTTTTTATCATTTGCGTAACATCGCCAAGATTAGGAGCATCTTGTCTTAGAGTGATGCTGAGAAACTAATCTACATTTTTGTTAGTTCTAGATTAGATTTTTGCAACTCTATATTATAAGGCTGCCCTAAAAACGTCTCTAAAAATCTTCAGTTAATCCAAAATGCTGCAGCAAGAGTTTTAACAGGTACTAGAAAGAGAGATCATATCTTTCCAGTTCTGGCCTCCCTTCATTGGCTTCCCATAGAATTTAGATATGTTCTCCCCTTGTCTGCGTGGGTTTACTCCGGGATTTCTCCGGTTTCCTCCCACATGCCAAAAACATGCACGTTAGGTTAATTGGCATCAAACTGGGGATTCTAAATTGTCCTTAGGTATGACTGTGAGAGTGAATGGTTGTCTGTCTCTGTGTTGGCCCTGTGATGGACTGGCGATCTGTCCAGGGTGTACCCTGCCTCTCGCCCAAAGATGCTGGGATAGGCTCCAGCCCCCCTGCGACCCGAAAAGGATTAAGCGGAAGAAGATGAATGAATGAATGAATCCTTCTCCTCAATTACAAAGCTCTAAATAATCAGGCCCATTGCAATTTAAAAGATCTGATAGTATCTTATCCTCCTACCAGAGCGCTACGCTTCTGCTCATTAACATCTGTATCCCCTCACCCCCCTCACCCCCCCAGCCATTCACAGTAGATGACTGCACCTCCCTGAGTCTGGGTCTGCTAGTCGCAGGGGTGCTCATTACGTCGATCGCGATCTACTGGTCGATCGCGGAGGTAGTACTGGTCGATCGCAGCGTGACATTAAAAAAAATATTTGTCAGCCTATCAAACATCCCATCACTTGATTGACATACAGGGCAACCATTCAGATGACAACTGAATTTTGACCTTTAGGTCACTGCTCATGCGTAAACAACGGCGCTAAGTGCAGCAAAACTTACAAGCTAGTCAGCGAATTACCTCAGATTTTAAGCCCTTGCTGCAGCGCCATGATTTGGCAAATTTCCAGAACCTGGCGTCAGAGCTGGAGACGCAAGGGAAGGCCCGTGAGCATCTTGACAGTGCACGCTACATGGAGCAGATCAACGATTGTCTGTCAGAGTTTGACAAACGCTTTCAAGACTTTTCTTTGCTCGAGCCAGTCGCTACATTCATGTGCTATCCTTTTCAGGAAGATGCTGAGGTTAATTCACTCGCATCAAACATTGCAGCACTGTTTCACTTGAACTCTTCTGGAGTGGAAGATGAGATTTTGACTCTACAAACCGACATTGAGCTGAAGTCGAGAGCTCATGGACAGTTCTGGAACTTACTCACAGAGGAAAAGTACCCCAACATGAGGAAATGTGCTACCTCCTTGACTGCATTATTCGGCTCCACTTATTTATGTGAGTCAGCCTTTTCCTACATGAAGATCATTAAGTCCAAATACCGTTCCACCGTGACTGATGAACATTTGGAAATGTGCTTGAGGCTGGCTGTCAGCAGCTACTGTCCGGACTATGCATCCCTGGCTGATTCATTTCAGTGCAAGTCATCAAAGTAAACTCAGGTAATTACAAAAAATGTTAATAGTTATTTATTATGTGTGTTGTGCAATATTGGCTTATTCAGTTATGCAAGGTACATCAACATACATTGTACATACAAAGAATCCTTAATACATTTGAAAATAATTATATGTTTTGCATTTTTGTAGTGGGTAGATCATTTTGACTTGGTTGTTTTATAAGTAGCTCGCATGCTGAAAAAGTGTGAGCACCCCTGTCTAGAGGTTTCTTACTGCTAAAAGGGAGTTTTTCCTCTCCACCGTTGCTGCTCACCTGATTGCTGGTGCCTTTCTGCAATTGTGGGGGGTTTCTCTACAGTTTGAAAAGTGCTATGAGATGACTGTTGTTGTGAAATGGCACTATATAAATAAAGTTGAGTTAAATATTTAATGCCTAAAGGAAGTTAACTGGAAAACGGGGAGTAAGCAAAGATGGCAGCTGCACAGACTCAAGTTGGAAATGCAAACTTTCAAATGCAGCATGGAAGTGCAGCATTTGTGCCATTGTGGCGGTTCGTTTTAACCCCACAACAGACTAAGGACACTCAGCCCTCTTTTCTCTGTTTTCCTGCTACACTACTGAGATGCAATGTGCCATTCATGTATTTGTGATGCAAACATGCATGTATTGTGATGTAATGCGCCATTCGGTATAGTGTGCATATGGCTTGTCCTTACTGTGCTTTTTCTGAGCATCTTACATATGTAGATGTGCTTTGGTGTATTAATGTCTACAGGTAGACGAGTTTCTTCTGTCTCACCTATGTGATGTTAATCGTTGCCTTTCATGCATGGTATTCACATCGCGGAGCAGCAAACACTTTTGGTGCGACTACCCCCCCCCCCCCCTCCTGCACAGAGCTTTTCCCTGCTCGCTGCCCAGACTGCAACATCGAGGTCACGGTCCCCTACCGTTTCCCTCTTGGGGGGGAGCAGTGTAGCGGTTTGATTAAACCCCCCACAACACACAAACAGAACACAGAGACAGTCAGCTCGCACTCCTGGGGTTTGTTCCGCTGCACGCTGAGTTTACAGCCTTGAAGTTAAAGTGTTCATGCATTTTGCCCTTACTGTGACCTAGAGACTCAGATCAATATGTAGATGTGCTGGTTAGCCTCTTTGTCTGACACTTGGAGCGAGGTCTAGCTAATCTGCCCATTGTGATGTATGTCTTACAAATGCAAATACCTCCTGCCTGTTCTGTTGTCCCTTTGATCATTCTAAACTGTGGGGTACGTCTCTTTGATGTATTGTTATGATCAAGTATTTAAGGTGCAACTCTGTAACGCAATCTCTCTCTCTCAATCTGACTTCAACCCTGCTGCAGGACACAGATTTTGTGTCCCCTCTTCACTGAGAGCCTGAGGAATTCGGCTTCAGCCTGCTCACGCTATGGCTGGAGCCGAGTTCCCGTGACGGCGGTATGATTAATAAAACCTGCTTAAAACCACAGCACTGCTGCTTATTTTTTCATGCCGCCTCACCATTTCCTTTCTCCGACCAACATCCTTCTGTGGATTCATTCACAAAAATGGGGAAATGAAACATCACCTTCTTCATGGTGGTACACATGGTCATACTGTGAGATAAGGAACTTTTTTTTAGAGTCAGTTTTCATGTATGAGTTGAGGGACCTTTTAGAAATGAGCAAGACTATTTTGTTTGCTAACACCATGGTATGCTTAAAGATGATAATGACAGATTTCACATCACAGTGAAAGAACAACACAAAAAGTTTTGTGAAGCTCATCAATATAAAAATCTGATTACCGTTCACTTTTTTTGTTCATAGTTTATTCTTATCCAAGTGAAAAAGCATTTTTGCTCTTTTTGTCACTCCATTTCTGAATCCTAATCATATTTTCCAATTTTTATCTTCTCCTTTCTAATTGAAAATTGGTCAGCCAGGAAGGCCAAAGACAAGATACACCGATTTATCATCATGCCTTTTGATTTCAATTTTTATTTCTACACAGTACGACTAATAACAACTGAGACCATTAGCTGACAGGCAAGGGTTTTCTGAGGTCATGGAGCACAAGGGCCAATGTGTTGTTTCCCACAGATTTCAATACATCTTAAACCCAATGTACAGCTGGTACAGCTGAAAGGGCAGTCTGCAAAAAAGTGCCTGTATGTCAACAGGGACCACCCATGGGTGAAGCATAAAAAACATCACTGTGGCTCTTCTCATTTATTGGCATCTAGTAACCCTGAACCTCCCAGCTGCTTCTCGTTCTCATACACGCGCACACACGCGCGCGCGCGCACGCACGCACACACACACACACACACACACACACACAAACACTTAAATGGGAAGATGATGCAGAGGGGGACTGACAGAGAGGGGCAATGGGTGGGGTAAATGGAATGAGCGAAATAGACAAAAAAAAAGGAATCCAGGATGATAAAGAAAAGGGTGGATTGAAAGGGAGAGATAGTGGGAGAGAGAAAAGGAGGGTAAACGGCTCTTCCACATCACTGCCTTCAATTTAACACAGGTGGTAAAGTT